>MU826354.1:1260637-1860637 GCA_029204205.1 Desmophyllum pertusum
AACGTTTACCTTTTGAGGTATTTGAATCTTTCTCGACAACCATACGGCTAACTTATTCAGCTCGAGAGGTTTGAAACAACGCTTCTTTACCGGCGGCTCCATTTTTAAAACATCCTCCATTTACCAACAGGAACAAGAAGCTTACAAAGGCGGATTTTTCCCCGCGCCTTACCCAAACATGTGAAAAAACAATCCACCACCACCTTTTGTCACGATGTAAACCACGTGCCTAAACCAAACCACTCAAAAACCGTCTGTCGAAAAGTTTATATGTTCTACTTTGGGAAAGTAATGAGTTTTTTATTGTAGCCCGTGCGGGCAACAATTTTCGGAAAAACGGTTGCCAGCGCGGGCTACACTTGATTTTAGCCTATACCACTTGACAAAAAACCAACCAATGAGAGCGCGCGTTAGGTCCAACGAAACTCCAGCTATATACAAAAAATAATTGTCCATAAATCAAACAATTAAGAGCGTGTCCGGGAAGAACCGACCAATCAAATTTTTTCTGGTAGATGGATTTTCTTCATTTTTTTCTCCACAAGACAAGTAACATATACAATGCACAAAAATGGTCTTTATTTGGGAAGATTCGCTTTTTTTATTTTTGTAGGAATTTTTTTTTATAGGCACCTCCAAAAGCACACAAAACCGAAAATAAAAACACAATATTTCGGGGTTTCTCGATGGTCGCTCAAAAATCGAACATTCAATAAAACGACCTAATTCTTTCAGAAGCACTAGATAATTCTTTTATCTTTTCACATAACTAAAAACTGTTTGCTTATTTAAAAAAAAAAGCAAAGTTATGATTTTTTTCCTTATCCTCTAAAAAACGCCTCCGCCATTTTTGCTAAGATAGCCTTGAAAAAAACAGATTTTTCTCAAAAGTGGGACCTCAGCTTCATTGAAAACTTGTATCGGCCTCTAGTACTAAGGCTAAATTACAAATATCAGCATTAAAAGTTGTGGGCACTCGTAATTTTGCAGTGCAAAAATTTCGAGCAAGTTGCCGAAAATTCAACATTTTGTGTAGAAATGAAGAGTTTCGAATTTTTAAATTTGCTCAATGGATTTGTTGACACTATTTGATGAGATTAAGTGCATTTTAATGTTTCGAGAACTCGATGAGTCTTATCTTACACCAAATCAAACTTTGCCTTCACCGCTTTTCGACAATTCTGGCGCTGAATCCGTTACCTCTGTTTGTCACGCATCACGCATTCTTGGTTGAAGCAATCTCGTATTCTCCTTATATTAAAGCGCTAGCTCTTGCAAGTTATTTTGATAATTAGTTTACATCTTTTCTTTTCGTTTCCTTTCTTTTTTAAGACGTTTCTTATAACATCCAGAGAGTCATCGGACTCATTGCCAAAGCCGGCAACCACAGTTGGGGTCAATGTCAACGCCCGTTTGTTCGTGAAGCACATTTATAGATTTGACGAATTTAGTACATGACCTCTGAGAATCGCACACAAAGGAATAACGAGAGCTTATTTAGAGAATGACAGTGCAAGGACTTATTTTAAATTGATCGGAAAATTAAAATCTCGGAGTAAAACGGATTTGTTTTGATGCATTTTTCGGGGGACATCAGATATTTACAAAGTTTATAAAAAAGTTTATTAGTGAATGTAGCTAAAATAGTAATGTTTAGTTTGGTTTGAAAAAATAAAATGTTTCTCTGGTTAGCTGTCTCTTTTGCATAGTTTCCCCATAACATAACTTTTTGCGGGCGAGCAAAAGCGAGCCCGCAGACTAATCTTGAGAGCGGTCAGCGGCACGTTTCTTAAACGGGGATTTGAAGCTAAATATGAACATTCCTTTCGTCTTCCAACTGGTATGATTGGAATGTGAACTCTGTATCAAGAGAAGTGCATCACGTGTAAGAAGTTGTTTGTTGCACATGCGCATGTTAATACCTCATACCCCGGAATGGAACAAGTCGAACAGATACAGTGTTGTTTTTAAAAAGATGTTCGTTTGTAGTTGACAGACGACGAGCTCGTACAATGAAATACGGGTCATTGGAGATCATAGGGGGAGAGGTAAAAGATTTATTCAACTTCAAACTGAAATCAATTATATATAAAGATGTGTTGGCGATGAACTCGTAAAATTAAATACGAGTCATAGGAGATTAAATCAGTGGCCACGTGTGAAATGATTTTCATTGCTTTTTCATACGTTAACGTTATTTCGAACAAGCAACAAAAGTTGAAAAAGACCGTCTACAGCATTGGCGAATAAATAAATAAATAATTATAGTAAAGTTTATTGAAACGTGACTAAATGAGTTTAGATATGTATAGGAAATCGTATGAACGCGAGTGCAATTCGTGATTTATGGGCACGAGTGATGTTTTTGAAAAGTTCTCAAAATTGCACGAGCCTTTAGGCGAGTGCAATTTGAGAACTTTCAAAACATCACGAGTGACATAAAACACTAATTGCACGAGCAGTTCATACGATTTTTTGTTTATAATATTCTCAACAAAATTTTGCTGCGGCCATCACGCTAACTCTGCACACGAAACGCTTCACTAGTTTCCAAGTGCTCACATGTTTTATTTGAACGCGCAGGCAAACCAACCAAGCGTGAACTTTTTGAAAGAATTACAGTACTATAGTTTAGAAAACAATTAACCATTAACTTGAAAGCTTATTTCAATGCCATTAACCGGCAAAAACGTCTCTTCTTGTCCGGTACCGTTTATCGCAATTCCGTATTGCACTCTATAACCTATTTATGCATTCGTCATTGACCAATCAGAAGCTGCATATTTTGTTGAGTATATTATAAAAAGTTTTATTACATACGAACCGGAAATATAAATACGGACTGAGTTCGTAAAATTAAATACGGGTCATAGAGATCATAACGGGAATTAGGGATCGCCGTGTGAAATTATCGAAGGCCACGCATGTTATCATTATGATAAGCTTTATTCAACTGAATACTTAATTCGATGCCTTTCATATGTTTACGATGTGTGATGAGTCATGCGCGCCACCACGGATAATTATAGACTTCAAAGAAGTGTTTTTAAAATACTATTAAATTCACTGCTTTTCAAAGGTTTGCGTTGTGTAGAACAAACAACAAAAGCTGAAAGAAAGCCAATCTACTGGATTGCGAATAAAGAAAATATTATTGTAGTGAAGTTTTATTGGAACGTGACTATCAATGTAAATTATTTTAGATAAGTTTGATTACATAACTAGAACCGGAAAGATAATTTTTGAATGTTACAGTAAGGTACGGGTCGCACTACAGCCAATTTTGTTTACATAAAAAAATTTGTAATTTTTTGGCGAAAAAAAAATTCGCAAGTGCCAAATTTTGGTGGTGGTCGCACTCAAACCAAGATGTGTTTTCCAAAACTCTCCTGATTGATGTAAATGTAAACTTAAACGGCTTGGGACCAGGTTTCGTACTTCGCTTTCTTGGTTTTCGTCGTTTTCTTGCTGCTGGCTTCAAATTGCAATCGGAGAGATTGTTTTGAACTTCAGACCGGGCTTGAGACGAATTGTTCTCCAAATTGCCGCCGGTAAATTTGGCTTCGATCAGACCCAGTGTAGTCATAGACATTCGCGGCGTAATATCGATGTTCATGTTCTTCGTTTTCGTCGAAATAATTATTAAAAGAGTCAGATGAACCAGGTAAAAAATTATTTTGCCCCGTAATTGCACGCGCTAAACTAGCGAATCTTAAGGGACGGTGCCTCCAGTACCAAAGTATTTTTGCGCGGTTTATGACTAATCGGAAAAAGCAGATCTTAGAAAGGGCTATTGGAATCCAAAAAGAAAATTGGGGGTAACCACGCATTTTCCAGAGATAATCAAGCTTCAATCTGGAAAAAAATGCTGAAATAGCATTTTCTCGAAAAAAAATCGCAGATTCCCTTTGAATTTGCCTTGACATAAACAAAAGCAACAATAAATATAAAAAGCTTTAAAATACTTAACAAATGTTAATGTAAAAAACTACTGTTTGTGTGTTTTTTAATTAAAAATCATCGCAACGTAGCCATTATCAACCCTGACAGCTCTCCTCTGGTATACCAAAAATACAGTCTAAATTTATTTTGCACACAACAAAAAAATTAATCATATGTTTAATAGGCTTACCGCTTCCATTTTATAACATAAAAAGTAGGGATCACCACGCGTTTTTGTAAGTTATATGAAGGAAAACGACCATATATTTCCCTGCCGAGCTTAGTCTGAAAGAGATTCCGCAATGTTCTGTATGCGCGCGCGCTCGAGAGCGCGCTAATGACGCGATAAATTATGCGCAGAACATATGCGCAGTAACAAAAGGAGGCACCGTCCTTAATTATCAAAACATATATAGCATCTTGCGTGAATGACAGTTTACTGGCTAAAACGGGCTAAAATAACAAAATTGTGTGATTTTCACAAATTTGGTCGGCTCCAGGGCAACACTTCGGCTTCTTTGAAGATTGGCGAAAATTTGGCAATTCGCAAAAAGTTGGCAAAAAATTGAAACTGGGGGTCGTACTGTATTTTACGATTTTTACGTTACGTGTTGACAGATTTGACACTTGAATAAACAAAATTGGTCAAAATTGTTTTGTTGGGTGCAAATGTTTGACTACGTGTCACATGCAGGACTGCGCCCGGTTGTTCAGTCAAAGGGTGGAATAACGCTATGTTTAAAAGTGTTAAATAATAGAACGTGACTAAAATTTGATTCCATAACTATAGAACCGAAAATATGAATCGTTTGTTAAACACACACGATTAATTGATCTCTCAGATTTTATTATGACACGATGACTTTACGCTTGCCACATGAAAATAAATAGAAGTTTATGTTCTGATATGAAAAAGATCCAAATTTAAAGCTGGGAGTTTCCACTGAATTTCCTTGCTCCTGGTATTAAGACAGCGAAAAACGTACGATGTTGTGTTACACGTGTCGCGCCATCTAGATCCGGCAAGATTTCAGCGCAACATGTCAAAAAGCAGGGGCACCCAACGACAATTTTTTTCTGTAGGTGTCAGAACATCGTTTTTACGTTATTATTGTACTTTTTATGCAGTTTAATGGCTTATTTGTAAACGCTAAGAAAAATGTATCTTTTCGGATTACGTTAGCTGAACTTTCAAACTTCAGAAACTTTTAGGATTGAAATCTTATCACCCGAATTTGTGAGCTGCTTTTGCCTGTCCGAAAATCCTAGCTGACCCTTTTTTGTACCCAAAAAACAACATTTCTATCTCTCCGAAAACAAAAGGCTTTAATTTTCCCATATAAAGAAAGTTCGAGATGACATTTCTCTAACCGAATATCTGAGGCGATTATAGGCTTCCGAACAGATATTCCACCGAAACGATCCGTTGGGTGCCCCTGAAAAAGATCCGGTTCTTTTTCAGTGCCTCTTTCAAGCAAGAAAGCCCGGATTTAATGAGCCGGGAGCATTTGTAGTGGGGCAATGAGCTCGGAAAATTAAATGCTGATCATGAGTGATAGGAGGGAAAGTTACGCCAAATCGTCACGTGTGAAATGGTCGAAGGCCACGCATGTCAAACATAGCGGCCAATAATAAAGCCACGACTGCTAGCCAGTGGTTCCTAAATCAAAGCCAATTTAAAAATCCCCGATACTTCTGTAATTCGCCCGCACTTCCTAACCCATGGTTACTCCTAGTAATAAATATATGTACACGACGCAATTTTCCTTGCAACCTGCAACGCAACGATGACGAGTGAAAAACATTGCAAGTTGCAGAGGAGGTGTCACACGTTTGCAATATTGTTATTTTCACAACATGCAACGCGCCTTTCTCTTGCCGCTATCTTGCCGACCGCACGCGCGCTCTGATTGGCTCATTCAGGGCGCAGGAAAGCACGGGCGGTGAAACGCGCACTGCGCTCGTGTGCGATGTTTGACGCGGAGCGACTGGGTCGAGCGCGCTCGAGAGCGCTCGCCGGTTCAAAACATGTCGGCAAATTAAGTTCAATAGCTGATGCAGAAAAGGGATTGCTACAAGAGAACGGTACGGGATTTTCAATTAGTTTTTGTACAATGAACATGTCAACATGTTGGTAAAGCTGTAAGCAATAAAGAAACGGGTTCAATATGTAAAATCAACAACGATTTTATTTAAAATAGGTCGAGCTGCTTCGAAATGCGTTGCTCTTTTAGTGTGGGCGCGAAAAGACAGACATTAATTGCCTGCGATCTAAAAAAACCCGGTAATTTTCGGCGTATGCATAGAGCAACCTTCGCTTTTTCATCGGTGTAGATTTCATTTTGAACTGTTTTGAACTTTTTTAGATACACGCTATAGACGTCAGTACATAGTTCTCTCCATAATAGGAGTGTTCACAATTCTTGGTTTTCACGTGACGTCATCAAATTCTAAAATTCAAAACCGCGAGGCCTACAGAATTTTTACCTTCATTCAACGAAAGATTACCTAAATATATATCTTTTCACAATTTCTTAGCTCGATACCATGCTTCCTTTTGAAAATAGAACAGTTTAAAGTGCCCATAACCTTTTTTTTAATTTTCCTCATCTGAATCTAAACATCACCCAAGGAAATTCTGCGAAAAAAATTTTGCGATTTGCAGAAAACGCGAATTGTTTATGAATTTTATAAAACTTTCAAATTTGCCGCCATTTTGGATCACCATTTTGCTTTAGTTTCCCCTGGGTCCTTCTCGGTTCACAAAGGATCTGTGACGTACATTAAAAAAAACACGTGACATCAGACAAAGGAACTGTGACGTAGATTAAGGAACACGTGGCTTCAAAACAAAGGAATTGTGACGTAGATTCAGGAAAATGTGAGCCCGTCGGCCTTCTTACAGCGGGACGGGTATACCAAACAAAAATAGGATTTTGAAGATTTGAAACACTCATAAAAAATTCGCGTTTACTGGAAATCGCAAAATATTTTCGCAGAAATACCTTGGGTAATGTTTAGATTCAGATGAGAAAATAAAAAAAAAAAGGTTATGGGCACTTTAAATTTCCGAGTTTTCATCGTACGTGACATCAGGAGGACGGCCGTGACAGAGCTGTTCCGTATCTAAAACATGACTCTTCGGGTGATTTTCAGCATTCTAAACAATTTAAGTTTAAGGAGAAATATTTATCTAAATATTCGGAAGTCCACAAGAGAAAACAAACCTCCTTTCTGGCAAAAGTGAAACTCCAGATGTTTTTTCTTATTTCCGGCCGCCATGTTGGCGTCTCCTTATTTGAAAACCAGAAACCTTGAAACCAGAAACCGCGCAAGAAAAGCCTCTGGCAGGGTATACTGAGCATTGCGTTGTATCAGAGGTCTATAACTAGAGGTTTCCATCTCTGGTATTGGGTCTTGGCCCATCAGATTAGGAGTTAGGCTATTTTTAGACATTTTTCGCGCGAAAACCAGCAGCCAATCACGTTGAACCATTTTTAATATGCGAGCGCTAGGTACGCAAAGGCAGAAACTTTGCCGGCCAAGGAAAAGCGAAAAGCGTCACAGCAGAATGTAATAATTGTTTAAATACTTCACTAAATTTAGGTCAAACTTCGGTATACTTTTGTAAAAACTATAAATCGACTGAGTGATTTTTCAGTTCAATCTAAATGAAGCATGATTTGTATGAATTCGGCGGCAAAACTTGGCGCGGTGTCCAGTTGGCAAGTTGTCGAAAGTTGAATGAAAAGACAAAGGTTTCTCCGCGGATTAATCTTCATTCAATCTCCAAAGTTTCGTATATTCTGGAAAATTGTGCAGATGAGTTAGCTTAACATGGGAAGTTTCGAAATAATTGTTGGAGCTGAACATTATATTCATTTTACAAGTTGAACGCGACAGCTATACGCAGCCGAAGGTTTCACTTGTTTATACGGCGGGCGAAACTTGCGCGACTACAGAATTAACGAACTGAGCTTTAAATCAAGTTCATTGAAGTAAAAGAACAAAGGAAACCCTCAATGTCTACATGGATGGAAAGAAAGAGAATTTCACTGTGAAGTGATCTTTGAATGATTGACTGTCACGAACGCTTGACGAACTGCCGTAAGCTCAAGTTATAAGCTTATAACGGCTTAACTGATCCATGGATATTTATTGTGCTGATTTTAAAACTTAATTCAGCTGGAATTGACAAGCCTCGTCGAAATACAAGGTAACAATACTGAATAGACTAAGCTTAAACTTGTGTTGTCAACAGGTTTTCATTCTTTGGACGAATTAATTGTGTCCGCGGTGGCCCCGTAAATTAATTTCAGGCTGCCTTTAGTGCTCTTTCAGTCGCATTAGTTTGTACATTTTTACAGGCATTTTCCATTAAATATTTCGTTCCAAAACTTCGTGCATTATTTAGTAGAATTAACTTTTGTTTGATTTAGAAGGGCCAAGGCTTTTTACTTAGTGATTTTAGCCATCTTTTCAATCGACGAACAAACCGTCTTGAAACAAAAATTGTCGACTAGCCGCGTTCAATGACCAATATTTGTCAGGCATGGTGCGTGATTGGCTGCTGGTTTCGCGCGAAAAGTGTCAAAAAATAGCCTAACTCCTAATCTGATGGGCCGCGCGCCAATGCTAGATGGAAAAACCTCTAGTTATAGATAGACTGCGGCAGTCCCTCTTTCTTTCTTTATCGATCGCGAAGCAAGCGCGAGAGAGCGGGAAATCGAGCGCGAAGCGCGAGCGAGCGGGTCGATAAAGAAAGAAAGAGGGACTGCTCGCAGTCTAAGTCCGTATTAAAAGGCGCTGATATAAGAGAAAATATATGTCGTTGGGACAAACAAAACTGTCCTTAATAAGCGGGGTGTCCGTATTAACGAGTGTCCGTAAAGCGGGGTTCCACTGTAGTTCAACTTCTGGGAATTTGATGACCATCCAGGTGACCATCAATAGCAGCCACTCTGGAGCAGAGTAGGGACCAGTTTTAGTGAAAGTGAAGTGTATTGATGGGTGCATGGTCAAAATGAAAAAATCCTGGCCATTGTACGTAGCTGAAAAAATTGTTTCTTATTATCCACAGTCATGTTACAATAAATTGTAAGGAGAAATTAGAAATCCATATTGAAATAGTGTCACTGCACAGTTTATGAACACTGGCCACTGGGTGACTTATTAAACATGACTACTGTGGTTACAAATTGACATGGCTGATGATCGAGTCTACATTAATATTGAAACTTTGCTTTCTCACCAATTTTGAACTGCTCTTCATTTCTGGAAATATATATTTATTGTTGCTCACCATCTAAAACATGACTATGTAAATAAATTGTATGGAGAAATTAGAAATCCATATTAAAATACATGTAGTGTCACTGCATTTTTAATAAACAATGAGTGGTTACATGGCTACTGTGGTTTGTAACAGCATCATTATGTAATGTGAAAAAACTTCCAAGAAATAATTCACTGATTTCAAGGTTAAGCTGCAACTCACAACACACACATTTTTGGACACTTGACAGTGGCGGATCCAGACCTGTCATAACTGATCAGGTGGAAAAATTGTCCGGCCCTCTCCTAGATCCACCACTGCTTTATAACTTTCAGTGTTCTATTCCCTCTAATCCCCTCCCCCTTAACAATGATGTGATCTGTGACTGGATGTCTGCTATTCTTCAACATTGTTCGGTGGAATGGGGTAATCCTGTTTTGATAGCATAGGATGATATCTGAATTCTGTAGTCTTCAACTTTCCATACCTATTGTCCCAAGGACTTTTGATGAGGATTTTAGTTGCATATATGAACCAGCTGTTTATTTTATGGTGACTAAAATCAATAATATAAGTTAGTATTGGTGTATATTTTTGTATTCCTGTCTCCCAGCTGGTTTTATATTATTTTTGTATTGTGTGGTTCCAGAAAATATCCATACCCCCCCCCCCCCCCCCCCCACGGAAGACAACTAGAAATTCCGAGGGGGTGGGGGGGGTTAAAGGCCGGAAATTCCGAAGGAGAGGGGGGGTTCACGCAGAGCTTGTTTTCCAGAGGGTTCCCTTCTGAACAAACACAACAAATTCGTAAGAAATACTTACGTACTTTGTCTCTATTTTCGAGGAATGAAAACCAAGCCAAATCAAACATTCTGGCCATTGAAATAAACTAAAACATCTTGTTCTTTCATGTATCTTTTATTTTCTGAGTTTACCTCCTCTCTAAATGAGAAAAAATGTCTCTTGAAGTTGCAAGCACGAACTGAACCGAACGGGATCAAAATGGCCGACCAAAACTCCTTCCCAGTCCCCTGGACATTGTTTCTTGGAAAAGCCAGGTTGCTCAGCTTTGTTACGAACACGAACGATTTTCGAATATTTTCCTTCGTCGTGCAAGCGCTAAGCAATGGCAAAGTGTCTTGAAAACAAAAAACATAATCAGACTTCAAGACAAGTAAGTTAAAATTTTTGATTGGAAAGAAAGATATTCTTTCTTTCTTTGGATTAAATTTGTGATTCCACGTTCATTGTTGTTCTTTCTGTAAACTCTGTTAGCCGTGTGCGTGTTGATGAAAGCGATCGGATTGTAACGTATATTTTGCGTAACTGAGTCTTCATTTTTTTTAGGTACAAAACCTTTTGGAATTTCCGAGGGGGGGAGGGGGTCCATGTTTAAAAATACTGGAAATTCCTGGGGGGAGGGGGGGGTCATTGAAGACCCCCTTGGAACGGAAATTCCTGAGGGGTGGGGGGGGGGTGAAACCAAAATGTCTTCCGTGGGGGGGTATGGATATTTTCTGGAACCACACATTGGGGCTCTGTGGCTACACAACCCCATCAGATACAGAATTATATTTTTCCCACTAGCCACCAATATGACAACAGTATCACAAAATAGTTGATAGTATTCTTATATACACCTAAAATTATTCAGGTGTAAACATTGAACTTGTTGGAAATGTGAGAGCATTTGGCACTATAAAAGTGTCTTGAATCTATATCATCCATGCTGGACCTAAGAAAATAAGAAAGAATATTATTCATTTTGAGTTCAATGAAACACATAAAAGCGTTATTTGTACGCCTATTTCGCGTAAAAAAACGATATAAAGAAACAAAAACGGCATTTCTCTTCATAAACATGTCTTGCATGTTAGCCATGTTTCACAACATGTGATCCATAATTGCTGATTTACCCCATTTTCAAAGCCTCCAAAAAGCTAAAAATCCTGGTCACTAAGGGTCACTATGGTACAAAATTGTGTAAGAACGTTTCTAAAACAAAAATATTCATTGTATGTAAAAATTACTCAAGCAGAGAGACTGCTACGAATAAATTTATGCACCGCGTCGAAGCCGTGGTCACGGATGGATCGAAGTATTGATTTTGAAACATCATAAAAAATAACTCCTGAACCATTAATTTCCACACAAAACACTTCCATTAGAAGAACAAATGATAAGGATATGTTTACAAGCTCACTTACTTCAGGTTAGCGCTTAAACACTGAAAAAAGTGAAGATGAAAAAATTGCCAAAATTCGCCACGCAACAGGAAAGCGCCGCCATCTTATCAAATCAGAGACCGCAAAGGATTCTTGGAAAACGTTCACTTCCTCTGCTGAGCTCTATAAATTTGTGTGGCACATTTTGACAAATAACTCGAGTACGGAATACCGCACCGACCTGAGACTTGGACTGATTCCCTATTTATTTATTATCTATGACATGTCGATTCCTTGACTTCATTGAACGGTTTCGATTTTTTTTATTTATGGCGTGATTCAAACCCTTTCATGCGCAATATATTTTTTTTTTCTCGGGGCATGTGTATACATGATATTTTTTTCCTGAAGCCGTGCATGTGTCAGCCCATCAGGCTATCAGGTAGTGCCTTGCAGGAAATGTTTTTTTCGGCAGTGGTAGTGTGCACGATTTTTTTTTTGTAAGAGTGTGCTTGCAGGATATATTTTTTCAAAATCACCCAACACCACCCCCCCCCCCCCCCCCCCCCCCCTCAGAATTAAATGGTCAGCCCCTTACGTGATCCTTCAGCTACGTTTCCCCCATCCTCGGAGACTCGGGGGCAGATGTTTTTCAGTAGTCATCGTTGCTTTGCAAGTTGCAAGGAAAATTGCGTCGTGTATTTATTATTATTTGTTATGGGAAAACTATGCAAAAGAGACAGCTAACTAGTGAAACATTTAAACTCAAATTGATTATAATCAAGCTGGCTTAAAAAGCATCCGGCCTACCAAGACCACAGAGTGCTTAACTTATAATTTTAAGTATGGTTTTTGCAATCTCCACTGCATAGACAAAGTTACAGTCTGTAACAGGGAAAAAATTATATTCAAATTGCGGGACCCGTGGCATTTTAGCATGTTATATTAAATGTACCAAAACAAATCCGTTTTTTTCCCGAGATTTTAATTTTCCGATCAATTTAAATAAGTCCTTGCACTGTCAATCTCTAAATAAGCTCTCGTTATTCCTTTGTGTGCGATTCTCAGAGGTCATGTACTAAATTCGTCAAATCTATAAATGTGCTTCACGAACAAACGGGCGTTGACATTGACCCCGACTGTGGTTGCCGGCTTTGGCAATGAGTCCAATGACTCTCTGGATGTTATAAAGAAACGTCTTAAAAAAGAAAGGAAACGAAAAGAAAAGATGTAACTAATTATCAAAATAACTTGTAAGAGCTAGCGCTTTAATATAAGGAAAATACGAGATTGCTTCAACCAAGAATGCGTGATGCGTGACAACAGAGGTAACGGATTCAGAGCCAGAATTGTCCCTGAAAAGCGTGGAGAGGAAAATAAAAACCGAGCAACGACCAATCCGAGACACGAACACGGATCTCTGTATATAGCTACGTCATCAGTATGGAATTTTCCGGGACAGATGTCAAGAGTCTCTCGATTGGGAGAAAGTGAGCTAGAGACATCTGTTTGCTGTAAAAATATTCTTTATAAGAAAAACATACAGGTACTGTTGGCGTGAAACATATTTCTTTCTTGTATCAGGAAACTCATTCAGAATGCCGAAGATGCACGTGCAAAGCATGTGAGATTCCTTCATGACAAACACAGCTATGGCACCGAGAGGCTACACAGCGAGGGACTCGCCCAATTCCAGGTGCGCTTTTATTTCACTGGAAGTATTAAAGTTATGACTTTACTTAAAATGCTATACCATACCACCATGAAATTTTCGCGGCATCTCATTTTCGCGAATTTCGCGGGTTTTCCAACGACCCGCGAAAATTAAACCCCGTAAAAATAAACTCCCGCGAAAAAAAATATTTAGATTACTGAATTTCAATTTAATTGACTGCAAACAATATTACGACCTTCATCTTTACAATTGCAACATAACGAGTCGTTGGGTAAATTTGTTCTCCTGCCGCAGAACAAAACAGTGGATGGCTGTGGTACATGGGAACTGTTCAGTTTACTGATAAAATGGGTCGCGTCCGAAGGGACACCATTGTCAAGGGCATCTGTGATGCCACATTTACGCATTAAGTATCGTATGTAAAATACCGGACAGGAACTTGACCGAGATCCTCAAAAAATTGTTCCCAGCGTTAAAGCCTGAAATCCAAATTCGCAAAATATTTGTTCCCGCGAAACACAAAAAATCGGCAATCCGCGAAATTAAACCCCGCGAAAATGCCATGCTACATGGTAGTTGTTTCTTACATGTGTTTGTCAAATGTATCTTATCATTTCTGAACATGCATCCGATTCTTTGCCTAACAGGGCCCAGCACTTTATGCGTACAATGATGCCCAGTTTACTAAAGAAGACTGGAAAGGCATACGGATGCTGTGCGACAGTATTAAAGTCAAAGATCCAATGAAAGTGGGCCGCTTCGGTCTTGGCTTTAAGTCTGTATTTCATGTCACCGGTGAGTCTCCCAATGTATAATACATACTGACCGTATTCTCACTCATTTTCGCGCGGGTATTAAAGGAGCTACGTCACGGATGGCGCATCTTGAAAAAAATTGGGCCAATTGTTTCAAGTTCGTCGTTCGCAATCCGTCTTAATCTTCTCCATCCTCGACCATCCTTGTTCCTGTTTTGTTTATTATCACCTCTTTGGTGTTTTTCTACCTTAGTAAAGTATTATTTTGAGGCTTTCTTCAATTTGAAGGTGATTTTGCACATCGCAAAAATGACTTAAGATATCGCGATATAGCTCCTTTAAAATTCGCGAAAATGTCATCAAATTTTAATCCGTCAGCATTTAAAAAATCCGTCATTCAAGATCATGAACAATACGATAAAGTATTCAATTGATAAGCCACGGTGTTAGTCAGGCTTTTGAACAAAACAAGTAACAGAGTACGGTATGGACGTTGGTTAAACAATGCCCAGTTCACAGTAAAGTCTTATTTTTTACGTCTGCTTGTCTGCTTGCTTGTTTAGGAAACTGTTCCAAAAAGGGATTTATAAAGGACCTCCTTGCGAAAATCACAGTGTCAATTTTCTTTGTATAATAGTTCAGAGAAGTCTGTTGTGATCTTTACTGGAAAGTTTGTGTGATCTCGAGCTGCGGGCGAGTTCACACAACGACTTTCGAGTTCTTAAAAACTCACTTGGTTGTTGACATCAGGTCATGTAAACAGAGAGTGGCCGCAATGGAATACCAAGTCATTTAACTGTGTTTGTATAGCCAAGGAAGGAGGATAGGATAATAACTACAATAACCTCCATTTGGCTTCAGAAAATATGCTCGGATATTTGTCCTTGGACATTATCTGTTCCTCGAAGCTCACAGTTTTCCTCGAGCTTCGCTCTCGGGAAAACTGTTCGCTTCTCGGCGATACAGATAATGTCCGAGGATAATTGTTTTTGTTCGTCTAGTGTGATAATAGACAATATTCGTATTGTCACGGTTGGACTGGAACTAGCTTGCAATCGAGGCTCATGCGGGGAAATATCTTTAAAAATATTTGCATTTGAAAAGATTTCCCCGCATGAGCCTCGATTGCAAGCTAGTTCCAGTCCAACCGTGAGAATACGAATATTGTCTATTCGTTTACGTCATCACAGACGAATTTAGCTCATTTATAGTCTTCTGTTAATCGCAGATCTCCCGAGCATCGTGAGCAGTTCACAGATCGGCATGATTGATCCGCACGAGGAGTACTTTGGTGACAGAAAGAATCGACGAACGGGACACAGATGGCGAATGAAGGAAGACCGTGCGATCATGGACAGTATACCGGACCAGTTTCAACCTTACAAGGGGATATTCCACTGTACAGATGATGTTTTCTCCGAGGGATCCTATAATGGGACGCTGTTCCGTTTCCCCCTTCGGACCACACCCTCCGAGCTGTCACAGACCCTGTACTCTGCCGAAAGGGTGCACACGTTGTTTGAGAGTTTCATGGCGGATGCCCACTTGGTTCTCCTGTTTCTGCAATATCTCGAATCCATCGAGCTTTACGTCCGGGACGAGTCAGACACTGAAGTCAGGAAAACGTTTCACGTCCGAATCACAGATGATAGCTTGCAGTTAGTTAGAGAAAAGAGGCAGCAGTTTCGCAGAGAGGTTACGGCCAGTCGTGCGGATCAACTATGTCCCCAATCTGTTAAGGTAACGTATCCAATCTCGATTGAGACAGTGGCTTACTCCCAAGGAACAGAAAGCGACACACAAACGACATTCGTTTCTTGTCACCAACTACTTTTGTGGTGAAAAAAGTTACGTCAGAATTTGAAACCCTCGCTAAGGATGATGACCTCGGCTATCTTCCCTTAGTTGGTGTCGCCATGGCATTACCAGCAAGCCCTGAAGATCCAACGCCCGATATCCAAGGTCACGTGTTCTGCTTCCTACCATTGCCGGTGCAGAAAACCAGCTTGACAGGTTTGCCAGTGCATGTTAATGGCTTCTTTGCTTTGAGCCAGAACAGGCGTTATATCAAAACACCAAATGCTGAACAAGAGGATCTGGCTGAGAAGGAAGGCCGACAGCTGACTGACAAGTCCTTGTTGTGGAACAAGTGTCTTCTGGAGGAAGCCATACCCAGAGCGTATGCCACAATGCTGATGGAAGCCATAACGAGAAAAGTTACCATGTGTCAGCAGAGGCCATTTACAAGTAAGACTATACTCTTTAAGTTGCCATGGAATCTAATACCATTTTCCTGACCTGTATGAACGTTTGGCTGTAAATGTGTATGACATGGCGAGGTCCCATAAACCTTTAGTTACCCTAATACCGTCACCGTCGTGAGGTTTTAAATTTCGAGAAGAGTTGGCCAAATGGGCTAATGGGTCAAGCAGGTGATATTTTTCTTGTCCTTGTGAGGGTAAATTTTCGCCTGTTTAATTTACGCGATTCTTTGAATTTTACGAAACAAAAATCCTCGCGAGAAAAGGTCATTTAAGAGACATCGATGGGCAAAGGTGGTCTAAACACGAAATTCGCATTGATTGTCCTCATTGACCATGAAACATTTTTTCCTAATTAGTTTATTTCATTATATTCCTTGTCAATTAGAGCATTGCCAGATATCAACGGTATTGACCAAAAGTGGAAAAGACTGCAGAATCCCTTTTTTGAGTTGCTGCGTACGGAAAAAAATCATTTATACTCCAGCCCATGGAGGTAAATGGCTGAACGTGGAACACGTGATCTTTGACAGACTTGAAGAGAACGATCCTAAAGAGTTGCTTGTGCGAGTTTTCCTCGCAGCTAATCAAAATGTCGCCTCCTTGCCCGAGCACGTGTCAAAAGCCGTGAGCTTCTACACAACACTGAATACAGTGATCACACCCTCAGTAGCGCGACTAGTACTCAAGGAAAATCCTTTGTGCTACAGAAACCTCAGTAGGATGGAGAAGTTGCTGCTTCTAAAGTTTGTCCTGAAAGACGACAAGTTTTCAGAACTGCTCGGATTGGAGCTGTTGCCCGTTTCCAATGGACTCTTCGTTTCGTTTTCCAATTCTGGTGAGGCCATTTACGTTTCCTCGCCTGATCATCCACGTGGACTTCTACCATCTCTACAGGATCGCTTTCTGGACGAAGACGTTGATGAAAAGATCTTAAGAAGCCTGCAAACAGTTGCAGAGCAAGGTAGGAAGGATGTTGCCGTCTTTTCACTTTGCTAATTGAAGAAACATTCACCCATTCACAGTAGATAGCCCCTTTGTGACGGTATCTGACGTCCTGCATTCAAGCAAAACACCACGAATTTATATATGAGCCGAATATTTAAACAAGGTTTAAACAGGGTATAACAAAACCGGGGCATAACTCGAGTTTAAACTGGTCAACCTCAATGTGTTAACGTCATTTACTGTAAACACTGTTTAGAAGCTACTTAGACTGACTTAAGGTAGTACAACTGGCTAAAAATGCTCCGAAAAAGGACCCTTTTTGAGAACTGTTTCAAATCTATTTCAAATTCCATAGAAGAAGTTGTTAAGTCATTTTTATCAGAGAAACAGATTCTGAAATCGACATTTTTCATTTTCGTAACGGGAATGTGTGAAATTGATTACCTCGCAAGCGGTGTAAAAATCAGTTTTTTCTAATTTTTAGGTTTATGTTTTAATTAGTAGTCATAATTTTTGTTTTATAAACAGTTATGAAGAAAATACATGAAATATGAGTTAGCCGCAGTGAAACAGCAAATTCTGTGTTAATTATTAACAGGCATTAAAATCAAGGACATGACTCCCTTAATTTTATTCAAATTGAATGTTTTTTTTGCGGCTAAATGCAGGAAGATTACTTAACATGTGGACAAAAGCTGTGCCAAATTTCGTCAGCATTGAGTTTTTTTCCTAGGGGCAATTTGTTACATTTTATCACATGTAAGTCAAAAAGACGCCGAATTCGACGAATTCAGCCAGTTTTTCATCGCGATTTCTCTGCAAATTGATCCACCATCTTGAGCCTTGTACTTACCAGTCTGATCAACATGAGCACACACGAAAAATAATCTGGAATGTTGTGCGAGACTCCCGTGAACAAAAATACCAGAGCGCATGTCCTTAGCTTCCACCGTTCGATACTTACGTCTGCAAATCCAAGATGGCGTCTTAAAATGGCGCCCCAGACAACGAAATTCAATCTCCGCTTTCTCCAAAACCCGCAAACGGTGGACTCTTATCTTTTGGAATTGATCATAATAATGTTTTTATCTACCAGCTGGCTGTAAACGAAGGCAACTTTATATTTTACGACTCACCCAATTGTACTACCTTAACTTAAACCACGGCCTGACTTAGACTTCGTTTTAATATTCGGCCATAGTATTTGCTGCTTAATACAATCAATTTGTATCATATAGATATAAGAAAATACGGCTTGATTTCTCTTCGTACATTACATTACATTACATTATCCTCTTTTTACTTACCGTTACGCCGTTTAAAGGAAACCCTCTATTGACTCGTGTAATTCGTGAATTGCCCGTTCCGAAGTTCAAAAAGGGACTGGGCACTAGTTTACCTATTGTTCAAGTTACGTCATTAAAAAATTAATCCAATCACCAGAAAGATCGCATGGAAATGAGTAAGGTCACCAAGTTTGGTTATGTTATATTACAAAGTAACCAGGCTGTGAGCTGTCAAAGATCGCCCAAATTCCATACAAATGTCTGTAATTCAGAGATGGCGTCCCCCAAATCCATACAAAGTCTCTATTTTTTCTGAATTTTGAAAGCCATCTACATGGTTGCAATCTAACAAAACAACCTCAAATTTGATAAACTGACTAATTTTAATGTTATCTTTCTTGTGATGTGCTTCAATTTTAATTGAATTAAAATTAATTCAGAATTCGTCCCCAGACAACATTTGAACTTCGGAACGGGAAATTGATATTTTTGAAAGCAATGTCTTTGCGGAAGGTAATAGATTCGACTCCTGTTGGGGAAACTCGGAATTTTTTTTCCGAGTAGACAGAATAATATCTCTTTCTGACAGAATAATATCTCTCTCAGCAATGTCTTTGTCACTATAGATTTTATGTTTGTGTGAAGACAAAGAATCTCGAAGGAGGGACGGTGACTATTAAGTTTCCCAACTCAAATAGCGGCCTTTATGAAAGATAAATTTGTTCCATTTTACATAGGATGCACCCAGTTACGATATCTTTGCAAAGATGACGTAGCTGCCCTTCTTTCAAAGTCGCTGCCACCTGAGTGGTCAGTGGGGGAAAAGGTTCTGTGGAATCCTGGTGTCGCAGGCCATCCCTCAGAGGACTGGCTTGGATTAGTGTGGGAATACCTGCGAAAGAACTTTGCCACAACCGAGGAGCTTCGTAGGTTTCAAAACCTTCCATTGCTTCCACTCGACATGTCACAAATCCCCATAACCTTAGCAAGACTCTCACAGCCATCTAAGACAGTTGCGAGAAGCCTTCATGATGGTGATCGCCTTGATGACACCCTAACTAAGGTTTTAGGAGAGCTTGGTGTGACTGTAATGCAGGAGTATCCAGTTTTCCTAAGCCTACACCCTGCTGTTATAAACGCATTTGTCCATCCACCATCAACTCAAGGTGTTTTAAGGGCTATGGCGGCTTCCTTAGCCGTACTGGCGACTGCCATGGACACGGTGACAGACGACGGCAAACGCTCCTTGAGGAAGTTTATTGCCAAAGCTTCATCGCTTGAACCAGAAGAGAAGAATGTTCTGCATAGTCTTCCTCTCTTTGAGACTCTATCCAAGGCTTTTGTTTCGAAGAAAGAGGGTCTTTCTGCCGCACCCGAGCAGTCGATTCCGGTGACTCCCTGTAGAGATCTCATTGACATCAAAGAAGAAGACTCGAAGAAATTGGCAGTTCTGCTGGACATCAGAATCCTGACGCAGCCTGAATGTTTTCTCGAAGAAGTATTTCCAGGTGTAGAAGAGGGAAGGTATGCCGTTGAAGAGATCGACAAACTGATGGCCTTTGTGATGGAGCGATATCAAGTTTACGCTGCAGCCGATGGGAGATTTAAGGAGAAGTTAAAAACTTTGCCATTTGTCCCAACTAAAAGTAGACGAGTAAGACCTATGGAAATATTCGATCCCAGGAAGGACTTCTTGAGAGGAATTTTCGCAGATGAAGATGTCTTTCCTGCCGGAGAGCAGTACAACGAACGTACAGCCCTTGTCATTTTGGAAGATCTCGGGATGAAAGACGAGAGGAATATCACTGGGCAAGACCTGTACCAGAGTGCGAATGCTGTCAATAACATTTCCATGGCCAGTCTTTCGACTGCTGAAATGAAGTCAGAAGCGATCATGGGATTTTTGACAAGCAATCCTTCAAAACTTCAAGAGACCGCTTGTGGAACGTCATTGGGATTGCTTCTTCCTGACATTCCTTGGGTATCTAGTATCAGAAGAAAACCTGGCGATTTTCCACGAAGTCTTACTTTTTGGGGAGAAACGCACAGAGAACCACATTTCCACAAGCCTTCAGAAATCAAGGGCGATCAACTAGCAAATCTCATTGGATCAGTCAAGCCAGTCGTCAAAACAGATGCATCTAGCCAGTTAGCCAGTTATTTTTCCTGGAATACGGATTCAACAGTACTAGACGTCACACAGCATCTAAAAAAACGTCATCAGCTGTTATAGCCAAGATGAAAAGCCACGTTATATTCTGATAGTCGAAGAAATCTACGCTTTTTAAGTCGTGCAGATCACACCGACGTAATGATCGCATTGCAAGAAATGGAGAATCTGGCTTGGATTTGGAATGGTGATGGATTTTCTTCTCCTACGTTTATGCTATCTGAGAAACCTCCTATTGACCTGTCACCGTACATCTGTTCCCTTCCTACAGAGATGGTTCCTTTCTCTACGTTATTTTCCAGTTTTGGCTTGACGAAGCAATGCGATGACGCATTCTTGCTTCAGGTTCTTCATTTTCTAAAGAGGAAGTATGACAGTGGTTCCAATATTCCCACTTCAGAGGTAAAGAAAGACCTGCAGCTATCTGTGGATATTCTGAATGAGGTTAAGCCAACTGTTGGGGAACAATTGCCGTCTGCGCTTCAAGAAAAGATTCTCATTCCGACGCACGTGGAAGGAGATGCCTACCTGAAGCTTGCACCAGTTGAAGATTGCATGTACTGTGAACATGAGTGGTTGGAGAGAAGTACCCACGATGAAGAGATGGATTTTTTGTACGTACATCCAAACATCCCAAATAGTACTGCTGAACTTTTACTTGTCCGGACGCTTATTAATCGAATGATAGAGCCTGACGAGCTAGAAATAGGAGACGAATTTGGGCAAGAGGAAAAACTCACACGCAGACTTAGCAGACTTTTGGAAGATTACACCGATGGATTCGCAGTACCAAAAGAGCTTGTTCAAAACGCAGACGATGCTGGTGCCACAGAAATCAGATTCCTGTTCGATGAAAGAACTAACGAGGATGCCATGACCTGTCTGATAGACGAAGGGATGAGACACTGCCAAGGTCCAGCACTGTGGGTTTTCAACGATGCCGAGTTTCGAGACGAGGATTTTGAAAACATCACAAAACTGAATGGCGCCACAAAAGAATGCGACACTGAGAAAATTGGAAAGTTTGGCCTTGGCTTCAACGCTGTTTATAACCTGACAGATGTTCCAATGTTCGTGAGTAGACATTATTTTGTGATTTTTGATCCCAACACATTTTATCTCGGGAAAGCAATCAGAAATAAGAACAAACCAGGAATGAAGATAGACCTTAACAGGAACACAAAGAGACTGCAACATTTTAGCAACCAGTTTTAAACCGTTCAATGGCATATTTGACTGCGATCTTCATCTGGATAAAGAAGACAACTCATTCCATGGAACACTTTTTCGCTTTCCTTTACGAACCAAAGAGCAAGCCATAAGAAGTGAAATCAAACAACTTCATTACGACAACAAACAAATGGAAGAACTCTTGAAGCTTTTTACTCGCGGTGCTAAAGCCTTGCTCCTCTTCACGCAAAATGTCCGCCGCATAAGCATCTTTCATTTGCCGAGAGAATCAAGCACTTCCCAACAACCTATGCTGTTGTTTGAGGTCAATAAATCATTGTATCAAGATGGAATCATAAGAGAATTGTCTGTCCCAGTCACCCTTTCACCAGCCGTAAAGAATCTTAGCAGTGAAGACCAGTACTTTTTAAAACAGTGCAACTTTCTACGAGCATCATCGGAGGTCGCCAAGCATAGAGGAGATTCCAACAGCTCTGATACTGTTTTGCTTAGCTCGGCACTTACAGTCAACATCAAGAGCATCGTTACAGAATGCGGAAGAACGCTCCTTGAGGATGATGATCATCTACAGGATGAATCTGCGATTTGGCTTGTCACATCTTCCATGGGTAAAGGGCACGCAATGCAATTTGCAGAAAATGACAAGAGTCTCCTGCCATCAGCTGGCGTAGCTGCTCCGTTGATGCCTGACGAGTGTGGAAAGCTTTTGCCAGTACCTGTTGTCGACCAAACCACAACGCATGTGTCACAACACAAGGGAAACTTATTCTGTTATCTTCCCCTTCCAATCTACAGTGGCTTTCCAGTGCACGTGAATGGGGCGTTTGCAGTAGCTGCCAGCAGACGAAATTTGAGAGAGAAAACGGATGATGACAAAACTTGCATTGGAGTAGAGTGGAACAGTGTTCTTATGCAAGATTCCATCTGTACAGCATATCTAGACCTTCTTGAAGACGTGAAGAAGTCAGCTGCCGATGCGTACCAGTTTCATTCACTATGGCCCAAAGCTTGTGAAGTAGAGCCAAACTGTGAGCCTCTAGCACGCTCATTCTACCAAAATCTTGCCAGTGGAGGTTATTTTCTTTTTTCAGATGGAAACAGATGGGTGGACATAGCTCAACTGATCTTTCTTAAACCAAGTCTTCGCCAGGATTCAGAAATAGGGGACATGTCTTTTGCGGTTTTTCAGTTGTTGAAGAAAGGGAATGAAGCCGTCGTTGATCTACCAGCTGATGTGTACCAGTCGTTTGTAGACTATGGTTTCGAGAAACAAATCCAGGCTAGATGCTACAACAAGGATAGATTCTTCCGCGAGCTGTTCTTTCCAAACATTGCTTCGGTTCCATCACAGCTGAGGGACGATTTGGTAATGTACGCTCTCGATGACAAAAAAGAAGATTTTGACCATCTGATTAACACATATCCCTGCATTCCAACCACACCGTATGGTGAAACGTTGAAGTGTCCTGGCCAACTTATCAACCCATACAAAGCCGCTGCCTCGCTGTTTGGTCCTGAAGATGAAAGGTTTCCATTTGGCACAAAAGCAACTTTCTTGGACTCTATGCGACTTGCCAAACTTGAACGACTTGGGATGTTGTCAGATGAAGTTCCATGGCCTGAAGTTGCAGAAAGGGCACAGAGTATCAACCTTTTAAATGCACGTAGCAATGAAGCTGCTTTAGAGCGTGGAAAAGCATTGATGGATCATCTAGAAAGAAAGCTGAGGCATGAAGATGGAATCCTCCCTCCCGATGATGTCCATAACATGTTATTACAAGCCAGGTTTCTTCCAGTACTTCAAAAACCAGATAAGTTTCCTCTTTCCTGGAAAGGAGATGAAATACAAACTGGGACCGGAACGGTATTGCTGTCACCCATGGAGTCCTTTTCTAGAGGACGAGAAGTACTTAGTGTGCTGCACTGAGCCAATAGTAGGTCAATTGGTTCCAACAGTCGTTCAAAAGTTCCTACAATTTGACAAAAAGAAGGCCACCTTCGAACATGTTAGAATCCAACTTGATGTTGCCTCCACCAACGCTCACAGTCTGGATGAATGGGAATTCCACCAATTAAACAAAGTGTGCTTGGCAGCTTACAAATATCTCCAAGGAGTCCTTGACAGCAAAATAATCGAAGAGGTGCAAGTGAGAGAGACTTTTCGTGGAAAGAAGTTCATTCTCTCCGGAAGGGAACTTGTCTATACAGAGCAAGTGGCTTTCAAGTTGGAAGTTGACTGTTCTCCATATCTCTATCGTCTGCCGCTTGATTTAGCCAGGTCATTTGATGGCTTGATGAAAACTGCCGGTGTAAAAGAGACCTTTGCCGGCAAAGATTTCATCACTTGTTTGAAGCAAATAAAAGAATCGTTTGGGGACGCAGAGCTCGATAAGAAGAATCTTCAAGCGGCAGTTAATGTGGCTATTGAACTGGGTAAGTGCCAGACAAGTCTGAAGGCGATCTCATTAAAAGTCGAGAAAATCAAGAGTTAATTTATCTTCCTGATTCTCAAGGAATAATGCGATCCGTTGGTGACCTTTGTATCGGAGACTGCGACTGGATGCCTGACGAAATTGGTGTTTATTTTGTAAATGACCTGATTCCACCTCGAACAAGCAGCCAACTGGGTGTAAAAACACGCCGTGAAGAAGCACTGCAGCATTTCTCGTCTGGTATTTCATTTGGACAAAAGGAAAAACTTACAAATCGTTTGCGCCGACTTCTAACAGCTTACCCATGTGAGAAGGAAATTTTGAAAGGAACTTCTTCAGAATGCTGATGATGCTCAAGCAACAGAGATTTGCTTTATTAAAGACCCTCGACAGCACCAAGACGAGAGAGTATTTGACGACAAATGGAAACCACTCCAGGGCCCTGCTTTATGCGTGTACAACAACAAACCTTTCACTGAAGCTGACATTGTAGGAATACAGAACCTTGGGGAAGGCAGCAAAGGAGATGATCCAAACAAGACTGGCCAGTATGGCGTGGGGTTTAATGCCGTGTATCATTTGACTGATGCGCCGTCATTCGCGTCTAGTGGTGAAGAGATTGGAGATGTTTTGTGTGTTTTTGATCCACACTGCAAGTACGTGCCTGGTGCAACTGTTTGGGAACCCGGAACGATGTTTAGAGAAACAACGAAGTTGAAAGGCATGTTTCCAGATGCTTTTTCGTGCTATATTGAAGATGAGTTCCCCATACGAAATGCAACGATGTTTCGTTTTCCATTGAGAACCCAAAAGATGGCTAACGATTCAAAGATATCTAACTCGCCAGTAACACTGGAGGCATTGGATGACATGATGGAATCATTGAAAAAAGAGCTCTTTGAAGTTCTTCTTTTTGTGAACAGTGTAACGAAGATCACTTTGTGTGACATCGATCCGATAACTGGAAAAGCGGTGAACCATTATTTCGTCGAGTCAAAAATGTCGAAAGAGGATGCAACGAAGAGGCAACAGTTTGATACTTACCTCAAACAGATTGGGAAGGCAGCTGAACAAAGAAATGACTCGTACCTCAGCAACATCGAGGTGAAAACCTGTCAATATGTTCTGAACTTACGCGACAGCCTCGGCAACGAAGAAAAGTGGCTAATTGTCCAGCAGGTTGGCTTTGGCGACGAAGTGGAAACAAGCATCGTGGATGCTTACAAAAGGCATGATCTTGGAATGCTTCCTCGAGGTGGTGTTGCGTGCCTTTTGGAGAATAAATCAACAACAAGCGAGTCGGAGAATGGTGGTAAAAAAGCCTACTGCTTTCTTCCGCTTCCTTTAGAAACCGGTCTTCCAGTCCACATCAATGGTCACTTTGCACTGGACCACGAGGCAAGAAGAAATTTATGGAGCAACGAAGCTACTGGCTATCTCAATGACTGGAACAACGCTTTGTTGACAGATGTGATAGCCTCATGTTATCTTACACTTTTGGAAGAAGTGAAGCGTTTTTATAATTTGCCAATTACACTCGATGCTGAACAAGTTACGCCTAACTGCAGTAAAGATGCTGGGGAGTTTGCAGTAGCTGCCAGCAGACGACGTTTGAGGGAGAAAAAGGCTGATGACAAAAGCTGCATGCAAGATTCTATCTGTACAGCAAATCTAGACCTTCTTGAAGACGTGAAGAAGGTAGCTGCTGACACGTACCAGTTTCATTCACTATGGCCCAAAGCTTGTGAAGTAGAGCCAAACTGTGAGCCTCTAGCACGCTCATTCTACCAAAATCTTGCAAGTGGAGGTTATTCTCTCTTTCAGATGGAAACAGATGGGTGGACATACGTCAACTGGTCTTTCTTAAACCCAACTTTCGCCAGGAGCAAAAATTAGGAGACATGTCCTTTGCGGTTTTTCCGTTGTTGAACAAAGGGAATGAAGCTGTCGTTGATCTACCAGCTGATGTTTACCAGTCATTTGTAAACTATGGTTTCGAGAAAGAAATCCAGACTAGATGCTACGACAAGGATAGATTCTTCCGCGAGCTTTTCTTTCCAAACATTGCTTCGGTTCCAGCAAAGCTGAGGGACGTTTTGGTATTGTACGTTCTAGACGGACAAAAAGGAGATTTTGACCATCTGATTAAAACATATCCCTGTATTCCAACCTCACCGGATGGTGCAACGTTGAAGTGTCCTGGCCAACTTATCAACCCATACAAAGCCGCCGCCTCGCTGTTTGGTCCTGAAGATGAAAGGTTTCCATTTGGCACAAAAGCAACTTTCTTGGACTCTATGCGACTTGCCAGACTTGAACAACTTGGGATGTTGACAGATGACCTTCCATGGCCTGAAGTTGCAGAACGGGCAGAGAGTATCAACCTTTTAAATGGATGTAGTAGTGAAGCAGCTTTAAAGCGTGGAAAAGCATTGATGGATCATCTAGAAAGAAAGCTAAGGCGTGAAGATGGAATCCCCCCTCCCGATGATGTCCACAACAGGTTCTTACAGGCCAAATTTCTTCCAGTACTTAAAAAACCAGAGAAGTTTCCTCTTTCCTGGAAAGGAGATGAAATACAAACTGGGACTGGAACGTTATTGCTGTCACCCATGGAGTCCTTTCTAGAGAACGAGAAGTACTTATTGTGCTGCAGTGAGCCAATAATAGATCAATTCATCCCAACGGTTGTTCAAAAGTTCCTACATTTTGACGAAAGGCAGGCCACATTCGAACATGTTATCACCCAACTTAATGTTGCCGCGTCCACCAAGGCTGGCAGTCTGGATTTATGCGAATCGCAACAATTACACGAAGTGTGCTTGGCAGCTTACAAATATCTTCAAGGAGTCTTTGACAGCAAAATAATTGAAGAGGTGCAAGTGAGAGAGACTTTTCGTGGAAAGAAGTTCATTCTCTCCGAAAGGGAACTTGTCTATACAGAGCAAGTGGCTTTCAAGTTGGAAGTTGACTGTTCTCCATATCTCTGTCGTCTGCCGCCTGATTTAGCCAGGTCATTTGATGGCTTGATGAAAACTGCCGGTGTAAAAGATACCTTTGTCGACAAAGATTTCATCACTTGTTTGAAGCAAATAAAAGAATCGTTTGGGGACGCAGAGCTCGATAAGAAGAATCTTCAAGTGGCAGTTAATGTGGCTGTTCAACTAGGTATTTGCCTGGCAGATTCTGAAGACGGCGTCAGTAAATCTCAAGAAAATCAGGAATTACTTTATCTTCCTGATTCTCAAGGAATAATGCGATCCGTTGGTGATCTTTGTATCAGAGACTGCCACTGGATGCCTGACGAAATTGGTGTTCATTTTGTAAATGACCTGATTCCACCTCGAACAAACAGCCAACTGGGTGTAAAAACACGCCGTGAAGAAGCACTGCAGCATTTCTCGTCTGGTATTGCCTTTGGACAAAAGGAAAAACTTACAAATCGATTGCGCCGACTTCTAACAGCTTACCCATGTGAGAAGGAAATCTTAAAGGAACTTCTTCAGAATGCTGATGATGCTCAAGCAACAGAGATTTGCTTTATTAAAGACCCTCGACAGCACCGAGACGAGAGAGTATTTGACGACAAATGGAAACCACTCCAGGGCCCTGCTTTATGTGTGTACAACAACAAACCTTTCACTGAAGCTGACATTGTAGGAATACAGAACCTTGGGGAAGGCAGCAAAGGAGATGATCCAAACAAGACTGGCCAGTATGGCGTGGGGTTCAATGCTGTGTATCATTTGACTGATGCGCCGTCATTCGCCTCTAGTGGTGAAGAGATTGGAGATGTTTTGTGTGTTTTTGATCCACACTGCAAGTACGTGCCTGGTGCAACTGTTGGGGAACCCGGAACGATGTTCAGAGAAACAACGAAGTTGAAAAGCATGTTTCCAGATGTTTTTTCGTGCTATATTGAAGATGAGTTCCCCATACGAAATGCAACGATGTTTCGTTTTCCATTGAGAACACAAAAGATGGCTAACGATTCAAAGATATCTAACTCACCAGTAACACTGGAAGCATTGGATGACATGATGGAAGCACTGAAAAAAGAGCTCTTTGAAGTTCTGCTTTTTGTGAACAGTGTAACGAAGATCACTTTATGTGACATCGATCCGATAACTGGAAAAGCGGTGAACCAGTATTTCGTCGAGTCAAAAATGTCAAAAGAAGATGCAACGAAGAGGCAACAGTTTGATACTTACCTCAAACAGATCGGGAAAGCAGCTGAACAAAGAGATGACTCGTACCTCAGCAACATCGAGGTGAAAGCCTGTCAATATGTTCTGAACTTACGCGACAGCCTCGGCAACGAAGAAAAGTGGCTAATTGTCCAGCAGGTTGGCTTTGGCGACGAAGTGCAAACAAGCATCGTGGATGCTTACAAAAGGCATGATCTGGGAATGCTTCCTCGAGGTGGTGTTGCGTGCCTTTTGGAGAATAAATCAGCAACAAGCAAGTCAGAGAATGGTGGTAAAAAAGCCTACTGCTTTCTTCCGCTTCCTTTAGAAACCGGTCTTCCAGTCCACATCAATGGTCACTTTGCACTGGACCACGAAGCAAGAAGAAATTTATGGAGCAACGAAGCTACTGGCCATCTCAATGACTGGAACAACGCTTTGTTGACAGATGTGATAGCCTCATGTTATCTTACACTTTTGGAAGAGGTGAAGCGTTTTTATAATTTGCCAGTTACACTCGATGCCAGCAGACAAAGTTTGAGGGAGAAAACGGCTGATGACAAAAACTGCATTGGAGTAGAGTGGAACAGGGTTCTTATGCAAGATTCCATTTGTACAGCATGGCCCAAAGCGTGTGAAGTAGAGCCAAGCTGTGAGCCTCTAGCACGCTCATTCTACCATAATCTTGCCAGTGGAGGTTATTCTCTCTTTTCAGATGGAAACAGATGGGTGGACATACGTCAACTGATCTTTCTTAAACCAAACCTTCGCGAGGATTCAGAAATAGGAGACATGTCTTTTGCGGTTTTTCAGTTGTTGAACAAAGGGAATGAAGCCGTCGTTGAAGTACCAGCTGATGTGTACCAGTCATTTGTAAACTATGGTTTCGAGAAAGAAATCCAGTCCAGATGCTACGACAAGGATAGATTCTTCCGCGAGCTGTTCTTTCCAAACATTGCTTCCGTTCCATCACAGCTGAGGGACGGTTTGGTCTTGTACGCTCTAGACGAAACAAAAGGGAGGTTTGACCATCTGATTAAGACATATCCCTGCATTCCAACCTCACCGGATGGTGAAACGCTGAAGTGTCCTGGCCAACTTATTAACCCATACAAAGCCGCGGCCTCGCTGTTTAGCCCTGAAGATGAAAGGTTTCCATTTGGCACGGAAGCAACTTTCTTGGACTGTATGCGACGTGCCAGACTTGAACAACTTGGGATGTTGACAGATGAAGTTCCATGGCCTGAAGTTGTAGAAAGGGCACAGAGTATCAACCTTTTAAATGGATGTAGCAGTGAAGCTGCTTTAAAGCGTGGAAAAGCATTGATGGATCATCTAGAAAGAAAGCTGAGGCGTGAAAATGGAATCCCTCCTCCAGATGATGTCCAGGAGATGTTATTACAAGCCAAGTTTCTTCCAGTACTTCAAAAACCAGAGAAGTTTCCTCTTTCCTGGAAAGGAGATGAAATACAAACTGGGACCGGAACGGTATTTTTGTCACCCATGGAGTCCTTTCTAGAGAACGAGAAGTACTTAGTTTGCTGCACTGAGCCAATAGTAGGTCAAATCATCCCAACAGTCGTTCAAAAGTTCCTACATTTTGACAAAAGGAAGGCCACCTTCGAACATGTTAGAATTCAACTTGATGTTGCCTCAACCACAAACGCTGACAGTCTGGATGAATTCGAATTCCACCAATTAAACAAATTGTGCTTGGCAGCTTACAGATATCTTCAAGGAGTCGTTGACAGCAAAGGAATCGAAGAGGGGAAAGTGAGAGAGACATTTCGTGGAAAAAAGTTCATTCTCTCCGGAAGAGAATTTGTCTATACAGAGCAAGTGGCTTTCAAGTTGGAAGGTGACTGTTCTCCTTATCTTTATCGTCTTACGCATGATTTAGCCAGGTCATTTGATGGCTTGATGAAAACTGCCGGTGTAAAAGAGATTTTTGTCGACAAAGATTTCATCACTTGTTTGAAGCAAATGAAACAGACGTTTGGGGACACAAAGCTCGATGAGAAGACCACTGAAGTAGCAGTTAATATGGTTCGTCAACTGGATATTTGCCTGACAGGTTCTGAAGAAGATGTCAGTAAAAATCAAGAAAATCAGGAAATACTTTATCTTCCTGATTCTCAAGGAATAATGCGATCCGTTGGTGACCTTTGTATCAGAGACTGCCACTGGATGCCTGACGAAATTGGTGTTCATTTTGTAAATGACCTGATTCCACCTCGAAAAAGCAGTCAACTGGGTGTAAAAACACGCCGCGAAGAAGCACTGCAGCATTTCTCGTCTGGTATTCCCTTTGGACAAAAGGAAAAACTTACAAATCGTTTGAGCCGAATTCTAACAGCTTACCCATGTGAGAAGGAAATCTTGAAAGAACTTCTTCAGAATGCTGATGATGCTCAAGCAACAGAGATTTGCTTCATTAAAGACCCTCGGCAGCACAAAGACGAGAAAGTATTCGAAGACAAATGGAAACCACTCCAGGGGCCCCGCGTTATGCGTGTACAACAACAAACCTTTCACTGAAGCTGATATTGTTGGAATACAGAACCTTGGAGAAGGCAGCAAAGGAGATGATCCAAACAAGACTGGCCAGTATGGTGTGGGGTTTAATGCCGTGTATCATTTGACTGATGCGCCGTCATTCGCGTCTGGTGGTGAAGAGATTGGAGACGTTTTGTGTGTATTTGATCCACACTGTAAGTACGTGCCTGGTGCAACTGTTTGGGAACCAGGAAGGATGTTCAGAGAAACAACGAAGTTGAAAGGCATGTTTCCAGATGTTTTTTCTTGCTATATTGAAGATGAGTTCCCCATACGAAATGCAACGATGTTTCGTTTTCCATTGAGAACCCAAAAGATGGCTAACGATTCAAAGATATCTAACTCACCAGTAACACTGGAAGCATTGGATGACATGATGGAAGCACTGAAAAAAGAGCTCTTTGAAGTTCTGCTTTTTGTGAACAGTGTAACGAAGATCACTTTGTGTGACATAGATCCGATAACTGGAAAAACGGTGAACCATTATTTCGTCGAGTCACAAATGTCAGAAGAGGATGCAACGAAGAGGCAACAGTTTGCTACTTACCTCAAACAGATCGGGAAGGCAGCTGAAAAAAGAGATGACTCGTACCTCAGCAACATCGAGGTGAAAACCTGTCAATATGATCTGAACTTACGAGACAGCCTCGGCAACGAAGAAAAGTGGCTAATTGTCCAGCAGGTTGGCTTTGGTGACGAAGTGAAAACAAGCGTCGTGGATGCTTACAAAAGGCATGATCTGGGAATGCTTCCTCGAGGTGGTGTTGCTTGCCTTTTGGAAAATAAATCAACAACAAGAGAGTCAGAGAATGGTGAGAAAAAAGCTTACTGCTTTCTTCCTCTTCCTTTAAAACCGGTCTTCCAGTCCACATCAATGGTCACTTTGCACTGGACCACGAGGCAAGAAGAACTCTGTGGAGGGACGAAGCTACTGGCTATCGCAGTGACTGGAACAATGCTTTGCTGACAGATGTGATAACTTCGTGCTATCTTACACTTTTGGAAGAGGTGAAGCGTTTTATAACTTGCCAATTACTCGCAACGCAGAACCAGTTACGCTCAACTGCCGTAAAGATGCTTTGGTAAAAGTCATCGATGACTACGAGAAGCTTTTCCCTTTTGGTGTCTTCGACAATCCGTACTGGGAGACCTTGGTACGATCCGTGTATCAAGGAATGGATAAGAAACGATTGAGACTCCTTCCCGTAGTGCGAAGTGGCGCATCAGAAGGTACCAGTCCTAATAAAGTTCAACTAACATGGCTTCCTCCAACAGGCGAAGGGAAAAGCAAAGCATTCTTCAACAATATTGAAAGAGTGATTGTTTTGCCAGTCAACCGAGACGTGCCCCGCGTGTTCTTGATAGAAGCGAGATTGACGAAGAGGAGAAACGAAGAATCGAGCGGAAAACATCCTTTGAGGAAATTCTACTGCAAACGGGATTTAACCTTGTGAAATTCACCTTATCTGTGTACCACGCATTTCAGAAATCGGGTGTTGATTCTCCTTGTGTATCCCCTTCTTCGGTAATGGAATTCTACAAGACCTACAATAACGAAGATCCCCTTTGCTGGATTGGATCAATCTCTGTGGATGTTGGAGAGACACCATTCAAGAACGCCGAAGGTGTCACACTCGTTCTTAAGTACTGCAAGGATGACGAATACTTCTTGGAAAACCTGCCAGGCCTGCCTTACTTGTAACACAGGACAATCACTTACACGAATTCAGCTGTTGTGATCCTAAGTTTCTCTCTCGTCATCTTGACATCCTACCGCAATGTAGAGAAATGTTTGTCCACAACCATGTTAGGATACAGATATTTGGCGATGCATTGAATCTAAAATCACCTGTCTTCAAGCGTTTTGGAGTGCAAGAGTTTGCAGCTAACCTGCATCGAACACTACCACCCGAGTATTTCAGCAGCGATGGGTACGTTAGGTGGTGTCCAACACAAACATCAGTGCCAAATCAACATTGGGTGAACAGGGTTTGGACTTTCCTGGATGAAGAAACAAAGAATGTCCTCAAGGAAACCAAGTTACTTGAACAAGAGATCAGAAGCATTGATGCAATAAAAGAACAAGAGATCATACACATTCGTGTCATACTCCAACCACTTTCAAACTGGAGCATCCTTCCTTGCACTGAGACGATCCGAGTACCATCGTCATGGGATCAAAGCACTTCTGTTGTGGTAGCAGAACACTTTCTGGTGCCTTTAAGACTGGCAGGATCTGTTCTCGATTTTACAGATCACGATGCCAATAGTCGATCACTTGTCGAGGCTTTGAGAAAGCTCAGTCTGCCCGAAGTGAACTATGCTGCGATCTTGTCATTGGATCCCCGCTATCTTGCACGCAAGCTAGTAGCATCACTTAAGACACCAACGTCTCTTCTCAAATCCTTGGAGCACAAGATGACGACAAACCCACAAGCACTTGAAGGAAAATTGGAAACCTCGGAATGCCGTACCATTTTGCAGTATTTCAGTGACAACGTTGCAAGTCTACAAGAAAGTGACAAGAACATAGTGAGAAGACTTCCTTTTTATCAAGCAACACATGGTGGACTCGTCAGTGCAAACAGTAAAAGGGTGTGCGCCCTTCCCATTGGCATCCCACGGAAAGAGATGGAAGAACTGGGAATTCGACTGCATGTGGTGTTTTTAGAGGGTTGGTCAAATCTATCTCCGCTGTTCGAATTTCTGGAATTCGAATGTGTCTCGGCAGTCGACGTATATTGTAATTTCATTTTGAAATATTTTGGCGCTTTTAGCACGGAAGCAAGGCTGGTTCACCTAGAGTACATCCGGGATGCCATTTTGCCAATGAAATCAAGTGAGAAGCAGAGGCTACTGGATTGTTTGAGAAACACTGCAATTGTTTCCTCCGGAGATGGCACTTTAAAGAAAGCATCTTCATATTACGACCCTCATAATGATGTATTCAGCAAAATACTTTCTGTGGACAAGTTCCCACCAGAACCTTTCAACACACAAGAGTGGCTGCCATTTTTGAAAAACATTGGGCTAATCTGTGAAGTGTCCCAAGATCTTTTCAAGACGTTTGCTATGGATGTTGCACGCGAGGGTGCAACACAGCGGACTGAGAGAACCGACGAAAAGTCCAAAGTACTAGTGAAGCACCTTTTCAGCCGAGAGCATGTTGTGGAAGAAGGGCTTCTACACGCTGTGTGTGATGTCCGCTTTGTGGCCGCCGATCCTATTAAGCAAGAACTTCGAGAAATCCATCGTCCGTTCGGTGAAGAAATGAATGGTAAGACTCCATACATTGCATTCAAAGGCTCTGTGTTATCAGAACACACTAAGATAGTTTGGACGACAGCAGCTCTCCTTCCAAATTGGGCAAATGCAAAGAAATATCAGTACCAGATGACAGCTCCAGGCTGGAAAAGTACCAGTGATTACTGCAATGCTATTCTTGCCCATCTCCAAGTTCTTACAGCGCCAACCGTGGATCTGGTTACTTTTCACTGCCAAAATGTGTCATGTCAGCTTGCAAAGGAAAACGGCAGTGATGTGACGTCTAGTCAGCAATGCACGAGAGTATCAGTAATGACGAATGTCTACAGGTTTCTTCAGGCAAAAGCCGTCTCAAGCGCTGTTGCAAAGGAACGACTTGAGCATACACCTTGCGTTTTGGTCGAGAATGGTCAACGTTTTTGTTTTGCTAAGCAGGTAGTCATGGAATTGTACAAGAACCTTGAGATCAAGCCGTTTCTTTACGGAATGCCTGCCGAACTTAGTGAGTTCGCGACATTGTTTAAATATCTGGGCTGTTCTCCTTCTGTCACACCTTCGCATTATGCTATGGTCCTAGACATGTTACACGGGCAATGCAAGACAAATCGACTGGAACCAAATGAGGTTCGCAGTGCTTTAGGAGCAGTTAAAGGTCTCTTTGAAATATTGCAAGACACCTCCGAAGCAAAGCACGATATGTCTGCGTTGTACCTGCCAGCTACAAGTCCATTTAGTAGCAGTTTCGATGGCATTGTACCACCTATTGTGTTGACGAAGGCTACCGAGCTTATCTTCGATGACGCTCCGCATTATCATGGTCGTGTTAAAGACTTCGACCTGCCTTTTGTAGTGGACCTTAAGAGAGCCAATGTAAGCTGCAAGGCAAATGCAAATTACAAGGAGTTAATCATGCTTCTTCCCCCAGCTGTACGGCCTCAGATGATGTCTTGCGTAATTGAAGAAAAATTCGCGGATTCCAAAGACAACACCGAGCGTTTCGATGTTGGTGCTGCTAGCTCACTGAAGAAGCAGCTTCACTCAGAACAATTCTACCGTGGAATTGTCAGGCTCATTCGTCACGCCAATCAAGATGGTAGTCTCGATGAAAGTGTGGTTACAACTGTGAGAAGCAGTTTACAAAGCATTGTATTCCTGGGAATGAGTAAAATTATCACTCATCTGGTTCATAATGGAATCGTGATTTCAGGGAGTGAACACGAAGTGCCCTACTTTTTGCAGAAGGTTTCAGAATCCGGTCAAGAGATTTGGAAAGTATATGTTAGCGTGGTCGACGATGTAGAAGAAGCCATGTCTACGATAGCTCTAACTTTATCACAAGTGATTGCAGAAGCGTGCAGAGGACTGCTGCGAGGCACAACTATGTACATCCCCGAGATGTTGCGCAGCCAGCCTGGCAAGATATGTTCCTTACTGGATAAGATGAAGATTCGGCAAGATGATTCTTATGATGCAGAAAAAGGAGACTTTTACCCAGCGCCAGGTAGTTTTATTCCGATTGTAGAACATCACCTTCTGAATCCGGCTTTCGAAGCGTTTACTCCCGGAGAATACGTTGGATACGAGTTGGATGATCCAAGTCTGGAACTGCTAGAAGGAGACGCCACTTACATCTATGCTGTGATAATCGAGGAAGTGACGAGTGACAACGCCAGTCTCTTGACAAGGTCTTACAAGATCAACATTGGAGATGACAAGGAACCGAAGATTGTCGAGGCTACTTACTTGTACAAATTTCACCGCCTTCAAGAGATAACATCATCTGCACTTGCCCTTTCTGACCAGCAAGGAAACTCCCGCTGCACGACGGATAAACAGAAGATATTCGACGAAATTTCGAGAACGCTTGAAGAAGCTTGGAGGCTACCGGAAGACAAAAGACGAAATGTTATCAAGCGACTGTTTCTACAGTGGCATCCCGACAAGAATCCAGGAAACGAAGAGTTCTGTACGGATGTGTTTCAGCACATAAAGAATGAAATTGAACGGCTGGAAAGAGGGGGATCGCAAAGACCTCAAAGCTGGAGTTCGGATAGGTGGAACTGCCAGGGGTCCTATGGTGCCTTCTATGGCTTCTGGGGAACGCGTGCAAGGCGGTATAACTCACAGCGCCAAGAGTACCGAGATAGCTACTTTCGACACTATGGGTCATGTGGCCACGGAACACGGTCTTGGTATGTTCCCCCGAGCTTCTGTACCACGAATCCCCACCACGAGAGGCAAGACGCTGGTTCCGACAAGCTGAAGCCGACCTGGCAGCTGCTGATAACGACATTTCTACCTTGAAACCATCTTACGTGTGGGCCTGCTTCAAATGTCACCAGGTAAGGATATTACTTCTAAACACATGATGCAACTATGAGTATGCGAATCATCCAGATATGGGGTACTCTAATTATTAGAAAAGAAAAAATTAAGTAAATTCTGGTCATGTGATATATGCAGTGGAACAATCAGCCTTAGAGACCGAGAATATCCCCGAGAATTTCGGAGTTTCGGAGTAGCTTGGTCACTGACTGAATAAATCTTTCTCACTGTGTTTCTAACAAGCTTAACATATACCATCATTTCTTTCATCTCGAATGATTTTGTAACGGTGCTAATTGCTCGTTTGCAGGCTGCAGAGAAAGCGCTAAAGGCTGCCCAATATTCGATAGACGCTTACAAGACCAACGTTCACAACTTAGTCCAAAACTCCCTGAAATTGGACGATTCTCAATTGACCACTCTATCAAGCCAACTCGAGTCTCACTTGGGTGATTCTACGCGCATGCGCTACCCCGACCAAGTAAGTTTTCCTCAGATTCCAAGCGACATTTACTCGCGAGAAATGGCCCAAGGTGCACTGGAATTAGCGACGAGAATCCTAGACAAAGTCAGAAGCAGAGTTATATGAGGTGCGTACATTCAAAAGATGATCACTGCTCAGGTTTTCCTTTCCCAGTAGAGGCTCACAGACGAGGAAAGGAGAGCCAGATCATGTGACAACTTCCAAGTTGCCTTCTGCCTTTGTTTCAAAACGAATCCAGGTGCGAAACCATTCAAATGAAAATGGCATGAAAATAAACATGCGACTGAAACTCATATGAAAGGTTTTGCACCAGGACTCGTTTTGAAACAGAGGCAAAAGGCAACTCGGAAATGGCCTTTTACTTCTCAATCTTCGTGGCAAACGCATTAAAGGGTCCCTCTCAACCAGTGTGCTTTGCGGTCGCGTGTTATTGTTTTCATCCGGAAAACTCGATCTCTCGTGGGGCTAATGTATGCCATACTTTCGAATTGTACTTACTTTGGTCGTCTAACTGCTTTTTGTGGCCAGAACAAGGCCAGAATCCTGCAAAAAGTAGTTTTTAACTTCAAGCCGCCATTTTCGCGGCACCCGAAAATGGCCGCCGTAAGAGTATTGGCGCGCAAAGCACACTGGTATCTGTCAGCCATCCGTTGAGTTTGAACGAGCCAATCGAGATTAAAGCCTAAATGTGATATTTAAACGTGTTGAAAAGTAAAAATAGCTTCCAAAAACAGTTATTTTTGTTCTTCCGTGCTAACAACAAAGACCAATGCAATTAATGGGAAGTTCTTTGTGCAGGATTTTACGTTGCATTGTGCATTTGGTACAATGGAGAATTTCCATCTGTGTGCAAAGAAAATGGTGAATTACAGCAATGTTTGTCATTGGATTTGGAAACAGGTTCACGAGCATAGCCCTTATGCATGTTTACGTCATCAGACTAGCTAATTTCACCACCAAGCCACGCTTTTCGAAGTCCAAACTGGTAAATTTGATCATGCATGAACGAATTCTCAAAGCATTAAAGATGAAACGAATACCCACGTTAAAACATTATGCACTGGTGCCAGAAGTTGAGAAGAATTTCGTGTAAACGAGGCACAGTGGTGAATTTTGTACAACTGACGTAATCATACATGAGGCCTAACAACGGTTGCTGCTTCCTTGTATAGCCGACTATTATATATTAATGGAATTTGTTCAGTTAAGTTGTAGTTTTGACGTAGTTGGAATAAAGTTTAAATCATTTTATTTTAGAATTAGCTGATAGGCACCTGTTGTCCCGAATCCTGTCAGAGGAACTGCATTGAAAATCTTCGTCCAACAACTAATAAGTCGATAAATTATATTATTTTTTGTTGTACATTTAGAGACTTCTGACAACAAAGCCGGGTTGGTTCAGTTCAAATTAATTCCATCAAAAAGTATTAAAGTGGACTCCCTGCATTGCTTTTTTAGGAACGTTCCGCCAGATTGCCATTCCTCAAGAAATATTAATGACGTCATGATGTGCACAACAAAATGTCTTCCAAGTCAAGATTTCGTGGTGCTTTTCGAAGTAATTGATCACATTAAGTTTTTTTTAGCATCAGAACTTTGTATTTTTGTAGTCTGTTATGCCGCACCATGTTTAAGTGTAAATGGATGCCTCGTGAATTAACACCAGCGTATAGTTTTAAAACGTTTGCATATACTTGGGACTATATTAAGCTAGTATAAGACTAGCAAACGTATTGAGTTATTAGCGTTAGCAGATTGATAGTTATAGAGGGTCTGGATGGGGTTAACTGATAGCTGAGAATTGGCCAAAATCTTAACTCGTTTAGCTGAGAAATGCCGTATTTTTTTAACTGATAACTGAGAAATTTTAAGATACCTTTAGCTGAGATGGCAGAATTTTGCCTGGAAATCTTGTAACGTTACTCGGAAAAAGGCCACTTTTAGCTTATCGGTTTATAGATTATTGATGCAACACTCGATTATCCATCACTTGCAAGGATTTCTAAATTCCGAGGTCTTTCGGAGATCCCGAAAATCAGGATTACACGAAGTCTTCCGAAGAATATCGAGGCTCATCCGAGAGTCGTTTTAACTGAGATCTGTCAAAATTAAATGGTAGTTGAGCGAAATGACTAAAATTTTAACTGATAACTGAGACTTTATCCAAATTTTAACGGACAACTGAGAATTCAGCAGCCCCATCAAGACCCTATCTCTTATTAACGGGAGCATGTCTCGTAACAATAAATGTTCATATTATCAGAACTTTGGCGCGCGCCAGCTGTTTTCAGTTGAGTTGAAGGCTAGTCCCCGAATGAGCTCCGAATGACTGTACAGTTATTCTTTATATCGACGGCGTGTGCATGCGTCATCTGTAATTGTCTTTAAAAAATCACTTTGTGACTAGAGCGGTTTTTCTATTGAGTGTCGAAAGAAATCACTGAATTGCTTTGGTTTTGCTTTACTACGCTCTGTAATTGGTTTAAAACAAACTCTTGCCACCTACTCAACCAATCAGATGCCAAACTGAAACCTGTCTGACCTGGTCACACGCGTTTTTCCCGCGCTTAGCGCCGGTTAGCCGGTTTACGTATTTGCTTCGAGTTCTGATTGGTTCCTTGTGTTGTTTTCGTCTGCTGTGATTGGCCAGAGTGATTGCTTTGGTTCTGATTAACCGTTTTGGTTTTACTACACTCAAGTGAAAAACGCTCCAGAAGCAAAGAAATAAAGACTTAATATCATGTTGACGATAAGTTTGCTGCCTCAGGAGTGTCTATTATGGACTAAGTTCGTAAGGGAGACTATAGGAAGACACCGAGCCCGATTGTTCAAAGAACGATTAAGCTAATAGCGTGAGATATTGATTTCAGTAGAAATTTGTAACTTTTCACTGAGGTTTTCTGTTTATAGTTTTTGTCCTTCAGTTTTGACTTTGAGTAATCTCAAACTCTACAAAACATTAGCAGTTAAATCACTTTTACACAAGAGAAATTTAAACGTCGATTGAATTTTAATCCTCGATTAGCGAACAACCGGGCCCTGATGACAAGCTATACACGTAGTATAGATAGTTACTCCGGTTTTAATCACTTCTGCAATAATCATTCCAATTGTTTATGACATCAAATAATCGAATAAGTTCAGTTTGTTTATCACAATCATTATAATATTTACAGGATAGTTAATTATCCATTTTCGCTGTATGCCATTTTGTTGATGATGTTGTCGGAAATGTTCGGGTGTCTTCGAAGATCCTTCCTTTTGTGACGCAATATGTCGTATAATGACGTCACAAAAGAACGATTCATCCGTAGGTTCTAATTAACATGTTTTTTTTAGTTTAGCTAACGGTGATTGGAAACAAAGAAAATACTTAAATTGCTAGTTTTGTAGGGCTTCTTTAATGTATACGTAAATAAACTGTTAACATTTGAACACACAGTGGGTTTTTCTCTCAGTCGTGCAGCTATGGTGCAGCTATACTATACATACATGTTATTGAACTAGCTTGTTCGGTCCGTATTGGGAAAATATTGGTCGAGTTCTTGTTTTGCAAGTTTATGGACTGAGCAGGCTCAGTCCATAAACTTGCAAAACAATAATAACATTGTTATTATAATGGCTTTTTTTTTGAAAACTTGCTGATAAATTAATGCAATCATTCTCGGCTAACGCGCGCACGCCAAAGTTAAGCATGCATATTCTTGCATTTGTCAGGCCACTTTGCGAAAAGTTTAACCAAATTGTCCGCCAAACATGAGGAAAAATGTTTCTACTTAGTAAAAAACAGTTTTCTGTTGTTCAATGTTTCATAAAGGAATTCGGCGAAATGAGTTCGTGAGCGGTCCATCTTCGCGGTCCGTATTGCAAAATTCGGACCGCTCAGGGAACCAATCGGAATGCTCCTTTTCATCGTGGACCAGTTTGCCATATAATAAAGTGGTATAACGAATAGACTGCAAAACAGTCGTTATTTCTCCGCTCAATTCGTTGCTCGCAAAGGCGCGAAGCGCCGTGAGCGTGATCCTCGCGAAGCGCGTGAGCCGCGCGCGAGCGCGCGCGAGCCTCAACGAAAAAAATACGACTGTTTTTGCAGTCTACATGTATATAACGAAGTGCCAAGGGACCGAGGAAATGATGCGTTCGTTGTAACGGGGGTTCGTTAAAGGCAGGACTGAAGAATATCGTTCGTTTATACCGGGTACTTCGTTATGAAGGGGTTCGTTTTATCTCGGGATTCTAAAAAAAAAAACAAAAATGTATTCTCCCTGGTGACAAATGTCTTTCACTTTCAAATGATCAAGACACTACATAGATAAATTGGCAACAAGTTTATATACCTCATTTTATAATTGAGAACACTTTAAACACTCTGTCTGCGGCTCGTGTTTTCTAAATTCCTCTCGTGTTCTCAAATTCCCGTCGTGTTTTATGACAGTGCAATTCATGGCTTTGACCAGCCGACGGGTGTGTATTTCGATTTAGCTTTTAAAGCAAGATATATAACTCCTTCCAACTCTAAGAGTTTGTTTTGTATAATATGTCGTTACAGTATGCTCAGACATGTTAATCTAAAAAAACAAATTGCTATTGGACTCCATCTTCATACATCTTGTAGACCTGAAAGATAACGCCTGATTGTTATTATTATTTACTCCGTTACTTTACAACACAAACTATGGAACGTCTGAAATGAAAAATTGTCCGGTACGCATGTATATAAACTCTGGTGGTCTCAACTTTCTAAACGGTGGCCTATTACAAACACATGTCCCACAAACCTTTGGGTCCCCAGACATCTGCTCCGAACCGTCAAAAATAATAATATTGGCTAATTTTACATTATCGCAAATTACACTTTGTCGTTATGAAAATCATAAAACAGCTTAAGTGGCTCTAGTCCAGAGAGGGGGCCAGAACTAGACTAAAGTGGCTCGTAATGGTTAACAGACCTTATGCTTTCATAGATCGATACTACCACCCTAATATCAGTTAGTCTTCAGTTCACGTATGACATGGTATCAATCTAATGTCCAATCATTCAGTTAGGATCATCTCCTTGACATAACAGGTTACCATAGCAACATAACCTGTCAAAAACCCCAACACGATGATCATAATTTTGGGCATTCGTTTGATATAGTTATTGTGACATCAACTGATATAGGGTGGTAAACGTGGTAGTATCGATCCATCAAAGCACAAGTGCTGTACTGTTGCGAGCCACCTTAATGCAACATATATATTAAGAAATAAGTCATTTACTTACCATACTTCTTTCTGATTTCGTCACGCTTCTCTTGTCTCTCTGATTCCCTGAGGAAAAAGATAACAAAGTAGGGAATGTATCGAAATGCATAATTAAGGGAGTGATGAAATCTTACCCGATCGACTTGAATATAAAGGCCGGCACACTAGAAGTATCGATACTCCCTTGGATGGGAGGATAGTCCATTGCAGGTTACTCCCTAGCATTTTTATCAGGTTGCCCTGATCATGACAATTCGCTGTTACCCATCAGTGGCGGATCCAGACCTGTTTATAAGGAGGACCCCCCCCCCCCCCCCCCCCCCCCTCTCCACCCGGGCCCCTCTCCCAAATCCGTCACTGCCCATTTACTCCTGGGTGGAGAGAAGCACTGCGAGAGTAAATAGTCTTGCCCAAGAACACATCACAATGACCCCGGCCAAGGCTCGAACCTGGACCAGTCGACTCGGAGTCAAACGCGCTAACCATTAAACTACTACACCTCCCACAATCAGTACGGTGGATTTTTAAAATATTCATAAGCACATATTTTGCATACTTTTCTTTGTGTTTCGATGTCATGTCTTGCCGCTTTTTACGCCACTTGGCATCTTCCTTGCTAGGTCTGAAAAAAAAATGTGCATTGTTTCAAGACAATTCTCTCTCTGAGAAGCTGCCTTTTCTGCGGGTACCGCTAGATTCGCTACAAACAAAACGGCTGAATGCTGAATCAGTTTATTTAATTAACTAAGTGATAATGTTAAGTTGCGTTCTAATTTTATAGTGGGGTTACTCGTGTATGAGACTGTGCCGTGTGTATGATGGACTATTCTGTTTTAACTGTTATCCAAACCGGCGTGAAAAGTCACAGATGTTATGGTAAAATTAAACGCCGTTGTTGATTTATGTGGGCGGGGGGGGGGGGCGAGCGGGCGAGCGCGCGCGAAACGCATGGAAATCACCTCGCGCGAGAAGACGATGAGGGTCCCTCAGTTTTTCTCGCGGGCCTCGCGTCGCGTCTTCTCGCGGGAGGTGATTTCCACGCGCTTCGCGAGCGCTCGCCCGCTCGATCCCTGAGAAAAATGAGGGACTACTCGTAGTCTACAATAGGAAAAGCTCAAAGAGACAGAAGCCACTAAGGAGAAGGCAGGAACCGGAAGTAAAATGTACCGGAAGTGGGAAGCTCAGACCCTCCTGCTCACTCCTTCCACTTTCCTAGATCTAGAATGTAACACAAAAAAGAGACGATACTAGCAGTGAATTGAAATAGCCAAGTAAAGAGTGTTGTTGTCTCCTACCCTCTTTCCTTCTTCTTGCGGCAACAGCAGCAGTAGATGCAACATGCTAAAGTTACAAGCACCACAAAACCGGTCACAGGTAGGGCAATGAGCAAAACTCTTCCGGAGACTGCAAATCAATTTAGCAATTAAGATATTGTATATCTAATTCTATTGTTGTAAAAAAAACAATTGGGTTGGGGTTTCACCCATTTAGGGTTCAGTTCTCCGCGTGTCGTTAATTTGGAACTTCTAGCACAACACGTCCCCTTTTGTTGCTTGTAGATCGCGTGGCATGAAATAACCAGGTGTATCTCCTTGTCCACCTTGTACACCTTGTCTTAGTTCAGATGATCAGAGCGTCATTGGGCGGTGACGTTAAGCCGTTGGCCTTGTATTGTCTCCTACATCTCCTCATACCAAATTACTAGGGGACGTTACGGTGTTGTGGTCTGGCCTGTTCACATGTATTCATGGGTTGGGTGGGTGGGGTGAGATCATGAATGAACTGATAGCACCTCCTCCCCTCCCATCCCTGAATGGGATGCTAGTCCATTGCAGATAATTTTTTCAAGGTTGCTTTAACAGTTCGACGGCACCCATTTATACCCCTGGGTGGGGAGAGGCACTGTGAAATTTATGGGTCTTGCCCAAGAATAGAACACAATGACCCTGACTAATACTCGAACAAGGACAACAGAGCATATATGCTCCTGGGACAACTCAATTCAGAGTCCACCGTGCTAACCTTCCATAGTCACATCATATACGCAGAGTTAAGTCAAATGTGAACTTAATGTGTGGTGCCTTCTAGCGTGCCTAATAAGGCCCACTAATCGGCGACACCTAAGAATACCACAAAATACTTTTAAAATTACAAATCCTACATATGATATATATCACTATAAAATCTATAAAAGCTATCTTAGTCTATTCACATTAAATTGATATCAATTATAACACTTAGGGCAGTTGCCCTTGCAGGTGTCATCTTCGATCATGGTAAGATTGTAACAGAGGCCGTTAGAGTTGCGCTGTCTATGTCGTTTTTATTGAACGACGTTGCTCACCTAAACACTGTTTAGTCATCCATTCCTGACCCTCGCATGATTTCTGGAGTGTTTTCGTTACCAGACTACCTGCCTCGCATTCTTTGGTTGGCTCACAGTAAGAACACTAAAATAATGAAATAAATTGTTGTAATGCATTTATTTTGTTAGGGTTGTAACTTTGGGTAAGAAATTAATTTATTACACATGTACCAGTCCAGCGGTGCCAGTAGATGGCACCGAAGTTGCTAAGCAACATGACGTACCCCAAGGTTGCTATTTTTAGCGGTTACTAAATTTAGCGATTTTTTTCCCCATATTTAATTTTTCTGCGATTTTAAAGATTTATAGTCAAATCTGACTATTTCGCCGACTGTTACTTACCCCTGACACTTCAACACAATCTTTGCACGACTTGCCGCTATATTTGGTACAGTTTATATCTGGGGAATAAAAGACATATTATCATACTGCAAGCTGCCGCTCTTTCTGATAGTCGTGCGAACGGAAATAGCCATCCGAGCATAAAAGCGCGCGCGAGCCTGGGATCGACTTCCGCTCGTCACGCTAGATTTCTGAGTGGATTTCTGTTTTTTTTTTTTTGTTAGCTTTGTTTATCAACACTTTCATTCCCGTTGTCAAATATCGCAACAAAGTACCACAAGAACGTAATTAGCTTTCATTTGAATGGTCACACACTTGAGTTTCATCCACATTTTAAAGTTAGATCCACCTTGTACGACAATCACATGATGAACAGTAGCACGTACATGAAAGTGCTTGCTTGATCCACTCCAGTGCCGATCATCATCAATGGCTTCGGCACGTCACACACCAGGGTTTTTCAGATGCATAAATCTAATATATAGCATAATAACAGTACCGAAGCAACTTCATTTCACACAGTTACAACCAAACCCGGGCAACCAAAGAGATTCGAGATTTCACTCTAGGAGTATAGGAGTTTATAATGAGTAATACATGTCGATACAATTGGAGCAAAATTAAATAGCATTTGCTTGAGTTCTCGCGTACGCTTGCGAATTACATGTTATATCGACACAGCAGTTATTCGCAATATAGTCACTTACCAGCTTTAACGTCATCAAGCCATAACTGTAAGATACAAAGTGTTGTCAGCAAACTAATGGCGGAGAAACTGCTTGAACGGAGCATGATACCTTATACCCTGCGTCTACAAGGAAATACTATAATCAGATACGTGTTTTCCGTCACGATACCGAGAAAAATAATCAAGGAAATGATGTCATGACCTCGAAAACTCCGTCACTTTGCACAGTTGTTAAAGCATGTGTTGATAATCTTTCATATCGTGGCTAAAAGAGTTAAAAATTAAATACTGTATGTTTTTAAAGTTCCAATGCAATTATTATTAAGCTTCATATAAACTAACTTAATTTTGTTTCGTTTCAATATGGAGTCAGCGTTGTGTGACGCGTTCACAGTAAACGCCACTTCCGCTTTTTGTTGCAACGAGAGTCTTTAATATTTAACTGATCAGCTTAATAATTGGTTGCAGAGATTCTGAGGGGAGAAACGACCGTACTGCATGATACGTATTCACGGACGCGAATTGACAGTAAAAAAGACAATTATGGTAGATGTCCATGGGTCTATCATTCAACTCAGGTTCTCATACTATGCACTGTACCATCTCATAGCATACAAACAATTGGCATGTGCTTTGCTAGGTTGATCATTTTTAACTCGTGAATTGGGAAAGCAATGAGTTATAGCTGTGGGGACAAATTTCACTCGCTTGGTCGGTGGGCTGTAACTTTCCATTTATTTACCATTATCAGGTCTTACAGTGGTTTTCAGTTAAATTACAAGTTTATTTTCTTTCTTATCTTCTTTCGAATACTCTTCCTTTCTCACACCCGCGTCTGTTATTGGCTGCATGGGCAACGCGCGCAGCCTTGGCAATCGGGTACCAGTCAACAGGAAGGCCATCGACCAATCTTTCGTTTAATTATCCCATTGCAGCAAAGGTAAAGTGTGGCATCATATGAAGACCTTCCACAGCAAGCGGGCCTCCGTCCTGACCTACGTACTGTATTACCATTGCATGAAGAAAGTGACATTGTATGAAGAACTTCAACAACAGGCTGACCTCGATCCTGACTTGCGCACTATATTATCATTGCAGCACAGGAAGAAAGTAGCATCATATGAAGACCTTCCACAACAGGCTGACCTGCGCCATGTCTTGCGTACTATATTACCGTTGCAGCACAAGAAGTAAGTGGCATCATATGAAGACCTTTCACAGCAGTTCAGCTAGCTAGAATGGCCTCCGTCCTGACCTGCGTGCTAGATATCCATTGCAGCACAAGTAGACAGAGGCTCTGTATCGCCTTCCGGGAATGCACCTGAAGAATCGGCGCTCTCTGATATTCACCCCGTTTGGTCCTGTTCGCAATAAAAAGCAACTTCTCAAGGACTGCTCAATAGCTTTCATTTGAATGGCACACACTAGCGTTTCATCCATGGCCACAGACCGGACTTAAAAGTTAGATGCAGCATAATAAAACAGTACCACATGAAAGTACTGCTCGATAGCTTTCATTTGAATGTCACACACTAGGGTTTCATCCACAGACTTTAAAGTTAGAACCACCTTGTGCAGCCGAGTGCTCGATAGGTTTCTTTTCAATGGACACACCGACTCAAAATTTATAACCACCTTGTACAGCATCAGCATAATAAACACTGAGCCCCACATTACATTACTACTCAATAGATTTCATTTAAATGGTCATTTTAGTGGTTATTTTGAAATGAAAAGAACCATGCACATTAGACTTTAGGTAATTCGATTCTGTTAAGTCACTGTGCTAGGAAATACAACAAAGAACCGTCAGAGATGATGAGCTATATCCATTCATTCTTTGTAGCTTTCTTATAAGCCACTTAATCATCTAAGGTGCATACCATCTCACTCCATTTCGTATTCAGTTGCGTCATTACAGGATGCTTGCTAGACTTTCTCAAAGTCCGTTTTTCGCGTTTTGGAGAAGTCGACTTGTGGCAAGTCTAGATGCTTGCTATTGTCTTCACCATTTTCGTCTTCACCCCAATCGACGTCAGTTTCTAAATTCCGGCAATTTTTGACTCACCTTTTAGCTCAATTTCCTCTTCTTTCGAAAAGTAATTGCAACTACAGAAAACAATGAACAAAGCTGCACACAGAAAAAATGCAACTGAAGGCGACATCCCTGTGTAATCTTCATTTCAGACTATGATTTCTGGGATGCGCAGCTCACGCTCAGCTGCTAACGTTAACTATGTACTTGTAAGATCGAACGGGTGAGTTTGGTTTTTAAGATGTCAGTACACTTGAACTCTCATACAATATAAAGATTTACTTATAGCTTCTTATAAAACTATTTCCTTTACATGGTATTAGTGTTTCAGAAATGGGAGAGTATTTAGTGTGTCAGAAATGGGAGGCACGGCTGTTCAAAGAACGGCTAAAAATAAACAGCTAGTGAACTCTCCCAAGCGGGCACCACTATTAAGGCGGCACCTCTGTAAAGCGGAGATGGCTGGCTTGTCCGACCGAACTTACCTTGTCTGTAACTAAACTCTGGACGGAAGTGGACACTTTTCGAAACCAAGTTATTTTTAAAATCAGTATCTCTCAAGGTGGACACTTGAAATGCAATACATGGGCCGGATACATACCCGGGGGGGGGGGGGGGGGGGGGGGGTAACTCCCTATAATGGACTATACGGGGAGGCTCCGCCCGAAAGGGGTCCTTTTTTAGGCTCGAGGTATGTGAAAGGGTAGGGATTTCACGAGTTGAAGTATATGAAAGGGTAGGGATTTCACGAGTTGAAGTACATGAAAAGGGTAAGGATTTCACGAGTAAATGATATTATTGTTTGGTTAACAGTCTGGTAATGCTTGATGATTTCTGGTGATACATATTGTTCATTAAGTTCATTATAAGGGTATAGAAAAGTGATGCAGTGCTTCTACTGTAGGTATGTGAAAGGGGTACCATTTTCATAATTTCTATGGAAGGTATATGAAAGGGGTACCTTTTCTGTGAAAAATGGTATATGAAAGGGTAAGGGGTTGGACCTCTGGGCGGAGCCTCCCGTATAAAACTTTTTTGAGTACCTCCCCCCCGGGGATACATATTATATTCGCCGGTCCTGGATTTTGTATTCACTGCCGACAGCACTAATATCGACATGACCTACAAGAACAATAACGGTGGACTGTGTATTGGAATGTAATCCTGAAAAAAAAATTTCAGCATGGAAAGAGACTGTAAATATTTACAGTTGAACCTCTCTAATACGCGACACCGAAGAGACGGAGCAAAGTGTCCGTATTAGAGAAGGTGTCCTTATTATAGAGGTCAAAATCAATACCAGCACCTGGAAAGACCACCTTTTTTGGTAATCGTACGAAGTTTCATTAGGTTAAGTTCTACCTGAGTAGAGAAAACGGAAGTATAACGCCATACCCCCAGTCATACAAACGTCTCTAAATTTTCCAATTTTCAACTTCTGTCTTCCTCAACTCGAAACCTCGTACGATTACCAAAACAAGAGGTGGACTTTCAGGTGGCTGTATTGATTTTCCGCTCAGTTTAATATGAATTTTTGGCGGCCATGTGGGAGAAAAGGTCTATTGTGAAATCAATGCGTGAGTTATAGCTGTGGGTACAAATTTCACTCGCTCAGTCGCAGTGGGTGTATACTATCATTTATTTACCATTAACAGGTTTTAAATGTGATTTCAGTTCAATTACAAGTTGATTATCTTATTATTCTTTTGAAGGTGTTGGACGGTTCCTCCTTCTTTCCCACACCGTCTATTGGCTGGACAACACGTGCAGAGAGTGGCAACGTAGGCCCGGTACCTCAACAAATTCTGCCATTACAGCAATGGTGGAAAGTGGGGTTGTACGAGGACCTTCCACAGCAGGCTGGCCTTATTCCTGGCCTGCTTACTATATTGCCATTGCAGCACATGCGGAAAGTAGGGTTGTACGAGGACCTTCCACAGCAGGCTGGCCTTATTCCTGGCTTGCTTACTATATTGCCATTGCAGCACATGCGGAAGTGGGGCTGTACGAGGACCTTCCACAGCAGGCTGGCCTTATCCTGGCCTGCTTACTATATTGCCATTGCAGCACATGCGGAAAGTGGGGCTGTACGAGGACCTTCCACAGCAGGCTGGCCTTATTCCTGGCTTGCTTACTATATTGCCATTGCAGCACATGCGGAAAGTGGGGTTGTATCGCCTTCCTCCGCAAAACTCTCCTGAAGAATCGGCGCTCTCTGGTAGTCATCCCGTTTGGTCCTGGTCGCAATAAAAAGCAACTTCTCAAGTACTTCTCAAGCTTTCATTTAACTGTCACACACGAGCATTTCATTCACAGATTAACAGTTAGAAGCTCTTGTACAGCATAATAAACAGTACCACTGAAAAGTACTACTCAAAAGGTTTCTTTTGAATGTCAAACCTGACTAGCATTCATTCACAGATTAAAAGTTAAAACTCAGCTCTGTCCAGCATCATGATAAACAGTACCACTTGAAAGTACTGGGGCTCAATGGTTTTTCATTTAAATGGTTCACACACTAGGATTCCATCCACAGACTTAAAAGTTAGAACCACTTGAACAACACAATAAACAGTACCACATGAAAGTACTGCTCATAGCTTTCATTTGAATGGTCACACACTAGGGTTCCATCCACAGACTTAAAAGTTAGAACCACCTTGTGCAGCATAATAAACAGCACCACATGAAAGTACTGCTCAATAGCTTTCTTTCGAGTGTCACACACTAGCGTTTCATCCACAGATAATACGTTAGAAGCTCTTAAACAGTATAACTTGAAACTGAGTACTGGAGGTGCGGTCATGATTCCGAACAGCCGCCATGTTAGATCCGCCATCTAGGATTTCTTGATTTTTTCAATACGTCGAAAACCCACCAAAATGACTCAAAAGTAATCAAAGCTAATAACAGAATATTAAAATGATCTAAAAGGACAAAACATTTTCTTCCTTAAAAAGCGGGAAAATTCCAAATTTGGAAAAACGTGCCTGTGAAAATATGGTTGTCATGTTAACAGCAATTCCGTGAATAATGACACATCATACCAAAATGCCTCCCAGATAAATTTAGGTAAAGTCGAAAAGTTTGGCGGCTATTAATTCATTATTAAGAAACGTTATAAACGGTTAGAGTCCTGGCGGGCAGAATCAGGCTTGAATTGACCTTAGGTTTCGATTCTGTCAGGAAAGAACCGTCGGTGATGATGGGAGACTGCTTTCTAGCTTTCTTATAAATAAGTTAATCATCTAAGGTACATACCATCTCGCTCCATTCCGTATTCAGTTGCGTCATTATCAGGATGCTCGCTATTGTCTTCGACGTTTTGTCTTCATCCCAATCCGCGTCAGTTTCTTCAATTCCCGGCAATTTTGGGCGCACCTTCTAGCTCAACCTCGTCCCTTTTCGAAAGGATTCGCAACTACAGAAACTGATGAACAAAGCTGCACACAGAAAAAATGCAACTGAAGGCGACATCCCTGTCTTAATCTTCATTTCAGGTTCTAGGATGCTCTGCTCACGCTCAGCTGCTAACGTTATGTGCTTGTAAGGCCGGTTGAGTTGGGTTTTTTACGTTATCGGTACACTTGAAATTCTTGTACAATATAAAGAGTTAAATGGTTTATTTTAAAAACTAATTCGCGATTCCCTGCAGTATTAGTGTTCCAGAAATGGCCGGAAGACACGAAAAAACGGCTAAAAATATACATGAACTCTCTCAATACGGGCACCAAGGCGGACACCTCTGTAAGGCCGACGTGGCTGGCTTTGTCTGACCGATTTTCAAGCGTACAAACTATTTTTAAAAATCAGTGTCTCTCAAGGTGGACACTTGGAACGCAATACACAGGTCGGATATTATCACATATTGTATTCACCTGCCACAGCTAACACTGATATCAACATGACCCGATTTACAAGAGAAAGAACGGGAACTCCAATTCAGTGTACTGGATTATAATCTGTCAGAAATTTGCAGTGTTCAGCATGGAAAGGGACTGTAAATAGACTATTGAATATGTAATACTTTATAATAAACATCTTATTCCAGTTCTGACTTTCACGTCACATTTTAGTGTCAGTTTACACATCAATTCTATGTAAAGCGGAAACACAATCAGGATCGACAGCTAGAGCTGTTCCGAGAGTTTCCGTCTTAGAGAGAGTTTATTTTAGTAACATTTTTGTTCTATTTCAGTCAAAATGGTCTTATTCCGATATAGGCCCATTTTGACAGAAATAGAACAAAAATGTTACGTAAATCACTCTCTCAAAAGAAGGACACCCTCGGAAACAGCTCTGCGGCTGTCTGATCTGATGACAATTACGCTTTGAGAAGCTCTTGTCAGGTTCATATAATATCTTGTGATATAAATGCTGTGATAAGTCTTACTGTAATAAGTGTTGAGAAGTTTTGATAAGTCTTGTGATACGAATGTTGGGCACACTTATATCACAAGAGCTTCTCAAAGTTGTCATCAATCGACGGGAATAGCATCAGACAGGAGTATTCAGTCACGAATCATCACACGGAGAGAAGATGACAAAATATGTGTCTGTATGCATAACAACTGCATGTAAAACGTTTTGAGATATACTAATAAGTAGGAAGATTAAACAATTTTCCCAAATTTTAGCTATGTTTATGGTGTTTCCGTTCCAATTTTCAAGTTGCTGGGCAAATAGTTTTGTTACAGCACTTCCTATACCTCTATCATATCGTCGCGTACCACTTAGCTACACCTCGTATACAGTGTATGCACATTCAGAGTCAAGAAGTACACAAGAATGAGGAAACATTTATTCAAGTATCAATACGGCTTAAATCCTGATCCTTTATACGTGCCTAGTGCGCACATAAGGCAATCTCATTCCCAGAGTCCTCGTTACCCTTGTCCAGCGGTGGAGCGGCCAACAAGGACCTCTGGGATAGAATGATCCGCCTGACTTGCGCAGTAAGACCGGAAGTCCAAGAATCTTGGCGTCCGTTAGTTGAAAGTAGTAGTAAAACTTTATTTAAACACGGTGTCAATTCACAATACATGCTCTTCCATCGAGCCGTGTATTAAATTAATTACAATAATAAATGATTACAATAATAAAAAAACATGGGTCGAACACATGCGCAGTAGAGCCGGAAGTCCTAGAATCCGGTCATGGCGGATCGCTTTATCCCAGAGGTCCTTGTTTATGGTTGTCGAAATGGTGCAAAATTCAGGATCAATATTCATTCACATTCACCGAAAATAACCATTCACATTCACGATCAATATTTTGATTCACAAATAAAACAGTTCACATTTCAAACATTTATATTTACATTCAGGATCCAATATTTGTTCACATTCAAGCGACAACCATTCAACTGAGAGAAATATTAATTCAAGGTTGATATCATTCAATGGCTATGCATTTATCCGCATGATTACATATTGGTTCACATTCACAAATTAATTGTATTCACGGAATGGTGCAAAATTCACGAAATATATCCATTCAGCAATTACTGCGCATCACATTTTTGCGCGCACCACGTGAGTCAAAACAACCTCGTACGCAGACCCCGCGTCCCCCTTTACCAAAATGGCGGACGCGTTGCGATTAGACGAACGATCCGAACCAAACTGATTGGGAGCTCTTCTTTGGAGCGGCAGTTGAAGTCCTTGATGAATGTGAAACATTGTGGGAAACAAGTGATGCAAGTGAAACAACGTGACTGTCGGGAAGCTGTCCAGATTAGGCTGGAGTATGTTATACAGGTGCTCCAAACCATATTACCATTTCTCTCAGAGACCAGAATAGTTATGGAGGAAATTGTTAGAAGCTTTCACCAATTACATAGGCAGTGGATCGGAAACCAGCGTTCGAGGTGTACCGATCTCGCTCTGTATTCGCTAGTCGGTCCAACAGTGGAAAGAAATGGAGACAGTACGGACTCGTGATGGCCACTCGTAATTCTCTGTAGCTGATAGGAAAACCTCTCTAACTGTCTCACTTCTGTTGTTTGTTGAGCACTTTAAGAAAGCGATGAGGCGAGAGAAACCGTCTATCCCTCCATGGATGACAAATCTCCAAGATACCAAGCTGTGATGGCCATCATGTGCCATAAGCTATTTGGACCAGGTACTGAATAGGCGCGTCTGGAGACCACCACTGACCAAACGAATTTTGGAGTTGTCTGGGTCGACACGAGCAATGCTTGCTCTAATTCGATCACGCTGCACCCGTAAACGAGTGAGCTACAGGTGACCTGACATCACGAATACCCAACCAAGTTTCCGTGAGTCCTCATGAACTGCATCACAGCATTATCCAACTGCTCATCGGATAAGGTGTAAACCCTGTAACATCCTGCAGTCCATACTCCACAACACGACGTCCTCAAAGTCCAACGCGATACTAGAAGCATTCTAGCTATTTCAGTCCAGCAAAGGCTCAGTGTGCGAAGGACTGATCAGCACGTCTTCTGGTATATCAAGCCTCGGTCTACCTCTGTCTCCATTTCTTTCCACTGTTGGACCGACTAGCGAATACAGAGCGAGATCGGTACACCTCGAACGCTGGCTTCCGCATCCACTGCCTATGTAATTGGTGAAGTTTCTAACAATTTCCTATAACTATTCTGGTCTCTGAGAGAAATGGTAATATGGTTTGGAGCACCTGTATAACATACTCCAGCCTAATCTGGACAGCTTCCCGACAGTCAGCATCACTTGTTTCCCACAATGTTTCACATTCATCAAGGACTTCAACTGCCGCTCCAAAGAAGAGCTCCCAATCAGTTGGTTCGGATCGTTCGTCTAATCGCAACGCGTCCGCCATTTTGGTAAAGGGGGACGCGGGGTCTGGGTACGAGGTTGTTTTGACTCACGTGGTGTGCGCAAAATGGATGACGCAGTAATTGCTGAATGGATATATTTCGTGAATTTTGCACCATTCCGTGAATACAATTAATTTGTGAATGTGAACCAATATGTAATCATGCGGATAAATGCATAGCCATTGAATGAATATCAACCTAGGCTCGATTACCAGCCGCTGTTCGGGAAAATGAGCCCACGCTCATCCCCCGAAGGCACGGCTGGAGTCGTGAGCTTGGCATTGTTAATTTCCACCAATGAGAAACGTGCCTGCACGAATCGGGCAGGCATAAATTATCTTTCACGGATGCAAAGCAGTTGTTTGGCCGGCGTTCGATCGTCTTCAAGAGACATTTAGCCTGAAACTCTCGAAGATATATGCAATAGGAATCGTTAATGTCAATTAATGGGCATGATGTCTTTGTAATTCAACCGACAGGATGGATTTTTCATCCGCACCAAGGAAATACATCATGGAAAGTTCGCGCTAAGCCGGGGAGCGAAGCCACTACAACCGCACAAGGCAACTAATGAGATCCATTTGGATATTCGACATGTACTATACAATTCATAAAACAGTCGGTAAAACTTGTGTGATGAATTTTATCTGGGATTTGATGTAAAATCGTGTGGTGCCAGAACGCGACGTCTCTGGCGAAATTGCATCAAAACATTGTTTCTTGTCACGCACTGGTCATGTTACATCTTGTAATATTTAATTTCATCCCGGGTTTTCAGTCATATCGGCTTCACAATAAAGGCGAGAAATCAACATCCTTCGCGGAATATTTCTGATCAGATCCTTTTCTTTCGAAAATATAAGAGATAATAGAAAATAAATGAATGTCACGAGCCGGAGTAGCGTTACATAAATTACTTTTTTTGATTACGTCACAGACACGGCTGTTCGCTCACGCGTCCAGCCGTTCTTCTCGGGGAGGAACAAGACCGGACTCGAGATAGCGGCAGAAATCGAGCCTAATATCAACCTTGAATTAATATTTTCTCTCAGTTGAATGGTTGTCGCTTGAATGTGAACAAATATTGATCCTGAATGTAAATATAAATGTTGAATGTGAACTGTTTTATTTGTGAATCAAAATATTGATCGTGAATGTGAATGGTTATTTTCGGTGAATGTGAATGAATATTGATCCTGAATTTTGCACCATTTCGACAACCATACTCGTTGGCCGCTCCAACGCTGGACAAGGGTAACGAGGACTCTGGGAACGAGATTGCACATAAGGCGGCAACAAGTTCCTTCCATTTCAGGATGGTCTTTAGCTTTGTTAGAGTTCCTTCAGTTCCCCTTCTACTGTTCGGCGCCATGTTGTTCGTGGGCGCCCGCGTTTTCGCTTTCCATCCGGGGTCCATAACTGAAATAACTGAAATAACAGTAATACTGACCACTAAATGGGGGCACTATAATAAATATAAAAAATGAAAATCTGCCTTATATACCAAGCTATTGTGATCTTGGAAATATATTGAAGAGTCTCTTGTAGAGGTGTTTGATTGAAGTTGAAAAGTCTTTTTCCAGTTGCAGTATTGAGCTTACTGTACTTGGTTGATGGCATTAATTCTGAAAAGGGTACATGTCAGATTATTAGTTCTGAAAAATTGTGTAGCTGTAATATTTCACACGTGTGTAGGAAAGGAAACCAACAATATTTCTTTTTTTTTCTTGCTTCTTGAATTTATCGTCGACTCCCATATACAACCCTGATGTTTTTGCTATTTTTCAATAATCACAGAATGATGTGATGATGAATATATGAATTAAATAATATATTGAGCTGCGGAAATGAAATGAAATGGATAAGTCTTAAGTTATAATCGCAGTTATGAATGCAATTTTTGCAATTGCAATTTTTAAGCCTAGCTGAAAAAAAGATTTAGGTTTCAACGGGATTTGAACCCGCGCGTTACTAGTGCGATGCTCTACCAACTGAGCTATGAAGCCACACGTTGGGAGCAGGTCAATTGTGAGTTTATACACCCGTGATAGGAATGAATAATGTGATGATGAATATATGAATATATGAAATGAATATGTGATCATCACATTTATCGCAGTTATATATATTTTTTTTTTTTTTTTTTTTTTTGCAGTTATATTGCTTGAATGATCAGATCTGAAGTAACCTATCAAAAGCCTCACAGGTAAATATCACTAATAAGCTTCACTTCAGAAAATCTACAAGTATTACTTTTCTATTTTTCAGCTTATTTCCGAAATCTAAGAATACCGCGAAAATATCGGTCTCAGTCGTACTCAACACTCCGACCCCCCGCGAAGCAAAGGAAGTCAACATGCAAACTTGCAATATCAATCGACAGACGCTGAAATTTTACATTTTGAAATATCTACGTTTTTACACCATGAAAACAATCGATATAGTCTTATCTTACATAGCTATATTCTTTTTTCCATGTTTCGCAATTCGCAATTCGCAATTCGCAACACAATCACCAACCTCGATTCGTTAAAAAAATAAATCTTTATTTTTCAAGTGCTCCTAAAATTAAACCATGAAGTACTTACCAAATGACCAAAGAATTATTTGCTGCTTATCACAGTATGTTTTTTTTTTTAGCCCCAAGTTACGGAGAACAACTTCAATGTTGTGTTGAAATGTCCAAAAAATTGTTCACGATAAATGGATGCGACAAATGAAATTGTCATAAGAATCTTGTAGAGTCACATTGCGCAGTAAACAATATATTTAATAGTGTGTTGTATTGTAGGGTATTTGTTAGCAGTATATTGCAGTGCTGTGAAAAATTGATAAAATTAGTTTTATTTTTGCTAAGAATCTTTTGTTAAACATTTTCAAGTTATATGTTATTTTTATCGATGGTATATTTTGGTTCCATAACGTTCTGAAGCATGTTAAGTTTACAGGACGCTTGACTCCACAACGTGCCACAAATGCAAGAGTACGAATTTGCATTTCATACCCAAAAGATGTGACTGAATGTATGTGACATCCATTAGCGGATACTGATTACGACTTTTCTGATTTGCCCCTCTTGGAAGAAGAATACATATATTCTTACTTCAGATGAGCCGAATCGAATTCGAATTTAGGCCGACCCAAATTAATTTAGACCGGCTGAATTGATTCAGACGCCGAGCTTAATTCAGCCGAACTTAATTTAATAGGGGAAAGTTGCTGTTATATTGAAAAATACATTATAATAATTCATGCATTTGTTTCGGCTCATGTGAAGTTCGGCGTCTGAATCAAAGCCGGTCCACAGCCGTTTAATATTCCCGGCTGAGCCCAGGCGGGAAGAATGGCTGAGCCGATCCGAATTCATTCAGACGCCGTACTTACCTCATATGACCTTAATTCATCGAATTCGATTCGGCTCATGTGAAGTACGGCGTCTGAACTGGGCCGTATTCATTGAATAATAAAGTCAAAACTGACTTGACAGCCGTAAAATTCAAATCATATTTAATTATTTACATGAGATGATTGGCATAAAATAATAATTTTGCATGATAAAGCAGCATTGTCATACAATAATCTACAATCCACATACACCTAATTGAAAAAAGGTTTTCGGGTAAAAAATATAAACCATTTTATTATATGGCAAAACTGGTCCACGACGAAAAGGAACATTCTGATTGGTTCCCTGAGCGGTCCGTATTTTGCAATACGGACCGATATTTTGGTCATACGGACCGTATTTTGCAAAATTGTTTTCTATTAAGTAGAAACATGTTTCCTCGTGTCTGGCGGACAATTTCGGTTAAACTTTTCGCAAAGTGGCCTGAAAAATGCAAGACTATGCTTAGCTTTGGCGCGCGCGCGTTAGCCGAGAATGGTTGCATTAATTTATCAGCAAGTTTTTAAAAAAGCCATTATAATAAAAACTTTATTGAACTAGCTTGTTCAGTCCGTATTGGGAAATATTGGTCTCGTTCTTTTTGCAAGTTTATGGACCGAGCCGAAACGAGACCAATATTTTCCCAATACGGACCTCACGCTAGTTCAATAACATCTATATATGACCCAATGATTTTCTGGGAAACGGGAAGATTTACTTCCATTTTCAGATACCATGCACTTAAATAATAACACAGTATGCCTAAATCATACTCTGAAAACCGTCTAAGAATGAAAAACCCTGGGATACAATCAATCAATAAATCAATAAATGGAATATAAGCAAGCTTGCTAGTGCTGTCCTCCCAGAGTTCCAATGGGTCGTATGGTTCTTTGTTTGTGCTTTTCACACGACAACGTTTCTTCAATTTAGTGTAATTTATTTGTTATAGAATAAACCAATCTAATAAAAACATATTGCTAATAACTGTAAATCACAATTCAGGTCAATTTCGCGGCTCTTTCATTTTGCTCCCCTTGAAGAAAATACTGTCTACAACCAGGGCGCTAAAATGCAACCATGGTCACAAGTGTTGGAAAAGTTTGTTTTTCACACATTTTGGCCCTCCCCACCCCTGTTCAATGTTGATAAAACACTTTCAACTGACACATGAGTGCGTTCTGCCATTTTCAAACATTGAAAGGGGGAACGCGGGTGCTGACACATCTCTTATTAGTAGGTACATGTATTACTATCATAATTTCAAGTTTTTGCATGTTTTCCAACTAAACTTGTCCAAGGTTGTAGGTTCATGTTTATTCCGTCGCATACTTGCATTGAATTTAAAGTAGCTAGACAACCATAGAATCTCAATACATAGTTAATTACGTACGTGTACAGGCGTCAGTTCCTTTATTGCCGAACTTCTTGTTTAATCTTAAATCATGCTGATATGCGGCTTTTCTGATGTGTTCCTCTTCGAAAATGAATGCATTTAATTTTATTCTTCCAAAAATAATATTGAGACAGCCGTAAAATTCATTATTATATTTTAAAAGTATTTATAGGAAGTGGTTGAAAAACAGCATTTCCATACAAACTACAATCCACATGATTTCCTCTTTAGACAACGAATCCAATAAAAATGTTTTTTATTTTTTTCTAATAATTGGAATGGAATACTACGAAATCTGATGTACAACACAATTCAGGTCAATTTCACGGCTTTTTCATTTTGCTTCTCCTTGAAAATAACTAAGTTCATTGTTATTCCGTCGCATACCTGCATTGAATGGAAAGTAGCTAGACAACCACATAATCCAAATACTCCCCAAAAATTTGGGTGGGGGTGTGCGGCACGCTTCTTTAAACCCTTACCCTATTTCAGACCAAAATATGTGATTTTCCCTACCCTATTTCAGACCTGACCCTTAAAATTTCCGGGAACATTCCCCCCTTTTAACATGTTTTAAAGCCAAAATGGCAAAGATCTATACCCTATTTCAGACCAGTAGGCAAAACATACCCTATTTCAGACCAAAATGGTCAAAATCTATATCCGTTTTCAGACCAAAACGGCTCAAAAACCATACCCTCTGGCGCCCGCACATACCTATATAGCTTATACAAGGGAGTACCCCCCCGGGCCAAATACTTAGTTACGCACAGGCGTCAGTTGCTATAAGGGCTATTTTGCAAGACAAAACAGCGTTCATATATCTAATCATCAGCTTATTCATTTTCGCATTGAGTGCGTAGGTAGTGGATACTCGGACTTCTAAAGCTTACTTAGCACAGAGGTAAGAACATTTTTACTTTTATAAATAACACCAGCATGTCAAAAATGAAAAGATTTCCGGCGAGCTATCGGGGGAAACTTAAAAAAAAATACTTTTTATATTATACAAGTCAACCATGGTCAGACATAGAAGTTTTGATGTAGCATGCATTTCTAAATCTAATGTTTAATACAGGAGTTCAGTTAAGTGACTGTAACTCTCAAACGTCTCCGATATATTTTCGTTGTTTTTTAGAATGATATAACAAATTGAAATTTATCGTTCTACATTTCAAATATTGTCTTAATCATTCAATGAATCTCCGATTTAGAAATAACAAATATGAAACTATATATACATCAGGAACATCACACAACGTCCTTGAACTCGAATGACAAAATCATTTTTATATTATACCATTGGCCACGTTAAGTCCTCAACCAAAATATCATTTAAGATAAAAACACAGTTGGAAAGAGTATTTTACAAAAATCTGAGGCATCATCGCCACAGTCGTGTTAAGAAGAAGTCATTATTGTGTTTTTAATATGGCCCATCCCTGAACTGAAAACCCTAGAAGAAACTTCGTTTCAAAATATTTTTAAAAATGGCACTATCACACGGGGATTTTGTTGCTCGTTTGGTCAAAACGGGGCTAAAATTATGACTAAGTACCTTCGCTCATAAACGAAATGCACCTAGAACAAGAGGAAGATATCATTCAAGTGAATTGTTGAAAGGAGAGCAAACCGTATAGTTTTTAGCGATTTTTCCAGGACACAAGGGCAGAACTTGAAAAAGTCTGCCCTACTTTTTTTAAGTTGAGATCAAAATCTCCTGCATGGGTAACTCATGATAGCACTCCTTTTATAGCTTCAGTACACTAGTATAGTTTTACTTCTTCGCAAGAGGAGCGACGAAAGGGCGAAAGCGCGATGCCGTCGCTCGCCACGTTGTGGCTCGTTGTCGCGGCTTCGCCGCTTACAGTTCGCGCGAAGGAAAAATGAAAAAAAATCCCTCTGGCACCCAGGGTACTAGTATAGTAATGGTTTAAACAAAACTGGACAGTTTATTTTAGATTTACTTTGATGTAAATATGTCGGCTTTTGGCTGTGATGCCATGAGATCAGTGATATATGAGATTGCCCCTTTAACGTAACTGGCAAATAGTCTTCGAATCATTATTGGAGTCTCTTCCTTCGCAACGAAAAATGTAACAAACTTGATTGGAAAGTGCACAAGAGCGGAACATGTTAGCATCAGTACTCGACGTTTTGTGATTATTGTTTGACGAATATATATATTAATACTGTATTAGGCATTTCATTGAGGAGAATCATTATAGCTGCTATAGAAATACAACTCGGGAAAATACCTTCTTGTATTACCTCTAAACTTGTATTACCTCTAAATCCCAAAATACAACTCTGGAAAATACCTATATTACACTAAATCCTAGCATGCCATTTTCTGACTAAATTTCCTTGAAAACACACATTAGTGAAACGCGAACTTGAAAATACAGACTTGGAACTGTAGTTTTTCTTTATTTCCCATATCGTTTAGGGAGATCCGTTCGGATTCTTTAGCCGGAGTGAATTAATTGGCAGAATTATTTTAGAGAACAAAATTGTATAGATATTACGTTTTATTGCAAGCTGACGTCCGATCTCACCCTCATAAATAGACGGTCAAGCGGCCTTTAGTGCGCTAGATGAGTGCAATCATTAATTCAATCGCCATTATTTAATTTTGTTGTTTTTCTGCTGAGAGTTTCGATTACGCTTCTAACAAACATCACATCTGTATGCAAGTGAAAGTTCTCCACCTAGCCTCTAAATCAAACTTCGGATTAGGTCGTTATAGAATACTGAATAATCAAGTCATGTTTAGGCAACTAATCTAATAAAAACGGTTTATAATGTTTCTTCTAATATATCTGGAATGAATTATACGAATCCATGTCAATTTCGCGGTTCTTTAATGTTTCTCCTCCTGGAAAATAACTTGATTCATTTTTATTTCTTTACATATTTATATTGAATGGAGAGTTACTAGACAACCATATGAATCACAATGCTATACATAATTAACTACGTAAAGGCGTCAGTGGCTAAAAGGTTTATTTTGCAAGACAAAAAAATACGGAGGATACAATATTGCTCACCAACATTTGCGTAATTCGAACGGTCAGTGTATACACTCTGTTTTGTAAGAATCTTTTTTATAAGAATAACGAGGCTGAGATTGGCGAAATTTTAAGAATATGCTAAGATATATACAAGGCAGAGATTTAGTTAATGTTGATAGAAAATAAAATACAATACAATCACATAATGTTTTTAAATAAAATTGATTACACCATTGAAAAGTATGGTAAATATTTAATAATATGTACATATATACTTCTTTTCCTTTTCTTAAATCAAAGGTTTTCCTGGTCTAATCCGTATTAGTATTGAACTACAGTACTATACTCTGTAAACTAAGAATGTATTAATAATATTTTCAGCATTAACGTCAAAAAAGTAATATTCAGCCTGGGCATGAAATATATACATTCTTACAAAAGAAAAAGAGTGTACTTACTGCGCCAGGAGGTCAAACACTTTTGAACAATACACCAATATCACAAAGGATTTCTGCTAGGCCATCAGAAAAAGTTTAAAATCAAGGACGCCCAACGAATCGATTCGGAAGGTCCTCAGATAATCTCTTCAGATATGTTACAAAACTGGAATTTTCTTTAATATAGTATCACCTTAAAGGGAGTGTTTCACGGTTTGGAGCATGTTCAGGCTTATCAACTTTATCCGTTTAAAAACCCCACTCATATGTACTTCTTGATAGTTAAGTAATCACATACTATAATTAGTCCAAGCACAACGACGAATGACAGCTGACAGCAATAGCAGCTCCAGTAAATTCGGATACTGAGATTTTCTTCCATAAAAAATGTCTGCAATTTAATATTCAGCTAAAGAAACCGAAGAGATCAAACTGTGTTGGTTTACCCAAATATCCCTTTAAAGACCCTGCATGAACGTTACGTCATGGGTAAACAGAAAAACTGCATTTCAAGTCTACTGATGAAATTTCAACAGTCATAGAAAGTTGGATAGAATTTCGTGGAAGCAAAACATGGATATAATTCTCTTTTACTTGGCAAAGTACTGACAAATTTACCACGCTCGCGCTCCAGTGGCTTAAGATTCCTCAGAAATAAAAGCTGTTGAACGATTTTTTTTTTAAACTTTCCCTGAATGTTCCCTACTAAGCACTGTTTCGTAAAATACAATAAAAAAGATAGGTCACCGTGCTCGCAAAAGAGATATGATGGACCCATTTATGCCGCCTGTACTGGTACTAATCACGCGCGTTGTTATTTCATCGGTTCACGTTACATTTCGCGCTAGCTGGAAGCAAAGTTTAATAAAGTAATACTTGAAAACTTGATAGGTTGAAAGTCTCGACCATATGGAACAATTCAATGTATAATTTATGGAAAATCACACTACTTTAAACGAAATCGACTCAAATTTCTTAACTTAAAGAGGATAATTTGAGCACCACAATTATGCAAAAAAAAATATAGGTCACCGTGCTCGTTTACGAGAAAACGATTATTCACCTCCCTGGCGAGCATTGTCGCAAATAAAAAAAACCGCCATGTTTTTAATGTGCGCGCTAATTACGCGCGAAAATTATGCGCAGTGAAGATGCGCAGTGCAATACTAAGGAATCGACGAAAAATCGATAATATTATATTTTTTTCTACCAATTTATAGGTATGAAGCTCCTTTTCGCCCTACTCGTGGTGTCGGTAAGCCATGCTGACTCAGGTACGTAAATAAATACATTAACATTTTATATACATCAACATTTTATATAAATTTTTTAACATTACCATACTATGTTTCTTTTTTCTGTCTCTATTTTTAGTAACATAACTACATCATCGTTGTAATTTATAGTAGCTCTAGCCGCAGCCACAGCCGACACTGAGACAGACGTAGATTATTGAACTTAACTGAAAATGTTATTTAGACTCGGGATTTCATCAATTTAATCCTTTCATTAACTCCTAAGAGTGCTAAGCTCAAAACTGAGGAAAAAATATTAAATTTAATTTTGCAAAATTGTCAAAAACAAACAGTACCACTTGAAAGTACTGCTCAAAAGATTTCATTTGCATGGTGACACACCAGGGTTTCATCCACAGACTTGAAAGTTAGAACAACATTTCTTGACTCAAGGTTTTTACTCTGGGAGCTAAAGCTAAAGCTTACCGCTAAACTACAATAATAAGTTTGGTATGACTCGGAGACAGACACAGATACAGGAAGACGAAAAAAAAAATAATACATGATCTGAAGTGTCTATATAATGACACGTGTTTCATTGCCGTTTCCAGCCTGTGTTTCCTATTTGGAAGAATTTGGCAAGTCATGTTACTGGTTTAGCAACAACATTCGACTGACGTGGACTGACGCAAGAAAAAGGTGTAAACGCTCAGGAGCGGACTTGGTGATAATTGATAATGCCGACGAGCAGGCTTTTATTACGAAAAAACAAGGATCCAGTAATGTAAGTTTAACAAATTAGTTATTGTTACCTGGTCTGCACATTTTGCGAGGCAAATGAAACGAAATGATTATGACAGAAAAAGAAGAAATGAAAAATGAAACAGGACGAAGCAATGGAACAATTGGTGGTTTTCCGATCGATGTTACAAAAACTATTTGCTTACATGAACAACATCAGAAAATTAACAGCTTATAGAGCAGGAAGAAAGAAACGTTGTGTCCAAATTATAGTTTTGTAGCGTTGTTCGTAACCGAGTTATTCCGAACACACTGGGGCCAAACACCCCTAAAAAGGATCATTAAGACTAATTGTGTTTCTTTTTCACATTTCTTCACCAAACTTGCCAGATAAGCTTGGGTTGTTGTCCAATTAATTTTAAATTTAAGATTGACACAAAATGTCAAATTGTGATGTCATAATGGATGACGTCAGAAAACGAGTTCAATTTTTTTTATAATTTAAAAGAAAAAGTTATGGCATTTAAAAGAACTTGGCTAGGGAGTAAAATTATACCGAAAACTATTTCTCGCTATGACAAATATATCTCGTGTTATGGCAATTTAAATAACTTTTAAGTGTCCCCCCGGAACCATAGATTCCTTCTAAAATTAACCCTTTCATTGCTTTTTTTTTCAATTTTTTTTCACATTAAGGTCATTCCTTAGTATTGCACTGCGCATCCTTTCTGCGCATCATTTCGCGCGTAATTAGCGCGCGCACATTAAAAAACATGGCGGCTTTTTCATTATGGCTATGCTCGCCAGAGAGGCAAATGATCGTTTTCTCGTAAACGAGCGTGGTGACCTATCATTTTTTTCCGCATATTTAAGTCTAGTAATCATCTTCTTTCTATACAAGGAGTATAGACCAATTCTCAGTGCAGAAAAATTAATAATCACTGAAAACGTGAAAAAATACGTGTTTTTGGTTGATTTTGTAAGGAATTAGGAGGTATTTTTAGTCGATTATATCTCTTTCGCGGGGCTGGTGACCTATTCTTTTTATTCTATATTTTGAAACATTACATCACAATGTTCAACTAGGGAAAGTTTCAGAAACTTCCAGTGTAACTTCTATTTCGATGGAATGACCTTAAGCTAATATTTTGGTAAAATAGACTTATTACGGTGCTGACAAATCGAATGATTTTTGATTTTTGATTTTTGGCTCGAAAACGTTGCAAATTCCAAAACTTTAAATTTACGTATAATATGACGTCATCAATTGTGACGTCATAATTTGATATTGCCTATCATCATTCATCTCAAAATGATTGGCACAGTGTTCCATATTCACTTGCCGAGTTTGGTAAAGAGACGAATAAAACCAACAAAATTATTGAAAATAATTGAAAAATGACTGAATTTGATGATCGTTTTGAGGGGTGGTTTGGCCCCAGTGTGGAAAATAATGTTCAGGAAATTACAGTACTTAGTATGCCGCCGCCATGTTGGTGTCCTTCAGGGGGACACAAATATGGCGGCCATAAAATTGCACAAGAAGTAGAGTAGATTCTACCAGCAATTATCATCAGCTTTCACTTCAATGCTCTGTAGATATCACTTCCAGTCTCAATTATTATCACGACTGAAAATTTAAAAATGACATACAAAGTCCGTTTTTGTAGCAGTTCGGAAACACGTTCATCCGGGACATCACAAATTTCAAAATGCTTTATTTTCAAAACAAAGCACTGAATCGATACTAAACTTTGAATAGAGATTAATGTTTTGTATGTCTAGAATATGTGAAAAGAATAAATTTGTATAATTAACAGTTTAGATTTTAGAATGTTGATAGCATCAGATGAAAACCACCAATTGGAAGGAACATCGGCTATAAACCTATCAAAATTCATGAATCACCATTCCAAGATTGCGCAACACGTACACCAGCACGATCACAATATAGGCTTTGATAATATCAAAATTATTGACAGAGCTAGCAATTACCACGTGGTATTCTAAGCCCCAATTTATACGTCGCATTTCAGTCGCGTCGAATGTAATTCAAGCCTCAGAAATCTCGCTGGTATTACTTGATTCGACTATGTTGCAATATACCATAAACGCAACCGTACGTGATTTACTTTGCTGTTTCTGTGGGCATTGCGCTGATTTAAAGCGATTTCAGTGAGTTTTCTGGGACGTCTTGAATTACATTCGACGCGACCGAAATGCGACTGAAATGTGACGTATACGTTGGGCCTAAAAGAGACTCCAAGTGGGAAATGATTACCTAGATATCTCTATCAAAAAACCGATGCACTTGGAACGTTCTCATCCTCGGAGACCCAGCAGAGGCAGTTAGTGACGTTAGTGGGGGCGAGGGGAAAAAAATCGGCAAAGAAAAGTAGATTTTTTTCCCCTCGCCCTCACTAACTTGCTCCTGGGTCTCCGAGGACGGGACGTTGTTAACTCGATAAGCGACATTTCAAGGCCAGTACACGTGTCAAACTGAAATTTCGGTATATTTTCGGTATACATTTCGCTTCATTCCCTAGACTTTCATTGTGTTTTGTTTCCACTTATTAATTGTCTGTGCTATTTTCTGCAAAATTTTGAATTATAGTAAAAGCGCTCTCACAGCAATGATACCTCCACTAACTGCCAGTACAGCAGCCATTTCTTTACAGGGTTTTTTTGTTTGTACTGACAGGCGCCGATCAATGTATGATAGTGAAATCTCCCTACAACGGCCAACGACGACCAATTAATTATAGTTGACCCCCAGGGTGGCTTTTTCATAATTGTAGTAAAGTTATTATAGACCCTAGAAGCCCTGCAGATAGTCATACTTTTGATGAACATGGTCAGAGAATTTAATTGAAAATCTATCACTCATTCAGTAGCACGTCTTTTTATAGTATGCAAGTTGGATCGGATTAAGAGCGGATAAATCAACGTCCGGAAAGTTCAGATGGTGGGATGGTTCCGCACTTGGTCGGTTCACAAACTGGGCACCAAACAAACCTAGCCATACTGGTGGAAAACGCTGTGTATCTGTATTAAAGGGTAAATGGGAAAACAACGTTTGCTCCGGACCATGGAATTCGAAGTCATTCATCTGTGAGAAAACCAGCAGGTAAGTGAGTTGTCTTCGATTATTTTGATTGTTTAGAAACAATTGTATGAAATAACTAAAAAGTAAAAGATATCGAAAAAAATCTACATGAAAGGCCCATCTAAGGTTGTTCATAATACTGTAAACCTATATAGTATGCAAACAACGTGACAATTTCCCGTTCCGAAGTTCAAAAATGGACTGGGCCCTAGTTTACCCATTGTTCAAATTGCATCGAAAAGATCGGAAAGATCGCATAAAAATTAGTAAGTCTACCAAATTCGGTTATGGTACATTGTATAGTAACCAGGCTCGTATTCCATACAAACGTCTCTAATTCAGAGATGGCGTCCCCCAAATCCATACAAAATTTTAAGTCTCTAAAATAATTTTTCTGATTTTTTTTAACGGCCTTCTACATGGTTGAAATCTAACAAAACAACCCCAAACTTAATAAACTGACTAATTTTAATGCGATCTTTTTTTAGATGGGCTCTAAATTTTAATTAAATTAAAGGTTTAAAACTCATCCCCAGTCTCCACTTCGGAAGCGCAATACAGGGTTATTTTATTGATCCACAGATATTGATGAGTGTTCTGAGGATCCAAAGCCGTGCGACAAAAACGCCGACTGTTCTAATACCGAGGGTTCCTACACGTGTACGTGCAAAAATGGATTCACTGGGCATGGAAAAACTTGTGAAGGTGATTAATGACCTTATCGTTGTTGTTGTGTTTGTTGTTGTTGTTGTTGTTGGGTGTGGTAAATTTCAACATTAATTTATTTTAATTGGGTGGATATCCTCTAAATCATCAGAAGCAGTTGTTTGCGATGAGCACAAACCATCCACCATTACTAACCTTGGTGTCCACGAAAAATTGAACTTTTAACATACCCAAAGAATTTCGACGGTATTGTTTATTTCTAGAATTGAAAACCTAACGGACGCATTGTCTTGCCCCGGCTTATATGACAAACACCGCTAACCACTGTGTACTTTATTTGGGAAAGTTAACTGATGATAATCTTTTATTTTATTCGCGAGCTCTTCGGGCGATTTTACTGAATCGAAAGTAATGTTTGCTTCAGACTAGAACACAGTAAGGTTTGGACGGTAATGTTTCGTTTTTTTCGGATCATGATATTATTTGGAGCTGCTATCAGAGGTGGTAAGGATTTTCACAAGCCTTGTCACCCGGGCATTGTTGTAATGGGACTAATAAAAGCGCCATAAGTAGGATCTAACACAACGTGACAATTAATACAGGGTTGTTTTATTGATCCACAGATATTGATGAGTGTTATAAGGATCCCAAGCCGTGCGACGAAAACGCCGACTGTTCTAATACCGAGGGTTCCTACAAGTGTATGTGCAAAAATGGATTCACTGGGAATGGAAAAACTTGTGCAGGTGATTAATGACCTTATTGTTGTTGTTTGTTGTTGTTCTTGCGTGTGGTAAAATTCAATATATAATTTCGTTTAACTTTAATTGGGGATATCCTCGGCAGAAACAGTAGTTTGCGATAAGCACAAACCATCCACCATTACTATCCTTGGTGTCCACGAAAAATTGAAATTTTAACATACCCAAAGAATTTCGACGGTATTGTTTATTTCTAGAATTGAAAACCTAACGGACGCATTGTCTTGTCCCGGCTTATATGACAAACACCGTTAACCACTATGTACTTTATTTGGGAACGTTAACTGATGAGAATATTTTATTTTATTCGCGAGCTCTTCGGGAGATCTTACTGAATCGAAAGTAATGTTTGCTTCAGACTAGAACACAGTAAAGGTTTGGACGGTAATGTTTCGTTTTTTCGGGTCGGATCATGATATTATTTGGAGCTGCTATCATAGGTGGTAAGGATTTTCACAAGCCTTGTCACCGGGGCATTGTTGCCATGGGACTAATTAATAAAAGCGCCATAAGTAGGATCTAACACAACGTGAATGATAAGTAATACAGGGTTGATTTATTGATCCACAGATATCGATGAGTGTTCTACGGATCCCAAACCGTGCGACAAAAACGCCGACTGTTCTAATACCGAGGGTTCCTACAAGTGTACGTGCAAAAATGGATTCAAGGGCAATGGAAAAACTTGTGCAGGTGATTAATGACTGTATATACCGTATTGTTGCTGTTGTTGTTGTGTTGGTTTTTTTTCTTCTTCTTCTTCTTCTTCTTCTTCTTCTTCTTCTTTTTCTTTTTTTTCTACTTCTTCTTAGATGTGGTAAAATTTCCCGTCTCATTTTACCATATAATTTCGTTTAAATGGGTGGATATGCTCTAAATAATCAGAAAGGCAGGTTGCGATGAGTGCAAACCATGCACCATTACTAACCTTGGTGACCACGGAAAATTGAACGTACTTTCAACATACCCAACGAATTTCGAGGTTAATAGTTTATTTCTCGAATTGAAAATCTAACGGACGCATTGTCGTGCCTCGGCGTTCCGACAAACACCGCTGTGATCCAATAGGTCTTATGTACTTTATTTGGGAAAGTTAGCTGATGAAAATCTTTTATTTTATTCGCGAGCTCTTCGGGCGATTTTACTGAATCGAAAGTAATTTTTGCTTCAGACTAGAACACAGTAAGGTTTGGACGGTTGTTTCGTTTTTTTGGATCATGATATTATTTGGAACTGCTATCAGAGGTGGTAAGCCTTGTCACCTGGGAATTGTTGCTATGTGACTAATACCAACACAATGTGACAATTAATACAGGGTTTTGTTTTATTGATCCACAGATATCAATGAGTGTAATTCTAAGGCCAGTTCTAAGCCGCCAACGTGCGACGAAAACGCCGACTGTTCTAATACCGAGGGTTCCTACAAGTGTATGTGCAAAAATGGATTCACTGGGGATGGAAAAACTTGTGCAGGTGATTAATGACCTTATTGTTGTTGTTGTTGTTGTTCTTGCGTGTGGTAAAATTCAATATATAATTTCGTTTAACTTTAATTGGGTGGATATCCTCTAAATCATCAGAAACAGTAGTTTGCGATAAGCACAAACCATCCACCATTACTATCCTTGGTGTCCACGAAAAATTGAAATTTTAACATACCCAAAGAATTTCGACGGTATTGTTTATTTCTAGAATTGAAAACCTAACGGACGCATTGTCTTGTCCCGGCTTATATGACAAACACCGTTAACCACTATGTACTTTATTTGGGAACGTTAACTGATGAGAATATTTTATTTTATTCGCGAGCTCTTCGGGAGATCTTACTGAATCGAAAGTAATGTTTGCTTCAGACTAGAACACAGTAAAAGTTTGGACGGTAATGTTTCGTTTTTTTCGGGTCGGATCATGATATTATTTGGAGCTGCTATCATAGGTGGTAAGGATTTTCACAAGCCTTGTCACCGGGGCATTGTTGCCATGGGACTAATTAATAAAAGCGCCATAAGTAGGATCTAACACAACGTGAATGATAAGTAATACAGGGTTGATTTATTGATCCACAGATATCGATGAGTGTTCTACGGATCCCAAACCGTGCGACAAAAACGCCGACTGTTCTAATACCGAGGGTTCCTACAAGTGTACGTGCAAAAATGGATTCAAGGGCAATGGAAAAACTTGTGCAGGTGATTAATGACTGTATATACCGTATTGTTGCTGTTGTTGTTGTTGGTTTTTTTTTTCTTCTTCTTCTTCTTCTTCTTCTTCTTCTTCTTTTTCTTTTTTTTTCTACTTCTTCTTAGATGTGGTAAAATTTCCCGTCTCATTTTACCATATAATTTCGTTTAAATGGGTGGATATGCTCTAAATAATCAGAAAGGCAGGTTGCGATGAGTGCAAACCATGCACCATTACTAACCTTGGTGACCACGGAAAATTGAACGTACTTTCAACATACCCAACGAATTTCGAGGTTAATAGTTTATTTCTCGAATTGAAAATCTAACGGACGCATTGTCGTGCCTCGGCGTTCCGACAAACACCGCTGTGATCCAATAGGTCTTATGTACTTTATTTGGGAAAGTTAGCTGATGAAAATCTTTTATTTTATTCGCGAGCTCTTCGGGCGATTTTACTGAATCGAAAGTAATTTTTGCTTCAGACTAGAACACAGTAAGGTTTGGACGGTTGTTTCGTTTTTTGGATCATGATATTATTTGGAACTGCTATCAGAGGTGGTAAGCCTTGTCACCTGGGAATTGTTGCTATGTGACTAATACCAACACAATGTGACAATTAATACAGGGTTTTGTTTTATTGATCCACAGATATCAATGAGTGTAATTCTAAGGCCAGTTCTAAGCCGCCAACGTGCGACGAAAACGCCGACTGTTCTAATACCGAGGGTTCCTACAAGTGTATGTGCAAAAATGGATTCACTGGGGATGGAAAAACTTGTGCAGGTGATTAATGACCTTATTGTTGTTGTTGTGTTGTTGTTGTTGTTCTTGCGTGTGGTTAAAATTCAATATATAATTTCGTTTAACTTTAATTGGGTGGATATCCTCTAAATCATCAGAAACAGTAGTTTGCGATAAGCACAAACCATCCACCATTACTATCCTTGGTGTCCACGAAAAATTGAAATTTTAACATACCCAAAGAATTTCGACGGTATTGTTTATTTCTAGAATTGAAAACCTAACGGACGCATTGTCTTGTCCCGGCTTATATGACAAACACCGTTAACCACTATGTACTTTATTTGGGAACGTTAACTGATGAGAATATTTTATTTTATTCGCGAGCTCTTCGGGAGATCTTACTGAATCGAAAGTAATGTTTGCTTCAGACTAGAACACTGTAAAGGTTTGGACGGTAATGTTTCGTTTTTTTCGGGTCGGATCATGATATTATTTGGAGCTGCTATCATAGGTGGTAAGGATTTTCACAAGCCTTGTCACCGGGGCATTGTTGCCATGGGACTAATTAATTAATAAAAGCGCCATAAGTAGGATCTAACACAACGTGAATGATAAGTAATACAGGGTTGATTTATTGATCCACAGATATCGATGAGTGTTTTACGGATCCCAAACCGTGCGACAAAAACGCCGACTGTTCTAATACCGAGGGTTCCTACAAGTGTAAGTGCAAAAATGGATTCAAGGGCAATGGAAAAACTTGTGCAGGTGATTAATGACTATATATACCGTATTGTTGCTGTTGTTGTTGTTGTTCTTGTTGTTGTTCTTCTTGTTCTTCTTGTTCTTTTTCTTCTTCTTCTTCTTGGATGTAGAAAAATTTCCCATCATTTCCCTCTCATTTTACCATATAATTTCGTTTAAATGGGTGTATATGCTCTAAATAATTAGAAAGACCGTGTTGCGATGAATGCAATCCATGCACCATTACTAACCTTGGTGACCACGGAAAATTGAACGTACTTTCAACATACCCAACGAATTTCGAGGTTAATAGTTTATTTCTCGAATTGAAAATCTAACGGACGCATTGTCGTGCCTCGGCGTTCCGACAAACACCGCTGTGATCCAATAGGTCTTATGTACTTTATTTGGGAAAGTTAGCTGATGAAAATCTTTTATTTTATTCGCGAGCTCTTCGGGCGATTTTACTGAATCGAAAGTAATTTTTGCTTCAGACTAGAACACAGTAAGGTTTGGACGGTTGTTTCGTTTTTTTGGATCATGATATTATTTGGAACTGCTATCAGAGGTGGTAAGCCTTGTCACCTGGGAATTTTTGCTATGTGACTAATACCAACACAATGTGACAATTAATACAGGGTTTTGTTTTATTGATCCACAGATATCAATGAGTGTAATTCTAAGGCAAGTCCTAAGCCGCCAACGTGCAACGAAAACGCCGACTGCTCTAATACCGAGGGTTCCTACAAGTGTACGTGCAAAAATGGATTCATTGGCGATGGAACAACTTGTGCAGGTGATTAATGAATTTATTATATAATCAATAAATTTATAGGTTTCTGATTGGTCAATGACGAGTGTATATTGAGGTTATAGAGTGCAAAACAATATAGAGTGCAATAAGAAAGTTGCTATGGAAACGGAGGCAGGAGGACAATTTTGAAATAGCAAATAAAACTTGCTATCAGGCGCCAGGTTTGCTTTTTCGAACCAAAATTTGGTTATGTTACATTGCATAGTAACCAGGCTGTGAGCTGTCAAAGGTCGCTCAAATTCCATACAAACGTCTCTAATTCAGAGATGGCGTGCCCCAAATCCATACAAAGTCTCTAATTTTTTCTGAGTTTTTGAACGGCCTTCTACATGGTTGAAATCTAACAAAACAAGCCAAACTTAATAAACTGACTAATTTTAATGCGATCTTTCTTGTGATGGGCTTCAATTTTTTAATTCAGGTAAAGTTTAAAAACTCGTCCCCAGTCTCCATTTGAACTTCGGAACGCGCAATACAGGGTTGATTTATTCTTTGTTTTCATCTGACGTCATCAAAATTCTAAAATCCTACAAAGCTATTATTTTTATATCTTCTAAACATGGAAATCATTAATCTCTATACAAAGTTTGGTATCGATCCAGTGATTCCTTTTGGAAATAAAGCTATTTGAAATTTGTGATGTCCCGGATGAACTTGTTTCTGAACTGTCACAAAAAATGGATATTTTTATATCATTTTTCAATTTTTAGACGTGATAATAATTTAGAAGTGGAGAAGTGATGTCTAAGCAGATTTGAAGTGAAAGCTAATGATATTGATGGTAGAATCTACTCTACTTGTTGTGCAATTTTATGGCGGCCATATTTGTGCCCCTCTGAAGGACACAAACATGGCGGCGGCATACTAAATACTGTAATTTTCTGAAAATTAGTTCGGCAATACCTCGGTTATGAAAAACGCTACAAAGCTATAATTTGTACAAAACGTGTCTTTCTGCCAGTTCTTTTACCTGTTAATTTTCTACTGTTGTTCATGCAAACAAACAATGTTTGTAATGTTGATGAAAACCACCAATTGATCCACAGATATTGATGAGTGTTCAGCTAATGATCCCAAGCCGTGCAACGAAAACGCTGACTGTTCTAATACAATCGGTTCCTACAAGTGTACGTGCAACAATGGATTCACTGGGGATGGAACAACTTGTGAAGGTGATTAATGACCTTATTGTTGTTGTTGTTGTTCTTGGTTGTTGTAAATTTCAACATATAATTTTTCGACGGTATTGTTTTATTTCTAGAATTGAAAACCTAACGGACGCATTGTCGTGCCCCGGCTTATATGACAAATACCGCTCTGATCACTTTATTCGGGAAAGTTAACTTATGAGAATCTTTTATTTTATTCGCGCGAGCTCTTCGGGCGTTCTTACTGAATCGAAAGTAATGTTTTCTTCAGACTAGAACGCAGTAAGGTTTGGAAGGTTGTTTCATTTTTTGCGGATCATATTAGGAACTGCTATCAGAGGTGGTAAGGATTTTCACAAGCCTTGTCACCCAGAGGGGAATAAAAATATCTCTACCCGCTCATTAGTAAAGTGATTTGCGAAAACGTTGTGATATTCATTTGCCCACGTTTGTAACTTTGATTCACACAGTTCTGCATTTTTGTCTGTGTCAAAGTAACTGGCAAAGTGCATCTGTAGACTTTTGTATATATGCCGTGCATGCATATGGGCCATTTCAATGTTGGCTTCCAATTCATCTTGCTTCGTTTTAACTCCGTTTTCACAACGCGAAAACATTGGAATGGAGAGGGGAGGTTGAACTAATAGGCTGTAGTACTCAAATTGGTTGAAATTTGGTGAAATGTCTCAACAGTTTTGTCCAAGATTGTATTAATAATTCTTGACGTATGTTTTTCCTATTTATCTTTATATGTCACCAGTGGAATGGGAAGCTAAGGGATGTTACAAGCAGAATAAGAAAAAACCGGTTCTTACCAATACATTTTCAAACGAAACCGTCCAGTATACAAGCCAGCTGTTACAGACAAAGAAGTTTGAAACAGTTTTCAACAACTGCACGAGTGCTGCAAAAGGCAATGGAATTGATGTTATTGGTATTGGAATGAAGGTAATTAATATATATACAAATATATATTCTCATTGGCTAAAATTAAAATTCCAGACAAAACTTTGGACGTTTACCTTGGTAGAATAAAAATATATTTGAAAGGTAAAATCCATATGCGTTATACTCATGAATAGATCTTCCAATTTTGTATTTGCTAAAGACGGAAACTACCATTCTATTGTAGTTTAACTGGCAGGTATTATTAAATTATATTTATTTTTGTTCGTTTGGTTTGGTTTTTTCAGATTCTCCTGTTTATTTGTCACGTTGTAAATCACTATTTCCACTGGGTTTTTTTATAGTGTTATTTTATAGTTACAATGTTTAAATCCATTTCTCACCCTCCTGAATATGTGTTACAATATGAAAAAATGATGGTAAATTTTAAGCTTGTTAGTAAAATGAGAGAGATGTTAATCAGTCAGTGGCACAAGCTACTAGGCCGGAAAACACATTTCCGAGTTCACCCACCAGGAGTTGAACCGAGTTCTCCCAGCAGGAGTTTAAAAATAATAAATGAAATAAACAACTTTATTTAAGTGTCAGAGGATTTAGCACTGCTGTACTAATTGTGGACACTGTAAATGAACAAACAAATATTGTAAATAGAACATAAACGTGTTAACAATCCCAACTGGTGGGAGGCTGTCCAGTTGGCTATTTACAAAGCGGCTCGGGACTACTGAGAGCAAATCCAGCTAGTGGCAGGGTGGAGGATTTGAACCAGGGACCTCCAGATTTCAAATCCAGTGCCCTAAACCACTCGGCCAGGCCGCCTCCCTATAACGTTGAACCAGAGGTCTATAACTAGAGGTTTCCATCTCTGGTCTTGTCCCATCAGATTCACATTTAGGCTATTTTTAGACCATTTTCCCGCGAACCAGTAGCCAATCACGTTGAACCATTTTTAATGCGCGCGCCGTACGCAAAGGCTAGAAACTTTGGCCAAAGAAAAGCGAAACAATAAAAAGTGTCATTGCAGAATGGCATAATTGTTGTATTAAATACTTCACTAAATTTAGGTTAAACTTCGGTATTACTTTTTGTAAAAGTATAAATCGACTGAGTGATTTTTCATTTGTATGATGTATGCGGTGTTCAGTTAGCATGCAACCTCGTTCCCAGGGTCTTCTCCGCTTTCAAGATGGCGGCTGGGCGCGGAGAAGACCCTGGGGTACACTGATATAACGCCCACGCTGATTGGTCTTTAGATTTATGATTCTTACATTAGTCGTGATTGGCGGAAATAGTCTTCCTTGCAAAATGGCCGACTTGCGGAGTTTTATTTTGTTATTTCTTCTCGAATTGAAACGTAAATTATTGCCTGTTAAATATTTCCCGTCTTGTTTAAATTATGCACGGCAATTTAAGGAAGAGGTGGAGTTGACGTTGGACCGTAAATTAATTTGAAATGCCTCAAGGCGCACAGATCAAGAGCTGGAATATCAAGCAAGGTGAAAATCAGATCGATGATATGATTACACGTTTATGAATGTTTTAAGCTTACATGTATGTGTTATTATTCGAAGCCTGGAATTTCTTCAAAGTGCTTTTAACGGCGAATTGAAAATGTGACGGAATCCTGAATTTATGTATTGCTCGCACAAATGACGAATCGAATTTTTCACTCGTAAACTACGTGACCTGTACTTCTCAGAGAATGATTAAGCTTACAATCAAATGATTTGAACAGACAAGATACAATATTATGACCATTTTGATGCACTGCACTTAAAAGTAAGGAAAGCCCTTCCTTGAAATATTTTGTAAACTTGATTATACTTAAAATGAAGATTATAGTTTATATAAGCTGTTTTTCTCAATTTTCTAAGCTGGTATAGGTATTAAATCACCTATACAAGTTTACAACATACAGTGGAACCTCTACTTCGGTCCACCTCTATTAAGGGAACACCTCCTTTACCACACTCATATAATGTTTGTAATCCAGATACTGCTATGAAAGGGACACCTATTAGTTTATATTTTTGTCTGATGTTGGGAAATTATTGTTCATCGTGGTAGATAGTAGCCTCCTACGCAGACGCTCTTTGGGATCGTCACGCAATCTTTCCTCCCCCACGAACGCGGAAAGATTGCGTGACGAGCCCAAAGAGCGTCTGCGTAGGAGGCTAGCTAGATAGATGAATATTTAATTATTTGTCTCATGATAGAGTCACTTTGAGGTGTTGTCAATGATCACAACGTTTAGACTGCTTTGTGTATACTGCTAGTCTTCATCAGGCAATCCTCATGATTATTCCAACTAGATGTTGTTCCCTCAGTGGTCTGCTGTGGTATCAATCAACAGTTATGTTTCTTGGTCATTAAGGTGGGCCTCCATGGTTGAGGAATTTCGGCAGTTGTATGTACACTGTATGTCAATAACTGTACTGGATGCAAGTTTTGTGTGATTAAGTTTCTTTTGGTGTACTGCAGGGTATTGTTTTTCTTGTAGGTCATTTCTTTCAGTTTTTTGCCTTTTTGTTTTGCTGTGTTGCAATGTTTTTGTATGACATTTATTGTTCCTTATGCCCCTCAAATGTATATTGTGTTGGGGAGGTGTGAATGAATTTATTCAGAGTGATATGGGTTATTTTAATTTTTTTTGGTTCTAGGAGGTATTTTCATTTTTAAAATTGACATGTATAAATAAAGTTGCTTTACCTTTATCTTATTATCCTTGTTATGGAGTATTTTTTTAGCTGTAGTAATTTTTTTGTGCTGGGGATAGGGTCCTGAAGAGGTAAAACTGGGAATTGAACTGGGAACTGGGATTTGCCTTTTTTTCACTGGAAAATTGGATTTGGGGCACCAATTTTGCTGTTGGGAATGGGGAAATTTGAGCAAGCATTAGGCTGGGAGACTAGGATTTGGGCAAAATATGGGCTGACCGTGGGCCAGGGCCCTCTTCATATATTTTTGGGTGCTACTCTACCTTACTTGTGTGAGTCAGAAAAGTGTGAACACTTTTATTGGGTGGTCCCCAAAATCCGCCAAAAAATCAAGCACTTTGGGCAGGTGTAAAATTGTTACTGTTTTTAGCTAAAATAAAATGACAAAATATTGGCTAACAAACACCACCCCCTCCCCCCCCCCCCCTCCAATAAATAAGTACCCGCCCTCAATAGAGTTATTGTTCTCCAGTGTACAACTAGAACAGAAACAAGTAGTCAGAAAATAAGGTATGGATTTTAAAGACCAGGGCCCGGTTGGTCAAAAGATGGTTAACGCTATCCACCGGATAAATCGCTACCCAACAGATAGTGTAGTTTGTTTTGTTAATACTTATCCACTGGATAGTGATTTATCTGGTGGATAGCATTATCCACCTTTTGAAAAACCTGGCCCAGGTCTGTAATAGTGTACAGAAAGTTATACATTTTGGTTTCAGTACTGGATGGCACAATCCCTCTCCAAAATTCAAAGTACACCCCAGGGCATAAAATATAATAAATACCGTAAAAGCTCTATTTAGCCCCCACCTCTCTATTAAGCCCCCCCCCCCCCCCCTTTTCATCAGACTGATGTAATAATGTATTTAAAGAAATATTTTCTGTTGTTTCAGTCACTTTGTATGGAAACATGGTCTTAATTCCAGAACATTGAGTTAGGATATAAATGACACTGCATTTGTAAAACGGTGATATATAACCCATTTCTTGTTCTGTTTAGTTTGTGGTGTAATAGTAAAGCCTGGGGGGAGGGGAAATACTTGACCCATGTTTGGGTATAGGGGTGCCGCTAAGGGTTTGCAAACCTGACCCTGTTTAGGACAAAAAAAAAACAACAATAAAAACCCCTAAAATACCTACCCTGTGTAGGACATCCTCTATTTTAGGACCCTGTTTACGTTGCAAATTATTTAGCGAATCCCGTTTGACTGATACGCGGCAAACGTCTCCGATCTCTAAATACTGTATAAACCGTATTTTTACGACAGTCGTGCAACCATACCCTGTTTAGGACAGACGTGCATGAAATTATATACCCTGTTCAGGGCAGAGAGCCAAAAACAATACCCTGTCCAGCGGCATGTCCCCGTATAGGCCACATAAGGGAGTACCCCCCCCCCCCCCCCCCCCCCCCAGGTAGTAAAGTTTGAAAAATGAATGTGAATTTTCTCGAAAATTTATGATTTGAAATAAGCCCCCCTCTCTATTAAGCCCCCCTCTCTAATAAGCCCCCTCCCCCCCATTCTTGAGGCCTGAAATTAAATAAGCCCCCCGGCCCCGGGCTTTAACGGTACTATTGGTTTCCAATAAAAGCTAAATATAAAAGGCTATGAAACATTGTCATCCGCAGTAACCACGCAGGGAAGCCTCCCACTTTTTTGTACAGTTGTAATTACACTTTGATATTTTACTAAATTAGTTTGAATCTGTTTAAATGTTTGCGAGTTTCCATGCTGAAGTGTTGAGGAGGAAGCAATCTTTATTTAGATAACACACACAAAGTACTGACTCAGCATGAACCTTAAAATATCACCTCTAAATAAAAACAATCACACAAAGATTCGACCATGATCATGCTGCATTAATATTTTTTTTATTAATTAAATTGGGCATGACTTTCGTGCTATAAAAAACAAAATTACAAGGTCGCGATCCGAGCACGAAATAAACCAAATTAATCGACCAAAAATAATATATCCACCCCAAAACTATCCGCTTTTAAACTTTCGACAACTTCCCTAACTTGACTTTCTTTATATGATCGTGCGTTGTTTATACAGCTAAACTGGTGCTAAATAACAGTCATAAAATGTGTAATAAACCTCACCTTAAATAAAATAGACCGCTCACCAATCATGCGTAAAGACAGCAGAAATCTATTCGAAAATTCAACGGACCACAAAAACGTTATTCCGTGGCTTAATTTGGTGTAAAACGTGTTAAAACGAAGCTTGCCAGCTTCCTTCCAGTAGCCATTTTGAATCCCGAAACCGCTGGTCAAGTGTAGCGAAGACGACCATATTGAATCCTGGAACCGCTGGTCAAGTGTAGCGAAGACGACAAAATACTCCACGATTCGTGGAGTATTTCACAGCGTGTCCCAGGGTCTTCTCCGCGCCCAGCCGCCATCTTGAAAGCGGAGTAGACCCTGGGAACGAGGTTGGTTAGCATGTTGAATGAAAACATGATGAAAGTTTTCCTCTCTCCAAAAGTTTCGTAATATTCTGGAAAATTGTGCAGATGGTTTAGCTTAACATGAGAAGATCCAAAATAATTGTGAGCTGAACATGATATTCATTTTACAAGGCTGTTCATATATAGTTATATGCCCTAAGCTCCCACGAGTTTCCTGTAGCTCAATGGTAGCGCGTTAACCGGTGTGCGGAAGATCATAGGTTCGACTCCTGTTGGGGGATCGAATCAGTGGAATTTGTTTACCGAGTAGCTTGTGTCACTGACTGATTAACATCTTTCTCATGTGTTATAATGTTTTGGTTTTTTTTGTTACAGGGAAAAAGAGAAAATCGCCATTTTGTTTGTGTCACAACCTCAAATGAAAAACCACCTAAACCTGGTAAATATGGTAAAAAAGGCTGCGTAAAAGATGAACAAGGATTTGGTGCCGGAGTCAGAGCCAATGTCTACTTTGTTTACACCAAAGGTGAGTGAATGTCTGGCAGGAAAGGCAAATGAAAGATCAAAGCCTTCCATGGGCCAGCTCAGGTCAGATTGATATTAATGAAATTCATTGGATGCAGTTGTTGGCTCTTCCCTGTGAAAAATTGGGATGGGCTTTGCCATGTTATCTGGGCAGGAGTTATTTGACACTTTCTGTGGTAACTGGTCAGCAGTCTTATATCGAGTCTTGTGTCATGCAACTCTTGCGTGTTGCAAAGACACACATTTAACAAATTGACGTCAGTTTTTTATGGCGTCTGTCCTGTTATTGATCATGAATTGCATCATAACATTGTCAAAGTAGCTGTGGATCCACGAGGCGTAGCCGAGTGGATCCGCAGACTACTTTGACAATGTTATGACGCAATTCATGATCAATAACAGGACAGACGCATAAAAACTGACGTCCATTTGTTTTTTTACAATAACAACAGGCCAAAACGATCAAGCGTAGACTTCAAAGGCGAGGGGAAACCAGGTAAAAGTGAACTGAAAACGATTCCGAGAATCACAGCTTCGCGAACTTCAAACTACGTACAATAACTCGATAATAAATTTCTTAGACAGATTTTCTGAAACTAACCTTTATTCTATTTGGAAGTTCTTGTAAACCCGCTGAAATATTCGCAAGTTCAGTCCATTCTTATCATTCGTTTTGAAATTACACGCAAAATAAACGGATTCCATAATTTCCATTCCAGTCAACTTCGACGTCAAACTACCGTGACAAATACTGTTCTCTTTCGCTTTATCGTTGATTAATTCTCAGTCTGCCGACTGAAAAGCAACCTGTGAACGACTTTTCATGATTTACGCCTCAAAGAACTCCTGTTCAGATGTAATTTTTCCACTTTACCGAGCTGACAACGCTGCCATTTTGGCGAAATTTTGAAGCCTTTCCGCGCGTGATTACGTCAGTCATGTGTCTGTCCTCTTATTGACAATAAAATTAGCCAATGAGCGCGCGAGAATTTTGACAGTTATTGTAAAAAATATAAATAGCCGGTGGCAATCCCGATTTCTCGAACCCTCGATTTCTCAAAAACCTAATAAAACGAACCAAAAGTCGTTTCCTTTGGATTTGTTTTCACTTTATTTCACCCCCGATACTGTATATATACTTGAGAAACAGTCAGCCCAAACTCAATAATACAAATCTAACTTTGAAATAATTATTGATTTGTATTATTTTAATGGTTTGACTCTGGCATCTATGCAGGGGGGAGGCTGGGCATATACAGGGCATTTGACCTCCATTGCCGTCCCCACCCTCTGGAATTTGACTAGAGTCTTGCTAATCAATGATTCATAAATACACAACCAAGTATACTTAAAAGGATATAATTCGCCCAAGGTGGGGGAGTTTGATCTGGTTTGAAACGCAAGTTCAAGCAAACAATCAAAATGTTTTCATCCTTGTGCTTCTCAATTTACATGTATATGGACTCTTGCACTTGTGCGCCAAGTATTTTACGGTATGTATTTTCCCCATACTTATTTTGGTTTATTAATTAATTAATAATGTTTTTTATTATTATTTTTTCAATTAATTAATTAATTAATTTTTATATTTATTTAGCACATTTCAATTCGCAGCATGGGCCTTAATCACAGCCCGCCAAGGTCCCCCAAGCTCGCATTCAGATGTTTCACAACGAGTCTGCGCGGGGTTTTGAGATGCGGAAACAAAGGTTTTAAATCCTCTGGGATTTAAGATGGCTGCCGCGTGATTTAAGGTCCATTTACTAGCTTTCCGGGATCTGATACATACATACACTTATACATACACCGGCGCACACAAAAAAAATTCAGACTTCACTATGCCAGGCTCCTGACTATGCAGATTACACTGGCAGTGTAGCCACTTTAATTTTTTTTACTTTGACACGGATAGGTGCACAGCGATGTGAAGCTAATAATTATTGTGGTATATTTTCCATTTTGTCTATGTCACTAGTGCAATGGAATCCTAAAGGATGCTACAAGCAGAATGAAAACAAACAGGTTCTTAAAATATTTTTTCAAATGAAACCGTCGAGTATACAAGCCAGCTGTTAAAGACAAAGAAGTTTGAACAGTTTTCAACAACTGCGCGAATGCAGCAAAAGGCAAAGGCATCGATGTTATTGGTATTGGAATTAAGGTAATTATTTTGTACTGTTAACTTGATCTAATTATGTGCTGTTTTGCTAGGTTTAAGCCTGGTTTCCATATAATCGCAACGATCACAAGGATCGCAGAAAAAACATGCGATCCTTGTGATCATATGGAAACCATAAAACTTTGCGATCGTTACGATCAACGATCGATCGCGGTCGCGGAGATAGAAAAATATCTGCGACGTTTTCCTTGCGATCGCTGCGATCATATGAAAACCTGAGGTCTCAACGGTCGCAAGGATCGCAACGATCGCTGCGATCGCTGTGATCATATGGAAACCTGAGGTCTCAACGGTCGCAAGGAGCGATCGTTTGCGATTATATGGAAACCAGGCTTTATTATTTTTGTTTGTTTCTTTTTTTGTGTTTTTCTTATTTTTCTTCTGTTTATTTGTAATTAGTGTCTTATCCTGAATATATGTTATGATTGCGAAAATAAATGTTGGTATATTTTATGCCTGGTATAAATACGTGAGAGATGTTAATCAGTCAGTGCAACAAGCTACTCAGAGAAATATCCCAACAGGAGTGGAACCTATGACCTTCCGCACATTGGTCAATTTTTTTTTTTAATCTTTTTTTTAATTTTTTTTATTCACACTTTTTACAAGATTACAGTAACAATGTACATAAGGAATTAAAAAACGGTTGTTAGTGGGAATAAATAAAGGGCGTATTTCGTGGAATAGAAGTGTGCAGAGGCCAAGTAGCAGAGCTTTTGAGTTGCCTCTGCATTTGAGAGAAAACTCAGACGCTCTACCACTGAGCTAAATCTAATTCTAGCAGTATGTGGGAGGTTGGTCACATTTGAACCTGAGTTTCCTGTAGCTCAGTGGCAGTGCGTCGACCGTGTATCGGGAAGGTCATGGGTTCGTCTCCTGTTGGTAGAATTCGATTTTTTTTCGGAGTAGCTTGTGTCACTGACTGATTGACATCTTTCTCTTGTGTTATTAATGTTTTTTGAGTTACAGGGAAAGGGAGAAAATCGCCAATTTGTATGTGTCACAACCCAAAATGGAAAGCACGTAAGCTCAGTAATATGGTAGAAACGTGCCGGACGACAAACTAAAAAAATTCTGCAAAACAGATGAACAAGGATTGGGTGTCGGAGTCAGAGCCAATGTCTACTTTATTTACACCAAGTAAGTCATGAAAGGAGTATATCCACAAGTTAACCCTAGAAGTATGCGGAACGTTTTTCACATTTGAACCTACAAAGGATGATTACATCGATGCAAACAACCAGTCGCACAGTCTGACATCAGTCGATATTTGTTTTGTTATAATTATGTTTTCCCACCTGGTATTGTTGTTGTTTTTGCTGTTGAGTTGTTGTCGTTGTTTTTGTTTTTGTTGCTGCTCGGCTTCTACCGGGTGTTCTAACTAATGTGCAATTTATATAACAAGGCGCAAATTCCGGCTCTGAGATTTCAGTTTTTAGTATATCAAAACTAAAAATACACATGAACTGACGAGATATGGGCACTTCAGGTTTTAATTTCTCCATACAAACCCTTCTAATTTTGCGTCTGTTTCCTTCACTTGTTTAGAACAGGCGCAAATTAGAGAGGTTTGTATGGGACGGTACCAAACTTTGAACCTGTGTATCTCGGCCGCAAATTGCAATAGAGAGCTAATTTTTGGCAAGTGGACGTTTTTTGGCATGCTTCCTCTGAATAGCTGATCAAATTTCATAATTTCGCAAATTCGAAAATTTGTGACGTCACACTTTACTACTCTATTCGATTGCAGTCTATGATTCGTGGTCACTCGTGTCACGTAAACAGATCAGATCCTGTCATACCAGAATATACCAATGGTTATTAATTGGTCTTTTTATGTTTTTATTCAGGCCGTAAACAGACTAGATGACCAGGAGGCGATGCAGACAAAACAAGTTAATGTTGCATAACAGTTAACTTGAACAAAAAAATGGTGATGGGTGGATTTGGGGGGGGGGGGGGGGGGGGGGGGGGGGGGGGGGGGGTGGGGGGGGGGGTGGATTTGGGGGGGGGGGGGATAACTCCCGTAAATTTAGGATAGGTGTGTGCCGCGAAGGTTCTTGAATCCTGACCCTATTTAGGGGTAGAAAATCGAAAATTGATGAAAAATGACACCTTATATTTAAGGAAAAACGATAAGTCAAAATGACTTGAACATGTCGTTTTTTATTTCTTTTCTGTTTTAAAATCGCTTCGTCAATACTCAGTTTAACAGACTCACATCTTTTTCGTTTAGCTGGGCGTTTAGGCACTGCAATTTAGCTGATACAATTCAAGGAACCCTATCTAAGAATCACAATACATCACAATACCAAAATACCAAAAGGATACCCTATTTAAGGACTGAGCACCTCAAAAACCATACCCTATCCCGCGGCACATACATATGGGAGTCCCCCCCCCCCCCCCGCGTTTTTTTTTGTGTGGAATATTTCAGAGGCCATAAGAGGGAAATATATATATATATTATATATATATATATATATATATATATATATATATATATATATATATATATATATATATTATATAGCTGGATTTATCAAAACCGTGTCAATTTCGCCAGGGAGAGCTTGTCACTTTGACAGGTAAGACACGCCCTCAACCAATCAATCAATCACTAGCAACGTGTCAATGCACAACAGGCCTGCCCACCTTGGTAGCGTGCGGCTTTCCAGCTCTGGTTCCCTAACCGGCTCCACTGCAGGCCAGCTTGACTCAACTGCAAGGAGAATGACCCCTTTTTAGCCAAAATGCCACCCGTCAGACCCACTTCACCCCCCTGGGTCGAGGGCCGGCACTCCGCAACTGGTGCCAGCGGGTAGCCTGGTCCCCGGCCACTGTGCAGCAACCGGTCTGGACGGAAGCCCCCCCACAAATAAAGGCGCGGGTGAGGTCAGACCCTCGGCTATCGCCGAGCGTCTGGCGAAAATGTTTTGGTGAAAATTTGACAGGGTTTTGATAAAATCAGCTATATATTGGCAAGGAATGTCTGGTAAATCGAGGCCGCACACGCCCGCTGCCTCCGGCCCACCCCGATACCCGGATTGGAGCCAGCCTTGGCCAAATTCAAGTCGCCCCGAGACATTCCGTGCCAATATATAGCTGGATTTATCAAAACCGTGTCAATTTCGCCAGGGAGAGCTTGTCACTTTGACAGGTAAGACACGCCCTCAACAATCCAATCAATCACTAGCAACGTGTCAATGCACAACAGGCCTGCCCACCTTGGTAGCGTGCGGCTTTCCAGCTCTGGTTCCCTAACCGGCTCCACTGCAGGCCAGCTTGACTCAACTGCAAGGAGAATGACCCCTTTTTAGCCAAAAATGCCACCCGTCAGACCCACTCCACCCCCCTGGGTCGAGGGCCGGCACTCCGCAACTGGTGCCAGCGGGTAGCCTGGTCCCCGGCCACTGTGCAGCAACCGGTCTGGACGGAAGCCCCCCCACAAATAAAGGCGCGGGTGAGGTCAGACCCTCGGCTATCGCCGAGCGTCTGGCGAAAATGTTTTGGTGAAAATTTGACAGGGTTTTGATAAAATCAGCTATATATATATATATATATATATATATTATATATATATATAATTATATATATTGGAATAAGTTATACTTTCTTGGTTTGGTTTCCATAAAATAGGGTGTTGTTACAAAGGTCCACTGGCGCAAGGTGTTATTGGGAATATACATAATAATAGTAGCCTGTGTTCGGTTAACAGCATTGTCAGCATATTCAGGGACACCCAACGGATCGTTTCGGTGGAATATCTATTCTGAAGGTCTATAATCGCCTCAGATATTCGGATTAAAGTGTGATGAAGATCTGGACTTTTCTTTAGGAAAATGTCATCTCAAACGTTCGTATTATAGGAAGATTAGTGCCTTTTGTTTTCGGCGAGATAAAAATGTCGTTTTGGGTACAAAAAAAGGTCAGCTAGGATTTTCGGACAGGCAAAAGCAGCTCATTAATTCGGGTAATAAGATTTCAATCCCTAAAATCTCCTGATGTTTGAAAGTTCAGCTAACGTATCCGAACAGATACATTTTTCTTAGCGTTTAAAAATAAGCCATTAGACTGCATAAACAGCACAATTATAACGTAAAAACGACGTTTCGACACCTACAGGAAAATTTTGTCGTTGGGTGCCTCACACAACAATAAGGTAAAAGCGCCAGGAGGGAATTCTGAAGGTTACAAATGTAATAACTGTTTAGGGATGGCTGAAATAAAGAGATCATAAATGGGAATCACGTTCGTTTCTGTCTTTGTTCTTATACAGAATCACTGAACGTAATCCCCGGATGAAAAATAGACCCCGTATGTAAGAGAGCATGGATACTCTCTCCCCTCCCTCCCCTTCCCCATTATGTTCAATTTTCTGGTATAATTCTTTGAATGATATTTTCTTCAGTGTCTGTACAGTTTTACTTATTCTAGCATCCATTTATAGTTTTGATATAATTTTGTATCGATTTACTGTAATGATTCGATTTAGCGCCCTCCTTCCAATAAGCGCCCCCATTCGAATAAGCGCCCCCCTTCGAATGTGTTTTTGTTAATAAGCACCCCTATTCTAATAAGCGCCCCTATTCTAATATGCTTTATTATTGATGCAAGTGACACTGAAGCTATCGACGTCGAATAGATTAAAATTCCCTCACAGTAACTGAACATTCACCGTATATTTGTTACTGTTACAGTTTCTGTTATTGTTCCTTCTTTAATAAAATATTAAAAGTTTTGTTTTGAACATTCGATTGTTTCTCAAAAAGAAATAAGCGCCCTGTCCCGAATAAGCGCCCTGTCTCGAATAAGCGCCCTTCCTTGAGGTACCAAAAGTAAATGAGCGCCCCGGGCGCTAAATCGAATCATTACGGTATGCTGTTTTCTGACGTGATGAGAAATAAGTAAAATCCTTGATGACGTTTTAAAAGTGCTTTATTAACCCTGCTGGCTTATTGATGGTTTTCATCAACATTACAAAAACTGTTTGCTTACTTGAACAACATCAGAAAATTAACACGTAAAAGAACTGTTAGAAACAACGTTTTGTCCAAATTATAGCTTTGTAGCGTTTTTTATTGGTGGTTTTCATCAATGTTACAAAAACTGTTTGCTTGCATGAACAACATTAGAAAGTTAACAGGTTATAGAGCAAGCAGATATAAACGCTTTGTATTCATAGAGAATAATCAGATTAGTGATTCCCATGTCTAGAAGATATAAAAATAATAGCTTGTAGGATTAACAGTTTATATTTTAGAATTTTGATGACGTCAGATGAAAACAAATATTTTTTTTGACCCTCCTGAGTTCTGTTTCTGAAGCCGCCTTATTTCTCTTAATGGCACTGATGGGATGCTATAGGTTACTGCAGTTTAAACCATCCCGTAAGAACGTTAACTGAATCAATACTTGCAACCTGACGTTCAACATTATGGATGGCTTCACTTCCTCCCGATCCCGGGGGTGGGGGGGGGGGGGGGACGCCTTATAATAGACTATACGGGGAAGCTCCACCCGAAAGGGATAGCTTTTTTAGGCTAGAGGTATATAAAAGGGCAGGGATTTCACGAGTTGAAGTATAGAAAGGGTAGGAAAAACTTTCATTTAGGTGTTTAAAGGGCCTTTCAAAATATCTCGAACAGACGCACCTAACAACTGATTCATTCAGGGGTTACTCAAGCGACAAGTTTAGTAAAAGTCGTAAAAGGGATGCAGTGTTTACTGTAGGTATGTGAAAGGGGTACCATTTTCTATGGAAGGTATATGAAAGGGTTACCTTTTCTGTCAAAAATGGTATATAAAAGGGTAAGGGTTTGGACCTCGGGGCGGAGCCTCCCCGTATAAAACTTTGTTGAGTACCCCCCCCCCCCCCCCCGGCCCCCCGGAATTCACTTCACAAGAGAAAAGGGGCTAAAGAAAAGCCTCCGTTACTGCACGTGGAAAAAAACACAGAAACGTGGTATCTACAGCATATTTTCTCCAGTAGAATCGTTGGGCTTAGCAACAATTCTGAATTCAATTATTTCACTACTTTCATCTCATTCTGCGGCGACAATCCGCCGAGTAAAACACAGCTATTTACATACCGTGATTAATTGCACCCCCAATCCCACCCTCCTTGCAAACTAACCATCTACTTCTCCTTGGATAATTAACAATTATTCGCCGAAGGCGAATATAATATTGGTGAATATTCCCCGAGACGAAGTCGAGGGGAGTATTCACCAATACCAATGTCGAATTTATCCGAGGAAACTAGAAAAATACGAAAATGTTCCGCCATTTTTTGCCCAAGACAAAAAAATTCATTGAACTTCGCGGCATTTCCAAATAAGGTAGAGAGGGTATATTGCCTCTGAGACCATGAGTAGAGAACCAATCAAATTGCTAGAAAATGCATTATCCCATGGTTAGTATATTATAATTAAAAATATACTAGGGCCAGTTGATCCATCTAGACGGATTATCCCGAAAGTGTGAAAAATGCCTTCGACGATTTTAAGTCGATTACACCTGACGAATTAAGCGCAGGCGATTACGCCCTACCATTAGTCTAAAAGCCGAATTTATATGTTTTTAAAAGTACTCATCCATTTCAGACCATTTTCCGTCTGAGATGAGTTATTCAGCCATTAATTGGAAGTGGCGGGGCAACAAGCACTTCTCCTAGATTGAAGTTCACTAATATTCAAACCGTTTTATGATTGGACATAGTTAATAAAGGGAAATGGTTATGAAGCCCGGAAACTTCAAAGGGGCAAACAAAGAGGCCAATATTTATGTTGGAAGGTCCATGACCGTGCACATCTTTTGTTTTTCGCTCATACACTATGCATGAATTACGTACGTAATCGCAACTTTTCTATTGATTAGTTGCTTGAACACACGTAACCACCTATTGTATTTTGTCAGGTTTTGTGCACGGTCAACCCCTAAAATAGCGAACAAAAACATATAACAAAGAACTTTGCCAAGCTTCATAACCATTTCCCTCTATTAACTATGGATTGGATGATTGGACGATAAAAATCAGAAAGACTACCAGGACTGATCTTGTTTCATCGACTGTATAAAGTCAATGTGAGTTTTAAATTCGAGATAAAATTAATGCGTTTGAATTTTCTAAATTTCGTTATGCGCCATGTTCAACTTATTTACAATTTTTAAACTTATTTTTGGTAAAGCTTGGTAAAGAAACACATTTTTAACTTATGTCCTTTTATAATCACATCAGGCTACTTTTTCACGTTTTGAAAAGGCGTCAAACCAGTACAAACTAACTGACTACGATTACCAGTTGAACATGGCGCGATGGATTTCGCCGAATGCTGTTGTTACCATGGGCAACATTTTGCTATGGAGCTTTTTCACATGACGTCATGACAGCCATTGATGTTCCTAAACAATAAAACTTCTCTCCTTTGGGAAATGAGTTCCTTTCTTATGCAAAAAGTCACCAGTATTCCTTGGGAACACTGGCCGCCGTGAAAGTGCTCTATTTTCTAACGGCTATCACTCCCTTAAGGACGTTCGCGCCCATTGCTAGTGCGCATCCTTACTGCGCACGCTATTCATGCCGTATGCGCGCGCCACGTCATGCATCCAGCGCGCGCACTGAGAATGGAACTAGACAAATATAGTGCTGGAGGCCGCTTCAATAACTTGGCGAGGATTTTACTCTCTTGGATGCACGGCGACCCCTGCTTTTCTTTCATAGATCACTTCCTTTACTGATTCTCTCCATTTTAACAAAAAACAAACAAAATCTGAACGTGAGAAGTTTTGATTTTTTCGCTTTTTCTACTCATTTGCGATCAAATTTTTCTACGAATGCGGGTGTTCATTACTTACAAGTATCCTTCTGTAAGCTTAATTTTACATGAAGGAATGACATCAGCTGCAAAACTTTACTCAATAGGCCTATTTGCGTTGAAATCAATACATCCATCTTATCTAGAACTCTCCATTTTACTTTAATTTTTGCTAATAGCAATGAAGCCGATATCGCCTTTCATGACCAAAGCTTCTAGAAACACTACGGTCTTCAAAGCGCTTTAACTCCGAAACGAGCACGGTGACCCCCCAATTTTTTTGCCTTTCTGACATGAGTTGGTCATTATCTAACTGCAGCAGAAGTTTAAAAAAAATCTGAACGTGGAAAGAATTGGGCGCGAACGTCCTTAAATGCATAAACCAAAATTAGATTAGCCTACTATAGCACCCTGGTTGGCCTATTGTAGCACCCCGGTTAGCCTACTGTGGCCCTGAGAATGGTTAGCTTTCTTTTGTGGGTTAGGATAACGTCTGATCTAATTTTGAGCTATCCATTCTAATAACGACCATTTTCTAACTGGAACTCGTCATGTTAGTAATGTCACTAGTGATAAAGCGCGCGAAGTCACTGTACCTCGTTCAGTTTCTGTTTTCATTCAGTCCAGTTACAGTCCTCTGCGTGTCAAGTTGAAGCATCTAAAAGCTTCAAAACACACAATATTACTTTGCAAATCATTTTGTAGAAGAGTACTGAAGTTTCTCTTCAGTACATTTCCTTCATCCGTCTCCGGACACACAACTTTAACCACGGAAAGATTTTTCGTCTTTAGAAATGTTTTTGGTCTTTAGAGCTGTTCTCCATTTTCCGCTGGTAATGATACGGTGGATGAGTTTGTGATCACCTCGTTTGGTTTCTTGTGCAGCGTCACACAGTCTAAGAGAAAGAAACGTCACAAACGAGTAATTAAGCCTTTATGCGTAGCGAGAGAGACATGAGACGGGGGGGGTGGGGGGGGGGGGGGTATATGCCCTCTTCACAACAAAGCTTGAAGCCGCTTTGTCGTGGTTTTATGCACTGATGCGCTAGCTGATCAAGATTCTGAATTTTTTTTTGTCCTAGAACAAAAGTACTATTAGATGGGAAGTTGCTTAAGAATGTAAAAGGTTCGACCGTATATTTATCAAGCTATCTGTTAATTTCCTGGTCTTAAAAAAGTTATGTATAAGGGTTATACCTATATACCTTAAGATTTTGATGGTTAATGTCTATTACAATCCTAAAGGCTCATCAGTGCCCGTTTCTCTAACATATTGAGAGAGTAAAGTGTTTTTCTTAAGAACACATCCACAAGGATGACAGTTCCTGGAACTTCATCGATCCGGAGCCCAGCGAGCTAGAAGTATCTACCGTGTGGCATGAAATTTTCGCGGAGTTTTTAAACTAAAATTTCGCGGATTGCCGATTTTTTGCGTTTCACGGGAACAAATTTTCGCGAACATGGATTTCAGACTTCAGATTTTACGGGATTTAACTTTCGCGGTTCGTTGGAAAACCCAAGAAAATTCGCGAAAATTAGATCCCGTGAACTTGGTAACAAATGACAGCTTGTCAGGGGAGGGGGGCGGTAACCCCGGAAGTAATTGTCGTGGGAAAAGAGAGGACGGTCAGGTGCCGAATAATAAAGAACATAAAGTAACCTGCGATCAGAGCGCGGAAAAATTCGCCTGATCGCAGGTTACACACAAAGGGAATACCGTTACGCAACAAACCTTTGCAAAATCGGACGATTTTAACAGGAATGAACTGCAATACTGCCATGTAACCTTCTCTGAACTCCAGTAGAAACACAGCGAAGAAAATAGGATTTAGACTTGGTGGCAGAAACGATGCCGCAATGACATATTGCGAGAATTCGGTGCTGATCTGGTAACCGGACATGATGCAGCCAACAGCAACCTGAAATAAACAAAGAGCCATAGCGAACTACACGTTTGGACAAAAAGGAAGTTTTAAAGGAGCTGGGGCAAGTCAGGGTTTGAATCTTGAAATGGCCAATTGGTCAAGTTCGCCATTCACAATCCATTGTAATCTTCTCCATCCTCAACCATACTTGTTCCTGTTTGTTTGTTATTACTTCTTTGGTGTTTTTCTACCTTTTGAGGCTTCTTAAATTTGAAGGTGATTTTGCACTTCGAAAAAATGACTTAAAATATCGTGACATAGCTCCTTTATGCGATCTGTGCAAGTCTTTTTGATCGTCGTCTCTTATGAGAAAATTATAAGACATATAGGTATGTATCAACAATGTATCAACAATTTCACCATTTAGTGATCCCTGATCTCCCTAGACTTGGATTTGTTACAAAAAGGTTAAGAGAAAATAGAAATCAATCACTTTTGTAGACAAGAAGATAAAATACCACCCGTGTTGAAAGTGATGTAAGATATCATGGATAAACATTGCAAAAGCCATGTATTGTCTCAAAGCAGCCTGCTCGAAGTAATTGTATGTCTTTGCCGGCTTTGAAAGACTGAAAATACCATTTTGCAAGTAAAAATAGATTATTTGGGCTTATAAGGTCTGCATTATTTGTTAATGACAAATTTTAATGCTGTATAAAAGGGGGGAGGAGTGGGGGGGGGGGGGGGGGGGGGACAGATATAAAAGTGGCATGGGTGATCATTGAACCTTATATGCCAGGACAGACTTGTTGTTAGAATCATGCAGTACCCGCTTGGGGGTGGGGGATGAATCCGAGCCATGCCCACGACATGAGATTCGACCGAAGGGGGGAGGGGTTTGATGGAGTCACGTTTATATAGGAACTCCCCCCCCCCCTCCCCCCTTCCAACTCACATTTATAATCATTCATTTCAATCTACACCCCGAAGGGAGATTAACAGCTCAGTCAAGCTCGAGATAGCTTTTAAAGGAGCTACGTCACGGATGGCGCATCTTGAAAAAATTGGCCAATCTTCTCTATCCTCAACCATCCTTGTTCCTGTTTGGATTCTGATTACCTCTTTAGTGTTTTTCTACCTTGGTAAACTATTATTTTCAGGCTTTCTTCAATTGGAAGGTGATTTTGCACTTTGCAAAAATGACTTAAATTATCGTGACATAGCTCCTTTATTTAAAGGTGTAATGTTTGCAATATTTACAATGTGAAGACGTTTTCACAAAACAAAGACGCTTTCATTCAGAACCGTTTGTGTGAGCATTTACCCCTTCTTAATCTCAACAAGGAGTCAATTAACAGAACATTTTACTTCGCGTGCCTGACACAAATTGCCTTTTGATGCTCAATTGAACGATAGCGTGGCACTTCACTACCAAAGGTGAAAAGTATAAGTGTTTGACTTGCTAATTCGTGAGCTTTTAATCCTCACCGTGAAATTAAATACGTGCTAATGAATATGAACAAGTGTGTAAATCGAGATTTAAAATCACTCCGGGCTGCTTAGCTTTTGTATGCTTGGTTCCTAAATCGGAATGTAAAGGTTAAAATAGGAATTTACACTTTTTCAGCGAAATTTGCAGACTACGACATATTGTTTAATATTTTTCTACTATAAGGACAATCAAACGCAACGAACTGAATCCTAACTGCGAGATTGCTCGAGATTGCTCGAGAGCGGAATTAAAATGTAAAGGCTGAAAGTCACGCGAATGTACTGAAACTTAGAATCCGCCGTCCCTTTATACTGATCATGAAAGTGGATTATTCAGATCGGTTTCCCTTTTTGCTGAACTTAAACTTAGATTCAAACTTACCATAACAGGGATCCAGGTCAAATGAAAAGTCAACCCCAGTACACATATCATCTTGGCAAAGTCTCTCTCGGCTCCGAGTCTTCGGTTGTAAAAGGCGAACGACCTTGAAGCGCGCACGGCCTTCGTGAGCGACGCATCGCCAACCGAATAACTTGAGCAACTGAAACAACTTAGGACATTGTGAACGATCTGCAGCAAAAAGCAGGCACAACTGCTCATTAACACAGCAAACAGAAACGTATATTCTTTGTTCATGTTGGGTAGCTTATTTGCTCTAGGCTACAAAATAAGGTTGTTGTGGAGTTCGTTTTAGATGATGTCCCATCAGTGGCTTTCCACGGTGTTTTACCCTCGGGGCCCAGACCGATGTACGGCAACGAAGCTATTAAAAAAGCCACTATAGCAATTCCAACCACTAAATTGGCAATCACAATGGACGAATTCCTCTTTTCACGATGTCTCTGTTCGTATCTGGAGCACGCCAAGGAAGACGAGATCCTATCCCCGATGCTTCGATAGATTCCTCGCGCCGTTATCGCCAAGTAGGAGGTATAGTTCAGCGTTGTTATAATAAACAGCGCAGCAAGTTTGAGCCACACAAACATGAGATAAAATATCTCGCAAATCGACGGTCGTTCTCGCTGAGTCCTTGAACAATTGTTGTACATCGACAGGTAAATGGGTAGCGGAATAGAGACGGTTAAAAAGTCGACCAACACGAGCGAAATTAACAGGACGTCCCTACTGCTTCGACTACATCGTGTGCGAAGTTTCGAGTAACACACTACCCATGGAAAAATGTTCAAAATTACGCCAATAATTCCAGCCACCAACAAATATAAATTCATGGAGCTCAGAAACGAACAGTTCCAGTCCATGTCGGAAGAGTTATCAAAATGAGTTGATTCCCTCGCCATTTTCGTCGCGTACAGCTATTTTTGAAGTCTTGGACCACCTCTCAGCCACCGATCACTGATTTCACCATACTTTTCATCGGTAGATGCGAACAGCTTGGTTTCTGATGGCGCGCCAACTCATTGTCATTTATTAAGTAAACAAAGAATCATCGAAATTGCTCAAGGCCATAGACACTAGAAATACATCCGTTTTGCCCTTTGGCATCACTGTTTGGTATGAAAACAACACTCTCGCTTTATAATCACTAAGTCCCCCAGGGAGTACTCCAGAAACGTTTGGCTGGTTTTCAAAAACCCTGACCCCTATTACTGATGTTTATAACAGAATCTTTAGACAGAAATAAATAAATAATTTTATCAGTGGCACAGGTCGTTTGATAGTTGTTTCTGACGCTTTTGCGGTTGATTCAATCATTCACTGCCTAAAGGCGAACGAAAAAAAACATGACTTTTTTCAGACTGTCCAGACTTATTAATTCATTCTGACCGCTAACCGGCGTGGGCAATTTTCTTTTTTACGCCCACTTCAAGATGGAGGCGTTAAGACGTTTTCTGCATAGAGAATTGATCATGAGTCAATTCGAACTCACAGTAACCTGATTTCCTAACAGAACACAATCGAGCCACTAGCCGGCCCGAACGACTCATTTTTAAGGTGATGATGTGCTCCCATGTATTAACCAGTTTACTAAATATAAATCATAAAATTAACAACATCGATTCCAATCACTTTTTTACTCCAAACAGTAAATCGGTAGTTAATTTCCCCGAAAGGAGTAGCTTTTTCAGGCTGGAGGTATAGAAAAGTGTAGGGAAAACTGTCATTGCATTTAGGTGTTTAAAAGGGCCTTTCAAAATATCTCGAACAGGTACATATAGGGGCTATTCAAGCGAAAAGTTTAGTAAAAGTCGTAAAAGGGATGCAGTATTTCAACTGTAGGCATGTGAAAGTACCATTTTCTACATGAAAGGAATTACCTTTTCTGTCAAAAATGGTATATAAAAGGGTAAGGGTTGGACCTCGGGGCGGAACCTACCGGTATACAACGTTGTTGGGTACCCCCCTCCCCCTTCTCCACCCCCCCCCCCCACCCACACCCCCAGATTATAAACTGCAGATTAACCCGAAACGATATTCAGTTGTTTAAAAAATTACAAAATACAAATGGCGGCCATCTTGAAGTGGGCGTAAAAAGGTTGGCCCGTTGACAGTCATCGGAGACTGATTGTAATACGCCTTTCCGCCCGTGCGAATTACATTTCCCTTTCTTGTATGTTTCTTCGTCGACTGTCAGGCTTCAATTTCTTATCGGGAGTTGTGCTTTTATGCTGTTTTATGTACCTTCAATTTGCTTGGGACGCTTTCAAAATAAGCTGTCTCTAGGTTAAGAGTTCATGTTGTTGTTCCAGCTTTGTCATTTTGACACAACGTCTACCCCATTTCCCGCCAATAATATTTTCACTTTCGAAGATGGCTTTGCTTTTATTTACTGATAAAAAGCTTGAAATATCGCCAAAATATTCATTAAGCTGTGTTCAGCCGGATTAACCTGAAAAATCCGGTTGATTTGAAGCGCGACCTGGCGCATGTGTATGAATGCGAAAAAAAGCCCACAAAATCAAGAAACAAACCCATACCGCTGTTGACTTATCTTTATTTATCTAACTTTGTACAAGCTAAAACTTCCGTTTAGGGTGTTATAACCAGCGATAAGCCATGGTTAAAAGCCTCAATTGAACGGATTGGATAAAATATCCGTTATGTCGCTACCTTTAATCTTCGCCGGGGGCGGGGGGGGGGGGGGGGGGGGGGGGACTCAACAAAGTTTTACCCCTTTCCCATACCTACAGTTGAAACACTGCATCCCTTTTACGATCGTCTGTACGAGATATTTTGAAAGGCCCTTTTAAACACCTAAATGACAGTTTTCCCTAGCCTTTTCTATACTCGTGAAATCCCTACCCTTTTAAATACCTCCAGCCTGAACAAGTACCCCTTTCGGGTGGAGCCTCCCCGTATAGTCCAATTAAAGGACAATCCTGGTAGTCACACGCACCGAACGCCTTGTCCCAAAAGTAATATTACTTCTGACAATGACTGCACACATCCGTGTTAAATATTTCTAGCGAAAACGCTTCAGACAGATACCCTGTTTAAGACGCTAAATAGTGAAAATGTGTACCTCGAGAGACCCTGAAAAACATCCCCTGTTCAGCATGCAGCACATTCAGTCTGAGATGGGGTAAGGGTTTCAAGAATTTTCGGGAAGTACTCCCCCCGGAAGATTAAATGCCAACTCACACACGGCCCAACAACGTTGTCTTCACCACACCAACCACACTGTCAAATTAAACTGCAGCGAAATTGTTGACAATGAGCAAATGCCACAATGATGGCATGCATTTTTTCATCGATTTTTTACCCTTACATGTCTAACTTGGGTGGTTTGTTAGAAAGCCGATTTACGCTAATGTTCGATTAATCCGAGACTCTTATAAGGTATTTCTAATTCCAAGGGATTAGTGAAAGTCACTAATGAAGTAAATCAGAGCAAGCCTCACCAGAACTTTACGAGCGACTTGTGATGAGCTTGTACCAAGTTATTATTAGTATAATATGTCTTACGTGACGTTAGTCCAATGTGGAAACATTTCGATGAAAAAAAATTCCGATTTCTTAGTCCGAGGATTTTTTTTTAATCTAATTATTTCCAAAGTGGAGAAACATATAGTCCTATTACGTTTTAATTATATCGTGCGGAAACTGTCCAAATTACTCGCTAATTGGACCCGTCCAAATTATTTTAAACGATGGAAAAACGTGCGCACGCTTGTATGAGGGTCCTGGTGGGGTTTAACTGATAGCTGAGAATTCGCCAAAATTTTAACTGTTAGCTGAGAAGTGACCAAAATTTTAACTGATAACTGAGAATGAGATCTGTCAAAATTAACTGATAGCTGAGAAATGGCTAAAATTTTAACTGAAAATGTTAACTGATAACTGAGAATCCAGCACCCCCGGCATGCATCAGGACCCTCTTGATGGGATTTTATTTGGGCTGTGGAATATAAACTAACCGCTCAGACTTAACATTCTTTGGGGGATTTTAAGGGAAATAAAGCAGAAACCTTCTATCAGTTGACTAACCTTAACTCAGCTGAATAACGTTAGCCAGAACAACCTGCTACAGATCTGCAAGAAGACTAAATTGAAGAGCTCGGGTAAATGACCCCCGAAAACATGTCCACCAAAAAAGCCTTTTGCCCAGGCCTTGTTATCGGAATTTACGGTAGACGCGGAAAGCTGGGACTCCGCGGCCAAAACTTGCAAGGCTGCGAACGCAGACGAATTTGTCAGAAATCAAAGGTTATCTATATTTCTCCTGGGTTTCTCTCACAAAATGTTTTGCATATTGGACTATTTTTTTGCTACATATATTTTTAATGATATATACGGCTCACTTCAATGTACTCAGTTATCGATTATCAATCGGTACACAACTATGAAATAAATCTGTACTATTAACGTACAGGAATTTAAAGGGGCTATGTCACGCTATTTTCAGCAATTCTGTTACACGCAAACTAAACTATAAATATATTGAAACCACAAAATAATGGTTTCAAACCATAGATAAACATAAAACAAATACTATAGGAAGCCGCAATGAAGTGCGGATGGTCAAAATTGGACAAGATTAATATTGAAACATATTGTGAAAAGGTTAACTTGAAAAACGACGGCCAGTCTTTGAATTAATATTTCATTTTATATGTTTGAGTTTAGAGCTTGTCAGTAAAAAATAATATAGGGAAGAATAGCAAAAAATAGCGTGACATAGCCCCTTTAACTATGCTTTCTTCAGCTACATAGATACAGACTATTATATTACTGAATCAATCGGATTATTTAAGAATAAAAAAACTAAACTTCGATTTACTGAAACAGTTTGAATTACACTTTCAAACTAGTGCTTTGTGCTTCTGGATAAAAATCAACACGTTTCATTTTTTAAGAAAATAGTAAAAACCAACTGTTCAAGCTACAATCATCGAAACCGGTCGACCAATAAACTGGTTCACTCTGCACAGTTGTATTTTAACGAAACTGCGGTAAATAGATTACAACGCCACTAAAAGGAAAACTGAGATGAAAGTCAGCCTACAGTACATCTCCAAACATTCGCCTCTATTTAAACTATACTTCTACAATTAAAGTTCTGAGTTAAAATTAGAAAATATTATGTTATTTATCCATCTGAATGAAACGCTCTACTTGTCTCACATGCAGCTATACTATACTAAATAACTCGTGAGCCCGACAAACGTCTAACTATAACAGTTAAATTGGGAAACGATCTAAAACTATGAAAACGTCATTGACTAATTTAAACTTAAACATTAGAAACAAGTAGTCCATCTTTTTAGATGTTCGTTTTTACCTTCGTTGAAAGAAAACTAATAAAATAAAAAGAACTAGAACGAACACTGATGGCTCACTAATTTTCTAAATCAAAATTGCCTTTGTGTTGGCGAACAAAACACAAGCTCTCGACTCGCAAAAAGGCCACTGATAAACTACTAGGTAACTACTGTCTGTGCCAAAATGACTCTTATTTGCTTCTCTTATGTATTTGCAGCTTCAGTAAAAGGCAACTTCTCTTCGTTGTCTATGACGTTAAAACAACTGAAACTAAACTACGAACGCCTCTACGAATAAAAATCATGAAGTTGCACAGTCACAATGTTAAGATAAAATATGTTTACTGATAGACTATAGAATCATGCTTTGATATTTTGGCTAAACATTTCGGAATATAACTAGCTGTAGTTATACGGTATATGAAGTAACCAAGCAACATATATGGAAGCTAGAAACTCCAAAAAAAGTCATCAAAGGTTCAGTTTTGTTCTGTAACAGTCATCCATTGATATACACATGCGTAGGAACTTTGGTCGCTTAGTAACATACATATGGTCTTGCGAATCCTTGCTTGAATCTTTTCAGTGCACCAAGTACCTATAAAATACAGTTCATGGCATGAGTCATGCATAGTTAATAGAGCGAAATGGTTATAAAGCCCGGCAAAGTTGTTTGTTATATCTTTTTGTTCGCTTTTTTGCTTTTTTTTAGCAGAAAAGATATAAGTAAACCGATGTCTTTGATTTAGTAGTAGTGGTAGTAGTAGTAGTAGTATCTTTATTTATAGAGGCTAATAGCGAGGCTAATAAGCATGTGGCCCTTTAATAAAAAACTCTAAAAACTAATGATTTTTGGCATCCATTTTGTGCAGTGAGTTACATGGTCATGATTGTCATGAAAATTGCACATACAAAACGTGAGAGCTCTAAGGCTTATTTAATGAAGGAACAAATCTGACGTAGGATTTCAAAATTATGCTCATTTTAATATTATAAAATGAGGTTGTAAAAATATGCTAATATCTCGACTGTTTTCACTCCCACAAAATAATAAATAACATTTTCTTAACATTCAAACATTTTCAGATTGGATGCCAAAGCAAAGGAATCGGTTAAATCTTTTCTGCCAAAAAGCACGAGTCAAAAATGTAACCAACGTGCCAATAAATACAGATTCGGGCCACCTTAAGGATAAACTTTCATCGGGGCACCTCATTACACACAAAACAGGTCAAAAGTGATAACGAAAATGGTTGTTGTAAGCTACCATGAAGCTATAGTAGTAAAAACGGTATAGTAAAATTGAACTAAGCTAGAGTAAACTTTACGTTTACACAGCAACAAGAGGACAGTATTCATGTCATTCTTATATATAAATGGGTTTCCAAATTTCCCATATGTACCTGTGATACTTATTTCAGACTGATTTATTATTATTTATTCCTTCTTTGCAGCACGTACCTTAGGTTATCCTGTTTTTAACACGTGCGATAATCTTCTTGGCCAGTTGCAAGGCCTGCTGAGCCATCTGTTCTGAGTAAACTTCGTTTGGAATCTGAGGGAAACACATCCGATCTGGATAACGCATGCGTGCCGAACCACCAACAAGTCTCTCTAGCTGGGATGCTAAGTTGGTTAACTCAGAGTCATTCAAATCGTTACAATTTTGAACCAAGTCGTGGTAGTTTGTCTTTTCCACATCTACTGTGTACTGTGCGGCTTTCAGGGCTTTCTCTGCTGCCTACGAAAACACAATATTCGCTGGGTTAGATTGGACATGTGTTAATTGAGTGCGATTTAAGATATAATTAATGTAGAATAATATTAAAATAATAATTAATTAATTATAGTGAAGGAGTTATGATTATGAACACCTTCCAAACATTCCTGGACACATGTTTCTATATTAAGTTATACCTGGACTCTTCAATTTCCTGCATCCTACTCTCCTGATGCAGCAGTCATGATGAAAGATCCCATGTCAAGAGGAGGCGGCGTGGCCGAGTGTTAGGGCGCTGGATTTGAAATCTGGAGGTCCCTGGTTCAAATACTCCACCCTGCCACTAGCTGGATTTGCTCTCCGGTAGTCCCGAGTTCAACTCCTCGGCCACGCTTTGTAAATAGCCAACTGGTAGTCTCCCACTGTTCTATTTACAATGTTTGTTTGTTGATTTAGAGTGTCCACAATTAGTACAGCAGTGCTAAATCCTCTGACACTTAAATCAAATGTTTATTTCATTTATTTTATGCAATTCTATCGAAAAGAGCGATTCAAGTTATGAGCATTATATTAGGTAAGTTTCATAATAAGAATTAATGAGCATTAAAATGTTCTGCACTTTGTTAGTCATATAGATTCAAGCTGGAAAGGTCTTGTTAACCTTACCTGTTACATTTGAACATGCCCACTCATAGGAAGGTGTCCTACTCTCAATAATGTCATTCTCGACTGCCGCAACATCAGCTTCAGCCTGTCTGAAACCAGCGCCTGGCCTCCCTGGTTGGGGATTCCTACTGCAGAAAACTTGGAGGAAAATTATGCCTTAGCCTTCGACTCGATGCAGATTCTCGAGAGACCCTTTTTCTGTATTCTTTACGATGCGAGCCATGTTCCCTTGCACGCGCTACCCAGGCGTCAATGTATCCGTCGTAAGATCCACCTAGCCGCGAAATTTCATTCTTTATGTGTTCAAAAAGCCTCTGAACAGAATTCTTCATCTCCCAAATTCTTCTCCGGACACCATCGTAGAATTAGCCGCTTGACGATTTGCGTTCTTTGTTCTTCTGGTAGTTTCCATGCATCCTCCAGAACGACTGAGATCTCATCGAAGACCGCTTGCTTTCTCTGTTTGGAGTGTTTGCTCATCAGATATCTCTTGTAAGCGGTGAAATTTATACAAGTCGGCAGAATTGACCTGTACTGGTTCCTTGTCATGTCCAATGTTGATTATGTACATCTTGGTCAGAGATCTACAATATTATCTTCATCTACAATATCATCTTCATCCATCACTTCGACTTCCTCAATGATCACAGCATAGATGTACGTTGCAGCTCCCTCACTCAGTTGTAGACTTGGGTCATCCAGCTGGTTAGCCAACATATTCCCAGGTTCAAATTCTAGAAAGGCGTCATTCAGCAGATGATGTTCCTCGATTGGAATAAACGTTCCAGGCTCTGGATAGATATCCATCTTTGGATGCACTGTGTAGCTGTCATCTTGTCGAATGTCCTTTCTATCCAACAGGGGCCATATATCACAGAGAGGACAACTCAACATCTCAGGAATTAACACCGCTTTCTTTCCAAGAAGTTCGCCATAGATTTCTGCAATTAATCAGAGACTAAGGATATAGCCGAAGACGTGTCGTCCATTCCTTTTACTACATTGACATGAACCATGCATGTCTCCTCGCCAGGCTCCCCACGTTTTCTTGAAAGGACCTCACTTTTGCTTCACTTCCTGGAATGAAGTCGTCATTGTAATAAAGTGTGGTTTTAAGACTATCCACAGCATAGAGTCGGATGCTTTGGAGACCTCTTTCGATATTTGTAATCACTCCTTCGTCAAAACCTTTCTTCTGAGAGTTAACGTGTCGAATAATTCTGACAATTCCACAAACAAACAGTGCAGATGAAAGCCGTTGCATCAATGCGTTGAGAGCTGCACTTGTCACTGTTTCAGCATTGGTGAGTTTTTCTTTTACCACATTGGATAGCATCTTTGGTTGTAAAGGTGCAGGCAATTTCATTATTAGCTCTTTATAGTTGGTCATGGCAGATTTACATCTCACGTCTATCAGGCTGAGATCAAGAACAAAAAGTTGGTTAAGTCCCTGGATCCGTTCTCCGTAGGCAGGTGCATCATCGAAAATCAACTCTGCTGACTTGTGTAAAGTGACAGGAATTGTAGTTAGATTTGTATCCGAGGAGCGAAGTCCCGGATGCATTGCTGGTAGGGACAATTTAGATATTTTCGCCACATCCTCAGTATCCGCCTGCAACATTCAAACAATCCTTTCACGCTTTGCAGCACATGCTGACCTCGTTTGGGTGAAGTTTGGCATTCTGACATCTCTCTCTTGCAACATCTCCAAAACCATAGCATAATGAGTAGTCCAGCAGACTTTGAACAGCCTAGGTACTCAAAGAATGCCCCCCAACTTTGCCAAATTCTGGAGGTACTCTGTAGAGAAAAGGCTTAATCTCAAGATGCTCATAAAGCTCGAGGACTGCTTGACTGGGCAAGACGAACTTCTTTCCACTTCAACCAAGATACAAGCTATAGTTTTAAGACGTTTGTTCGCTTCACTTATCATCGCGTTATCCTGTAGAAATGTGTAAATGCTTTCCATTACAGACACTACAGTGGGACAATGTGCAGGTGAAGCAATTCCCTTCTCGCGGTTGTTTTCAAGATGAGAGCAGATAGCTTGGCAGTGGCGGATAACAATGTCTACCGATGGCTTTTTCACAATTTGAAGCTGGTCGAGAAAATCATTACAGTACCGGTCAGTCCTAGAAAGATCAGGACAGCCAAGGTCGTATCTACGAACCCTTGGATCGGCCCACTTTGGAAGCAAGTGCGCTTTGGTCAAACGATTTCCTGTGATCGGTGGAACTGCTCCACTGAATGAAATGAAGGAACTTGAGCCTCAATTGTTTCAACTGAAAATGGTGGACACAGTGCTTGCAGATGTTGCCCAACAGGATCAGCAGCACAAAGGAAATATCACGGGCATCATGTAGCAGTCCCTCGCTGATCACATCATGTCGAGAAAAGAGGTGGTGCACCAGAACTTTAGACTTCTCGTGCGTATCCTGGGTTCGTGCTGTGGCTGCTTCGTCTGCGACTTCTTTGGCAAATCTCTTGAAATGAGCAACAGAAACCTTATCAACCAGACCAATTTTTCTCAAAAACGTTATCCATTGGTGTGAATCAAATGGTTCCGAAGGGAAATTTATGTCTGGGAGCATGGTGCGGAAAACATCGATGCCAGGGTCGTAAAAACAGGAAGCAGTCTGTAGAGTACCATCCGCTGAGGGAACGAGTGGCGTATTTCTCAAGCAGTCAAGTACCCTTTGTTTGTCGCCATCCTCTATACGGAAATCTGCAAAATGGATAAAAGGATGTACTCCAGGTGAACCAGCCTTGCCTCTTCGCTGAGAATGGAGAATTTCTCAGAATAATGGTACAGCACACGTCAACTGCAGAAACGCATTGGAGGTCCCAGGAACTTGAACAAATCGAAGAGACTTAGCCAAGATTCCACAAATATAACACTTAACGCACTCTCTAACACGTCTATTTCGTTCTTGGTATTCCAAATGGTAGGACGCACACTTTAGCATCATCGAGTCTTATAAAGCCACCGTGTGTTGCCAGGTAAAAAGGAAGTTTTCTTAGGGTGCTCTTGTCGGCATCTTGCAGACAGCTCGCACTTCTACTAAAGTTACTCTAAGATGGCTCTACAATCTGACGGGTCCCAATTACCTCTGATTGAATGTGGGTCTAATGTCATCTTTTGGTCAAGTGATGTAAGAAGTGATGCGGGAACCTTCAGGGACGATACCAGCATACGAGCGAGAGTAACTGAATTTGACGACGAGTACACAGATAGTCCTGAGCTCGTGGCTGAGAGTGGAGTACAGTTAAGTTCAGGCAGACCAAGTTTTCGCAAGACTTCCACGAGTTTCCGACTTGCGGAATCTGGATTCGTAAAATCGAGGACAGATGCTGCATGCCTCAAGGGCACAAGAAAATGTTCATCGTTTGTTGGCGATATTAATGAAAGAAGCGAAAGCGGTAATTTTTCTTCGTATGCGCCTTGTCTCAGTTACAGGGAGAATACTCCAGTCAAAGAGGGGTCCAAGAACAGCTTTAACTTGAAGGACTTTACGCTCTTCATCCATTTGTGCATCAATAAGAACATCTCTTACAACCTCGTGAAGAAACTCCCACGCTCTGAATATCCATCGTTGGTTGGGAAATGCCTTCTGGTCAGGATACCACTCAACAAACTCGCCTTTCCGAACCGTTCGCGCGATAACGTTTGAGGTAAGTTAGCGGCAAATGCACCTGGGTCCAAGGGCTCAAAACGGATGACTTTAGGGTTGCAGCATCATGGAATATACTCCTATACACTTCCTCGTGTAGAAAAATATGGGGACAACCAGGCAAGAGATCTAGATAACGAGAAAGGAACTTGGGCTCTCTATTTGAGAACAATTGAAGGCAGTTATCTTGTGTAAGAAGCAATGGAAGGCCCGGCAGCTTCTCGAGAAAATGTTCCGCCCCTTTGCAGTACCGCAGCACGAGTATTACTCCAAATGCATTTTCGAAAACTGTTTTCACTGACGTCACAGGGAGTCGGTGCAATCGTACACAAGGGATCTAGAGAACTGAATGTTCCGTAGAAATCGAGCACTGAACTACAAGAAATGCTGCATGTAGTAACACCAGATCGCTGAAATGATTCATGCAATGCCAAGGAAAAGGCTACAAGGTTGAAACCACTTTCAAGTAATATCGCCTCAAACCTCTTTCTTAGTTTATTTTGCTTCTCATCTGTATTCTTCTGAGGCGACTTGGCAAGGGCCTGTTGAAGCAAGGTTGTTAAAGAATGCTTGTTGCCGTCCACTGCCAATTGGCGGAAGCCACGTAACGTCAGCCACAGTAGCACGTTTAGAGGCTCTGCGTCTAACCACTGGTAGAATTTGTAATTCCCGTCTGTTGATTTCTTGATAAACAGAATCAACCAATGTCTTCCAATACTGATCTGTTTGAGGTTGACGGGGGAAAAAGGTTTCGTACGCTTCAATCTTTTGCAAAATCTCATTTCGTTACATGGGTTTGCACCTTGGGCAATGGGCAGTTTAAGAAAACGTCCGCACTTCAACCAACATCGTGAGGTAGCAAGACGCCACGACGTCACTCAACAAGGCACTGTTCCAGTCACTCCGATATCCACCATGGCCTACTTCGTCTATCCACAAATTTCTTCTCGCTTCGTGGTCCAGAGCAAAGTGTCCGTTAATGTGAACTGGCAGGTTAGTTTCGAACGGGAGTGGCAGGAAACAGTAAGCTTTCTTTGGTCTTTGCACAGGGTCCTTCGGATTTTTCTTTTCCAGAAGGCAGGCAACTCCACCGCGAGGAAGCATCCCAAGCTGATGGTCTTTGAAGGCGTCAACGATACTCCTTTTCAAAGACTTCTCAAAGCCAATCTGTTGACGATTAGCCACTTTTCTTCGTTGCCAAGAGTGTCTGTGATGTTCAAGACATAAGACACTGGTTCTTTGGTCGCACGAACATCCGCTCCTGTCCTTGATTTCTTTCCAATCTGGTTGATGTGATCAGCAAAAGCTTTTCGTTTGACTTCATCCTCCTTTGACATCACTGCTTCAACTGAATACGAATTCACTAGATTCCCGCTTCTTTCATTACTTCACAGAGGGTTATCTTCTTTACATTGTTTACAAAGAGGAGAACTTCAAACAACTTTCTTCAGCTCCTGCATAATCGTGTCTAGCCTTTCTAGTGATACAGGACTTGATGATATCTTGGATTCCCGAGCCATTTGCTCTGTCCTTAGAGGAAACCTGAACATGGTTGCGTCGTCCCTCGGAAATGTTTTCCTAGATAACAAGGAAAAACATCAGGGAAATTTCTCCGAGTTTTTCGCTAACTTTAAACATCCTTCCAGGTTCTTGAGTACTTGCACCAGGAGCGTATTTGCAGTTTGGGTCAAATACAACAAAACCTCTCCAATGCCGTCTCCTTTTGAAATGAACGAGGGTGCATCGGTCAAGTGGTAGACAGCATTGAAGCCAACGCCATACTGGCCAGTCTTGTTTTGATCATCGCCCTTACTGCCCTCGCCAAGGTTCTGTATTCCATCGATATCTGCTTCTGTGAATGGCTTGTTATTGTACACACACAACGCCGGACCCTGCAGTGGTTGCCAAGCTGTCTTCGAACACCCTTTCTTGTGCATGCTGCCTTGGGTCTTTTATGAAGCAAATCTCAGTTGCTTGTGAGTCATCTGCATTTTGAAGAAGTTCTTTTAAGATTTCCTTCTCGCATGGGTAGCCTGTTAGAATACGTTTCAGGCGATTTGTAAGTTTCTCCTTCTGTCCACAAGGAATTCCAACAGCATCATGCTGCAAGGCCTCTTCTCGTCGTGTTTTTAACACCCACTTGGGAGCAAGTTGGCCAAGGTATTTTGTCATTGACGAATTGCACGCTTGTATCATCATCAGAAATCCAAGGGCAGTTTCTAATGCAAAGGTCGGGCACTGATCGCATTACTCCTTTAAAGTCGGGGAGATAAACAGTTCCAACTTTTCTTGCACCTCAGAGGGATGAACTTCAGAAACTTTAAGTGTTTCGCCCAATTCAACGGCCAGGTTAATTGCGGCTTGAAGGTTTTGCTTGTCTAGCTCAGTCTCACCAAACTGTTTCTTCACCTCGTGTAGGCTTGTGATGTAATCCTTCTCATCAAACATGTCCTTTACACCTGCTGCTTTCATTACTTTAGGAAAGGATTCAGCCAGTTGCTGTGGTAGCTTGAAAAGATATGGCGAGCAATCAGCCGTTAACTTGAATGCCACTTGCCGAGCGGAAAGAAAACCTCTCCCGACAAGAATGCAACTCTTTCCACTCAGATTGTGCGTGCCTTTTTCACCTGGATGTCATCGACTTGCTGTAGATATACATAAGCGGCTGTACATGTACGACTTAACTCGTCGTATTCTGCAGTATTTAGTGCGCTGACTCTGGCGGACATTGCTTTGTGAAGTTGCTCCATGACGTGGATTGATGTAGCGTGCTTTGTGTTTAGCTTCAAACATACTTTAACATTGCTCGGAATGGAGACCCCAACCAATGGTTGAGTGGCAACATACTCGGTACTTTTCGTCCTTCAAGAACACTTCTTCGGGTGCGAGGAGTACCTGTGAACTTATTTGGAGAGCATCTCCTCCCCAGGGGAGAGGAAAAATTGCTGGCTTTTTGAGAACGGGAAGAAATTTAGCCTTCATTAGACGCAGGCATTCAGCAGGTGGGAGTGGGTGCCTTCCTTTTATCTTCTTCTCCATGAATATTAGCAAAGCCTTCACACGCTTCAATGCTGCATCACTGTCAGCTGCATTTAACTCGTGGATGCTCTCAGCTCTTTCTGCTACCTCAGACCACGTTAGATCCCCTGAAACCATTCCCAGCTGTTCCAGTTTGGCAAGTCTTTGAAAATTAAGATAAGATTCTTCATTGCCAAAAGGAAATCTGTCATCGCCAGGAGAGAATAGTGATGCTGCTTCTCCGCGAGGGTTTACAAGTTGGCTGGGGCACTTGAGAGTCTTACCAGATGGTGATACAGGAATGCAAGCATGCTGCTTGATCAGGACATTGAAATATCTATCTCTACTATCCAACGCATGCAATGTGAGTACATCTCTCAGGTAGGCAGGAATTCTGGAAATGTTCTTAAAAGAAGCATTCGCTAAAAAACTTGCTCTTGCTGTACCTTCTAGCGTTAAGTTTTTTCTCCAGACCACACTTTTCGAATGACTGCAATACATCAGGCGGTAAATCAATGATCACCTTGCTTCTTCCGTGCAGCATTTGCAAAACTTCAACGAAGCGTCTCCAATTTGAGATTCCTTGCGAAACTCCGGATCAAGGAAAAATACTTTGTTGATGTCAACCCACTGAGTTCCATTGAGAAAAGCGAATACTCTCCGCTAGCGATTTCTTTATAGAAGGACCTCATAAGAGGCAAGCAGTTCTGCTTCATATTTGAAATAGTTGGCCACAGCAAATGGAACTTGTACGAACCTTCATCGGGAACAAGCGACTTCACATCCTCAAGAAGACTAAGATAGGCAGAACAAACGGAATCTTGCATGAGCACTTCGTTCCATTTCACTCCATGGCACGCCTTGTCGTCTTCAAGTTTTCTTTTGCAAATGGCGTCTGTTGGAGGTAACTGCAAATGCTCCATTTATATGCACAGGCAGGCCGCTGTGGATTGGCAGTGGAAGGTAAACAGAAAACAGTGCCATCATTGACAGCTTGGCCATTGACATTCTTGACAAACAGGCGAGGGCAAAAATGTGTCAGATTCTTTTGCTACCAACTGAGCAGCTACTCCTGCTGATGGAACCAGACTGGTGTCATTATTATCCTTAAACAAACTGCATTGCCTGGCCATTGCCCATTGACGAGGCCAACAAGCCATGTTGCCGTCTCCTTTTTCCAACCGCGAGTCGACATTAAAATATTTCAAACCGCTTTCGGTGAAATTACAATCAATGTTCACTGTCATCGACGATTTTGGAAAGTTCTCTTGGGTCGACGCCGTGATCTCTTGCATCCCTGGTACAATTTCGAGGCTACTTGAAGGAAGTTACATTGTTTGAGGAAATACTGCTCTTCTTCACTAAGCTTATTTGCAGTGGCAGGTAGTGCGACGTGAAACGATAATTCCCTTTGTATTTCTGCTTGTGATTTGGTCACCTGAAACAGCAATGAAGGTTGTGGATTGTGAGAAGAAAAGTTTTGGCAAATTGTAGATGCCCACACGGAATACATTCTGTGTGAAAATGAGCAAACTTTTAGCCCCATGAAGGAACATTTGTAACAGTTCTCGCATTTTCGTGGTCGTTGTAGTACAATTGCTTAATCTCGCTTCGTCTCGCTTGCTCTTCTGTCCTCAGTGGAAATCTAAAAAGAGTTCCATCAAATGAGTTGTCCTCCTTGTCTAGATGCAAATCACAGCCAAATATGCCATTGAACGGTTTTGAAACTGATTTGTGAATTTGCGAAGCCTCTTGACATCTTTGTTAAGATCAATCTTCATTCCTGGCTTCATTTTGTTCTTGATGGCCTTCCCAAGGTATGAAGTGTGAGGATCAAAAATCACAAAATAATTCCTACTTAGGAACATGGGAACATCTGTCAAATTGTACACTGCATTGAAACCAACTCCAAATCTGCCAATCTTTTCGGTGTCATGCTCTTTTGTTGCTTCATTCAGCTTTACAATGTTCTCAAAGTCTTCGTCTTTAAATTCTGCATCGTTGTAGACCCACAAAGCAGGACCTTGACAACCTTTCATACCTTCGTCAATCAAACAGGTCATGGCATCCCCGTTCGTTCTTCCATCATAGAGGAATCTTACTTCAGTTGCACCAGCATCGTCTGCGTTTTGAACAAGCTCTTTCAGTACTGAAAATCCATCGGTGTACTCCTCCAGAAGTCGGTTTAGTCGAGTAGTAAGTCTTTCTTCTTGTCCAAATTCTTCTCCTATGGATAGCTCATCTGGGTCCACCATTCGATTCGTGAGGGTTGGGACACCAAGACGTCCAGCAGTACTGTTGGGGACATTGGGTGTACATAAAAATAGTCGATGTCTTCATCGTCACCTCCTCTCTTCAGCCACTCGCGTTCGCAGTACATGCAGTGCTCCACTGGTTCAAGCCTGACATATGAGTTGTCTTCAATGTGAGTTGGAAGAACAATCTCTGCTTGGAGCTCCTCCGACAACTGCTCACTTGCCAAATCATTCAAGATGTTGACGGATAGCTGAAGATCATGCTTTACTTCCAAAGGGTTCCAGAATATGACACTTTTATCTTCATACTTCTCTTTTACCATGTTAAGAACTTGCACAAGAACGGCTGGATCACTTCGTTCCCTCACACCAAAACGGTAAAACAGGTCTGAGTGTTTCGTCGTGTCAGAAGGAAGAAAATGTATGTACGGTGTTAGATCAATGGGTGGCTTGCTGGATAGCACATGGTTAGGCGAGGAAAATCCGTCTCCATTCCATACCCAAGCAAAGACCTGAGCCCGTTCCAACGCCTGTTTCACAGCAGCGTAGTCTACACGGCCCAGATATGAGTAGATCTTGTTCAACACAACCATGTAATACGGTTTCTCTTCTTTGGAGTACGATTTGATCACAGCTTGCAAATGCCGTACGACTTGGAAGACATCGGTTTGGCTTTGCCAGCCAAAATAGTGGTAAATTTCATTTGATGGTTGTGCTTCTACAACAGGCATGACCGTTCCAATGAGGTTTGCAAGCTGGTGACTCTTCATTTCAATTGGCTTAAAAAAGTGTTTGCCTTCTTCGCCTGTTTCCCACCATGGTAGTCCCGGAGGATAGTTAGGGGGCCTCTGTTGCAATCTTGACACCCATGGAATGTCACTTAGTAACGTCCATAACGGTTGTCTGTTAATTTCCTCCAGCAGTTTGAGGGGATTATCACTAAGATACTGCAAAATTGCTTTGGATTTCCGCTCTGCAGTTAGCAAGTGAGGAAGCATGCTTACTAGTTTGACACTTCGGTAGAGATCGTTTGCGGTGATGCTATCATCGCTTTTCATTCCAATTTCTTGCAGCATGACGAGTGCAGAAGGGGTTGGTGTACGTGCCGGTTGGGAAAACATTTTCGTGGGCAAATATTGTCTTCAGGATGACGTTTCTGGGGTCAAAGAGGTCTGACGCCATAACACGCCCTCTTTGTTTGGAGACAAATGCCAAGGCTTCTAAATTCTGCTTGAAATTAACATTGCTACGAATGTCACTTGCGTAGCTGTCCAAAACATACGTCATGAGTGTGTCAATCTGCTCTCCAGAGTACTTCCCTTGCTTCATTTCTGGAAACACCACTTGGCAAAGCAATTCAGTGGGCTTTAGGACCATCACGCCTAAGAGGTGCGCCAAAGACTTTGAATTGTCTTGAGTGATGTCAATCAGGTCTCGTTTTGGAGAAAACTGGGAGAGGCTCAACAGGCGCTGCACATAAACCTTCTTCTTTTGACACGAACTTCTTCGACAACGTTTCGAAAACTGGAAGGGAACACAAAAGATTATACTCCTCGGGATCTACGGTCCACGGTATGACCTTGGCAAGAAATGATCTCAAGAGGTGCTTGTCATTGGTGGATAATACCTTACGTACAATTTCTGAAAGCTTTCCAGTTGTCATCTTGCTGGACGAAACCACCATTGCTTTCAAAACGCCTTGCGCGGACGGTGGGTTTACAAACGTCTCCAAAACAGCTGGATGGTGGCTTATAAAGGTGGGATAATCATTCATTATAACCAAACCAAGCTTCGTTAAAACATTTGCCAATGTGTCGTCAAGGCATTCATTATTTAGGCGTTTGACAACTACTCTGGAGGGGTAGCACAGTCGCGTCAAGATTACAGGTGTCTGTGACATGTTGAGTGGAATCAGTGGTAGATTCCCAAGGCGCCGAATATCCTTTGCAGTAGTGAAATGTTCTTGTAGATATTTCCAAACGACCCTAATCCATTCTCTTGGAGGATGGTTATGGTCTCTGTCTTCGGGGTACCAAGAAACGGTATTTCCCTTACCCCATTCAGACGGCAGGGCTTGTTGAAGAAGAGATGCTACATCATCTTCACAAAGAAGTCGTAATTGTGTGCACTCTGTGAAACAAGCATAACAACAAAAAGTGCTACTTTGTAATACACACCAAAAAATGATTATTGTTCCAATGAAGTTGCGATACATGATATTAGAAACTTTGTTCAAAACATTTTCTAATAAATAGTTAAAGAATAAAACAGGAATAAAACTGGGTTAAAAACTAAACCCACCCTCGTGGAAGCCCCAAGTGCCACTTTGGGTCTTAAGTGAGAGTGGGAGCCACATGCTTCACTCGTCTTACATTTGAGTGAAGTCATTTTGGTGAGTAACTTCAGTTAATTATTTGTCGATCATTTTTCGCGGTCGAATTCAACTTATTACAGGGAAACCTTTTCTTACTATCGCTATTGCAGGAAACGAACGGTCGATAAACTAGGGTAATTCATTCATCCAATAAAGAAAACGTTTTACCTTGCTTTGCTGCCTCTTTCAGCTTCCCAATGATCTCTGCATCAAGTGTTTCATCCAAGAAACGGTGGTCTAGACCGGGAAATAGTTTACGTGGATGGTCAGACGAGCAAATAAAAATTCGCTCTGCAAGATTTGAAAATTTTATGAATGCGCTATCGGAAAGAGGCAACAGCTCCAAGTCACAAAGTTTGGCAAATTTGCGGTCTTTAAGACAAAACTGAAGAAGCAGCAGTTTCTCTCGCCTATCAAGTTTCTTGTAACAGGACGGGGCTTTTTTCAATGTTGCTCTTGTAAGACTGGGTTTGATTTCCTTCACAATGGAGTAGAAAGCAATGGCGTTCATGACGTGACTGGGTACAGAGACAACAGATACATCAGCTGCTAGTAACACTCTTTGAATCAGTGCTTTGGGTTCATTTTCCTGCAGTCGGTCAAACACGGCTTCTTCTACTGTCAACCATCGCCCAAAATTTGCCTGGGTGTAAACAACTTCCATCTGTAGCAGCAACTGAAGCAATGGCTCTTTCAGCATTTCCCACTTCTGATCAATATTGTTGATGTCTGGCCACGCTCTGTAAGGTAAGTGTGTCACGTTAATTCCCTATTTTTAATTCTCATAGTGTATACGAATATTTTTCATTGGTTGCTTTGCATTCAGATTAACTTTGTTTTGGAAAAAATAAAATGCAATTTCCAAGTACATTATTTCTGTGTTTGAATAAAATAGCATTGTTATAGCTCTGACCAGCACAGAAGTAGAAAACGTACATTTCCATATCATTATCTTGTGAATATGTCCATGAGAATATATTATTAAAAGTGCCTTAAAGATTTATACTTAAAACTTCCATTTAGACAGACAACTTCCAACTGATATACTACAAATCATATTCCCTAATAGCTATTAATAAACTGATCATTATGGGTTACTTTCATGCTTTATGTTTAAAAACCTGATGCAAACACTCGAGTGAGTTCTAGAGAACTCGAAACTTCTGCGACTCTGGTTAACACAAACTTTGGAGTTTTCCCAACCTACTCACTGGCCATTAAAGGTCGTTCCTTTTTCACACAAAAAATTGCACTGATAAAATAGTACTTACTTGTAGATGGATGCCCTTGGTACGAAAAAGGATTTCTCGTTAATAGCTTCCAAAATCATCGTGGCATACGCTCTGGGTATGGCCTCCTCCACGAGACACTTGTTCCACAGCAAGGACTTGTCAGTCAGCTGCCGACCAATCTTCTCCCGTTCCTCTTGATCCGCATTTGGAGATTTGATATAACGCCTGTTCTGACTCAAAGCAAAGAAGCCATTAACGTGCACTGGCAAACCGGTCAAGCTGTTTTTTGCACCGGTAATGGTAGGAAAGAGAACACGTGACCTTTGATGTCGGGCGTCTGCAGTTTGGGACCCGTTGGCAATGCCATGGCAACACCCACCGTGGGTAGATAGTTAAGCTCCTTATCTGTCATCAGCCTTTTGAATCTTGAAGAAACCTCTCCTCCGCAAAAGTAGTTTGTGACAAGGAAGGAATGTTGTTTCATACCTCCATCAAAGGGTGAGTCGAACTTCACCGTCTCAATTGTGATCGGGTAAGTGACTGTAACAGATTCTGCCATCACTTTTCCAGGTGTGATCTTTGCGCGAAACTCCTTCCTCTTCGTCCGAACTATTTGAAGGCTTTCGTCAGCGATCTTCACTTGAAAGACTCTTTTAGGGCTAGACTGTGACTCTTCTCTGACGTAAAGCTCAATCGATTCCAGGTGTTGGAGAAACAGGAGTACGAAATGAGCGTCAGCCTGAAAACTTTCAAACAGCGTGTCCATCTTCTCGGTGGAGTAGAGTGTCCCGACAGATCGGAAGGTTTGGTCCTTAGGGGGAAACGGAACAGGGTTCCATCGTAAATCCCTGGGAAAACACGTCTTCTGTACAGTCAAAGATTCCTTTGTAAGGAAGAAACTGATCTGGTATTTCGTCCATCATTTTCCCGGTCTTCGTTAAGACGCCAACGTTTTCCTGTTCTTCTGTGGCGCTTGTCAGAAAAGTGAACACCATGGGGGTCAATGAAGCCAATTTGGGAATCACTGAGTAAACTTGGTAAATCTGAGAAAGGAAGAGTGACCCATAAATTTACTCAGTAATCTTGAGACTAAGTGTAGATTGAAAACCTTTTCTCGATGGGGACCACTACGTTGTCAAACGCATTCTTTTGAGCAACGAAATATTATGATTTATTTGCGAAACAATAATTTCACATTTTTATAGAAAAGCCTATAAACCTATAAATTATAACGTTCAATTGTTTGCATCCCTAGCTCTAATAGTATATGTGACGAATTATTCCGCAAGCACTCAAACGTTTGGGTGACGTCATTACGATCAGTTGCATCTGAAGTGCTACAAAATCAAGTGATTTGATCACCAATCTTGCAAAAATCCTCCTCAGTGAATCGTTATATCAAAATGTAAATCCCTTTAACAACACAAGTAATTAAGCTTTTTAAATATTGATAATTATGGTCTACAAAATTTCACTTGAAAATAAACTCAAATTACCAAAACCTAGGACGGAAATCTGAAACAAACGCAGTTCCTCATACAGTAGCTCCGTTCTATGTAATAGACTGCTCCAGGCAGTTTAACTCCCTGGGGTATTAAATAAATCAAAGAGTATTTTTCTTCATTGGGCTCCGGCCGGACACGGCAATCATATACGCAGTGTATTTTTATTATATTTTATTGTTTTTATATTGTACTGATCATTTTCCGTAAGTGTATGTAGGCTAATCAGTTATAAGTATTTTACTGGGCGTACCTGTCATGTGAAATACAGACTTAAATCCCAAACCAAATCGACCGACTTTCATTGGATCTTCCACCTTAATACTGTCACAGACAAGTCGGATACCCTTCCAGTCTTCTTCTGTAAACCGTGCGTTGTTGTGGGCGTAAAGTGCTGGGCCCTGTTTGAAAATTTAAGTGAGTAACATATGACAAGTGCAGACAAGCAGTGTATATGAATTAAATCATGTTAATGTCCCGCTACTGCGACCTGTTTGATGCAGTGGCGGATCCAGACCTGTTTATAAGGTGGAGGCCCGAAACAGGTGGTGGGGGCTGAAATATTGTACGTATTTTTGCCAGGGAAGGGGGGGAGGGGGCTCCCCTAGATCCGCCACTGTGATGCCACAGACTCCAGATCCTGTTGCACTAAGAAAACTGTTGTACTATTTCATTGCAAAACAAAATAGAGGGCTCTTAAAAATGCATTAGCAGTTCCACAAAAGCTAAGAGGACGGACAGAAAACCAACCATTTTTGTTCTGTAAAACATACTTTGTTATAGCAGCAAAAACGAATAAATTCCTTTACCTGAAACTTTGCGAGGTCCTCGTCAAAAAGATGCGCTGTTCCATAGCTGTGTTTGTCGTGCAAGAACTTGACTTGGCTGGCATTTGCATCCTCCGCATTTTGAATAAGTTCCTGCAGACGGGAGAAATGAATTATAAGTAAATGTAATGGTAAAAATATCAACTACCACAAGAAAGAATATCTTCAACCTCTTGCTACCATAAAAGTGAAAGGGTTTCAGAATTTATTTATTTTGGGAAGAATGAAAGGATATTTCTCGTACAAACGTTGGTCCTTTTTTAGCATCACTGCATAAAGGAATATATTTTGTGCTACTACTTGATCCATGGTAGTCCTATATTTGCGTTTTATTTAATATATTGAAAATAATAATAATTTATATGCTTACATGGCACTTCCTTTCAATTGTAACCAATAATGAACGGCTCGAAGAGCAAAACAAACCTAACAAAACAACTAAAACACAAGGACTACATTGAATATGGTTTTTTTAAGGATGCATGGCTCCTCTGTTTTAATTTTTCTTTCTTCTTACTTTGTCATCTCTTCTCTGCTTTGACACGACCACATCATTCAGTTCAGCAGCATCTTACTTGTAACAACGTGTTTTGAATAAAAATGCTTTTATTATTACCCCAAACCCTACGGAATCCATTCCTGAATCAAATCAATCTCGATCATTGCTGTTTTTATACTTTACCGTACCCAAATTCTGAATTAGCCAATTAGAAGCTCTATTTACTGACCTGATATCCTACGATATCAAGTCAATGACCTGATATCCAACAATATCATTGTCACTTTCAAGTCAAGTAATAAAATTCTGCAGATTTGAGCTGAATTTTCCTAAGCAAAATTTTGCGAAATTACAGTCAAACTTAAAACAGGAAAATGTTGACGAAGTGAGTAATTCGAGGGAAATTTACGAAGAAAAAGTAAGCTAAATTTCGCTGCTGCACTAAATGCGTTGCGTCTCCTACTCGATCGTGGTTGTCTCAAAACTCGTCTTCAAAAACATTCAAAAACGATAACATTCGACGATTTTTTCGTCAACTTCACCACAGGAGAAAGGAAAGAGGACATTTAAGGTAAGATGATGGAAATTCTGACCGTAAACAGTTCATTTTTCAGTTCATTTTCAAACCATAAAACAATCACTGACATCGACGATCGGAACGCCTGACACATTTTTACTCGATGACAGTCGTCTTTGCGTCTCTTCGCGTAAAGAATAAACCGAATTTGGGTACGGTAAATACCTAATCGTACCTTTTTGGTAAACTTCGGCGGCATATCAGGCTCGTTTGGTCTCGCCATGGGTATTTTGGCTCGACTGCGTCTCGCCAAAATACAAACCATGGCTCGACCAAACTCGCCTGATATGCCACCGAAGCGTACCAAAAAGGTACGATTAGGTATAATAACAGTTAATGAGTTAACGTGATGTGTTTTACCTTGAGTACCTGCCCATCGTCAGGATACTGATCTAGGATGGTCCTCAACTGTTGGATGAGCGATGGCTGAATTATATCAAATCCATCGTCATCATTGTCCGCTGAGAAACAAACAGACAGTTAAGATAAATGCTAAACCTATGTTTTGGCTTAAATCTAAAACACTTATATACCGCGTATAGTCTATCACGAATGAAACATTTTTTCACTACGAAACGTGTTCAAACCAGGCGGTACATTGCGCAAATCATGATTGAAACATGTTTATTCTGAGCATGATTAAATCTATATCACGAGGTAGTCCGATCTAGCTTAGCCATACAAACGAAACACGTTAAACGTGGCGACAGAAAGCGGAGAATGTTTCCAGAGATGGCTTTCACATTCAAATGGTACTATTTTTGGAAAGGCATCCCTATAATGTATTAATACAAATCATTTCGATCTCTGTATCCGTTTACTTCTTTTAGGTTCTTTGTCCAGCGTTTTCATCATGGTAATTTCACCTGGCTAACCATTTATTCTCTTTCAACTGATGATTTTAGGCCACCACGCCCCACCACCCCACCCCCCCACCCCACCCCCCCCCCCCCCCCCCCCCCCACTCCCTCCCTTCACGTTCTACCACAAGCTACCTAGAAGCTGATCACTAAAGCTTCTTGTTAATTCTACATAATGCATGTTGGGACCCTCGAGCTCTAACCAAAAAAGTAACTACTACTAGTGAACGGGGACATCTTTTACAGTCAATAAATATATTATACAGCATTATACTTACCCATGTGTAAGATTTCAGGCTTTCTTAAGGCTTTATCCTTCGCATGAGAACCATCTAAAACAAAATCAAAGTGATCACCAAATACTTTAGACCATAAATGTAATGAAACCGTTAATTTTAATTAACATGCATACAAAAGAATAATCAACCGGCCGCCATTTTGGCTATTTCTCATTTTATCACACTGTTCTTATGCAACCTCGTTCCCAGGCTCTCTCTCCTTTTTCCCCTTGTCGTTGAGGAGAGATATATTCCTTCTCTCTCCTCAACGACAAGGGAGGAAAAGGAGAGAGAGCCTGGGAACGAGGTTGGTTCTTATGCAGAGAAATGATCTACAAATATTAAATGAATTAACAAAATATCATCACAACAATTTCTGCCATTAAACGAATTGTGTGCAAAGACAAACAAAGCAAACAGTGCTTTGCATCGCTTTGCTTTGCTTTGCGCAGTGCTTTGCTTTACAGCGGAGTGCGAAGTGCGGAGTAAAAAATCAAATTGAAAATTTTTTAAAAAGATAATATATATATACAAATGAATTTAAATTCAATTTAATTTAAAAAAATTAAATTAAACTTTCATCGATGGACATGGGAGTGGGGCGGGGCGGACAAAACGGTCATTTCACACAAAGTCCAGTTCAGGACCTTCCACGTAACTCGAGCGGTGGCCACAAAATCGCAGTTTCACTTCTTAATTCTCATTCTACGGATAATTTAGTTATGGGGGAGGGGGGCTTATTAATTAATCTGACATCTGAAGGGGGGCTTATTAGAGAAGGGGAGGGGCTTAATAGAGCTTTTACGGCATTTATCTGGGATTCACATCAGCTTTTTACCTATTCTCTGCAAGAAATGCTCTCGACAAGATCTATATTGCTCCTCGAGAATGGTTGTTGTGAGTGTCACCTCGATAAGGCCAAACTCCTTCAGAATTTCGTCTGTCACAAGGAATTTTTGAGCCATTTGATTCAGGTAGCCCGAACAATAGTCCTCCCACAGTCCTTCAAGGATCTCCAAAGAGCTACATTCCACTGTAATTACTAAACTTCCTGTCTGAGCGTCCACTAATAACACTTTCCGTATCTCTTTCATATACTGTAGAAAACCATTTAACTCCTCCGCTTAGATGGGTCAACAGCCTGGTGGAAGTACTTATAAGCAATGGAACTCAAAACTGCTTGTGCTTGTGCTGAGGAATTGCCTTCATTTCCAGCATTTTCTCCCGTAAACTGACCAGCTGTGCCCAATGCTTGTTGCTGGCATAATGTGATTGGCACTACTGTCCATGTGTCCCCGCTGGACCCCTGCTTGGGGTACCTGTGAGGTTACTACCGTCTCTGAACATCCTCCTCGTGAACCAGGTCCCGAGATGGTCTCACAATCGATCCGCACTTGAAGACGAGCTGTTGGCAAACAATATTTACTCAATATCTTTAGACTAGATACAACTAGTCACAAACTAGGGACAAAAAATATAAAAACTAAAAGCCGTGCAAACCCTATTACAACCCCATATAATTTTGTTCTTGACTCTTATGTCTTATTAACCAAGCAGAAAGGCCATACTGGCAGAATATCGGCGGCCCAAGGTTTTGACAGTTCGGACCATGCGCAGCGAATATCTATGTGTTCATTGTTAACTCGCTTTTTTTCTCACACATCTCATCATATATATTGTGTTTTGCCGTTATATGTTTTCGCTCCATCAGAAACAGATGAAGCTCAAAGCTTTTCTAAAACCGTTCGTCTTAAACGATTTTTCTCGTAGCCAGGGACAAAGGCAAATTTTTGTCATGAATGCTACTGGTTGCAATTTTAGGGCCTCCACAGACTAGAGAGATAGTTGTCGACAACTATTTAACAAATAGATTCCATGTTGCCGTGCATCTGTTCAGTAATAGATCACAGATGACGTCAAAATGTGGTAAGAACAAAAAAGTGGCCTACGAGCCGCTGCGGCGAGTTGAATTGGTCACTGATGTTCTTACCACATTTTGACGTCTTCTGTGATCTATTACTGAACAGACCCACGGCAACATGGAATCTATTTGTTTTATATAATTTTGGAGATATTCGCTTCGGATTTTCACTTGAATGTACGCTAAATAAGCCGATAAAAATTATGTCAACAAACATCGAGTTTAGGCCACAGTGTTTTTCATGCACTCAAATAAAACTTTGTGAAAACTAAACGGCTTAAAATAAACTACAGCTCAACTCAGCAAATGTTTCGAAAAGCAAATGTTTAGAGACTAATCTGATATGAGGAAAACCAATCTGAATTATTCCAGTCCAAATCCCGTTGCAAGTCGCTTCACGGCGAACAAATATCCCGCTAAATTTCTCGGATTCTGTTTACAATGAGCTATAAAAGTCCATCATATTTTCCTCCAAGTTCTAGCCAAGCTTGAACAGCCAATTTAAAATTCGTATCAATTGAAGTACATGGAATTTCCTACGGAATATTTCCAGTTTGACGAAAATATTTCTCTGTTTTGAGCGAAGGATTTGTTGGAGCAGGCAGGGCGCCCGCGCGTTTTCCCGCTTCGTGACGTCATTCGTGCGTCTGTACTCTAATAGATGACAGTTCTAAACCAATCACAGCGCGAGTTTTACACAGTAAATTATATAATTAGTTGTCGATCATAAAACGTTTTTTCGATCACAAAAAAGCCAGTGTGTGAAGCTAGTTGTCGGTAACTAAGGCCTTAGTTATCGAAACTAGCTTCACACATTGGCTTTTTTGTGATCGACAACTTTTTATGATCGACAACTAAATAGTTGTCGACAACTATCGCTCTAGTATGTGGAGGCCCTTAGTATTTTTCGTAAGTACGGCAAAACATTTAGCAATTATAATTGGTATGCTTACTAATGTTATCCGCTTTTTATTTTTTAAGCCATAAAAATATAAGAAACGTTACTCGGTCCAACTGGGCTAAAATTTCAAAGCTAAATTTGCATACCTTTGTTTACATTACGTCTAGTGGAATAAACTCAAGATTTTTCAGTTGCTCGTTGTTTTCTATTAGGGGGAGTGTACATTGAACGTGGTAGAAAATTAGAAGAATTGTTTACGTCATATGAACACAACTTCCGTCCCAAATACGCTTTGTTGATGTATAAATTATTTACCGATTGAAGACAGAGAAAATCGCCGCCGCCATGCGGTAATCCTAGTGCATGAAATATGCCTCTCAAACGTACATTTTTCATGTCCAACTACTTAGGATCGTGCATCCCGTTCGGGTTGATGTACATGATCCAGAAGTAGCACACATCTCACTCAGACTTTCATAAATCTAGCCTACGTGTAGTCGTACCCACCCCCCGAAAAAAAACGGGAGGGAGGGAACGTTCCCTCCCTCCCGTTTTTTCTCGGGGGTGGGTACGACTACACGTAGGCTATCATAAATCGCACCTAATATTTTTTTTAACGAGCGGGTTGTCAACAAAGCGCCGAACTGCGCACCAGGAGTCGTACACAAGGGTCTTGAGAAAACAATGTGACGATGACGGCATTCGCCCATGAAAAAGTTTTGGTGGGTGGAAGCCAGATTGGTGTCCACAGTCGCATAGATAGCCCAAATTGTCAAATCAGTTCTGCTAGCGAGAGACACGTGTCACCCAACACCAAATTAGGATACGCTCTCCTACGTCGAACGCAATTATTTATCAAATCGCTTGAAAACTTTGGTAACAGCCCAAAACCGCACAGGCAAATGAAACAAGCATGATATACTTTTCATTAAATTTACAATTAATTTAGGTGGGACCAACAAAACATGCCATGAAATGTGTGAGATCCTTTCCTCTTGTATGTAACGCCAGCCTAACTGACCTAACCAGTTCTATCTGCTGGACAATCCATTACATTTCTCCCTCGTTCTGGGTGGAATGACTATGTCACTCCCGACTTCCCTTTAATAGTAGAGTTTGTTATTTTTGTCACGTGATTATGGACCTTGCATGCCATGAGCTCGGTTAAGTTAGTTGCGAGCGAAAGCCGATTGTGAGTTATATTGTCAGATTGTGAGTTTTATTTCATCGCTTGAAGCCAAACAGTTCGGTAAGTTGACTTGTTTTTTGTCGTTGAGTGTACGTTGAGAACATTGTGTGACAATATCTGTAATTTTCAGAAAACCACACGCACGTAAAGGAGCAAGTTTATTGGTGCAAGTTTGTAGTGCAATTGTGGACATTTCGTCGACCGATATGCGGTCATTTTCTACTTGCGACCTTGTTATTGGCTGTGCGTTTTCTCTGTTCAAGTTCGAGCGTGAATAAATTGTGACAGTGGCATGAACTACGACTTTGTCTTGAATCGTAGTGACAGACTACGAGTAAGTCAAGAGCCGCTGCAAATAGTCAAAAAGTTTACAAACAAAAAAATCATTTTTAACTGACCTCCGGCTGCTTGGGACGCGCCAGCAGAAGAGCTAAGCCTGTCTATGGATTGATGCATCTCTCCCAGCTGATCTTTGATCTCTTTGGCTTCCTCTCGAACTGTTGTCTCTAGGCACTGCGGGCCGAATATTGAAACAAGGTTTAGACAGGGTTTAACAAAACCGTGGCCTAACTAGAGTTTAAACTGCCCAACCTAAATGTGTTAACGTCATTTACTGTACATGTATTTAGAACACAGACTAAAAAATAATTATACTTCGTTTAAATATTCGGCCATGCAAGTTCTCTTCTATTACCTGTGTCGTTCCGTCTAGCCCTCTCTGAACACCTTTAAAACGTGTCCCCAAATGTTCCATTCCTTCTCGGACTTCTCGAGTTGTGGTTCTCAGTTCCTCTCCCAGCTGATCTTTGATGTCTTTGGCTTCCTCTCGCACTGTTGTCTCTAAACACTGGACGTTCTCTTCTATTACCTGTGTCATTCCTTGTAGCCCTTCTTGGACGTCTTGAGTTGAGGATTTCAGTTTCTCTATCGACTCTTTTATTTCCATATCGTTTTCTATACCACGTGCGCAGTTCCTGTACATTCCTTTCATCCTCTGCTGTAAGAGGATCCTTTAAAAAGTTAGCAATAGCCTCCTGCCATTTCTTTTTCTTTGCAGGGCTGGTTTGTCCCGCAATTCTAACAAGAGCTTCGCCGATTTCTTGCCAAAACTGTGGGAACTCATCATCTGTTATCTCCATGTTTTGATTCACATGACCGTACACTGAGTTGCGGTAATATTTAATTCTTGCTAAATCTGCAGTTAAAGTGTGGTCTGTACTTGTTGGTAGAGCATCCCAACCCGTCGAGGGAGGGACGAGGCCACATATTGTCCTCAGCAACCTGAAGAGCAGAGTGATGTCAAAATCTGTTGACTTGCCACACACCCCTGGGGAAGGATAAAGACAGTCCCACTGTGGCTTAGTAAGCTTTGCAGATTTGAGTTGCTTTATAGTAGCTGGATTGTTCAATATTTTTGGGAAGATTACTTGGTGGACAAATAAAATCAAAAAACTCCAACAGTACGTTGGTGCCTCCACTTATTAACAGTCGTGTCACACGCTGAAAATTTCCTTTTCCAGTGGTTGAACGAAACACGTCATCTGGGTCGAGGCAGCAGCCATTTTACAAGTCACACCGCCGTGGAAAGACAATATCACATGACTTCGCTACTGGGATTGAATCATTTTCCCCTGGTGATCCAGATTACGAAGGATATTCACTCAGTATAAATGTTGTGGTCCATCATCAAAGATTGTCTATAAATAGAGAATGGAATAAAATGTCATGTCAGCAGCACACCAAGAGATCGGTCGGTCTGTTTGTCGGTCAGTCCAGTCTGTCCAGTTGGTTGATTGCTTGCTTTCTTTCTTTCCTATACGTTTCCACAAATTTTTAACTTGCACATTTTCCCATGATCAACCGTGATTAGAAGTTTTGGCTGTTGCATGTTGACCAAATAGAGATTTTTTATTATCTAGGTGACTTTTTGACATATTTATATTTTTGTTTACAGTTCCGATATTCGATTTAGGAAGATTCCCCTTTGAAAAAAAGGGGAAACAATCGTGAATGGAACATATTGTTCCTTAATGGGTAGTTTAGGAACAAGTTTTCCTAACATTAATTGTTCCTTTTTAACATTAGGTTCCTATTTTATTCATTTGAGGAACAATTCTGGTTTGAATTTCCGCGATTTTCATGTCTCGAATGGAACGGTATTTTCCACTTGAATGAATCCGTCTTGTCCCACCGGTCGCTCGCCGAGATTGAAAACATGGAAGAAGTTTCTCAAGTTTAACCTGTAGCAATGAATATTCTGAGCTCACTCGTTCCACAGGGAGCCCAGACAAACTGTTTGACTGTGTCACGGCTATTTTGCATTTTTATAGTGAATGTATGGATTTACTGAATGGTTCGTAGAATTGTGAATTGTCGACCAAAGTAAAATTACAATAATATAGCACAAGGGGGACATTTGCATGCCGGACATTTGTAATGTCCGGCATGGATGATAACCCCTAAAGGAGACCAATCTGAGCGTGGCTCGGCTATCCGGACTTCCGGTGCAGCGTTAAATCCTCCCCAAATGCCCCGCACATTGAAGACACCTGTTAAATTCCCCTTCTCCCCATGGTTTTCACGTTAAATCCCCGGTCTCGGCCGTTAATTCCCCGCCCTGTCCCGGGGGTCGGGGAGCCGGGGTTTTCAACTGACTAGTGCATTAGGCCGACCCAAATTAATTTAGACCGACTGAACTGATTCAGACGCCGAGCTGAATTCAGCCGAACTTAATTATCTTTGCTTTCATCTGACGTCATCAAAATTCTAAAATCTAAACTGTTATTCCTACAAAGCTATTCTTTTTATATCTTCTAGACATAGAAATCATTAAATCTATATGCAAAGTTTGGTATCAATCCAGTGATTCCTTTGGAAATAAAACTATTTGAAATTTGTAATGTCCGGCATGGATGAACGTGTTTCTGAACTGTCACAAAATTTCAGACGTGATAATAATTAAGAAGTGAGATGTCTTAACAGATTTGAAATGAAAGCTAATGATATTGACGGTATCATCGACTCTACTTCTTGTGCAATTTTATGGCGGCCATATTTGTGTCCCTCTGAAGGACACAAACATGGCGGCGGCATACTAAATATTGTAAACTTCTGAAATTAGTTTGGCAATAACTCGGTTATGAAAAACGCTACAAGGCTATATTTTGGACAAAACGTTTCTTTCTGCCAGTTCTTTTACCTGTTTAAAGGGACACTGTCCCGGCGTATTTGCTCAAAACTGTTATAAATGCATGAAATGGTCCCTAAATCTATGAAATGAGAACTTAATAAACTCTAACTAAATGATAAAAAGCAATTTCTTCAAGAAATTCCATACTGCAACTAATTTTTGCAAATTTGAAAGATTTCCGAGCCAAATTTGAAACTTTGAAAAACTGACATCCTGACGTTTTTTTCAAAAATCCATATTGCAATCCATTTCCATCCTCGCTGTCGTTCGTCATCCTCACTTCCTAATGGGTTCCTGTCATTTGTCGAGTGTTATTCTACAGAATCAAACCATTATTGATCAACTTCCTATGATCTAGATATGTTTCTGAGCTTCCCAAAATCATGCTAAAACCAGGACAGTGTCCCTTTAATCATCTGATGTTGTTCATGCAAGCCAACAGTTTTTGTAATGTTGATGAAAACCACCAATAGGGGAAAATTGCTGTTATATTGAAAATTCATGCATTTGTTTGATCTTGTAACTTTCCGCTCATGTAAAGTTCGGCGTCTGGATCAAAGCCGGTCCAATTGATTCAGACGCCGTACTTCATACGAACTTAATTCATCGAATTCGATTCGGCTCATTTGAAGCACGGAGTCTGAACTGGGCCTAAGCGTTAGCATATGAATCACGCGATCGACTCCGAGGAAATCGAAATCGAAATCGAAACCTTTAATTTGATCATCACGCGGATGCATGAAAGCAATTTAATCGAAACATTTACACGAAAACGCTAACTATATAGATGGGAGTGTAACGTAAATGATATGGAATCTGCAAAAGACTAATAATTTAATTACACCTACACTATACAGTGATCTATATTCCTCCACGCGATTAAATTGATGCGTCTGAAACAAGATCAGTGAAGCGTGCCAGAGTGGCACTGTTTTCCGCGATCGTTTCTTGATCCAATCTAGATAATAAATTGAAGTTTCTCACCTTGATTTCTCCTCGATTGCTCCTAGACTTTCCCTCGACACGATAGCGAACGCGTCAAACGTAAACCCACACAGAAAGTAGCTGAAAGTGTAACTATTAATTCGAGCCTGAAAAGATTCACGGTACGGCGGCCATATTGATTTTGCCAATTACTACAATAAGGGACTGTGCAATAATTACCAGGAGGGGGGGTTGGAAAACCAGATGGGGGCTCAAGGTAAAATAAGTCACTCAAGGAGGGGGGGGGGGCTTAACATTTTATTTCAAGTACATATTACATTGGCGAATCCATACCTATTTATAAGGTGGGGACCGAAAAATTTTTCCGGACCTTCGGGCCATCGGACAGTAAAATTAACACACATGCTCTTTCTTTCTGCTATGGTTCTGTTGTACATTGCTACGGAGGTGATGTTTGTTCCAGAAGCGAATGTCCAATAATTAAACATGTAGTAGGAGCTCTTCTTTCTGTTATAAGGTTTTAATCCACAGGTGCGTGTAGAGTAAATGCAGGGTACTTGTATAAGGTGTGTCTATACTGTGATGGGGGGGGGGGGGGGGGGGGGGGGGGGGGGGGGGGGGGGGGGGGGGGGGGGGGGGGGGGGGGTTCGTACATAATTTTCTGACTGATTAGAGGGGGGCAATAACTAAATTCACTCACTTAGGAGGAGGGGGGGTATTACCTAATATTTGCCTACATGAAGCCCATTTTCCAACCCCCCTCCTGATAATTATTGCACAGTCCCTAAAATAATAAATCAGAATAGTGATGGGGCGAGGTGTTAGGGGGGGGGGGGGGGGGTGGGGGTGGGGTGGTGGGGGAACCTCCAAAAAAATTCATGTGAGGGAAAATGCCAGGAAAAAATTCATGCAAAGAGGAAGGATGCAAGAAAAAATATTAATGTAGAAGGAAAGGTCCTATTGTGATTGTTATTTAATAAATAAAATCTGCCAAAGCGCCTATTAAAAATAGCGCTCCTGGCGTTTCAAAAATTCGAAATATTCTTGGGGCCCTACCCCAGGCCCTCCTATATTTATGAAAGCAAAGATAATGACTCGAGATTTCACTGTTCAAACGAAACTCATATGTAAATGAAGGGAGCCCCCAGTCGTGAAAAAAACGTTAACCCTGATCTGATCGAGCTTTTATATAATGTAAAACGTTGTTTAGTGTACTAAGGCCGAGATGTGTAGGTATCAAGTTTTATATGAATCAAGTTAACAAAACCTCGGAAATATTTCTGTAAGCACTAAAAATACCTGTCATTTTACACTTGATTGAGATCGATTTTTTTGACGAAATATCTCGTGGAGAATGCTGAAAATAGATTTTCCTCTAGATTTCAAAAATTTCTGGGGAGGCATGCCCCCAGACCCCACTAGAGGCTCGAGCCTCCGGCGCTCGCTCCTTCGTTTCATTTGGGCAAGAAAATGTTTCCCATACGCCGATGAGATGGTAAATAACATTGTTAAACCTACGAAGTACAACTAGTAAATTACAAACAAAGCAATATTTGTCTTAATTCTAAAAACATTTATTTTTAGATTGAATTTTAGTTTAGGTGGGGAGGCAAATTTAAGATTTTATATAGTTTTTAGTTTAATGTTTATTTTACAGTGTCCTTACTTAGTGGGCACTGATATAATTCTTGACACTTATTATTAGAGGGTTTTCACCCGCAAAAAAATCCTGCACAAGCAATGAACGAAAAACAAAATTCGTGCAAGCCGAAAATCCCCCACCCCGTCCCCCATCACTATTCTAATGGTCCGTCCCTAAGCTGGACTAAGAACGGTTTCGTTTTTTCGCTGCCGTCAATCATTTTAGCGGACCTGATCGGCGGGAAACTGAAGCTCACTTCAACCATTGTCAACAAGTTCAAAAGGTAGATCGCCAGAGAATTCGAAAGGGATGTGTACCCCCAGTGCCCTGCTGTCTCTGTGGAGTGGGCACCCAGTCACAGACCCGATTATGCGTTCGTTGTAAATTATTTAATTATTATTATTACTATTATTATTGTGGCGCATATCGTGTCGGAACTAAACTGTGTGATACAGAACGTACCCCTCGCATAAACGCTTTGCCAAAGTGCTGGCGCATATTGAACCACTGAAAATTATCATTTAGCCCCTGAGTCTAAGGGACAAAGGGATTTTTTTTCCTTTTTCCTTTGCGCGAAACTGTAAGCGGCGAAGCCACGACAACGAGCCCACAACAGGTTAGCCAGCTATCTTATTTCGAAATAGCATGAAGTGAGGTCTCAACTGCCGTTACCAAAGGTTTTTCTTGCGTCGTCCGCCGGCATCGCGCTTTCGTCCTTTCGTCGTTCCTCTTGCGAAGAAGAAAAACCTCTGGCACCTGACAATGTGGGCATTTCAACGATATTATCCCTCAAAGTGATATTTTGCACAATTTTGAAATATTATACGCCGTATATAATTACCAAATACCACTACAACTTTTATTTCTTCAACTATATAACTGATACAGACCTTTATATTAGTCAATCAGCTTATTTAAGAATATAAAAAACTAAACTTCGGTTTAGTGAAACGGTTTGAATTACACTTTCAAACTAGTGCTCTGTGCTTTTGGATAAAAAATCAACACGTTCCACTGTTTAAGAAATAGTCCAAGTAAAACTACAAACATCAAAACCGTTATAACGAAACTGCGGTAAATAGATTACAACGCAACTAAAAGGAAAACAGAGACGAAAGCCGGCGTACATGCATCTCCAAACATGCGCCGCTATTAAACTACTTCTACAGTTAAAGTGCTACTACGATCAAAAATACACTTCTCCTGTTCTCTTCGGATTTTCGAAACTTTAACCACCAAATAGTAAATGTGCCAAATATCAAGTAAAAATTTCTCACGGGAAGTCCGATTATTTTAACTCTACTTTCCAACTTCGACTTGCCGCCATTGCTGGATTCAAAAATGTCCGAGCGCGTAAATAGGACTGGACGAGAGGACAATGACGTCATCCAATCAACCAATTCGAAACAATATGGCTTCTTCTGTGCGCGCGAAGGCTGATTTCATGTTGTATTGTATATCGACGAGGTTCTAGAGCTTTCTAATAAACGTAGACGCTTTTTCTTCACACAAGAAGATACATCCAACGTATTGTGTCGACTATGCTAGCAGCAGGAGTCTCAAAAGCCAGAATTTCTTCGCACAACTCTCCTACTCAGTGCTGGTTTAAAGAGCCTCATCACGCTGCTCAAATCGAAGACGAAGATAAGCTTATTACGGATGATATCGTCTGATGACTTATTGATCAGCAGTTTAACTACGGGCCGGGCTGTTGGGTATGTGCTTACGGGACTACGGGAGGTTGTTTTTGTCAGCTGAATGAAACTCCTCAGAATGGACTAAATATTTCAAAGCTTTGCTTGTTTACTTTGTCTGAACTGTAATTATACACATGGTATAAAGTGGCATGTGCTGCTTGTTTGGATACTTGGATTTTAATAGTTACTTCCAACGAACTAGTGCAAGGTATACTGGGAGATCAAACAAAATTTATAACAATTTGTTTCCTATATTTAACTTAAATAAAATAAAAGCCTAAAGCTAGTTGTGTCTTCAGTGTCAATTAGCTCAAGGTGCATATTTCCTTGGTTTTGATATCATCCATTTTTGAATTTGTATCTTTGATGCTATGTTATTGTAAACTTTATTGTACTGTAAATTAACAGGGTTCATACAGTCTAGAAATGTAGAAAAGTATGGATTTCCTGACTAGCTTTACAGACCTGGAAAAAGTTTTGGAAAATGAAGTTTATGTCTGGAAAATTTGTCGAAGCTACATTGTGTATAACAAGTTCTGTTATTCAATGAAATCTTTGTCAGGTAGCTGGAATTCCTGTTCTCGGAGATTGATTGCATGTGTTAGGCCCAGTTCAGACGCCGTACTTCACATGAGCCGAATCAAATTCGATGAATTTAAGTTCATGTGAAGTACGGTGTCTGTATCAATTCGGAACGGCTGATTGAATTCGGATCGGCTCAGCCATTCTTCCTCCTGCTCAGCCGGGAATTACGGCTGTGGACTGACTTTGATTCAGACGCCAGACTTCACATGAGCCGAAACAAATGCATGAATTATTATAATGTATTTCAAAATAACAGCAATTTCCCCTAAAAATTAAGTTCGGCTAAATTAAGCTCGGCGTCTTCATCAATTTAATCGGTCTAAATTAATTTGGGTATGCCTAAATTCAAATTCGATATGGCTCATGTGAAGTACGGCGTCTGAACTGGGCCTCAATCTGCCGAGGTCTGTAAAATGAAAACATGGTTTGGAAAAAGTATGGAAAATATCTCAAATTTTGTTTACAAAAATATGGCAGAAACCCTGTAAATACAAATTGCCCTTGATTAAAACAAGGCTTATATACAGGTAGTTGTCCCCCCCCCCATTATAGTCATTCTAATTTACTCAGCATCATTAGGACACATAGGCTCAATTTGCACCCTTCTCTCAATTCCTGTCTCCAAGAGCATGCATTTGGTGGGGGGAGGGGTAAGGGGATTCATTTTCCCAGATAGTGGAACCTAAAAACATGGAAACCAATGCTTAATCAGCAGCAAGAGCTATCGAGAAGTCTGAAATTAGGTTCTTGTACATTTGATATGGAGAAAACTGGGTATATATTCTAGGGTACGCATTAGGGCCCAAGCACTTTGGTTAGCGCGAAGAACTGATTGAGCCTTAAGGGTTTCTGAGGACAGTACCTTCACAATCATAGGGGTCACTTAACAAGAACATTTGGATATCACAAAAACAGTGTTTAACCTGATAATAACTATCAGGTATTTTAGTTGCTAAAAATTGGTTTTATGACACATTGTTATGAAAGTAGTGATGACTAACACTCAATTTTCAAGTAAAACAATATTTATTTTCACTTTTGTAAGATTCAGGTTGGAATATGCACAATATGTGAATTTGGGCATGGATATCTTTTTGGAGAAAAAACAATAATAATCACCCCTGGCTATTATTCGAGGAACATATTTTTATCAGGTTGCCCCCAACAATTCACCTACTCCTGGAGCAGCTAGAGGGAGCAAGGGTACTGCAAGTCCAACACAAAAGTCATAAAAAAAATCATTGGGCAAGAATGATTTTACATGGAATTATGTCAACATTTAAAAAACTGCATGGTAAATAATTTCTACAGTTTTCCAGTGCTCATTACAAGTTACTGCACAGTCATAAGTTACTTGGGCTGCATATATTATTTTATTTCCCTTATGAGCTGAAAAATATTGTGCTTTGAAACACAATATTGTTGTTTATGTCTGAATTTCTAATGTACTGGTCAAAGGCATATGATTTGGCTGATCAGTATAAAGTATTTTCTTGCGAACTGTACACACAAGGGACAAGTAAGGGGAGGGTTAGAAGGTACATGACATTCAGCTGTTGACATGACAGCCATCATGCACTGACTGGCCATGGTTGATTTGATCGATCACGTAATGAAAAGTGCTCCGAGCCAAAAACCAACAGTCAACTAATTTAGTGAGGAATTTAGCAAAAACCTACATTACACGTACTTCTACCATACCCCTGGACATGCCTGGAGTTCCCAAGTGTGTTCTAAAAATTCTGTTTTTCCGTCATCTTCATCTGAAAATAGAGCGAAGATTCGTATCTTGATCTTTGCCTTTGGTCGCTTCTCGTTCCCACTAGCGCGCTGCTCTTTTCTTTTTTTAGTGCATAGTAAAGCTCAGAAAAAGGGTCGACATACTTCTTATTTCAATTAAATTCTGGGTCATTCTACGGCGAAAGCAACGGGAATACGTTCACCAACATCGGCGCTGTTGTGTTTTTCTTCCATACGACTGCAACACTTCGCTCGAAGGCAACTTGATTGGATGACGTCACGAACAGACCGCTAATGGCAAAAATCGCGGGCCGCGACGTTTGGCGAACTGATCAATGGCGGATGGATTTTACGCGATTTTACGAGATTTTCGCGGGCTGGTTCTCTGCCGTGTTTGTACTTTCTGGTCAGATTTCTAGCGTGTTGTATTTATCATTACCCAAATAATGAAATTGTCTAAAAAAAAAACGCGAAACAAAATGCTTAATTTTTGATCGTAGTAGCACTTTAACTGAGTTAAAATTAATGAAAATATTAATATGTTATAATATTTATCCACCTGAATGAAAAGCTCTACTCGTCTCAAGCTGGACAAACGTCAACTAAAACGGTTAAATTGGAAACCATCTATGTTTTAAAACTAGGGAAACGTCATTGATCAATAAACTTGAACGTATTAGAAACTAGTAGTGCATCTTTTCACACGTTCGTTTTTACCTTCGGTGATTCTACTTTAAAAAAAAAAAAACTAAAAAGAACACTGATGGCTCACTTATTTTCTAGTCTAGAATTCAAATGTAAATGAAAGGAAACGTTAACTGAAATGGCCCGCTCGTATTGGCAAACAAGCTCTACTCGCAAAAAGGCCACTGATAAACTATTGGGTAACAACTGTCTATAACAATACAATACAATACTCTTATTCTTATTGCTTCTCTTTGCATCTTCAGTAAAAGGCATCTTCTTTTCGTTCTCTTTGACGTTAAAAATAACTGAAACTAAACTACGAACGCCTCCACGAATAAAGACAAATCAGAATTTCCTGATGATGTTTTGACTAAATATTTCGGAATATAATAACTAGCTATAGTTATACGGTTTATGAAGTAACCAAGCAACATATATGGTAGTCAGAAACTCCATTTCCATTAAAAAAAAACATCGAAAGTTTTAGTTTTGCTCCGTAGAACTAACAGTCATCCATTGATGTACACATGCGTAGGAACTTTGGCCGCTACATACACGTGGTCTGGAGACATCCTTGCTTGAATCTTTTCTGTGCACCAAGTACCTGTTAGATCCTGTAAAATGCAGTTCATAGCATGAGTTTATGCTACATCATGTAAGACAGTCAGTGTGTCGTATCATGCTGGAGCAACACTTTTCCACAAAGTTTACAAATAACGCAAAGGACATGTAACTGACACTTTCCAGTTCTTTACAGTCAAACTACTGTAACCGGGCCACCCAGACAAAGTTAACCAATCACAGGGTAGAACGGGAACAATACATTCAACATTTTTGAAATTGAGCCAATCCGATGTCGAGTACAGAACAATGAAATTGCAACTTGTTCGTTCGCGATGAATACAGATGAATGAAATTTTGTGCGGTTCTACGGCGTGGATTTCGAATTTCAACCCTTTTATCTTTGACTAGTTTTTGCAGTACGATTTGGAAGGAAAATATATGCGAGTCAATGAAAGAGAACTCCAAACTGCCTGAAAACTGGGAATGCGACGGCTGTACAGTATGTTTCCTCGAATAAAAGTGCATGGCGGATTTGAAATAATTTGTTCGCTCTTGACAAATCAAGTTTTCTCTACGGCGTCAACCGGCTGAATAGCTACACATGTCGGGGTTTTGGCAGTACCATTTGGAAAATAAATACACTTGATGCCAGCAAGGGAAGACTATATTTCAAACTGCATATAAAGTCATTGCACGCAATGTTTTTATACATTGTCCGGGTTTTGTCAGTACAATTTGGCTGAAATTAAAATAATAAGTAAAAGAGAAATTCAAAATTGCATAAAGTGTCGGCCACATATTTGAAGTTTCGGCAAAGTGAATCATCTGAATTGTCGCGAGAAAGAACTTCAACCGCCGGAGTAGAATATTGCCCGCAGAGTTTGAATCACGTTTCGTAACGGCGAATTCTATCTATACAGTTATTTCTGATCGCATGAGAGAAAGAAGCCAACTCAGTGCTAGCAGATCAGACACAGAGTCGCTTCGATCTTTCCTAGAAAATTCGGTACTTTTCCCTAGAACAGGACTTTTCTCGGAAAGATCGAAGCGATTTTACTATAGCACTGAGTTGGCTTCTTTCTCAGTAATTTTTCCGAAAGGATTCGAAACAGTTTCGAAAGTTCAAGGCAAATCAGACAATACTCATGCGATCAGAAATAACTGTAATAAAGATTTCGCCGTAACGAAACGTGATGCAACTCTTAGCCGGCAAAATATTATACTCCGGCGGTTGAGTTTCTTTCTCGCGACAATTCACTTTGCCGAAACTTGAAATATACAGGCGACACTCTTTTTTGCAATTTTGAATTTCTCTTTACTTATTTTTTTAATTTCAGCCAAATTGTACTGACAAAATAGTAAAACCCAGCGCGTGGAACAAGGTGGAAATCAAAGATCCGACAATGTATAAAAACTGAATTCATCACGCTGGTAAAACAAGCCGAGCTTTCGTTCTTTTCAATCCGTCACGCACTTGCCGAAACTATTGGCCGTCGCGTTCACTGACTTTATGCAGTTTGGAATATATTAGTCTTCCCTCGCTGGCATCAAGTGTATTTATTTTCCAAATGGTACTGCCAAAACCCCGACATGTGTAGCTATTCAGCCGGTTGAGGCCGTAGAGAAAACTTGATTTGTCAAGAGCGAACAATTTATTTCAAATCCGCCACGCACTTTTATTCGAGGAAACATACTGTACAGCCGTCGCATTCCCAGTTTTCAGGCAGTTTGGAGTTTCTCTTTCACTGACTCATATATTTTCCTTCCAAATCGTACTGCTAAAACTAGTCAAAGATAAAAGGGTTGAAATCGAAAATCCACGCCGTAGAACCGCACAAAAAATTTCATTCATCTGTATTCATCGCGAACGAACAAGTTGCAATTTCATTGTTCTGTACTCGACATCGGATTGGCTCAATTCAAAAATGTTGGAATGTATTGTTCCTGTTCTGCCCTGTGATTGGTTAACTTTGTCTGGGTGGCCCCGGTTACAGTAGTTTGACTGTAAAGGGACTTCGTCACGCTCTTATGGCAATATTGCCTTCTCTATTGACAAGTGACTCCCAGATTTGAAGTTGAAAAATAAGTATATTCATTCATTGATCACACTTATAAGATACATCATAAACAAAGAGGATTCCAGGATACTTCGCCACAATTTTCCACAATTTGAACAAAAATCATGTTATGACTTTAGTAATTCGTTTCAATTTTGGCCAGTTTCGACTACCGACCTCCCATTTCTGTCGTGTTATTCTGTCATTCCAAGCCATTATTTTCAGGGTTTTGTTTTGCAATTGATACGTAACAGAATAGTCTATAACAGCGTAACCTAGTTTTCCCTTTGGATTAATTAACGATCACTTAAAGGCGTAGCTATGAACAATCATTTATTTCAGTGAAAGGGAACTCTGTATTACGAACATTGGAAATGGCAACGCCCAAAAAGGAAACCCACGCCACGCTTGTTTTATAAGCACTGTGACGAAAGCGTCAATGGTTCTTAAAATTTCCCATATATGTACCTGCGATACTTATATAATTATTTCAGACTCTGACTGATGGTCACTTATCCCTTTCGTCGGAGCACGTACCTTAGGTTAACACGTGCGATAATCTTCCGGGCCAGTTGCAAGGCCTGCTGAGCCATCTGGGCCGAGTAAACTTCGTTTGGAATCTGAGGGAAACACATCCGATCTGGATAACGCATGCGTGCCGAACCACCAACAAGTCTCTCTAGCTGGGATGCTAAGTTGGTTAACTCAGAGTCATTCAGACCGATACAATTCTGAACCAAGTCGTGGTAGTTTGTCTTTTCCACATCTACTTTGTACTGTGCGGCTTTTAGAGCTTTCTCTGCTGCCTATGAACACACAATATTCGCTGGGTTAGATTGAACATATGTTAATCGAGTAAGGTTTAAGAAATCATTAAAAGGGTTCTTAGTAACTGGTAAGTAAAAAGGTAAAATGTAAAGGTAAAGCCGCACTCGGGCCAAACTGGTCGACTCCGCCGGAGCTTATCCCGGTTTCCTTAGCATGAAGCCGACTAGGAGTATTGCTACTCCCCTGGATGGGATGCTAATCCATCGCAGGTTACCCCCGCATTTTGTCGCCGGTACCCATTTATACTCCTGGCAGGAGAGAGGCACTGCGAGAGTAAAATGTATTTCCCAAGAACACAACATAAATGACCAAGGCCAGGGCTCGTTTCATTAATAAGAATTAATGAGCATTAAGATGTCCTGCGCTTTGTAATTCAAATAGATTGAAGCGGGAAAAGGTCTTGTTAACCTTACCTGGTGACATTTGAAACATGCCCACTCATAGGAAGGTGTCATATACACAATGTCATTCTCGACCGCCGCGAGATCAGCCTCAGCTTGTCTAAACCAGCGCCTGGCCTCCCCAGGTTGAGGATTCCTCCTGTAGGAGCTGCTTCGAGGACACTGCTGTCTTGATCGGTATCCTTGGCGCTGCGTGTTATGTTCCCTTGCACGCGCTCCCCAGGAAGTAAAGAAGCTGTCGTAGCACGACCCACGCTGAGTTCCACCTTGCGAGTTCGAGCTTTGACTACCCGTGGCTCACCTCTTTCTAATCGTGAAATTTCGTTCTGTAGATGCTGACAAACCTCGTTGCAGAATTCTTCATCGCCCAAGTTTTTATCGGGATGCCATCGTAGATACAGTCGTTTGACAATTTTTCGTCTTTTGTCTTCTGGTAGTTTCCATGCATCCTCAAGCAGGTCGGAGATCTCATCAAATACCTCTTGTCTACTTCTGTGTCTAGAGGGCTCTCTCGGCTGATCAGATAAGACAATCGCCGATGAATTTGTGGCATCTAAACGATGGAATTTGTACAAGTCGGCAGCATCGACGTCTTTAACTTGGCCATCTCCGATGTCGATTCTGTAACGCTTTGTCAGGGGGTTACCATCTTCCTTCGTCAGTTTCTCGATAATCACAGCGTATATGTAGGTAGCATTTCCTTCTTCCATGTGCAGACTTGGGTCCTCCAGCTCATATCCTACATATTCTTTAGGTTCAAATTCTTCAAAGGCATCGTTCAACCGATGGTGGTCTTCAAGTGGAATAAAGCTACCAGGCGGGGGAAAGATTTCCACGTCTAGATCTGTTCCACGGTACGAGTCATCTTGTCGAACACCCATGTCGTCTAACAGTGACCATATGTTGCTGAGGGGACAACTCAACATCTGAGGAATTAATACCGCCATACTTCCAAGAAGCCCTGCACAAATATCTGCTATTACATTGGAGACCAACGATATGGCAGAGGTAATTTCATCCATTTCCGTTGCAACACTAACAAACACCCTCCATATTTCTTCACCAGAAACCACAACCTTGTCTAAAAAGTGTTTCACCTCTGCTTCACTTTCTGGAATGGGATCGTCGTCAGAAAAAAGTGTGGTTTTCAGGCTCTTTACAACACAAAGCTCTATACGGCGAAGCCCTTTCTCTATATTTTCAATCACACCTTCACCGATATCGCGTTTCTGTCGACAGTTCTCGTCTCGAATCAGTCTGATCACTGCAGAACAAAACTGTGCGGAAGAAATCTTGTGCTTCAGTTGAGTCACAGCTTCAGTCGTGACCGTTTCAACAGTCTGTGAAGGACTGATTTTTTCCCTGACAACAGAGGATAGCATTTTTGGCTGTAATGCTGTAGGCAAACACTTCATTAGCTCTGTGTAGTTGGTCTTTGCAGTGCAAGGCACTTTCATCAAGCGTAGGTCAAGTACGAAACGTTGATGAAAATTGTGCAGCCGATCCGGTAGAGCAGGAGATGCATCATTGAAAATCAGCTCTGAAGACTTGTGTAGGAAGACAGGCGTTACAATGACAATGCCATCTGAAGAGCCGCCTCTCAAAGACACTCCTGGTAGGTATAGCCCCGAAAGGCTTTTCACTTCTTCGATATTTTCTTGCAGCTTTTCAAAGAATCCTTTCACTGCCTTGACGCACATCTTAACTTCATTTGGATCCAGTTTGGAATTCTGGCATCTCTTCTGCAACATGTCTAACACCATAGCGTAGTGGGAAATGGTCACACTCTTCGAGCAGCCGAGGTCCTCAAACAAAGGGTGAAACTTGCCAAATTCTCTAGGAATTCTGTAAAGAAATGGCTTAATCTCTAGGTGCTCATACAGCTCGAGGACTGCTTGACGAGGTAGAATGAATTTCTTTCCATATTCAACCGAAATGCAAGGTGTATTTTCCAGGACTTTCTTTGCATCACTGTTTGCAATCGGTTTTGTCAGCAAAAATGTGTAAATGCGTTCCATGACTGCCATTACCGTTCGACATTGCTCATCAGGTAAAGCATTTGTTCCCTCGCTGTTTCTGGAAAGCTGCAAACATATATTTTGGCAGTGAGAAACGACAAGATCTATCGATGGCTTCTCTACAATCTGGAGTTGAGTGGCAAAGGCATTACAGTACTGGTCAATGGGGACACCAGGAGGGCAGTTGAGCTCATGACGACGAGATCTTGGGACCGTCCACCTTGGAAGTAAATGAGCTTTCGTCCAAACAATTTCGGCATGATCAACAGGAACTGCTCCTTTGAATGCAACAAATGGAATCTGACGACCTACGACGCCTCCAAAGGGTAGACAAAGTGCTCGAAGTGCTTCTCTAACTGGATCCCCGGCCACAAAACGAATGTCGCAGATACTTTGTAACAGTCCTTCAGCCACCACATTGTGTCGGTGCATGAGATGACTGACCAGAACTTTAGATTTCTTGCAAGTGTTCTCATTTGGTGCTAACGCCGCTTCATGTGCAACTTCTGTGGCAAATCTCTTGAAATCATCCTTGGTAACTTTATGTACCAGACCTATATTTCGCAGAAACATCAACCATTCTGGCGAGTTGAGAGGCTTCGATGGGAACATGCTTTCTGAAAGCATGATGCGGAAAACATCGATTTCAGGGTCGTAAAACAGGATGCAGTTTTCAGAGTACCATCCGCTGAAGGAACGAGGGGAGTATTTGACAAACATTGCAGTATCCTTTGTTTGTCACCATCCTTTGTAGAAGGATTTTCCACAATTGATTTACGGATGTATTCCAGATGACAATGCCTGGCCTCTTTGCTGAGAATGAAGAACTTTGGCAGAATAAAGGTACAGTACACGTCAACAGCAGAAACGCATTGGAGTTCCAGGAACTTGAACAACTCGGAGAGACTTGACCAGGATTCCACAAATACAACATTTAGCTCACGCTCCAACACGTCTATTTCGTTTCTTGGTATCCCAATTGGTAGTACGCACACTCTACGATCATCGAGTTGTATCATGCCACCATGTGTTGCCTGATAAAAAGGAAGCCTTCTTAGGGTGGTCCTGTCGTCAGCTCGCAGGCATCTCACACTTCTACTAAAGTACTCTAAGATGGTTATACACTCTTGCGATTCCAATCTTCCTCTTAGTGACTGCGAGTCTAATTCCATCTTTTGGTCAAGTGACGTAAGAAGTGACGAGGGCACCTTCAGGGACGATACCATCATACGAGCGAGACTAACGGAATTTGAAGATGAGTACACGGATGTATATGAGCTCGCAGTGGAGAGTGCAGAAGAGTTAAGTTCTGGTAGGCCAAGTTTTCGCAAGACGTCAACAAGTTCCATACTTGTAGAATCAGCAGTTTTGAAATCAAGGACAGCTGCTGCACGTCCCAAGGGCACAAGAATATGTTGTGCGGGAGGGGGCATCCTGGATGGAAAGAATGGAAGCAGGGTGGTCCTTCTTTCTACGCTCTTTGCTTCAGTAACTGGAAGAATGCTCCAATTAGATAGGGGTTCAAGAGCTGTTTTGATGTTGAGGACCTTGCTCTCCTCATCCATGTTTGCATCATTCAGAACATCTCTTAAAATCTCGTGAAGGAAAACCCATACCCTGAATATCCATCGTTGGTTGGGTGTGGCTTTCTGATTTGGGGACCACTCAACAAACTTGGCCTTTCCATAATGTTCGCACGGCAATGTTCGAGGCAAGTTCGTGGCGAATGCATTGGCATCTAAAGTCTTCAAGACGGACGACTTTATGACTGCATCATCATTGAATACCTTCCTATACACTTGCTCATGAAGAAAAATATGCGGAGAACCTGGAAGAAGATCTTGATATCGAGAAAGGAACTTGGGCTGTCTGCTCGAGAACAATTGAAGCCGGTTATCTTGGGTAAGAAGAAGTGGAAGACCTGGCAGCTTATCAAGAAAGTTTTCATCACCTTTGCAGTACAGCAACACAACGATTACTCCAAGAGCATCTTTAAGTGATGTTTCATTAACGCCACAGGGAATTGGGCCAATCGTACACAAAGGATCTTGGGAACTGAATGTGTTGTAGAAATCGATCACACAACTAGGCGAAATGCTGCATGTTTTCACACCAGCTCGCTGAAATGATTCATGCAGCGCCAAGGAAAAGGCCACGAGGTTAAAACCACTTTCAAGTAATATCGCCTCAAACATCTTTCGTCCTCTCGTTTGGTTCTCGTCTGTATCCTTCTTAGGTGACTTGGCAAAGGGACCTGTTGTTGCAAGGTTGTTAAAAACTGCTTGTTGCCTTCCACTGCCAGTTGGCGGAAGCCACGTAATGTCAGCCACCGTGGTACTTTTGGAGGCTCTGCTTCTAACCACAGGTAGAATTTGCAATTTCTGCCTGTTTATTTCTTGATAAACAGAATCAACCAATGTCTTCCAATACTGATCTGTTTGAGGATGACGGGGAAAAAAGGTTTCGTACGCTTCAATCTTTTGCAAGATCTCATTTTCGGTACAAGGGTTTGCACCTTGGGCGATGGGCAGTTTAAGGAACGTCCGCACTTCAACCAACAGCGTGAGATAGCAGGATGCCACGACGTCGCTCAACAAGGCACTGTTCCAGTCACTCCGATATCCACCATCTGTCCACAAATCTCTTCTCGACTCGTGCTTCAGTGCAAAGTGTCCGTTAATGTGAACTGGCAGGTTAGTTTCTAATGGGAGTGGCAGGAAGCAGTAAGCTTTCTTTCGTCTTTGTACGGACCTCTGAGTTTTCTTTTCCAAAAGGCAGGCAACTCCACCTCGAGGAAGCATTCCAAGCTGATGGTCCTTAAAGGCGTCAACAATACTTCTATTCACAGACTTGTCAAAGCCAATCTGTTGGACTATTAACCACTTTTCTTCGTTTCCAAGGGTGTCTGTAATGTTCAAGACATAGGACACCTTTGCTTCCCGAATCTCAGTCGGAAGGATTTGCCCTCTTTCATTTGCTAACTTTCCAATCTTCTTGATGTAATCAGCAAATTCTTTTCGTTTGACTTCATCCTCCTTTGACATCACTGCTTCAACTGAATAAACATTCACTAGATTCCCGCTTCTTTCATTTACCTCACAGAGGGTTATCTTCTTTACATTGTTTACAAAGAGGAGAACTTCAAACAACTCTTTCTTCAGCTCTTCCATCATTGTGTCTAGTTTTTCCAGTGATACAGGACTTGACGATATCTTGGATTCCCGAGCCATTTTCTCTGTTCTTAGTGGAAACCTGAACATGGTTGCGTTATCTCTCGGAAAATGGTCTCCTAGATAACAAGGAAAAACATCAGGGAAATTTCTCTGGAGTGTTGTACCAACTTTAAACATTCGTCCAGGTTCTTGCGGACTTGCACCAGGAGCGTACTTGCAGTGTGGATCAAATACACACAAAACATCTCCAATCTCCTTTCCTTTTGAAATGAACGACGGTGCATCAGTTAAATGGTATACGGCATTGAATCCGACGCCATACTGGCCAGTCTTGTTTGGGTCGTCGCCCTTACTACCCTCGCCAAGGTTTCGTATTCCTTCTATGTCTGCATTGGTGAAAGGCTTGTTGTTGTAGACACACAAGGCAGGACCCTGTAGTGGTTGCCAACTATCTTCGAAGACTCTTTTATCGGGATGGTGTCTCGGGTCTTTTATGAAACAAATCTCGGTTGCTTGTGCATCATCTGCGTTTTGAAGAAGTTCTTTCAAAATTTCCTTTTCGCATGGGTAGGATGTTAGAAGACGCTTCAGGCGATTTGTGAGTTTCTCCCTCTGTCCAAAAGGAATCCCAACAACATTGTATCGCAAGGCTTCTTGTCTTCGTGTTTTAACACCGACATAATCACAAGTTGGCCAAGGAATTTTGGTATTGACGAAATGCACTCCTATTTCATCTTCCATCCAAGGGCAGTCCTTGTAGCAAAGCTCCTGCACTGGTCGCAAAACTCCTGTAGAGTCAGGAAGATAAATAGCTCCCCACTTTTCTTGTACTTTAAAAGGATCGCTTCGCGAAGCTCTCAGAGTTTCGCCCAGTTGATCTGCCAAATGCACTGCAACTTGAAGACTTTGCTCATCAAGTTCGGTTTCAGAAAATCGCCTTTTCATTTGGTGTAGACTTGAAATGTAATCTCTTTCATCGAAATATTTCCTGACACCAGCCACTTTCATCAGTTCAGGAAAGGCTACCGCCAACGGTTCTGGAAGCTTGTAGAGATATGGCGAGCAGTCAATCTTAAGCTGAAAGGCCACCTGGCTAGCACAGAGAAACTCTCTTCCAGCAAGGATAAATTTCTTGTCCTGTAACTGTTGCTTGATGGTCTTAGCATTGGAAACAAGCGCTCTCTGTAGATATGAGTAAGCATTGTTGCACAAAGAGCTTATCTCGTTATATGCAGTGGCCTCTGACAATTCAACTTTGGTGGACATAGCTACATCCAGTTGAGCTATTACATGGCCTAAAGTCGCGCGCCTTTTGCTCAGATTCAGTAACGCTTTAACATCTGGAGGGATAGACACCCCGACCAATGGTTCCGTGCAGCACAGAAGGTACTTTTGCTCTACCAAAAAGACATCCTTGGGTGCGAGCAGCACTTTGCTTCCAAACTCGTCGCCTTTCCAAGGAAGAGGAAAGCCATTTGGTTTCTTGAGAACAGGAAGAAATTTTGCCTCCAAAATGCGTCTTCGAATGGCATCGGTTAGAGGGATTTCATCTTCATATTTCATCGTCTTTTCCATAAATGCTAGTAATGCCCTCATCCGCTTAGATGCTGCTTCATTGTTGGCTGCATTTAGTCTATGGATGCTTTCGGCTCTTTCTGCGATCTCCTGCCAAGGAAGATAATCCGATAACATTCCCAGATCTTCAAGTTTTGCAAGTCGCTGAGATTTGAGGAAAGATTCTTTAGTCCCACAAGGAAACCTCTCATCTTCAGGGAGAAAGAGGGCAGCTGCGTCCTTGCCTGGATGTATGAGTTGAAAGGGATATTTGAGAGTGTTACCAAATGGTGATGCTGGAATGCAAGCATGCTTCTTTATCAGAGCATCACAGTTGGTATCCAGAGCATGTAACACCAGTACATCTCTCAACCTTGGAGGCACAGTAGAGATGTTTGGGAAGAACAGTTCACGGAAAAATCTGCCCTTGTTGTAGATTTTGGTATGTAGTACTTCCTCCAGTCCACAACTTTGGAAAGACCTTAAGACATCAAGGGGAACTTCAATGACCGCTGCGGTTCCTTTCATCAACATCTGGAAAACTTGGAGTGAGATATCTCCTATTAGAGGCTCTTTTCGAAACTCTGGATCAAGAAATACTACTTGATTAATGTTTAGCCAATTCTGCCCATCTGAAAACAGTGAGTAACTTCCTCTGGCAATCTGTGCATAGAAAGACTTCATAAGTGGCCAGCAGGTACGATGCATGCGTAACGCGTGAGCTTTTGGCCACAATGAATGGAACTTATAAGATCCGTCAGCAGGAGCAATGGACCTCAGATCCTCAAGAAGACACAGATACGCCGAAGAAATGGAATCTTGCATAAGTACATTGTTCCAATCCACTCCAAAGCATTTCTTGTCGTCTTCAAGTTTTTCCTGCAAATGACGTCTGTTAGCAGCTAATGCAAATGCTCCATTTATGTGTACAGGAAGGCCACTGTGGATTGGAAGTGGGAGGTAGCAGAAAAGGATCCCATTGACATCAAATCCGTCAACACTCTTCATAATAGGCAAGGGTAAAGAGGTGTCAGAACCATTTGGATCGAACTGAACAGCTACCCCTGCTGATGGAAGGAGGCTCAAATCATTCTTTGTAAACTTCAGCGCTTGACCATTACCCATGGAGGACACTACAAGCCAGGTGCTACACTCCCGATTAAAAGGCACACCAGATTCAAAGAAACGTTGACCGTACTCTGTCAAACTGCATTCGATGTCAACTTTCATAGACGATTTTACCAGTTTGGTTGAAACCCCCTTCCTAAAGGCTCGTGTAATTTGTGATGATGCTTGAAGAAAGTTGCATTGCTTCAAGAAATCCTGGTCCTCTGTAGTCAGCTTTTTGGCCGTGGCTGGAAGGGTAACAGGGATAGACAAGGGTCTAATTATTCCCGCTGGCGATAATGACTTGGTGACTTCAAACGTCAACGTTGCATCTTGGTCTTTACTGGCAGATGTTTTCAAAGAAAATATGCTGACACGGAGGACATTCTGTGTGAAGAGGAGTAAGGTTTTGGCGCCATTGACGAGCATAAGCAGCAATTCTCGCATTTGCTGGTCGTTGTAGGCTAGCTTCTTTATCTCGCTTCTTAAAGCTTGCTCGGTGGTTCTCAGTGGAAATCGAAAAAGAGTTCCATCAAATGAGTTGTCCTCCTTGTCTAGATGCAAATCACAGCCAAATATGCCATTGAACGGTTTGAACTGATTTGTGAATTTGCGAAGCCTCTTGACATCTTTGTTAAGATCAATCTTCATTCCTGGCTTCATTTTGTTCTTGATGGCCTTCCCAAGGTATGAAGTGTGAGGATCAAAAATCGCAAAATAGTTCCTACTTAGGAACATGGGCACATCTGTCAAATTGTACACTGCATTGAAGCCAAGTCCAAATCTGCCAATCTTTTCGGTGTCATGCTCTTTTGTTGCTTCATTCAGCTTTGCAATGTTCTGAAAGTCTTCGTCTTTAAATTCTGCATCGTTGTAGACCCACAAAGCAGGACCTTGACAACCTTTCATACCTTCGTCAATCAAACAGGTCATGGCATCCCCGTTCGTTCTTTCATCATAGAGGAATCTTACTTCAGTTGCACCAGCATCGTCTGCGTTTTGAACAAGCTCTTTCAGTACTGAAAATCCATCGGTGTACTCCTCCAGAAGTCGGTTCAGTCGAGTAGTAAGTCTTTCTTCTTGTCCAAATTCTTCTCCTATGGATAGCTCATCTGGGTCCAGCATTCGATTCGTGAGGGTTGGGACACCAAGACGTTCAGCAGTACTGTTTGGGACATTGGGGTGTACATAAAAATAGTCGATGTCTTCATCGTCACCTTCTCTCTTCAGCCACTCACGTTCGCAGTACATGCAGTGCTCCACTGGTTCAAGCCTGACATATGAGTTGTCTTTGATGTGAATTGGAAGAACAATCGCTGCCTGGAGCTCCTCGGACAATAACTGCTCACTTGCCAAATCATTCAGGATGTTGACGGATAGCTGAAGATCATGCTTTACGACTTCCAAAGGGATGAAAATGACACTTTTATCTTCATACTTCTCTTTTACCATGTTAAGAACTTGCACAAGAACAGCTGGATCACTTCGTTCCCTCATACCAAAACGGTAAAACAGGTCAGAGTGTTTCGTCGTGTCAGAAGGAAGAGAATGGATGTAGGGCGTTAGATCAATGGGTGGCTTGCTGGATAGCACATGGTTAGGCGAGGAAAATCCGTCTCCATTCCATACCCAAGCAAAGACCTGAGCCCGTTCCAATGCCTGTTTCACAGAAGCGTAGTTTACACGGCTCAGATATAAGTAGACTTCGTTCACCACAACCATGTAATACGGTTTCTCATCTTTGGAGTACGATCTGATCACAGCTTGCAAATGCCGTACGACTTGGAAGACATCGGTTTGGCTTTGCCAGCCAAAATAGTGGCAAATTTCATTTGATGGTTGTGCTTCTACAACAGGCATGACCGTTCCAATGAGGTTTGCAAGCTGGTGACTCTTCATTTCAATTGGCTTAAAAAAGTGTTTGCCTTCTTCGCCTGTTTCCCACCATGGTAGTCCCGGAGGATAGTTAGGGGGCCTCTGTTGCAATCTTGACACCCATGGAATGTCTCTTAGTAACGTCCATAACGGTTGTCTGTTAATTTGCTCTATCAGTTTGAGAGGATTATCACTAAGATACTGCAAAATTGCTCTGGATTTCCGCTCTGCAGTTAGCAAGTGAGGAAGCATGCTTACTTGTTTGGCACTTTGGTAGAGATCGTTTGCGGTGATGCTATCATCGCTTTTCATTCCAATTTCTTGTAACATGACGAGTACAGAAGGGTTGGTGTACGTGCCGGTTGGGAAAACATTCTGGTGGGCAAATACTGTCTTCAGGATGACGTTTCTGGGGTCAAAGAGGTCTGACGCCATAGCACGCTCTCTTTGTTTGGAGACAAATGACAAGGCTTGTAAATTCTGCTTGAAATTAACATTGCCACGAATGTCACTTGCGTAGCGGTCCAAAACATACGTCATGAGTGTGTCAATCTGCTCTCCAGAGTACTTCCCTTGCTTTATTTCTGGAAACACCACTTGGCAAAGCAATTCAGTGGGCTTTAGGATCCTGACGCCTAAGAGTTGCGCCAAAGACTTTGAATCGTCTTGAGTAATGTCAATCAGGTCTCGTTTTGGAGAAACTGGAAGAGGCTCAACGGGCGCTGCACATAAACCTTCTTCTTTTGACACGAACTTCTTCGACAACGTTTCGAAAACTGGAAGGGAGCACAAAAGATTATACTCGTCGGGCTTTACGATCCATGGTATGACATTGGCAAGAAATGATCTCAAGAGGTGCTTCTCGCCGGTGGATAATACCTTACGTACAATTTCGGAAGGCTTTCCAACTGTCATCTTGTTGGACGAAACCACCATTGCTTCCAAAACGCCTTGCGCGGAAGGTGGGTTTACAAACGTCCCCAGAACAGCTGGATGGTGGCTTATAAAGGTGGGATAATCATTCATGATAACTAAACCAAGCCTCGTTAAGACATTTGCCAATGTGTCGTCAAGGCATTCATTATTCAGGCGTTTTACAACTACTCTGGAGGGGTAGCAAATTCGCGTCAAGGTTACTGTTGTCAGTGACATGTTGAGTGGAATCAGCGGTAGTTTTCCGAGGCTCAGAATATCCTCTGCAGTGGTGAAATGTTCTTGTAGATATTTCCAAACGACCTTAATCCAATTTCTTGGAGGATGGTTATGGTTTATGTCTTCGGGGTACCAAGAAACTGTATTTCCCTTACCCCACTCAGACGGCAGGGCTTGTTGAAGAAGAGATGCTACATCATCTTCACAAAGAAGTCGTAATTGTGTGCACTCTGTGAAACAAGCATAACAACAAAAAGTGCTACTTTGTAATACAGAGCAAAAAATGATTATTTTTCCAATGAAGTTTTGATACTGATGATATTAGAAACTTTGTTAAAAATATTTTCTAATAATTACCTAAAGAATAAAAATGGGCTGACAACTAAACCCAACCAAATTTTTAGTGAAGCCATTTTGGTGAGTTAATCATTCTGTCGATTGAACTGTCTCTTCGCTTTCACGGTCGCATGCAACTTATGACAAGGAAACCTTTTCTTAGTATCGATATTGCAGTCGATAAGTTAGGGTAATTCATTCATCCAATGAATAAAACGTTTTACCTTGCTTTGCTGCCTCTTTCAGCTTCCGAATGATCTCTGCATCAAGTGTTTCATCCAAGAAGCGGTGGTCTATACCGGGAAAAAGTTGTCGTGGATGGTCAGGCGAGCAGATATAAATTCGCTCTGCCCGATTTGAAAATTTTGTGAAGGCGCCATTGGAAAGAGGTAACAGCTCCAAGTCACAAATATTGGCAAATTTGCGATCTTTAAGGCAAAACTGAAGAAGCAGCAGTTTCTCTCCCCTATCAAGTTTCATGTAACAGGACGGGGCTTGTTTCAATGTTACTCTTGTGAGACTGGGTTTGATTTCCTTCACAGTGGAGTAGGAAGCAATGGCGTCCATGACGTGACTGGGTACAGAGACAACAGATACATCAGCTGCAAGTAACACTCTTTGAATCAGCGCTTTGGGTTCATGTTCCTGCAGTCGGTCAAACACGGCTTCGTCTACTGTCAGCCATCGTCCAAAATCTGCCTGGGTGTAAACAACTTCCATCTGCAGCAGCAACTGAAACAATGGCTCTTTCAGCCTCTCCCACTTCTGATGAATATTGCTGATGTCTGGCCACGCTCTGTAAGGTAAGCGTGTCACCTTAATTCCCTATTTTTAATTCTCATAGTGTATACGAATATTTGGTTGCTTTGCATTCAGATTAACTTTGTTTTGAAAAAATACAAATGTAATTTCCGTTTTAGAATAAAATAGCATTGTTATAGCTCTGACTAGCATAGAAGTAGAAAACGTACATTTCCATATCATTATATTGTGAATATGTCCATGAGAATCAATATATTATTAAAAGCCATTTAAGCCCCTTAAAGATTTATACTAAAAACTTCCATTTAGACAGACAACTTCCAACTGATATACTACAAATCATATGCCCCATGTGCTATTAATAAACTGATAATTATGGGTTACTTTCATGCTTTATGTTTACAAAACCTGATGCAAACACTCGAGTGAGTTCTAGAGAACTCGAAACTTCTGAGACTCTGGTTAACTGACTTTGGAGTTTTCCCAAACTTACTCAAGTGTCAGCCTCTGGCCATCACGTGAGCACGTTTTTCATGCGCACGTTTTCAGGTGCAGTAAAGTTCGTTCGTTTTTCACAAAAACATTGCACTGATAAAATAGTACTTACTTGTAGATGGATGCCCTGGGTACGAAAAAGGATTTCTCGTTAATAGCTTCCAAAATCATCGTGGCATACGCTCTGGGTATGGCCTCCTCCACGAGACACTTGTTCCACAGCAAGGACTTGTCAGTCAGCTGCCGACCAAACTTCTCCCGTTCCTCTTGATCCGCATTTGGAGATTTGATATAACGCCTGTTCTGACTCAGAGCAAAGAAGCCGTTAACGTGCACTGGCAAACCTGTCAAGCTGGTTTTTTGCACCGGTAATGGTAGGAAACAGAACACGTGGCCTTTGATGTCGGGCGTCTGCAGTTTGGGACCCGTTGGCAATGCCATGGCAACACCTACCGTGGGTAGATAGTTAAGCTCCTTATCTGTCATCAGACTTTTGAATCTTGATGAAACCTTTCCTCCACAAAAGTAGTTTGTGACAAGGAATGAATGCTGTTTTATACCTCCATCAAAGGGTGAGTCGAACTTCACTGTCTCTATTGTGATCGGGTAAGTCACTGTGACAGATTCTGTCATCACTTTTCCTGGTGTGATCTTTGCACGAAACTCCTTCCTCTTCGACCGAACCATTTGAAGGCTTTCGTCAGCGATCTTCACTTGAAAGACTCTTTTAGGGCTAGACTGTGACTGTTCTCTGACGTAAAGCTCAATCGATTCCAGGTGTTGAAGAAACAGGAGTACCAAGTGAGCGTCAGCCTGAAAACTTTCAAACAGCGTGTCCATCTTCTCAGTGGAGTAGAGTGTCCCCGACAGATCGGAAGGTTTGGCCCTTAGGGGGAAACGAAATAGGGTTCCATCGTAGCATCCCTGGGAAAACACGTCTTCTGTACAGTCAAAGATTCCTTTGTAAGGAAGAAACTGATCTGGTATTTCGTCCATCTCTACCCGGTCTTCGTTAAGTCGCCAACGTTTTCCTGTTCTTCTGTGGCGCTTGTCAGAAAAGTGAACACCATGAGGGTCAATGAAGCCAATTTGGGAATCGCTGAGTAAACTTGGTAAATCTGAGAAGAAAGAGTGATCCATAAATTTACTCAGTAATCTTGAGATGAGACTTTTTGAAAGGAATATTAGCGATAAAAACATGACGTTTCCACGACTCCATGTCGTCATTTCAAATGTAAATTTTTGGAAGTTTGGACTAAAGTGTGAAAATGTGAATAATACAATCGAGATAAACCTTTTCTCGATGGGGTTCCCTACGTTGTCAAACGCGTTCTTTTGAACCACTAAATATTATGATTTCTTTGCGAAACAATAATTTAAAATTTTTTATAGAAAACGCCTATAACGTTCTAAATTGCTCAGGCTCAATTTCGTTAATTTGAACCTTTGCATCCCTAGCTCTAATAGTATATGTGACGAATTATTCCGCTAGGCACTCAAACGTTCGGGTGACGCCATTACGACTGATATGGATTGCCAAATCCTCCTCCATGTAAATCCCTTTAACCCTTTCACTCCCGAAAGCGCACATAAGCGCGCTTTTGGGGTCTTACAATACGTCATCAATCAACACGTGACAAGATTAGTTTGACATTTATCTGATGCAAAAAGGATGGATCTTTGTAACCGTGCATCAATTGTGAAAATCTATCAAATTCTTGCAGAGTTATGCTGGAAAAACCCGTTCAATTTTTGTTGAAAAATCAGTGGCAAATTTGGCTCTCGCACCCGACATACTTCCAGGTTCATTTTTCAGCTCCCTTAAAAGGTTAGGTCAAAACATTTCCATCTGATAGGAAGTGTTTCAAGCGCCGAAGATCGCAAGAAAAGAAAGGGGTTGAAAAGGAAAGGAAAAGAGAGAAGGAAAAATCAGAAGGGAAAGTCATTTTTTGGCTATGCACTTTTTTTGCCCAAAAACCTTTTTAACATCTTTCCCTAGTTCTCAAAATGGCATTTTTAGCAAAGATTAGCCAAATTTGGGGTGCCAGCACCAAGAAAACGGGTTCCGTGACCCAAAAATGTGTTTTTCAGGCCGAATTCTGAGAGTGAAAGGGTTAACAACACATACAACAAGTAAGCTTTGTCAACTTTTACCACTTCTTCCATTGCGATTATTAAGACTATACATAAACTCGTCATCTTCATGATATGTTTTCTGACTAAAACACTAATTATGGTCTACAGATCGTCACTTGAAAATAAACACAAATTACCAAAACCATTTAAGGCAGTGTAACTCCCTGCGGGTCTTCAAGAAGAAAATCAAAGCGCATTTTTCTTCATTGGGCTCAGGTCCAAACGGCAATCATATAAACCAGTGTCATTTTATTATATTTTATTGTATATTTATATATTGTACTGATCATTTTTTAATTTACTGGGCCTACCTGTCATGTGAAATACAGATTTAAATCCCAAACCAAATCGACCGACTTTCATTGGATCTTCCACCTTAATACTGTCACAGACCAGTCGAATACCCATCCAGTCTTCTTCTGTAAACCGTGCGTTGTTGTGGGCGTAAAGTGCTGGGCCCTGTTGGAAAATTTAAGTGAGTAACATATGACAAGTGCTGACAAGCAGTGTATCGAAGTGTATATGAATTAAATCATGTTAATGTCCCGCCACTGTGACCTGTTTGATGCTACAGACTCCAGATCCTGCTCCACTAGCTAAACTGTTGTACTATTTCATTGCCAACTCTATAGCAAATCAAAAGAGAGGGCTTAAAATGTATTTGCAATTTCCACAAAAGCTAAGAGGATGGACAGGAAACCGACCATTTTCGTTCTGTAAAGCATTCTTTGTTACAGGAACAAAAACTAATATTAAATTCCTTTACCTGAAACTTTGCGAGGTCCTCATCAAAAAGATGCGCTGTTCCATAGCTGTGTTTGTCGTGCAAGAACTTGACTTGGCTGGCATTTGCATCCTCCGCATTTTGAATAAGTTCCTGCAGACGGGAGATGACATGAAAGTAAATGTAATGGCAAAAGAATCAACTACCACAAAAATCGGTAATATTTTCAACCTCTTGCTACCACAAAAATGAAAGGGTTTCAGAATTTATTTTTGGGAAGAAGGATAATGTTGGTCCTTTTTTATCTTCACTACACAGAAACGGATAGTTTGTGCTTCTATACTTGATCCATGGTAGTCCTATTTGCTGTATTTTAACGCGTTTTATTTAGCATGTTTTGGTTGAAAACAATGATGTATATGCTTACATGGCAGTTCCTTTCATTTGTAACCGATAATAAACATCGCCTATGACGATTGGTCGGAGACCAAACAAACGTAACAAAACAACTAAAACACAAGGACTAAATCTAATTGAAGATGTGTTTTTTTTAAGGATACATAGCCCCTCTCTGTTTTAATTTTACTTTCTTCTTAGTCTTCTTACTTTGTCTTTTCTGCTTTGACACGACCACATCAGTTCAGCTGCATCTTACTTGTAACATTGTGTTTGAATACAAATTATTTTATTATTACCCAAACCCTACCGGAATCCAGTCCTGAAGCAAATTAATAATAAATCAATCTCACTGTCAGTGCTGTTTTTATACAGTTAACGTGATGTGTTTTACCTTGAGTACCTGCCCATCGTCAGGATACTGATCTAGGATGGTCCTCAACTGTTGGATGAGCGATGGTTGAATTAAATCAAAACCATCATCATCATTGTTTGCTGAGAAACAAACAGACAGTTAAGACAAATGTTAAACCTATGTATAGTGAATAAATATATTATCCAGCATTATACTTACCCATGTGTAAGATTTCAGGCTTTCTTAAGGCTTTATCCTTCGCATGAGAACCATCTAAAACAAAATCAAAGTGATCACCAAATGCTTTACACCATACCTGTAATGAAACCGTTAATTTTAAACAACTTCTAGTAATTAAGTTTTGGAACGCGAAATATCCGGCAGAAATACACTACTTTTTCGTAGCTACAACTGAAAAGAGAATTTCACCATCTGTTCGTGCGTAGAATGCATGACAAATCCACCTTTTACAAATCCAGTCCAGTCCATGTTTTACAGTATGCCGTAATGAACTGGTGTATTAAAAACGTTTGCCAATTGTGTGCAAAGGCGTGCATACAAAACAAATTAAGTGATATTAATAACAATTATAGTATTTCGTTTTACCTTTTACGTCAAGAATATACCCGGAGAATATAGCAGCCGCGAGAAAACGAAGCGTCTTTTAGCAAATCTTTAGCAGACCGATTTTGCAACGGATACCGGTATAGCTTCCGTATCAGTCGGTGCCAGCTGCATGCAAATTCTTAGAAACTGACTATTGATTCCGAGAAATCTATGTCTGGTCATGTCTGACAGTTACGTCAGCACTTGCAAGCGAGAAATGATTTTCGTATCAATGTACTAGCTAGTTCGTTTACAGCACCTTTTGAATAGGTTTGCTACCTTTTAGCTTCAAAGCCGGCAGCAAAATAGTAGTTGTTTAAAATGTTGAGATACCATATACAACTATAAAGCATGCGTGCCAGTTTCATTTCCTTGTTGGCAAAACTCCAGAAGGTCGAATGCATTCACAAACTGATATGTTGCACATAAGGTCACGCTATTCAACTGAGCCATATTAAACATTTCTCGGAATTTTAATATTCTTGGCAAATTTCTTAGAATGCTTTGATTGCCTGCTATTGTAATTAATATACATTGCGGTTTCAATCTTCTAGAGTTGCATAGCTTTTCTTGATAAGCCACAAGGGTTTGAAATTACTTTCCTCGATCTTGATTATACTGGAAATCTAATAATTGTTTTTAACTTGACTTTGGCCAAAGATAAGATAATTAATGGAACATCATCCCGTAGATTTGGTAGAGCCAATTTTATGTAAACATAATTGAATATTCAAATAGTGAATTTTTCTTTAAGCCTCACAGCCTGGTTTCCCTATAATCGCAACGATCGCAACGATCATCGTTGCGATCCGTGCGATCCTTGCGCAACGATCGCAAGAGTGGTTTCCATATGATCGCAACGATCGCAACGATCGCATGGAAACCAGGCTTTATGAACGAAAAAGTAATATTTAATGGACGAATATTAAACACAAACAACTGCGGAAGATTTCCATCCGTGCGTAGCAAAATATTCTAATGCTTTAACTGAAATCCGTTTTCAGACCGTCCCTTTGCCTTGTCTTTTAATTCCTCGTCTTCTATAACATGCAAAACCGTGACATTTACAAATTCAATAAAATGACACCCGTTCATGCATGACGACAATCAGGCATTTTTAAAGGCTTTGATGACGTTGAGACCATAAACCGGCTAAGGTGTAGTCAGGCGAAATAAAATAAACTAAGGATGATATTAAACTATAAACTGATAATTAAATTACTCTTCAGTTCCTATCTCAACGTTGTCTCTTCACTTTCCGATTCGTAAGGTGGCTCGATGTAGTTTTTTTAGCGATGGGGTGAGAGTTTTGAAAACAAAAATTCGATCAGAAGGCAAACTTCGATCTTTGCCATACTACACCATAATGATGACATATGATGATAGTTTTATTTTCCACTGGTTTCCAAGCAACAGAGGTTACCATAGCAGCGATTTCGGCATCATATTGGTTTTAAATAAGGCTGATTTTCTCGAAATCTAGTCGGAAACATTGCATCCATTTTATAATATTTTGAAGTAGGATAGTTTGGCCACCTGTAGACGAAATTTGATGAAAATCTGTAAGGCGGTTTTTGAATAAAACAACACTGAACTTTTTGCGTAACATTTTGTGTATTTCCTAGAATTTACTTGAAAATATTTCAATAAATTAAAGCTATATATACCTCCCCTCTGTTGAAGAATTGTTGATGATATTAAAAACTTTGTAAGGTAAATGGAGCAAATCGGATGGTTACGATTTCAAAATATTTAATTTGAAGAACTGCACTTAGGCACCACAGAACACGATCGAAGCGCATAATTTACATTTAGCGGAATATTTCTAAAATGCTCTTACAGATTTTTTTAAAAATTGGTCAGCTATTAATAGCGTGATGATAGTACTTGATATTCCAATCGAAAACGACCACACCGCATTGCAAGATACAAACTAGTTTATGTTTGTTGTTACAAAGTATTAAATAATAAATATAAACTCATCCTAAAAAATGTCCTTACCTGTTCGGGTACTTCAATTCTATATGCTGCATGCTGGTTCTACTTAGTGAATTAATTTAATTACCAACTTGGGCTTCTTGCGGTGTTACGCATAAACAGACCACTTTCCAAGAATCGGTCATCGACGATTCCACGAAATTCGAACTTTTGTAGTTTCCGGTAATCGTAATATCTTTCCAAGAAAACAAATTCATTTGCATGACAAAAAGTGACAACGAAAAGCACTGGGAAGCACAGGCAGACCATCCTCTGTTTGAGTGGTGTGTTTATAAATACTATTGACTCGGAGAGATCTTTAAGGCGCCTTAAGGTCCTTACACAGCCCGGGATAACGAAAAACCACCACACATGACTCAATTAACATTTATTTTAACTTTAAAGAACCATTCAGATCAAGTTGACTCTTAAATCTACACTAGTGGACGAAATCTCAACCACTCACTCAGACAGCCGATGGCCTGCCTGTGGATGTTTTTGTCTCATGAAAATCGCCGAACACTTCCTGATAAGTTTTAATAATTATAAAGATCTCTCAGCCTCACTGTTTTAGAAAATCTAACAACGAAATCTGACTAATTAATTATGGCATAAAACGGTCTAAGAATTTCAAAGTATAACAATGGTATTATTTTAAATACTGCAATTCGATTAGAAATATAATTTATTGCCACTACTGGACAAGGTTTTAAATTTAAGCTAGTTGCAGTACAGTAAAAGCAGTCTGAATTTAATAACAGATAGTTTTATCATCTTTCTGTTGCATTGGTACTAAAATCAGGGGGTTTCAGATTGACATCATGATTGAAACAATGAATAATGTTGAACTAAAATCATTATACGCTCGCCAAAACAAAACAACTCGGCAATAATGAAATGGAGATTTCAAAAGTATGCCATAAAACAGGACGCACGGAGCTAAATAATTGATGATATTTCTTCGACGATTTTTCGAGAATCAACCATATTCAATGGAACGTTTCAGAAAATGTTTAATGACATCTCTCATTTCAACTTGGAAAACTATTTTATTTTAAAGGCATATGAAGTTTCAAAACTTCACATGCCTTTTTAAAAAATCCAACGAATCGAAAACGCCGATTGGCAACTTGTTCTATAATTAAAGTCACGCTATTTTTGCATTTCTTAGAAATTTATGGCTCAACTCAGTGGCAATTTCTTCGAATATTTTACCGATTCACTCATGGGTACACTGAATTGTTTCTGTGCAATAAAGTACGCCATCACGTTCACTCATTTGGAATGAAAAAAATACTATTAATTATAAACGCATATAAACCCCTTCCGTCCGGCTAAACCATCAAACTTATTTTCGTAGAACTTCGCGAATCACGTCTGCGTCTGGTCGTTTTAACATTTTAATCGAGAATTTTGTGTATGGAGGAATGTTTGATCATTTAGCCAGGGATTTAGAGCTTGTAGAACGCGCAATGGATGAAGAATTTTCATCAAGGATTTATCATGAATAAAATGCAGACTGTTCTTGTACAGTTATGATTATTATAATAATGTGATCAGTGTGGGCGAATGCCTCTAGAAATCGCGAAAAGAATGTTTTAAACGTTGACCGAAGTATACCTTGAGTATTCAGTCGTAGAAACCTGAGTTCCTAACGGAATCATGTTAAAATTATAAAGTTAAACAACTGAATTAGTTTCGACGGTACTCCTGATATTTTAAACAGCGTTTAAACAAACAGTATCCAGGATATAGCCTTTAAATATTTTCGAATAACGAGATGGAAACCCGAATGTATTAAACAAACATCTTGTTTATCTTTTTGGGAGTTCGATTCGTGATGGTGGTTCCAATATTATACTAATATATTAATATAGTAAAGCTTAGTATACCGAGTCTGGGTTGTTGCAAACATCCGCTTAAAATCGTTTCTATTACTAAACAACTCAAACATTTCCTTACCTTTTTCCAAGCCTTCAAACGCTTGTGAATAAATGTTCGCTTTTTACCAACTGAGGAATGTCTCTTTGCGTTGTTTAATGCGCATAAATAGACTCCGGCTTTTCCAAGAATCCTCAACTATTCTGGGAAATTATTTTGTAGTTTCCGGCAATATATCTTTCCGAGAAAACAAGTTAATTTACATGATATTCAATGGCGTCCGTAGCCAGGTCCCGTATGTGCGATGGAAAATAGTAACGACGTCAAACAACCCGAACCCGTGCAGACTGGAGGCGACGAAACCTGCAGGGCGCTTTCCATTCGACCAAAATTCCGGAACGTTAGGACAACCTCAAGAGGTATACCCAAATTTCCGAAACTTTATTCTGAAATTTCCGGAATTTTTGGTCGAATGGAAAGCGCCCCTGTTCAGTAAAAATCGGAAGTAAACCCTGGAAATATTTTGGTGGGCATATATCTAGGCCTGTCCCGATTGTGCTCGGCAACTTTTGAGCAACGTTTGGCGTTTGGAGCAACTTTTTGCAGTTCTAGCAACCTCGAGCAACTTTTGCCTTTCTGAGCAACTTTTGAGCAAAATATAGGTTTACAGCACATGTCAAGCACGAAAAAGTGAACAATTTGATAGAAAACTTCATTTTACGCGAATTTATTGCATGTCTATCAACGTTTTGAACAAATAACCTGTCATAGTACAGCGGCTTAGCTCAAATTTTGAGAGAAGTGTGCACTTCGACCTAAAATCATGAAACTTTCCACAGTTAACAAACATACCATAAGGTTTATTTTTAGATGTGGAGCCATCTGTGATTTGACCTATGACGTCACTAAAAGGTCAATGACGTCACACATAAAGAAATGGCTAGTATTGACCATATATTTCTTACTAAAGTGCTGAAAAGAATATGTATTTAGTAGTAAAAGCTTGCAATCATCTTAATAAAGTACAAAATAAGACAACTTTAAGCCTTGAGCTTATTTTACGGACTTTGACCTTTGACCTTGGTTGACCTTTAAATGTTAAAATTGAATCAGGATTAGCCTGGTTAAAATGCATGCCTAATGCAACAAATGCAGATCGTATAACTGTACTCTGACTGTTTAGTTTGAAGTTTTATAATTAGCTGTGTTTTAAGCTGTTTCAAGTGGCTGTTCCAAGCTACCTGTACTATTACCATTCTCCGGAATGCGAGAAGAGCGTGAGAGCAGTGCACGTCAATGCCCCCATGAGGTTTTTTTACAATTTTGAAAAGAGGATCTTCTCTGGGTTTGCTAAAGCTTTCAGTAGCTGTTCATCCATCTTTTCAGGACATTTTGATGTAATAACCATTTCTTGGCAGTTTTTGACGTTGCCATAGCAACCACATAATTATCAAAATTTTACATTTTCTTTGTTCTAATGATATTTTTTCCACCAACATTGCATTATTAGTGCGTTTTAACATCCCATTATTGCTTTGGAATGATTTTGTTTCAATTTATTGCACTCTTTTGTGTGGAAATAGTGAAACCCTTGATGGCGGATGTAATGACGTCATTTGGCGTCATATGAAGTCATAACAAGTAACTATATTTCTTGTAGAGCAAGTTCAGAGCTATCTATAGGGCATAATGCTTTTGATACATCTGTAATAACTAAAACCCAAGGGTGGGGTTTCCATCAACCCCCAGTCCTTGTACGGTCGTCGGGGTACCGACCCGGTTAACACACTTGCACCATCCTGCGCAACCCTTTTTACACCGACAGTCCGACAGTGTATGAACTCATAGCAATAAACCGAATCCTCTGTAAGGGTTGTCCACAGTGGTGCTATGGTAGTGGTATTCAGTCTAGGATCATCTCCTACAGGTGACATCTGGCATATAGCCGATGGGGTTTGTCATCAATTTACATGACGGGACACAATGACATTTTTTGTGCACCTAAGATGCGTAGAGGATTGCTCTCAACAGCAGCAGTCAACAATATTGAATACAGCCCTAGTTTTGCAAAGTCAATCTATTTAAGTTATTTATTTTACATGGCAAAGTCATTCTGGTCAGGATGATTTGATCAGTGATATAGTTGATGACGAGAAGGGACGATGTGTCAACACTAATACATAATGTAGTATTGATAGATCTGTATTTGCATACGCTGGGAGTTTCATTGATTAGAAGACAGTGGATGGACTGGCGCACATATCCAAGCAAACGTTGCTAGCCCTAGTATAGAAGGTATTTTAGCTAAAGTCATCCATGTGACCAAAACCCAGCACGCACATCATGTCACACCGCTGCGAGTCTCTATGCATTCTTCCAAAAAGCCTAATCATTCTTGTCCCCAGAGGCCACGATCCTTTTTGTCAGCACCAAGAATCAAGACCTCTGGCTGGTTCCAAAACCGGAAGTCCGCGAATCTCAGACTAACCGTCAAATCTGACAAATCTGATTGGCTGAGAATACAGAACGAGTACTCTGAGCATGCTCAACAAATTGGGACCGGCCAGAGTCTCGATTCTTGGTGCTGACCAAAAGGATTGTGGCCTCTGGGGATGAGAATGAGCCTATGTGGAAAGCCCAGGGTCAGCTGTGACAGCCATGATATCTGCCCCTTAAAGAATGGTGTGCAATGTAGACAAGTCGCAGTGTCCATTTCAAATACCGGTTGAAGACCTTAGTCTTTTATCGAGAAATATTGTGGTCAGATCTATTCGAGATGGCAATTTTCAGCTATAAATAGAGTTACTGATAAAGGTCATGCCCTGGACTGTTTGCTCTTGATTATACCCACTACTCCAGATATTAATGACGGGGAGATGTAGACCCCAAAAAGTCCATTGTCCCAAAACGTAACCCCAAAAAAGTCTGGCTTTTTTCTCTAAATAAATAATAAGTAGATAAAACATCAAGAAAGTACACAATAGTTGATGTGTCCACCTTTATTCATTGTTTGATATAAAGTCGAGGCTATGCCTTTCATCAACCCTAAAAATGTCCCCGCCAAAATCTTTCTATACCCCCCAAAAAAACTGCCAGAAAATTTATAGCCCCCAAAAGTCCCCAAATTGCTAATTTGATTTTCAAACCCCCAAAAGGTCTTTACACCTCCTCTTCACTAATATACCTGCACTCCTATTGTTGATGCAATATGTTTGGATGCATACTGCTGTAGTTGTTCAATCCGGGCACGGTTGAGACTTTCCAAGATTATGCTGATCTGGTATTTCGACCGTATGTGACATCTCAACTAGAATCAGCTGACAGAGCGGCAGGGTCTAGGATGTCTACATTCCAAACAGTTTGAAGAACACAACTAGAGAAAAGCGAGGGAAGGGTGTGCGGTGTGAGCAGGCGAGTGCGGCTACCAACAACAGTGATTCTGAGAGCTGATTCTGGTCAGTTTTTAGTCCCAACAAGTTACAAGTCAACCAAGTACAGATAAAGCCATCTACACAACAGGTGGTAGAGATTTTCTTAATACACTGGTAGAGGTGGATGTTGCAAACTTGATCCCATGCTAGCAGACACCTATCTCCTTCTGCACATTGCAAACAGAGGATGTAGGACAGTATGTGTGCACATTGTTGAAGCAGAAGTCGTAGTGTTGCCCATTGCTACTTTTGACAAGATTAAGCCCAATGAATTGTGGGTGGCTTTTGGTAACGACACAAGTTTCAAATATGTTCCTGTCCATCAACTTGTTGACTCGATTGAGCCCTAGATATGCAGCCCTCCACCTGTCTTCCATGTCCTGACAGTGTGCGATACCGTCTTGTCATTCAGTAGTATAGGTTAAGAAAATTTCCTGGGACACATGACTGAGTTTCCCAGAAGTTACCAATGCATTTGAAGACATCATACATATGCCTAGTGATATAGAAAATGCCGTTCTGCCACTGCTTGAGTGGTTTAAGGTGCTGCTGTATGAGCGCAGAAGTCAACAGCGCCTGTAAACATCTGTACAAGTTTTTCCTCTCTTCGTGAAGTCTTAAGAATATATCACCGACCCAAGCTGTGCTGATACAACATATGCGAGCCTGTTATCAGGCAAACACCCGGAACCAGGTCCTAATTGCAGATCCTGATTCTCAGCTACTTTACCTTTAGTTAAAGCCCTTCTAACTGGAGCTAGAAACAAAGTAGTAAAGGGTAGGTACCACTGTATACAACCCTTACAAAGGCTTCGTTTTATTGCTATGAGTTGATGCACTGACTGCAGGTTCAAGAAGGATTGTGCAGGACGATGCAAGTGTGTTAAGTCCTCAAGCCTTAAAAAGGCCTGGGTGCAGGGAAATTATGGTTGATAAGCAATATCTCAGGTTAGATTTGTTCTACCACGCTGAATTTTTTTCTGATTATAAAACTCGATATTCTTTTTTGTATATATCTTTTTTTGATCACGTAGCATGTCACGTGATAGTTTTCGTAAAATTTCGTAAATAAGCGACTTGTACTTGTATTCATCAATAAATGAGTGTTTTCGATAGTGTAAAGTTATTTACCTGCCTTTGGAATGATCATCCATGATTTCGATTTAAAGAGTTATAAGTAATTAAAAGTCTTTTTTTTTTTTTTTTCAAGAAATGACCTTTGCCCTATAATTTTTTTCAGAAACGAGGGACGGTCATTCCAAACGTGAAGGGCTGGAAATATTTGACCTGCATCTAAAAAGCCTTTTTGTTTGATGATTTCACTGAACACCACCGGCAATTCCCCAAATATTGGCTATTTTCTGCCAAATGTCGCGTGGCATGTCACGTGACCTGCCAGAAGCCCTAATACCACCTTAAAATGTCAAGGACGTTAAAACCTAACTGTGTGATAAATTTGGTTGCATTGCCATTCTTGTCACCAGAAATATATCAAATAAACTTATTTTTCCCAGCAAAAGTATTTGACCCAGGCATTAATGTGCTTGAGTCAGTATTGACGTGCACTGCTCTCTGCTCATGTTAATGGAGAATGTACCAGTAGCTTGAAACAGCTTAGAACACAGTTAAAACTTCAAACTAAACAGTCAGATTATAGTTATACGAATCTGCATTTGTTACATAAGGCATACATTTTAACCAGGCTAATCCGGATTCAATTTTAACATTTAAAGGTCAACCAAGGTCAAAGGTCAAAGTCCATAAAATAAGCCCAAAGCATTAAGTTGTCTTATTTTGTGCTTTATTAAGATGATTGTAAGCTTTTACTGCCAAATAGATATTCTTTTCAGCATTTTAGTAAGAAATATATGGTCAATACTAGCCACTTCTTTCTGTGTGACGTCATTGACCTTTTAGTGACGTCATAGGTCAAATCTCAGATGGCTCCACATCTAAAAATAAACCTTATGGTATGTTTATCAACTGTGGAAAGTTTCATGCTTTTAGGCCAAAGTGCACACTTCTTGATATTAGCCGCTGTACTATCACTTGATAACGTTTCGCAGGCCTATTGCGATCCTTATCTAGTACGACGAAGACTGCCGAAGACTTCCGACGATTAACGAAGATCATCCGAAGACTGCCGAAGATCACCCGAAGACTTCCGATGGTTAACGAAGATCACCCGAAGACTTTCGACGGTTAACGAAGGTAGGTAGCAACTTTTTGGATTTTTGGCAGTTTTCTAGCAACTTTTTGGCATTTCAGTGAGCAACTTTTCAGCATGTTATGGCTCCGTCAATTCCAAGCCCGACCATTCCCCACCCCCCCCCCCCCCGGGCATTTGTCGGGCATTTTACAACTTTTCCATCCCTCGGGGGTGGGGCATTGTCAAAGGCAACACGATCTTTCGTATTTTAAAAGACGTACACGTTTTGTTGTTTATTTAAAATTTCCTGATTGCCCCCGATATAAAAATATAAAAACTGAGTTGATATTAAACCTCGTTTGAGTCCCGCACTTTTCAAGTGTACCGTAGCCCCACCCCCACCCCACATGTGCAAACATTTGCACCGTTGCTTTCCACGTACGAACCAAAGATGTAAAGATGGCGGAACGAAGCTTCGTGTTGCAGTTGTAATGAAAAAATGTTCCAAAATTCATGATTACAGGTATAAATAAAGAGCTATGTATTTGTGAACAATTATAGTGTCCATCATTAATAGTTCTGCTTGGAATTTAGATTTTTAATTCCTCGATCCTCTCAAAAAGTTTTTGAACTTGTCCCGTGGGTCGGGCATTTGCACTGCTCCTGAAGCCCCACCGTGGGGATTTTGTGCATGTAAGCTGACCCCACCGTGGGGCATCAAAAAAATGACAAATGCCCGACAAATGCCCGGGGGGGGGGGGATGAGCGGGCTTGGAATTGACGGAGCCATTACGAGCACAATCGGGACAGGCCTACATATATCCAGTAGGGGGCTTATAATCGGGGGATCTAGAGGAGAGGCCCACTCTCTCCCCCTTCTATTTTTGTGGGAGAAAATAAAATGCATGCGTAGGACCGAAAATGTTTCGCCCTTCACCCGCTTCTTTCCCTTTTTTTTTTTTTTTTATAAAGGCCTATCACTTGCCAACTCCCCCAATGGGCTTATATTCAGGGCTGGAGAGGGATGGCTCTTATTATCGGAGTGGTGGGGGGGGGGCTTTTGTGTCCGAGATTTGGTGTACGGTGTTGCGATGTCAGCATATGGGAGGGGGGAGGGTGGGTATCAAAAACTTATGTGTGTGTGCAGGAGCATATCACCCTGGAGCCTCCATCTCCCTTATTGGGCCTATGACACGGCGTAGTTACACCTTGAGCTATTTTTAGAATTACTTTTGCCGCGAAAATCACCCGTTGCGAGCACGAGGACGAGGTTGTCATTCATGTTTCAGATTAAAAATAAAACCAAGAATGGATGAGAGGAACGTGGAATAAGAACTAGAACGGCAGAATGTCGAACTACGAATTCTCACTTGTTCCCGGACGTACACGGAAATCTTTTCGCGGGAGAACGATTCTAAAAATAGCCGAAGGTGTAAATACGCTGTTGTCATTATCAGCACAGATAGAGGCTCCTAGGTGATATGCTCCTGGTGTGGGTCAACATCTCTTACTTTAATATCTTCCACAAAGTAAGTAAATATCACTAGCTTCACATTCTTAAACACGAAACTTTATTACACAGGTGAAGTATCTGGATATCACCTACAGTACAATGTATATATACAAGCCACAGCCACAAACAGTCATAAGTTAGCTGGGTGCAGAGTTCTGTCTAAATTGCCTCAGTCCTTGTAGGAATATCTTCTTGGTTTGATCCATCATCTCTTGGTAAAATTTCAAGTCTTCTTCTTTTGCTTTCAGCGTAGAATTGAGCGCTTCCTTCAGTGCGTCGTTTTCGTCTGTTTGGATAGCGAGCCTGCAAACGAGAATACAAACATGGCCTCTTTAGGGATGGGCCATTTTATTTTGGGAGGGGGGTTGGGCAATTACGCGCGCGCTCAATTCTTCCCCCGCTCGAGAGACTAAATTGAAAGTTGGGATGTAAAAATGTTCGTTCGTCGTGAAGCGACTAGAAGCAATAATTCACATCGTTTTGCTCACATTTCAGGATGGAATCAAAGTTACTTGCAAAAACGTGTGCTTTTTTAACCTATTTTATCGTGGTTGCTTTGAAGTTTATTAGCGCTGGTTTGGGTACATGAAAAAAAAACAATAGAGGTTTTAGATCGAGGTTTGTTTTTTATACTTCTGACGCAAACCTCTAGGCGTCACGTGACCGAACTCCTAAGGTCACGTTTGCTGTTTGCCGTTCACGTTTGAGCCGCGCGAAAAGGAGTTTCACGTAAGTCGATTCCCTCAACTAAAACTCTCTATTAATAACTGCTGTGAGAAATTACTGCTATTTTAATTTACGTTCAAGTGAAAATCCTAAAGGACCCTAAAGCCATTTTTCTGCGATTTGAAATAACACTTAAATATATTCCATTTGGTGACAAATCTGTCTTCTACATTGCACACTGAAGACGTTACGCGACAAGAACATCAGTCACGCCACTCGACTTCGTCTCGTAGCGTAGCTATTCGTTCTTACCACGTTTTGGCCCGGCGTTATCTATACGAGCGTTTTTAGAAGAAAGACGCACGGCCAAATGGAATATATTAATTTTATTAACTTGTTCTACTACCTTGTTGCAAGCTCTTCCGAGTCCTCCGTCTTTGCCTGTCGTTCCTGTACCGCACTCCCTGTACCGTACCCCTTCCCCCTTCCCTTGGCCACGCCCTGTTGTCCAGACTGCACTCGGCTAAGCTGCTTCTCCATGTGGACGACTTGTCGTCGTTCCTGTTGCCACTTGCTGGTTGCATCCAACTCGCTGTTCTTAGCTTCGTCGACTCTGGAAATATACAGAGAAGTTTGAAAAATATATTGTCGAAAGTAATTCTGTGTTTGCTTTGATTTAGAGTTTGCTCCGCTCTCTGACTGGATCAAAACCCTCGTGCAACATTAGACGGCAAAACAGTCCGTATTTTAGCGCGTTCCTTGGGTGAAACGCGGCGGTCCGAAAAGGACCAGGAGCGAGCGTATACCATAACGAATCGACGACATTTTTCATGGTCTACACTTTTATAGACCATAGAAATGACGCCATAAAATGTCCAAAACCTCAAGTTGAACCACGAGCCGCAGGCGAGTGGTTGCACTGCCAGGTCCCAAGTTTTGGACATTTTTATGGTGTCATTTCTGTGGTCTATGAGAGTGTAGATCATGAAAAAATGTTGTCGATTTTTTTTTTTTTTACAACAACATGGACAAAAATACGAGCGGAATTGGCTTTATCTTTCGTTGAGAAACGCGCGCGACATTGCGAAAGAATACGCCATCACTTGCGTTGCGTTTGACGTCACTTTCGTGGTCTCCCATGACCTCTCATCGACCATAGCTCTTGACCAATGAGCGCAAGAGAAATTTGACAGTTATTGTAAAAAAAAAATCCATGTTGCCGAGAAGGCCGCCCATACCTTCCCCTCCCTCCTCATTCCTCTGACCACCCCTCTTCGTAGTTTAGCTCACGGATCTTACCTTCTCTGCAATAGAGTAACCAATTCTAACAGTCGATCCCTCTCAACTTCAGCAGCCTGACATAACGACTTGCTCTCTTGTACTTGAGATCTTAATAAATGGATTTCCTCACTGAAACAATCACAAATTGAATGCAAATCAGAGAGCCTACTCTTAAAAGCATTTTTGCGTTTTTTCGCAAATTGGTTATAAGAACACTTGTACAATGTACCGTGACCTATTTGTTAGCAATCGTAGTGAAAATGTCGTTGGTTTCTTCCTTCGACCAATTAAAACTCAGCAAAATGACAGCTTATGCTTAGACGCGACGTTTCCCGCGCTTACCACCGCTGTCATTTTTTTCCGCGCTTGCCATCGATGTCATGTTTTCCCGCGCTTTCCTGCAAACTGTCACATGGCTTTTCTTCGTGTTTTTATTGCACTGCATGTATCTGCCCAATCCCTCCTCGTTTTTATCCCTAATTACATAATTATTACATTTCCGCTCGCGCGAAGGATGTGAGGAGCTGATAGTCCAGTATGTGACTGGTATTGTGATAATCTGGGTTTTACTTTTACGACATAGAGTCGTTGAAAAATCGCCCTAAAGGAAAACAAAGGGGACACGTACCTGCCCCCAGCACTATTCCTGCGTCCCCTGCTTCCACGCCCTCCACTGGGTGGTGTGGGAGGAAGTTGGTATCCCTGTGCAGAACCCTTTCCCGACATGCCACTCGCGCTTCCTCTTGACCTCACGTGCCGTCGAGCTGGACTGCCGGGAACGGAGGGAACCTGGGTTCTACTGGGTCCTTCAGGTTGGTGTTGTGAAGGCGTCGCCTGTCTCCGATGCGGCATGTAACCATTATTTTGAGCGCCTGAGTCCTCGGCCCTCTCTGCGAGAGGTCCTTTAGATAAAGGTCCTTCCACAGAACCATTAACATAGCCATAGGCTGGTATAGGACCTACAGATCCAGGGCCTTGATTCGACACATCTACAACGCCATAACCTGATGCAGCTCTGTCAAATCTTTCTTCGTTTGTTGGTAAATCCACAGTGCTGCACGCCACAGATTTAGTCTCGCGTTGTGTTAATTCCCTGTATTTTTCGGTCGTGTTTTGCAGTGCTTGCTTTGCTTTACCGAGCTCTTGTTCTAGTTGCCGTATTCGTCCATCGCGTTCGTGGCACTCCTGTTGGAGATGCTCTATTTGAGCCCTGTCCTGTGGTGCGCTTACAGCCTTAGGGGGTGGGGGAGCTGCTTTTTTACTCGCTACACTCTTGAGCTGTTGTTGTTCTCTCTACAAAGGAATAACTTAGGTTACGTCCGATAACAAGACAATTTAATTCACTTGTCAACAAACCTTGTAGAGCAAGGAGCCAAAAAGTGTGACCGCTTTTAATTAATTCACATTCTTTCGTGCGCACAGACTATCCAATCAGAAGCTTGCCGAGGATAGCTATCTTCGGCTTCTGATTGGATGGATAGTCTGCACGCGCGAAAGAATGCGAATTAATTAAAAGTGGTCACACTTTTGGGCTCCTTGTTGTAAGCTACAATAAAACGGAAACTACAATAACCAAACATATATCAAAGCTAAACCTAAAGCACCACACGTTTAAGTTCCAAGTTCAACATAAAAATCATCCTTACTGTTCGTACATTTTGATTTTGATTTCTCGAACTCTTCCTTTCTCAAACTTATTAATAATTCATCAAGTTAAAACAAAGGAAATCATAACCGTGACGGTGGTTTGGATACCCGGTCTTAATCAGCATAGATTTTGACAATTTCGTTTCTCCGTTTACTCCTTAGTTTTTGTTTCGATTGAGAAGATATATCAAACACTCGAGACAGTGTTTCATCACATTTCCGAACACCTCGAACTTCGTCAAAAATACTCCGCTGCGCGTCGTATTTTCAACTCTCTTCTCGGTGTTTGGAAATCGGATGAAACGCTGTCTCTCGTGTGTGATATATTACTTACCATCAGTGCGGCAATGAGCTCATCATCATGAGCGCCTTTCTCCAACAGAGTCTGTACTTGAGCCTTCAGTCCCTTCAATTCACTGGCCAGCACCCTGTTCCGAGCCTTCGCTGCGTCGTGTTTCTGTTGTAGTTTGGTGTGTTCTTGGTCCAGACTCTCGAACTCCGCTTGAGTTTTCTGATGAAAGGAAAGGGCGAAAAATCATGCTTGCTTGAATGCTAACTCCTAAATCACTTGACCCATATTTTTATAAATGAATAAACAACGAAATTGCTTTGATTGTTTTATTACGCTCCGTGATTGGTTTATAAAATTCGCGCCATCCTCTCAACCAATCAGATGCAAAACCAAAACCAATCGCGAATTGGTCGCACGCGTTTTCCCGCGCTTAACGCCAGTTACGTGTATTTGCTTTGAGTTCTCATTGGTTCGTTTTGTTGTTTACGTTTGTTGTGATTGGTCACTGTAATTGCTTTCGTTTTGGTTTTACGACACTCAATTGAAAACCGCTATATAAAAGAGTGAAACTAAGAACTAAAAAAAAAACAGTTGCCTGTCACCTCTTGGGCGTCCTTTCGATCTTTCTCGATCTTTTTCAGCACAGAGCGATGTTTTTCATCGTATTGTGACGGAGCTGTGGATGGTGACATCATAACAGACCTCAGCAGAATGTTGTTAGATGTCGCCGAACCGCTCCGTGCAACTTGAGTCAACTGTCCTTTTAACTCGGAAACCTGTCAAACAAGAATGTAATACAAGTTTACACTATGTGCACCTGCAGTCTTAATGTCTAAAGTGCCTATTCCAAAAAAAGAACAAAAAAGAACACGCATTGATTTTTCCATACAGTCGAAGCTCCCGTAAGCACACCCCTCGGGAAGCAGAAAAAGTGTCCGCAACTGGAGCTGGCTGCTTACGGGAATGTTCTCGTAAGCGGCCACTAGCAGTATAAGGGATGGTGGCCGCTTACGAGAGCTTGTACCGCTCACACTAAACAGTATAATGCGAAAAAAATTACCATCGTATGAAATGACAAAACAAACAAATATGAAGACAAATAGCGGTCTGAAGGTCATTGGTTAACATAAGATTGAGGCTGATTGTTCCTTTAGTGTGTCCGTTTATGGGAGCTTAGAAACAACATTAAAATCCAAATTGTACCCCTCGAAAGTGTCCGCGGCCGCTTACGGGAATGTGTAAATACAGAGTTTGTATGATAGTTCAAACGAGGTTTTGTCAAGGTGGCCGTAAGTAGAGCTGTCCTCCCATCTGTCTTTGGTAAACGTTAAGAAGCCGAAAAATATCTCTGTTCACAGCAAACTCGCAAATAAATTGGCACAATCATTTGTCAATAAAAGCAAGTGTCACAACGGTACCTTGTTCTGCAGGGAAGTGATCTGTTGCTGTCGTCCTCTCCAGCCACTGGAATCATTCAACAGTGAAGTGATGTTAAACCCTTCTCCAACTTCCTTTGCAAGAACCTTTCAAGTTTATTAAAATAAAAGATCAATAATTGATAGATCCTTGATTAGAAATTCACATATTGATATACATGGCAACGTCGGCCAGTCTTTCGTCATCAAGGGGGGATTCATATATAAAAGTGACGGGGTTTATCGTCGGAAATTTTCAACAGAACCCCTTAAAGTTACCAGAATCTCGTTTTATTGGCGTGGCTCAAGTTCATTTTTACCCCTAAGAGGTACCAATTCTAAGACAAAACTAGTTCCTGTCATATGTTTTCAGGCTTAATATCCTGAAAGGTACCAGGATAACTTTAACAGGGGTCATTTTCACCCTGAGCAGTACTGAAGCCACCGATTTTGACAACCTCGATTCCAGGATCTCTCTCCTTTTCCTCCCTTGTCGTTGAGTTCTACTCAACGACAAGGGAGGAAAAGGAGAGAGAGCCTGGAATCTAGGTTGCGATTTTGACTGCAAAAAGGAATGACGTCACTTTTATATGGGGGTCCCCAAGGGGTCTTTTCTATACCCTACCACATGAATTCTGCATCAGAGACAGATTGAAGAGATTGTTAGATTAAAAAAATCTTCGAGTGACTCGAAACTCAAGCCTCGAAAGTCAATACTTGATTCTCGAAAACTTCAAGGATCGAGGATCGAGTTTCGAGTTACTAATGGTAATGGTATTTATATAGCGCATTTTCTATCATATTCAACTTACATTTGCCGGGTACTGTAAGTCCCACAAGGAGACTTGTACACAAAATGTAGATATGTACAGCCATGTACTTAGATTTGGCTTAGTCAATTATTATTGTATGAAGTTGGGGTATTGATTTAGTCCTAACCTTGTGTGCAACTTTCAAATCTTTCTTCAGCTTGTCGCACTGATTCCTAAACTCGGCCACCTTATTGTTTGCTTGGCTCAGTTTCTCTTGCAGGGCTGTGGTTTCAGAAGTTTCCTACAAATCATTACAAATAGAGAGACCAGTACTTAACATGATATGGATTGTACATCGCAGATTAGTCGATACAGGCAGAAATGCAGTGGCCTATTTTAACTAGCATCTTTGCACACATTGCGGACCTATGATGTTTGATCATTTAATAACATCTTAGTATGCATCAGAGACATATAATAGATTTATTACCTAGCATCTTCACACTCATTGCATTCATGCACTCATTATTTTAAAAAGCGTGTGAATTTCAGTGCCTTGACACACACATCGGGGACCTGATGTTAGATAATATTACAGGTCTAGCATCTTTGCACGCATTGCGGACCTATGATGCAAGATAACAGAGGAACGAGAAGAAACCACCATTTTGTAGATGACCTCCAGCCACTTGTATACTAGTGCATTCATACGAGTAGCTGACTACATTGCAGTATTTGTAGTAGATTTTTACTACAACTACATGTACAAATAATTCCTCGCGAAGCGAGGCCGAAGGCCTCGCGTAGCGGGGTTTATAATTCTGTCCCCCAAGAGCTGACGCGAGAGCAATTCTCGTGTGGCCTTTACGGTCATATTTATTTATTTATTTGTTTATTTATTTATTTATTTATTTATTTAATTGTTTGTTTGTGGAGTTGGGGGTTGACATGACGTCACACGCGCTCGTGGCCTAATGGCTTAAGGCGCTAACTTTTAAATCTGATCTTCAGGATTGAGGGCGACAGTTCAAATCCTAAAGCGTCCTTTTTTTAATTTTTTTTTTTATTTAGGTTCGAATCCGGGCCGTTCTCTCTTTTTTTTTTTTCCTTTTCTTTGTTTAATAACATTGACTTCGACGTAATCTGTGTAGACGTAACTGTAGAAACAGGAGCCGCAAGAATTACTCCAAGTTTGTTTATCGATCGAATTATCGACCGAATTTATATGGGAAGTGACTTTGTTGGACGTTAATAGTGCGGAGAATTTAGAACAAAAAAAACCCCGGCTTTATTAAATCCTGTATCAAGAACAGGAACATGAACGACGACTCAATAATTTCTCAAAGTACGATCAACATATGGCTTAGTTTTCATTGTAAACTTGTGTCTGAAACAATTCGCCGATCCGATATTGCGAAGATGATTTTACCTACAAACTGCGAGGTGGTTTCAGATCATTCGGACCGAAAAGTGGGGAAAACAGTACAAGAGCGCTACAATTTATTACAGATATCGAGAGACGAGCGAACTCCAATCGAAACCAAAATCCGGTGGCATAGCAAACACACGGCGTTCGTCCGGCGATTCTCAGAAACCTTGCAGCGATTCTTGGAAACCTTGCAGATCAAATCGCAGGCGTGCCCGTTACTAGGCAACAAAAGCTTCGCGAGGGCCTGCGAGTCACGTATTACTAGTATTATTATTAATCACTGTTAGTATGAATGTACCTTTTCTGAAATTGATGACTTTGGTTTACTCTTCTGCTCAGCACCAGGCTGCTTTGTGTGACTTTGCATAATTCCTGAAGATATCATCTGAGGAAACAGTGATTAATTTGAATTAAACAATGGACAATAATAGTTGTATAATTCCTCGCGAAGCGAGGCCGAAGGCCTCGCGTAGCGGGGTTTATAATTCTGTCCCCCAAGAGCTGACGCGAGAGCAATTCTCGTGTGGCCTTTACGGTCATATTTATTTATTTATTTGTTTATTTATTTATTTATTTATTTATTCCTCGCGAAGCGAGGCCGAAGGCCTCGCGTAGCGGGGTTTATAATTCTGTCCCCCAAGAGCTGACGCGAGAGCAATTCTCGTGTGGCCTTTACGGTCATATTTATTTATTTATTTATTTATTTATTTATTTATTTAATTGTTTGTTTGTGGAGTTGGGGGATGACATGACGTCACACGGCGCGCTCGTGGCCTAATGGCTTAAGGCGCTAACTTTTAAATGTGATCTTCGGGATTGAGGGCGTGAGTTCAAATCCGACATGGTCCTTCTTTTTTTTTTTTTTTTTTTTTTCGGTTCAAATCCAGGCCGTTCTTTTTTTTAACCCCCTTTTCTTTGCTTAATAACATTGACTTCGACGTAATCTTTGTACACGTAAATGTAGAAACAGGAACGGCTGCTGAAGCCCAATTTTTACTCCAAGTTTGTTTATCGAACAAATTTATATACGGGTCATTTGTGAAAAAAAACCGGCTTTATTAAATCCATTATCAACAACAGGAAAAGGAAAGACGACTCAGGAATTTCTCAAAGTACGATCAACATATGGCTAAGTTTTCATTGTAGACGCGAAGACTTGTGTCTGAAAATAATTCGCCGATCCGATATTGCGAAGAAGATTTTACCTACAAAAGCGAGGTGGTTTCAGATCATTCGGACGGAAAAGTGGGGAAAACAGTACAAGAGCGCTACAATTTATTACAGATATCGAGAGACGAGCGAACTCCAATCGAAACCAAAATCCGGTGGCATAGCAAAAACACGGCGTTCGTCCGGCGATTCTCAGAAACCTTGCAGCGATTCTTGGAAACCTTGCAGATCAAATCGCAGGCGTGCCCGTTACTAGGCAACAAAAGCTTCGCGAGGGCCTGCGAGTCACGTATTACTAGTTTAATTGTTTGTTTGTGGAGTTGGGGGTTGACATGACGTCACACGGCTCGTGGCCTAATGGCTCAAGGCGCTAACTTTTAAATCTGATCTTCGGGATTGAGGGCGTGAGTTCAAATCCGACATGGTCCTTCTTTTTTTTTTTTTTTTTTTTTTCGGTTCAAATCCAGGCCGTTCTTTTTTTAACCCCCTTTTCTTTGCTTAATAACATTGACTTCGACGTAATCTTTGTACACGTAAATGTAGAAACAGGAACGGCTGCTGAAGAATAACAATTTTTACTCCAAGTTTGTTTATCGAACAAATTTATATACGGGTCATTTGTGAAAGAAACCCGGCTTTATTAAATCCATTATCAACAACAGGAAAAGGAAAGACGACTCAGGAATTTCTCAAAGTACGATCAACATATATATGGCTTAGTTTTCATTGTAGACGCGAAGACTTGTGTCTAAAAATAATTCGCCGATCCGATATTGCGAAGAAGATTTTACCTACGAAAGCGAGGTGGTTTCAGATCATTCGGACGGAAAAGTGGGGAAAACAGTACAAGAGCGCTACAATTTATTACAGATATCGAGAGACGAGCGAACTCCAATCGAAACCAAAATCCGGTGGCATAGCAAACACACGGCGTTCCTCCGGCGATTCTCAGAAACCTTGCAGCGATTCTTGGAAACCTTGCAGATCAAATCGCAGGCGTGCCCGTTACTAGGCAACAAAAGCTTCGCGAGGGCCTGCGAGTCACGTATTACTAGTTAATCACTTACTTTTGCCAGTTGACTAGAGGAATAACAGATTTGTTCCTCGCGAAGCGAGGCCGAAGGCCTCGCGTAGCGGGGTTTATAATTCTGTCCCCCAAGAGCTGACGCGAGAGCAATTCTCGTGTGGCCTTTACGGTCATATTTATTTATTTATTTGTTTATTTATTTATTTATTTATTTATTTAATTGTTTGTTTGTGGAGTTGGGGGTTGACATGACGTCACACGGCTCGTGGCCTAATGGCTTAAGGCGCTAACTTTTAAATCTGATCTTCGGGATTGAGGGCGTGAGTTCAAATCCGACATGGTCCTTCTTTTTTTTTTTTTTTTTTTTTTCGGTTCAAATCCAGGCCGTTCTTTTTTTAACCCCCTTTTCTTTGCTTAATAACATTGACTTCGACGTAATCTTTGTACACGTAAATGTAGAAACAGGAACGGCTGCTGAAGAATAACAATTTTTACTCCAAGTTTGTTTATCGAACAAATTTATATACGGGTCATTTGTGAAAGAAACCCGGCTTTATTAAATCCATTATCAACAACAGGAAAAGGAAAGACGACTCAGGAATTTCTCAAAGTACGATCAACATATATATGGCTTAGTTTTCATTGTAGACGCGAAGACTTGTGTCTAAAAATAATTCGCCGATCCGATATTGCGAAGAAGATTTTACCTACGAAAGCGAGGTGGTTTCAGATCATTCGGACGGAAAAGTGGGGAAAACAGTACAAGAGCGCTACAATTTATTACAGATATCGAGAGACGAGCGAACTCCAATCGAAACCAAAATCCGGTGGCATAGCAAACACACGGCGTTCCTCCGGCGATTCTCAGAAACCTTGCAGCGATTCTTGGAAACCTTGCAGATCAAATCGCAGGCGTGCCCGTTACTAGGCAACAAAAGCTTCGCGAGGGCCTGCGAGTCACGTATTACTAGTTAATCACTTACTTTTGCCAGTTGACTAGAGGAATAACAGATTTGTTCCTCGCGAAGCGAGGCCGAAGGCCTCGCGTAGCGGGGTTTATAATTCTGTCCCCCAAGAGCTGACGCGAGAGCAATTCTCGTGTGGCCTTTACGGTCATATTTATTTATTTATTTGTTTATTTATTTATTTATTTATTTATTTAATTGTTTGTTTGTGGAGTTGGGGGTTGACATGACGTCACACGGCGCGCTCGTGGCCTAATGGCTTAAGGCGCTAACTTTTAAATCTGATCTTCGGGATTGAGGGCGTAAGTTCAAATCCTACATGGTCCTTCTTTTTTTTTTTTTTCGGTTCAAATCCAGGCCGTTCTTTTTTTAACCCCCTTTTCTTTGCTTAATAACATTGACTTCGACGTAATCTTTGTACACGTAAATATAGAAACAGGAACGGCTGCTGAAGAATAACAATTTTTACTCCAAGTTTGTTTATCGAATAAATTTATATACGGGTCATTTGTGAAAAAAAAACCCGGCTTTATTAAATCCATTATCAACAACAGGAAAAGGAAAGACGACTCAGGAATTTCTCAAAGTACGATCAACATATGGCTTAGTTTTCATTGTAGACGCGAAGACTTGTGTCTGAAAATAATTCGCCGATCCGATATTACGAAGAAGATTTTACCTACAAAAGCGAGGTGGTTTCAGATCATTCGGACGGAAAAGTGGGGAAAACAGTACAATTTATTACAGATATCGAGAGACGAGCGAACTCCAGTCGAAACCAAAATCCGGTAGCATAGCAAAAACACGGCGTTCGTCCGGCGATTCTCAGAAACCTTGCAGCGATTCTTGGAAACCTTGCAGATCAAATCGCAGGCGTGCCCGTTACTAGGCAACAAAAGCTTCGCGAGGGCCTGCGAGTCACGTATTACTAGTATTAATTTTTGGGTCAGGTCTGAAATGCTGTAGGGTACTTGGAAAATCACATATTTTGGTCTGAAATAGCAGGCTCACAATTTTGGGGAACGCACCTATAATATTTTTTTAACGAGCGGGTTGGTGACAAAGCGCCGAAATGCGCACCAGGAGTCGTACACAAGGGTCTTGAGAAAACAACGTGACGATTCGCCCCTGAAAAAGTTTGGGTGGGGGCCAGATTGGTGTCCACAGTCGCATAGATAGCCCAAAATTGTCAAATCAGTTCTGCTAGCGAGAGACACGTGTCACTCAACACCAAGTTAGGATACGCTACGGTCGAATGCAATTATTTATCAAATCACTTGAAAACTTTGGTAACAGCCCAAAACCGCACAGGCAAATGATTTAAGCATGATATGCTTTTCATTAAATTTACAATTAACTTAGGTGGGACCAACAAAACATTCCATGAAATGTGTGAGATCCTTTCCTCTTGTATGTAACGCCAGTCTAACTGATCTAACCAGTTCTATCGGCTGGCCAATCTATTACATTTCTCCCTCGTTCTGGGAGGAATGACTACGAGTAAGTCAAGAGCCGCTGCAAATAGTCAAAAAGTTTACAAACAAAAAAATCATTTTTAACTGACCTCCGGCTGCTTGGGACGCGCCAGCGGAAGAGCTAAGCCTGTCTATGGATTGATGCATCTCTCCCAGCTGATCTTTGATCTTTTTGGCTTCCTCTCGAACTGCTGTCTCTAAACACTGCGGGCCGAATATTTAAACAAGGTTTAGACAGGGCTTAACAAAACCGTGGCCTAACTAGAGTTCAAACTGCCCAACTTAAATGTGTTAACGTCATTTACAGTATTACCCTGTTTAGAACACAGACTAAAAAAAATTAGACTTCGTTTAAATATTCGGCCCTGCAAGTTCTCTTCTATTACCTGTGTCGTTCCTTCTAGCTCCCTCTGGACACCTTTAAAATGTTTCCCCAAATGTTCCATTCCTTCTCGGACTTCTCGAGTTGTGGTTCTCAGTTCCTCTCCCAGCTGATCTTTGATGTCTTTGGCTTCCACTCGAACTGCTGTCTCTAAACACTGAACGTTCTCTTCTATCCCTCGCTGAACACCTTCAAAACTTGTCCCCAAATGTTCCATTCCTTCTCGGACGTCTCGAGTTGTGGTTCTCAGTTCCTCTCCCAGCTGATCTTTGATGTCTTTGGCTTCCTCTCGAACTGTTGTTTCTAAACACTGGACGTTCTCTTCTATGCCTGTGTCATTCATTGCATCCCTCGCTGAACACCTTTAAAACGTGTCTCCAAACGTTCCACCCCTTCTTGGACGTCTTGAGCTGAGGATTTCAGTTCCTCTATCGACTCTTTTATTTCTATATCGTTTCTATACCACGTGAGCAGTTCCTCTATATTCCTTTCATCCTCTGCTGTAAAAGGATCCTTTAAAAAGTTATCAATAGCCTCCTGCCATTCCTGTTTCTTTGCAGGGCTGATTTTTCCCGCAATTCTAACAAGAGCTTCGCCGATTTATTGCCAAAACTGTTGGAACTCATCATCTGTTATCTCCATATTTTGATTCACATGACCGTACACTGAGTTGCGGTAATATTTAATTCTTGCTAAATCTGCAGTTAAAGTGTGGTCTGTACTTGTTGGTAGAGCATCCCAACCCGTGGAGGGAGGCACGAGGCCACATGTTGTCCTCAGCAACCTGAAGAGCAGAGTGATGTCAAAATCTGTTGACTTGGCGGACACCCCCGGGGAAGGATAAAGACAGTCCCACTGTGGCTTAGTAAGCTTTGCAGATTTGAGTTGCTTTATAGTAGCTGGATTGTTCAATATTTTGGGAAGATTACTTGGTGGAAAATAAAATCAAAAAACTCCATCAGTGCGTTGGTGCCTCCACTAATTTTAAAATGGGTTAAAGTTTGTTTTCTAGTGAGAAGTCTGCCGGTATAGGACGAATATCTTTCTTCCAAGCACGATGATTTTAAAGGGATTTTCTTGTATCCCAACGTGAAATTATTACTTCACAGGATTTTGTACCTTTGTTGTGAAGCTTCAAACAAATAATTTCTGAATCGAGAGCCGTGAACATTCAGAACCAAGTGTTTTGATATAAAATCATAAGAACCCAGCGAAAAATATTCTTAATTGAATACCATAAAAACAGTGAAGATGGCAGCCGATTTCGGATTTGCTCACCACTTCGGCTGTTAAACGTTCGGCAGCTTTGCAAGACAACCGGCAAAACAAGAGAACGCGGATTTGATGGTTCGCGAAGCTCTGATCTTCAAAAGCGCTTTTGGGAGAAAATAAACTTGTTTTAGATGTAACACGATTGTGTATAAAATAACTCAACTAATTTCTCTCTTCTTGAAAGTCGCATGAAATCGGTACTTGGTAATTTTGAGAACTTGACCGTCTGGAAAATATATTAACCGTCCAACCCCCCTCCCCTCAGGAATTTCCTGGGCCTTTAACCCCCCCACTTCTCTGGAACAATTCCCTCCGTGGTGGGGGTATGATTATCTGCTGGAACCACACATTCAGGGTTTGTATTCTCACTCACCACTTTAGGTTGGGATGGCCGAATGTTAGGGCACTCTGGGCTGCCCTTTTGGACTCTGAGTAATAAACAACAAAACGTGTACGTCTTTTAAAATACGAAACATCGCGTTGCCTTTGACAATGCCCCACCCCCGGGCTTGACAATGCCCCACCCCGGGCTGCCCGGTTATAGCAAATGCCCCACCCTAGGAATGGAAAAGTTGTAAAATGCCCGACAAATGCCCGGGGGGGGATTGTCGGGCTTGGAATTGACGGAGCTACTACCCCTCAAGAATTCATTGAAAAATCAGTTCACCCCTCGCGAATTCCTAGAAAAATCAATTCACCTCAAGAATTCCTAGAAAAATTCCTTGCCCCAGCCTAACTAGCCTGCGAACGCAGAGTTTCTTTGAGTTTGACAAATCTATTTTCAACTTTGCCGGTCGTAATTTTGTCGGCTTCTTCCCAAGATTTCTGCAGATTATTCATTGACATTTGGTGTTCAAAAACAAAACAAATTCGCTGCTATTTCGCTTTTATGTAAAACGAGAGTGTTTTGGCTTCTGTTATGATTAAAACAATTATTTTTTCTTACCTCTAAACATTTTCGTTCGTCCATGTTGTTTTTCTAAATCACTTCATCGCTACTGTTTACAAATAAAAATGCTGTCGGCCGGTTAGACCGTGTCACTCTCCGCGAGAACGAAATTATTTTCTTTCTGCGTGATTCGTCGCCTCCAACCATTCCGATGATACAGTTTCACTTCGTTTTCAATACAGGTAAAGCATTACTGGTCAAAACGACAGGTTCAACTTTGAAATCAAGATTAAACTACGCATAGTGAACATCCGGGACATGCGTGCTCTATAGTTTTTAGCCGTGATCTATAAGACATTATAATCCATCAAATATTTTTCTCGCGCGGGATTGGTCTTAACACATCACGTGACGCAGCCAAAACTGGGGAATATCCGGGTGATATTCCCCAAGTGATATTCCCCAGTTTTGAAAATTTGCGTTTTACGTTCGCATGTTCAGTTTTCGTCTCAAATAAATTGCTAAATTAAATAGAACTGATTGTTTTGGACAGACTAGAAATATTTTTGAACGCCAACAGAATTATTTTGATGTTTTTAAACAGCTTGGCCGACCAAGATCTTCCACGGCAAACAGAGCGGCCTTGTGAAAAAATATTTGAAGGATAATAACTACAATAGCCTCCATTTGGCTTCAAAAATATGCTCGGATATTTGTCCTTGGACATTATCTGTTCCTCGAAGCTCACAGTTTTCCTCGAGCTTCGCTCTCGGAAAACTGTTCGCTTCTCGGAACAGATAATGTCCGCGGACAAATATCCGAGCATATTTCCTCGCCAAATGGAGGCTATTGTTTATATAATGCACGGCTAGATTATATGCCGTATATATGACAGCTATTTTCTAAACTGTCATAAAACACGACGGGAATTTGAGAACAGAACACGAGAGAAATTTAGAAAACACGAGCCGCAGGCGAGTGTTTTTATAGAAACTTTATAGAAACAATTTATCTCTGTAGTGTCTTGATCATTTGAAAGTGAAAGACAGGGGAATACATTTTGTGTCCATTATTTAGCTGTGGTATAGTTGTATTAGTTGTACGACCGAGAGAAGAATCCTCGTGTGTTCAAATGTTAACAGTTTATTTACTTATACATTTAAGAAATTAAGTAGCACTATTTGATACAACCATCTCACTAGCAATTTAATGTTTTTTCTTTCTTTCCAATCACCGTAACTAAACTAAAAAACACGTTAATTAGAACCTACGGATGGATCATCCTTTTGTGACGTCCTTCGGACGACATGTTGCGTCACTAATGGAAGGATCTCCGAAGACTTCCGAACATTTCCGACAATATTATCAACAAAATGGCATACAGCGTAAATATAAAATTAACAATTATGTAAACATTTTGATAAACAAACTGAGCTTATTCGAGTATTTGACGTCATAAACAATTGGAATGATTATTGTAGAAGTGATTAGACTAACCGAAGTAACTATCTATACAACGCAGGGCTGCAAATAACAGTCGGTCATCGGACAATGTCCGACCAAAATTTGCCAATGTCCGATGAAATCCCAACTGTGGTCGGACATAATGTCCAGACAATTTTTTTTGCCTTCCAACGCTAATTAATGCATTATAACGCGTTTTGTTCTAAATGCAAACTAGTTTACTCTGCATTAACAGCGCATTAGATTATCAGGTTCGCTTATCAAGCAGCACTGTAATATGATGCCCGACCTCATTGTTTTGTCCGACCAAAATGGTGACTTAAAGAAAAAAATATTATTTGCAGCCCTACTACGTGTATAGCTTGTCATCAGGGCTCGGATGTTCGAAAGCCGATTAACGCTGATCGAGTATTAAAAGTCAATATCGAAGTTTTAACTTATGTTGTATAAAAGTTTTTTCACTGCTAATGTTTTATAGAGTTAGAGATTACTCAAAGTCAAAACTGAAGGACAAAAAATATAAACAGGAAACCTCATTGGAAAGTTAAAAATTTAAACTGAAATCAATCTTCACGCTATTAGCTTGACCGTCCTTTGAACAACTGGGCTCTGGTGTGTTCCTATTTTGGCCAATTCTCAGCTATCTGTTAAAATTTTGGTCATTTCTAAATAACAATCCTAATAACTCAATACGTTACAAGTCCTTACTAGTTCCAAGTATCTGCAAAATTAACGTTTTGAAACTACGCTGGAGTTCATTAATTGGGGCATCCAGTTACCTTTAGAAACATTGTACAATATCACAGACTACAAAAAATACAAACGTTCTGATGCTGTGGAAACCCTACACGAGTTATAGCGGCTCATTTATTTTAGTGGGAAAAAAAAAACTACATAAATCTCTTTGGTAGTCTAAATTACTTTGAAAAGCACCACAAAATCCTGACTTGGAAGACATTTTTGTGTGCACATCATGATGTCATTAATATTTCTTGAGGAATGGCAATCTGGCGGGACGTTTCCTAAAAAAGCAATGCAGGGAGTACATTTAATTATTTTGATGGAATTCATTTGCAAGAACTGAACCACCCTAGATTACTCGTTTGTTGTTAGAAGTCTAAATGTAGAACAAATATAATTTATAATTTTTAAAAACGTTTGGGCTTAGTCACGGCAAAATGAGATGTGGCGAATTGTTTGTGAACCCTGTCTCGAACTCCCAATGACGAAAATTGCTGTAATTCACCATTTTCCTTGCACACGGATGGAAATTCTCCATTGTGGTAAATGTAACAATGCAATACAATATGCTACAGAAAGCCCTTTCCAGTATAGTTACATCGGTTTTTGTTATTAGCACGGAACAAAACAACTGTGTTTCGAAGCAATTTTTACTTTCAATACGTTTTATCACATTAACTTTAATCTCGATTGACTCGATCAAACTCAACGGACGGCTGACAGATAGTTTAATGCGTTTGCCACGAAGATTGAGAAGTAATAGGCCATTTCCGAGTTGCCTTTTGCCTCTGTTTCAAAACGAGTCCTGGTGCAAAATCTTTCATATGAGTTTCAGTCGCATGTTTATTTTCATTGTAATTTTCATTTGATGGTTTCGCACCTGGATTCGTTTTGAAACAAAGGCAGAAGGCAACTTGGAAATGTCGTGTTGTCACAATCTGGCTCTCCTTTCCTCGTCTGTGAGCCTCTACTGGGAAAGGAAAACCTGAACAGTGATCATCTTTTGAATGTACGCACCTCATATAACTCTGCTTCTGACTTTGTCTAGGATCATTGTTGCTAATTCCAGTGCATCTTGGGCCATTTCTCGCGAGTAAATGTCGCTTGGAATCTGAGGAAAACTTACTTGGTCGGGGTAGCGCATGCGCGTGGAATCGCCCAAGTGAGACTCGAGTTGGCTTGATAGAGTGGTCAATTGAGAATCGTCCAATTTCAGGGAGTTTTGGACTAAGTTGTGAACGTTGGTCTTGTAAGCGTCTACCGAATATTGGGCCGCCTTTAGCGCTTTCTCTGCAGCCTGCAAAACGAGTAATTATCACCGTTACAAAATAATTCGAGATTGGAAAGAAATGATGGTATATGTCAAGCTTGTTCAAAATACAATGAGAAAGATTTTATTCAGGCCGTGACACATGCAAGATACTCAGATAAATAATAATAATTCCGAGATCTCCCAACAGGAGACGAACCCATGACCTTCGGCACACCTGAGCACGTTGAGCTACAGCAGACTCGTGGGAGCTATGCCAACAACAAAGTTGAAATGTGACAAACTTCCCGCAAACTGCCAGGATTATTACCATAATCAATCGTTGTTGGCATCAATCGTTTAATACAACCACAAGATTGTTCCATTAAACGGTCACTGCAAACGCCGTCTGATTAAGGAAGAGCGTTTATGCTTTGGCGCTCTTCGGGCCAAAAGCTACGTTTACCACTGTTTTTAGCGAAATTTTCTTAAATTAGGAAATAGGGGGCAATTCTCGGTCTCTAAGGCTGATTGTTCCACTGCATATATCACATGACCAGAATTTACTTCATTTTTTCTATTCTATTAATTGCAGTACCCCATATATTGATGGCTCGCAATATTCATAGTTGCATCACGCGTTTATCCTTACCTGGTGACATTTGAAGCAGGCCCACACGTAAGATGGTTTCAAGGTAGAAATGTCGTTATCAGCAGCTGCCAGGTCGGCTTCAGCTTGTCGGAACCAGCGTCTTGCCTCTCGTGGTTGGGGATTCGTGGTACAGAAGCTCGGAGGAACATGCCAAGACCGTGTTCCGTGGCCACATGACCCATAGTGTCGAAAGTAGCTATCTCGGTACCCTTGGCGCTGTGAGTGATACCGTCTTACACGCGTTCCCCAGAAACCATAGAACCCCTGGTAGCGCAGTCCTCCTCTTTCCAGCCGTTCAATTTCATTCTTTATGTGCTGAAACACTTCCGTACAGAAATCCTCGTTTCCTGGATTCTTGTCGGGATGCCACTGTAGAAACAGTCGCTTGACAATATTTCTCCTTCGGTTTTCCGGTAGCCGCCAAGCTTCTTCAAGTGTTCTTGAAATTTCGTCGAATATCTTCTGTTTATCCGACATGCAGCGGGAGTCAGGCAGGGCAAGTGCAGATGATGTTATCTCTTGAATGCGGTGAAATTTGTACAAGTAAGTAGCCTCGACAATCTTCGGTTCCTTATCATCTCCAATGTTGATCTTGTAAGACCTCGTCAAGAGGCTGGCGTTGTCACTCGTCACTTCCTCGATTATCACAGCATAGATGAAAGTGGCGTCTCCTTCTAGCAGTTCCAGACTTGGGTCATCCAACTCGTATCCAACGTATTCTCCGGGAGTAAACGCTTCGAAAGCCGGATTCAGAAGGTGATGTTCTTCAATCGGAATAAAACTACCTGGCGCTGGGTAAACGTCTCCTTTTTCTGCATCATAAGAATCATCTTGCCGAATCTTCCTCTTATCCAGTAAGGAACATATCTTGCCAGGCTGACTGCGCAGCATCTCGGGGATGTACATAGTTGTGCCTCGCAGCAGTCCTCTGCACGCTTCTGCAATCACTTCTGATAAAGTTAGAGCTATCGTAGACATGGCTTCTTCTACATCGTCGACCAAGCTAACATATACTTTCCAAATCTCTTCACCGGATTCTGAAACCTTCTGCAAAAAGTAGGGCACTTCGTGTTCACTACCTGGAATCACGATTCCATTATGAACCAGATGAGTGATAATTTTACTCATTCCCAGGAATTCAATGCTTTGTAAACTGCTTCTCACAGTTGTAACCACATTTTCATCGAGACTACCATCTTGATTGGCGTGACGAATGAGCCTGACAATTCCACGGTAGAATTCTTCTGAGTGAAGCTGCTTCTTCAGTGAGCTAGCAGCACCAACAACAAAACGCTCGGTGTTGTCTTCGGAATCCGCGAATTTTTCTTCGATTACGCAAGACATCATCTGAGGCCGCACAGCTGGGGGAAGAAGCATGATTAACTCCTTGTAATTTGCATTTGCCTTGCAGTTCACATTGGATCTCTTAAGGTCCACTACAAAAGGCAGGTCGAAGTCTTTAACACGACCATGATAATGCGGAGCGTCATCGAAGATAAGCTTGGTAGCCTTCGTCAACACAACAGGTGGTACAATGCCATCGAAACTGCTACTAAATGGACTTGTAGCGGGCAGGTACAACGTAGACAAATCCTGCTTTGCTTCGGAGGTGTCTTGCAATGTTTCAAATAGACCTTTAACTGCTCCTAAAGCACTGTCAACCTCATTTGGATGCAGTCGATTTGTCTTGCATTGCCCGTGTAACATGTCTAGGACCATAGCATAATGCGAAGGTGTGACAGAAGGAGAACAGCCCAGATATTTAAACAATGTCGCGAACTCACTAAGTTCGGCAGGCATTCCGTAAAGAAACGGCTTGATCTCAAGGTCCTTGTACAATTCAATGACTACCTGTCTAGTAAAAACAAAACGTTGGCCATTCTCGACCAAAACGCAAGGAGTATGCTCAAGTCGTTCCTTTGCAGCAGTGCTTGAGACGGCTTTTTCCTCAAGAAACCTGTAGATATTCGTCATTACTGATACTCTCGTGGATTGCCGCCTAGGCGTCACATCACTGCCGTTTTCCTTTGCCAGCTGACATGATACATTTTGGCAGTGAAAAGTAACAAGATTCACGGTTGGCACTGTACGAACTTCGAGATGGTCAAGGATAGCATTGCAGTAATCAATGGCACGTTTCCAGCCCAGTGGAGCGTTCACCTGGTACTGATAGTTCCTTGCATTTGCCCAATCTGGAAGGAGAGCTGCTGTCGTCCAAGCTATCTTAGTGTGTTGTGATAATACAGAGCCTTTGAATGCAATGTATGGAGTCTTGCCATCCATTTCTTCACCGAACGGACGATGAATTTCTCGAAGTTCCTGCTGAACAGGATCTGTGGCCACAAAGCGGATATCGCACACAGCTTGTAGAAGCCATTCTTCGACAACATTCTCTCGGCTGAAAAGGTGCTTCACCAGTAGTTTGGACTTTTCGTCGGTTCTCTCAGTCCGCTGTGTTGCACCTTCGCGTGCAACATCCCTAGCAAACGTCTCGAAAAGTTCTTGGGAAACTTCACAGATTAGCCCAATCTTATTTAAAAATGGCAGCCACTCTTGTGTGTTGAAAGGGTCCGGTGGGAACTTGTCTACAGAAAGAATTTTGCTGAAGACATCATTATGAGGGTCGTAATAAGAAGATGCCTTCTTCAAAGTCCCATCTCCGGAGGTAACAATCGCTGTGTTTGTCAAACAAGCTAGCAGCCTCTGCTTGTCGTCGGTTGATGCTTTTGGCAAAATAGAATCCCGGATGTACTCTAGGTGAACCAGCCTTCCTTCCGTGCTAAAAGTGTCAAAGTATTTCACAATGAAATTACAATATACTTCAACCGCCGATACACATTCGAATGCCAGAAATTCGAACAGCGGAGATAGATTTGACCAACCCTCCAAAAATACCACATGAAGTCGAAGTCCCAGTTCTTCCATATCTTTCCGTGGAATGTCAATGGGAAGGGCGCACACTCTTTTATCGTTTGCACTGACGAGTCCACCATGTGTTGCTTGATAAAAAGGAAGTCTTCTTATTATGTTCTTGTCACTTTCTTGCAGACTTGCAACGTTGTCACTGAAATACTTCAAAATGGTACGGCATTCCGAGGTTTTCAATTTCCCCTCAAGTGCTTGTGGGCTTTGGGTTAACTTGTGGTTCAAGGATTTGAGGAGAGATGTTGGCGTCTTAAGTGATGCTACTAGCTTGCGTGCAAGGTCATGAAAATCAAATGACATAACAACATAGTTCACTTCAGCCAGACTGAGCATTCTCAAAGCTTCCACAAGTGACCAACTAGTGGAATCGTGATCTGTAAAATCAAGGACAGATTCTGCCAATTTTAAGGGCACCAGAAAGTGTTTGGCTACCACACCGGAAATAATTCCATCGGGGGATCGTGGCATTCGGATCGTCTCAGTAGAAGGAAGGATGCTCCAGTTTGAAAGGGGTTGAAGTATTGCACGAATGCTTCTGATCTCTTGTTCTTTAATTGCACGAATGCTCCTGACCTCTTGTTCTTTAATTGCATCAATGTTTCCGATCCCTTGTTTTCTCATTGCATCAGTGCTTCTTAATCTGATCTTCTGTTCTTGTAACTTGGTTTCCTTGAAAACATGCTTTGCTCCTTCATTCAGGAAACTCCACACCCTGTTCACCCAATGTCGATTTGGCACTGCCTTCTGGTCTGGACACCACGTAACGTACCCATCTTTATTGAAATACTCAAGTGGTAGCGTTCGATGCAGGTTATCTGCAAAGTCTTGCACTCCAAAATGCTTGAACACAGGTGATTTTAGACTCAATGCACCGCTAAAGATCTGTATCCTAACATGGTCATGGACAAACATTTCTCTACATTGCGGTAGGATGTCAAGATAACGAGAGAGAAACATGGGATCAGAACTGCTGAATTCGTGTAAACGATTGTCCTGAGTTACAAGTAAAGGAAAACCAGGTAGGTTTTTCAAGAAGTGTTGGTCATCCTTGCAGTACGTAAGAACGAGTGTGACACCGTCAGCGTTCTTGAATGGTGTCTCTCCAACATCCACAGAGATTGATCCAATCCAGCAAAGGGGATCTTCGTTATTGAAGGTCTTGTAGAACTCCATTACAGAAGAAGGGGATATACAATGAGAATCCACACCCGATTTCTGCAATTCGTCATACACAGATAAGGAGAATTTGACAAGGTTAAATCCCGTTTGCAGTAGAATTTCCTCAAATGACGTCTTCCGCTCATTTCTTTCTTTCTCCTCTTCTTCAACCTTGCTTTGATCAACAAAACGTCTCGGTTGACTGGCAAAACAATCATGTTTTCCAAGATTATTGAAGAATGCTTTGCTTTTCCCTTCGCCTGTTGGAGGAAGCCATGTTAGTTGAACGTTAGGACTGGTACCTTCTGATGCGTTACTTCGCACAACGGGAAGGAGTCTCAAACTCTTCTTATCCATTCCTTGATATACGGATCTTACCAAGGTCTCCCAGTAGGGATTGCTGAAGACACCAAAAGGGAAAAGCTTCTCGTAGTCGTCGATGACTTTTACCAAAGCATCTTTACTGAAGTTAAGAGTAACTGGTTCTGCGTCGCGTGTAATTGGCAAATTATGAAAACGCTTCACCTCTTCCAAAAGTGTAAGATAGCACGAGGTTATCACATCTGTCAGCAAAGCGTTGTTCCAGTCACTGCGATAGCCAGTAGCTTCGTCCCTCCACAGATTTCTTCTTGCCTCGTGGTCCAGTGCAAAGTGACCATTGATGTGGACTGGAAGACCGGTTTCTAAAGGAAGCGGAAGAAAGCAGTAAGCTTTTTTCCCACCATTCTCCGACTCGCTTGTTGTTGATTTCTTTTCCAAAAGGCAAGCAACACCACCTCGAGGAAGCATTCCCAGATCACGCCTTTTGTAAGCATCCACGATGCTTGTGGGCACTTCGTCGCCAAAGCCAACCTGCTGGACAATTAGCCACTTTTCTTCGTTGCCAAGGCTGTCTCGTAAGTTCAGAACATATTGACAGGTTTTCACCTCGATGTTGCTGAGGTACGAGTCATCTCTTTTTTCAGCTGCCTTCCCGATCTGTTTGAGGTAAGTAGCAAACTGTTGCCTCTTCGTTGCATCCTCTTTTGACATTTTTGACTCGACGAAATAATGGTTCACCGCTTTTCCAGTTATCGGATCGATGTCACACAAAGTGATCTTCGTTACACTGTTCACAAAAAGCAGAACTTCAAAGAGCTCTTTTTTCAGTGCTTCCATCATGTCATCCAATGCTGCCAGTGTTACTGGTGAGTTAGATATCTTTGAATCGTTAGCCATCTCTTGGGTTCTCAATGGAAAACGAAACATCGTTGAATCTCGTATGGGGAACTGATCTTCAATATAGCAAGAAAAAACATCTGGAAACATGTCTTTCAACTTCGTTGTTGCTCTGAACATCCTTCCTGGTTCCAAAACAGTTGCACGAGGCACGTACTTGCAGTGTGGATCAAATACACACAAAACGTCTCCAATCTCTTCACCACTAGAGGCGAATGACGGCGCATCAGTCAAATGATACACGGCATTGAACCCCACGCCATACTGGCCAGTCTTGTTTGGATCATCTCCTTTGCTGCCTTCCCCAAGGTTCTGTATTCCCGCAATATCAGCTTTAGTGAAAGGTTTGTTGTTGTACACGCATAAAGCAGGGCCCTGGAGTGGTTTCCAATTGTCTTCAAATACTCTCTCATCTTGGTGCTGTCGAGGGTCTTTAATAAAGCAAATTTCGGTTGCTTGAGCATCATCAGCATTCTGAAGAAGTTCTTTCAATATTTCCTTCTCACATGGGTAAGCTGTTAGAATTCGGCTCAAACGATTTGTAAGTTTTTCCTTTTGTCCAAAGGCAATACCAGACGAGAAATGTTGCAGTGCTTCTTCACGGCGTGTTTTTATATCCAGTTGGCTGCTTGTTCGAGGTGGAATCAGGTCATTTAGAAAATGAACACCAATTTCGTCAGGCATCCAGTGGCAGTCTCTGATACAAAGGTCACCAACGGATCGCATTATTCCTTGAGAATCAGGAAGATAAATTAACTCTTGATTTTCTTGAGTTTTACTGACGCCGTCTTCAGAACCTGTCTGGCACTTACCCAGTTCAATAGCCGCATTAACTGCTACTTGAAGATTCTTCTTATCGAGCTCTGCATCCCCAAATGTTTCTTTTATTTGCTTCAAACAAGTGATGAAATCTTTGTCGACAAAGGTCTCTTTTACACCGGCAGTTTTCATCAAGCCATCAAATGACCTGGCTAAATCAGGCGACAGACGATAAAGATATGGAGAACAGTCAACTTCCAAATTGAAAGCCACTTGCTCTGTATAGACAAATTCCCCTCCGGAGAGAATGAACTTCTTTCCACGAAAAGTCTCTCTCACTTGCACCTCTTCGATTCTTTTGCTGTCAAGGACTCCTTGAAGATATTTGTAAGCTGCCAAGCATACTTTGTTTAATTGGTGGAATTCCCATTCATTCAGACTGTCAGCGTTTGTGGTTGAGGCAACATCAAGTTGGATTCTAACATGTTCGAATGTGGCCTTCCTTTTGTCAAAATGTAGGAACTTTTGAACAACTGTTGGGACGAATTGACTTACTATTGGCTCAGTGCAGCAAACTAAGTACTTCTCGTTCTCTAGAAAGCACTCCATGGGTGACAGCAATACCGTTTCGGTCCCAGTTTGTATTTCATCTCCTTTCCAGGAAAGAGGAAACTTCTCTGGTTTTTTAAGTACTGGAAGAAATTTGGCTTGTAATAACATGTCATGGACATCATCGGGAGGGGGGATTCCATCTTCACGCCTCAAATTTCTTTCTAGATGATACATCAATGCTTTTCCACGCTTTAAAGCTGCTTCACTACTACATCCATTTAAAAGGTTGATACTCTCTGCCCGTTCTGCAACTTCAGGCCATGGAAGGTCATCTGTCAACATCCCAAGATGTTCAAGTCTGGCAAGTCGCATAGAGTCCAAGAAAGTTGCTTTTGTGCCAAATGGAAACCTTTTATCTTCAGGACTAAACAGCGAGGCGGCGGCTTTATATGGGTTGATAAGTTGGCCAGGACACTTCCACGTTTCACCATCTGGTGTCGTTGGAATGCAGGGATATGTCTCAATCAGATGGTCAAAATCTCCTTTGTTTTTGTCTAGAGCGTACAAGACCAAATCTTCCCTCAGCTGTGGTGGAACCGAAGCAATGTTTGGAAAGAAAAGCTCGCGGAAGAATCTATCCTTGTCGTAGCATCTAGCCTGGATTTCTTTCTCGAAACCATAGTCTACAAACGACTGGTACACATCAGCTGGTAGATCAACGACAGCTCCATTCCCTTTGTTCAACAACTGAAAAACCGCGAAGGCCATGTCCCCTACTTGTGAATCCTGGCGAAGATTTGGTTTAAGAAAGACCAGTTGAGTTATGTCCACCCATCTGTTTCCGTCCGAAAAGAGAGAATAACCTCCACTGGCAAGATTTTGGTAGAATGAGCGTGCTAGAGGCTCACAGTTTGCCTCTACTTCACAAGCTTTGGGCCATAGTGAATGAAACTGGTACGTGTCAGCAGCTGACTTCTTCACGTCTTCGAGAAGGTCTAGATATGCTGTACAGATGGAATCTTTCATAAGAACACTGTTCCACTCTACTCCAATGCAATTTTTGTCATCAGCCGTTTTCTCCCTCAAACTTCGTCTGCTGGCAGCTACTGCAAACGCCCCATTCACGTGCACTGGAAAGCCACTGTAGATTGGAAGGGGAAGATAACAGAATAGGTTTCCCTTGTGTTGTGATACATGCGCTGTGCTTTTGTCGACGACAGGTACTGGCAAAAGCTTTCCACACTCGTCAGGCATCAACGGAGCAGCTACGCCAGCTGATGGAAGGAGACTCTTGTCATTTTCAGCAAATTGCATTGCTTGCCCTTTGCCCATGGAAGATGTGACAAGCCAAATCTCAGATTCATCCTGTAGATGATCATTATCCTCAAGGAACGATCTTCCGCATTCCGTAACGGTGCTCTTGATGTTGACTGTAAGTGCCGAGCTAAGCAAAACAGTATTAGAGCATCTGGAATCTCCTGTATGCTTGGCGACCTCCGATGATGCTCGTAGAAAGTTGCACTGTTTTAAAAAGTACTGGTCGTCACTGCTGAGATTCTGTGCGGCTGGTGAAAGGGTGACTGGGACAGACAATTCTCTCATGATTCCATCTTGATACAATGATTTATTGACCTCAAACAACAGCATAGGTCGTTGGGAAGTGCTTGATTCTCTCGGCAAATGAAAGATGCTTATGCGGCGGACATTTTGCGTGAAGAGGAGCAAGGCTTTAGCACCACGAGTAAAAAGCTTCAAGAGTTCTTCCATTTGTTTGTTGTCGTAATGAAGTTGTTTGATCTCACTTCTTATGGCTTGCTCTTTGGTTCGTAATGGAAAGCGAAAAAGTGTTCCCTGGAATGAGTTGTCCTCTTTATCCAGATGAAGATCGCAGTCAAATATGCCATTGAACGGTTTAAACTGGTTGCTAAAATATTGCAGTCTCTTTGTGTTCCTGTTAAGGTCTATCTTCATTCCTGGTTTGTTCTTATTTCTGATTGCTTTCCCGAGATAAAAGGTGTTGGGATCAAAAATCACAAAATAATTTCTACTCACGAACATTGGAACATCTGTCAGGTTGTACACAGCGTTGAAGCCAAGCCCAAACTTTCCAATTTTCTCAGTGTCGCATTCTTTTGTGGCGCCATTCAGTTTTGTGATGTTTGCAAAATCCTCGTCTCGAAACTCGGCATCGTTGAAAACCCACAGTGCTGGACCTTGGCAGTGTCTCATCCCTTCGTCTATCAGACGGGTCATGGCATCCTCATTAGTTCTTTCATCGAACAGGAATCTAATTTCTGTAGCACCAGCATCGTCTGCGTTTTGAACAAGTTCTTTTGGTACTGCGAATCCATCGGTGTAATCTTCCAAAAGTCTGCTAAGTCTGCGTGTCAGTTTTTCCTCTTGCCCAAATTCGTCTCCTATTTCCAGCTCGTCAGGCTCTATCATTCGATTAATAAGCGTTCGGACAAGTAAAAGTTCAGCAGTACTATTTGGGATGTTTGGATGTACGTACAAAAAATCCATCCCTTCATCGTAGGTGCTTCTCTCCAACCACTCATGTTCACAGTACATGCAATCTTCAACTGGTGCAAGCTTCAGGTAGGCATCTTCTTCCACGTGTGTCGGAATGAGAACCTTTTCTTGAAGTGCAGAAGGCAATTTTTCACCAACATTTGGCTTGACTTCATTCAGAATGTCCACAGATAGCTGTAGGTCTTTCTTTACCTCTGAAGTGGGAATATTGGAACCACTGTCATACTTCCTCTTTATCAAATGAAGAACCTCAAGCAAGAATGCGTCATCGCATTGCTTCGTCAAGCCAAAACTGGAAAATAACGTAGAGAAAGGAACCATCTCTGTAGGAAGGGAACAGATGTATGGTGACAGGTCAATAGGAGGTTTCTCAGATAGCATAAACTTAGGAGAAGAAAATCCATCACCATTCCAAATCCAAGCCAGGTTCTCCATTACTTGCAATGCCATCATTACGTCGGTTTGATCTGCACGACTTAGAAAAGCATAGATTTCTTCGACTATCAGAATATAACGTGGCTTTTCATCTTGACTATAACAGCTGATGACGTTTTTTAGATGCTGTGTGACGTCTAGTACAGTTGAATCCGTATTCCAGGAAAAATAACTGGCTAACTGGCTAGATGCATCTGTTTTGACGACTGGCTTGACTGATCCAATGAGATTTGCTAGTTGATCGCCCTTGATTTCTGAAGGCTTGTGGAAATGTGGTTCTCTGTGCGTTTCTCCCCAAAACGTAAGACTTCGTGGAAAATCGCCAGGTTTTCTTCTGATCCTAGATACCCAAGGAATGTCAGGAAGAAGCAATCCCAATGACGTTCCGCAAGCGGTCTCTTGAAGTTTTGAAGGATTGCTTGTCAAAAATCCCATGATCGCTTCTGACTTCAGTTCAGCTGTCGAAAGACTGGCCATGGAAATGTTATTGACAGCGTTCGCACTCTGGTACAGGTCTTGCCCAGTGATATTTCTCTCGTCTTTCATCCCGAGATCTTCCAAAATGACAAGGGCTGTACGTTCGTTGTACTGCTCTCCGGCAGGAAAGACATCTTCATCTGCGAAAATTCCTCTCAACAAGTCCTTCCTGGGATCGAATATTTCCATAGGTCTTACTCGTCTACTTTTAGTTGGGACAAATGGCAAAGCTTTTAACTTCTCCTTAAATCTCCCATCGGCTGCAGCGTAAACTTGATATCGCTCCATCACAAAGGCCATCAGTTTGTCGATCTCTTCAACTGCATAACGTCCCTCTTCTACACCTGGAAATACTTCTTCGAGCAAAAATTCAGGCTGCGTCAAGATTCTGATGTCCAGCAGATCTGCCAATTTCTTAGAGTCGTCTTCTCTGATGTCAATGAGATCTCTGCATGGAGTCACCGGAAACGACTGCTCGGGTGCGGCACAAAGACCCTCTTTCTTCGAAACAAAAGCCTTGGATAGAGTCTCAAACAGGGGAAGGCTATGCAGAACATTCTTCTCTTCTGGTTCAAGCGATGAGGCTTTGGCAATAAACTTCCTCAAGGAGCGTTTGCCGTCGTCTGTCACCGTGTCCATGGTAGTCGCCCGTACGGCTAAGGAAGCCGCCATAGCCCTTAAAACACCTTGAGTTGATGGTGGATGGACAAACGCGTTTGTAACAGCAGGGTGTAGGCTTAGGAAAACTGGATACTCCTGCATTACAGTCACACCAAGCTCTCCTAAAACCTCAGTTAGGGTGTCATCAAGGCGATCACCATCATGAAGGCTTCTCGCAACTGTCTTAGATGGCTGTGTGAGTCTTGCTAAGGTTATGGGGACTTGTGACATGTCGAGTGGAAGCAATGGAAGGTTTTGAAACCTACGAAGCTCCTCGGTTGTGGCAAAGTTCTTTCGCAGGTATTCCCACACTAATCCAAGCCAGTCCTCTGAGGGATGGCCTGCGACACCAGGATTCCACAGAACCTTTTCCCCCAATGACCACTCAGGTGGCAGCGACTTTGAAAGAAGGGCAGCTACGTCATCTTTGCAAAGATATCGTAACTGGGTGCATCCTATGTAAAATGAACAAATTTCTCTTTCATAAAGGCCGCTATTTGAGTTGGGAAACTTAATAGTCACCGTCCCTCCTTCGAGATTCTTTGTCTTCACACAAACATAAAATCCCAAAACAATCAATTCATGAATTGCACGAGTAAATGGTAGGGTATCCATTAAGATGTTTAAGGGAAAAAAGGAGAATTAATATTTAATATAGTGTACGAAGATAAAGCAAACCTACGATGGCCCAGGAGGCTCACAGTTCAGTTTTTATTTTCACAGTTCAGTTTTTATTTTCACAGTCCAGTTTTTATTTTCACAGTCCAGTTTTGATTTTTCACAGTCCAGTTTTAATTTTTCACAATCCAGTTTTATTTTTTCACAGTCCAGTTTTATTTTTTTGAACACTCTGCAGTTTTATTTTTACTCCCCAGTTTTTTTTCGAGTAGTTACCAGTTCTCTTTCTATTCGTGCCCTGTTCACGTGCATGTTGTTTGTCGGCCATTTTGTGCAATGGATGCGATCATCAGGCAAACTGTGCGAGAGGAAATGCGACGTTCAAGTTCTAGTTCATCGAAAAGTGTCTTCCGCGCGCTAGTCCACTTTAAGCAAATTAATCAACCAAATAAGCCTTCTTGAAAACCCGTCGATACAGCCATGCACGCTTTAATTTATCGTGGCCATCAGTATGCCAAATGAAATCTGGCCCTTTTGTGTGGTATGCTCGCCGTCTTAACATCTTCTTTCGCCTGCTTTCTTCACCATTAGGATCGAGTTCCCTTAGCGGTCCTTAGCAAAGTCGTGACCCTTGCTCTTTCTGAAAATACTTGCGAATGAATTTCTGAAGCTTCAAGGCGTAACCATGTTTATCACTCTGAAAAGAAGGCTGAAATATTTGGGATTATCAAGAAGATCCTTCGTCTCTGACGATGAACTGAGAAATGCCATTGAGAAGGAACTTAGTAAAAGTGGCTACCGTTTTGTGGGATACCGAAATATGCGTGGACAGAGCTTAGAAATAGGAGATTATTGTCAAAAGAATAAGGATCAGGACTTTGCTAAGGGAACTCGATCCTAATGGTGAAGAAAGCAGGCGAAAGAAGATGTTAAGACGGCGAGCATACCACACAAAAGGGCCAGATTTCATTTGGCATACTGATGGCCACGATAAATTAAAGCGTGCATGGCTGTATCGACGGTTTTCAAGAAGGCTTATTTGGTTGATTAATTTGGTTAAAGTGGACTAGCGCGCGGAAGACACTTTCCGATGAACTAGAACTTGAACGTCGCATTTCCTCTCACACAGTTTGCCTGATAAACTCCTGATGATCGCATCCATTGCACAAAATGGCCGACAAACAACATGCACGTGAACAGGGACGAATAGAGAGAGAACTGGTAACTACTCGGAAAAAAAAACTGGGGAGTAAAAATAAAACTACAGAGTGTTCAAAAAAATAAAACTGGACTGTGAAAAATAAAAACTGGACTGTGAAAATAAAAACTGAACTGTGAACCTCCTGGGCCATCGTACAAACCGTATTTTAAATATCTATATTATACAGATTTATTTACTATGGACCGAATATTAAAAAGAGGGCTAAGTTAGGCCGTGTTTTAGGAGAATTATCGAGGTCTAAATCTACCTATAATTATGTCAGTCTAAGTAGCTAATTCTCTTTTTAGTCTGTGTTATACACCTTCTAAACAGTGTTTACTGTAAATGACGTTAACACATCGAGGTTAACCAGTTTAAACTCGAGTGATGCCACGGTTTTGTTAAACCCTGTCTAAACCCTGTTTAAATATTCGGCTCATGTATAAATTTGTGGTGTTTTGCTTGAATGCAGGTCGCCATATTCTGATACCGTCACAAAGGGGCTATCTACTGTGGATGGGTGAATGTTTCTTTAATTAGCACAGTGAAAAGACCCAACCTTAATAGATCGTTTTCACTCACGTGACCAAATTCTTGACTACTGTTGCTACGCCGCCATATTGGTGTACCAAATTTGTAAACAAAGCGACCGCGGTCTTTGAATGTGAGTCATATTGAAGATGGTTTTGTGTCGTGGGCTGTGGCAATAAAAGCGGACGAAATAAAGGATTATACTTTGCGAAACTGCCTTCGATTGTCACAAATCAAGGGGAAAAGCCAGAGAATTATCCGAAGAGAGATCGCGGTGGATTTTCGGCGATTTACAGGGATGACCTCACGGATACAATTTTGGAAAACGATCGCGTATGTGAAAAGCATTTCGTTTCTGGACGGGCAGCCAAAACTTGGGATAATTCAACGTTGACTGGGTACCAACTTTGTATTTAGGGCATAACAAGAAGGCAGATCGAGAAGAAGCGGCAAAAAGAAGCGAGAGGGCGAGCCTGCGTTTGCTGAAAGAGTGAAATAACTCGAGGCAGAGAGAGAAGCGAACGGAAGAGGCAAAAGCTTAAGCTTAAGCAGCAAATTTCAAATTTCAAATTTAGCCGAAGTAAAGTTTATATCTCGGAGGGTAGAATCCACGAGCATTTTAATAACTTACATGCGTACATGACAGTTTACCATTTAGCTTTGTTCACGCGCGTTTCTATGTAGAAAAGAGCACTAGCTACATGCGAACAGGATTCTGCTAGCCAGGCCTTACAACCTAGATAATGAGCAGACAAAACTGTTCTTTCTCTTTCCGTGATAATCCAAATCGGGGCCAAAAAGTCGTTCATACGCTGTGAATGTCTCACCGTCGCTAAAACAACAAACTAGTTTTGCGATAATGTGGCCTTTTACGCTAGTAATGAATCCAGATACCATTTGATAATAACCTTCGAGGCTTCGGAAAACTTTAAACTGCTGTTGGGTGTAAAAGCTAGGCTCCAACACCATAGAACAAAAGATCTGTTGATTCCACAGGAGGCAAGCAGTCCGGCTCAAAATGCTTACCCTCTATCAGCACGGGATTGATTCCAATTGTCGATATTTTCTCCAAATAACGCTGTTTACTCGCAGTTCCATATTCTTGGCATATTCAGAAATAGGAGAAGAAAGAATCAAATCGGGATTTTCCCAGACTTAGCTTCACTTGCTGAATTATCCATTTCTGGGCTACAATATGTAGAGGTGACTTGTATTTGCATGCTATTATGCTACTACGCAATCGAAAGTGGTACACTAATATGACGATCGGAAATGATGTGACGTCACGTGAAAACGATCTATTATTTGTAAATTAAATCGAATTAGTTTCGTCTACTTCTAATGGCGTTTAATGAAAATAGACCACATCCTTCCTACCTTGCTCTGCAACTGTTTGCAGGCTTCTTAAGATCTTTTCATCAACGTCTTCGTCCAGAAAGCTATCTTGTAGAGACGGTAGAAGTCCACGTGGATGCTCAGGCGAGGAAACGTAAATGGCCTCACCAGAATTGGAAAACGAAATGAAGAGTCCATTGGAAACGGGCAACAGCTCCAATCCGAGCAGTTCTGAAAACTTGTCGTCTTTGAGGACAAACTTTAGAAGCAGCAACTTCTCCATCCTACTGAGGTTTCTGTAGCACAAAGGATTTTCCTTGAGCACTAGTCGCGCTACTGAGGGTGTGATCACTGTATTCAATGTTGTGTACAAGCTCACGGCTTTTGACACGTGCTCGGGCAAGGAGGCGACATTTTGATTAGCTGCGAGGAAAACTCGCACAAGCAACTCTTTAGGATCGTTCTCTTCAAGTCTGTCAAAGATCACGTGTTCCACGTTCAGCCATTTACCTCCATGGGCTGGAGTATAAATGATTTTTTTCCGTACGCAGCAACTCAAAAAAGGGATTCTGCAGTCTCTTCCACTTTTGGTCAATACCGTTGATATCTGGCCATGCTCTAATTGACAAGGAATAGAACGAAATAAACTAATTAGGAAAAATGTTTCATGGTCAATGGGGACAATCAATGCGAATTTCGTAGTTAGACCATCTTTGCCCATCTATTAAAAAAATCGCGAAAATTTACCCACAAAGACAAGACAAATATTAACTGATTTGGCCAGCTCTTCTCGAAATTTAAGCCTCATGGGAAAAAAACGACGGTGACGGTATTATCGTAAGGTTTATGGGACCATGTCATACACATTTACAGCCAAACGTTCATACAGGTCAGGAAAATGGTATTAGATTCCATGGAAACTTAAACAGTATAGTCTTACTTGTAAATGGCTTCTGCTGAAACATGGTAACTCTTCTCGTTAATGGCGTCCATCAGCATCGTGGCATACGCTCTGGGTATGGCTTCCTCCAGAAGACACTTGTTCCACAACAAGGACTTGTCAGTCAGCTGTCGGCCTTTCTTCTCAGCCAGATCCTCTTGTTCAGCATTTGGTGTTTTGATGTAACGCCTGTTCTGGCTCAAAGCAAAGAAGCCATTAACGTGCACTGGCAAACCTGTCAAGCTGTTTTTTTGCACCGGCAATGGTAGGAAACAGAACACGTGGCCTTGAATATCGGGCGTTGGATCTTCAGAGCTTGCTGGTAATGCCATGGCGACACCAACTAAGGGAAGATAGCCGAGGTCATCATCCTTAACGAGGGTTTCAAATTCTGACGTGACATTTCCACCACAAAAGTAGTTGGTGACAAGAAACGAATGTCGTTGTGTGCCGCTTTCTGTTCCTTGGGAGTAAGCCACTGTCTCAATCGAGATTGGATACGTTACCTTAACAGATTGGGGACATAGTTGATCCGCACGACTGGCCGTAACCTCTCTGCGAAACTGCTGCCTCTTTTCTCTAACTAACTGCAAGCTATCATCTGTGATCCGGACATGAAACGTTTTCCTGGCTTCAGTATCTGACTCGTCCCGGACGTAAAGCTCGATGGATTCGAGATATTGCAGAAACAGGAGAACCAAGTGGGCATCCGCGATGAAACTCTCAAACAATGTGTGCACTCTTTCCGCAGAGTACAGGGTCTGTGACAGCTCGGAGGGTGTGGTCCGCAGGGGGAAACGGAACAGCGTCCCATTATAGGATCCCTCAGAGAAAACATCATCCGTACAGTGGAATATCCCCTTGTAAGGTTGGAACTGGTCCGGTATACTGTCCATGATCGCACGGTCTGCCTTCATTCGCCATCTGTGTCCCGTTCGTCGATTCTTTCCGTCACCAAAGTACTCCTCGTGCGGATCAATCATGCCGATCTGTGAACTGCTCACGATGCTCGGGAGATCTGAGATTAACAAAAGACTAAATGAGCTAAATTCTTCTTTGAAGCGGTAAAAGAATTATCCCGCTAGACGAACCAAAATAATTATTATTGGCAGTGTCGAAACATACGCGCGATCTTTTGGCATGTCTAGTTGGTCTGCATGTGTCTATGCAAACACACTTCAACGAGTTCCAAAGGTGAAGTCCGTGGGTTGTGATTTGTACTTGTCAATCCATTGTGTTTGTTTCTTTTTTTCAGGGTCCGTTAGTTGTCGTCGTAATTTGATTGAAGGCAGTGAAAAACACAATCATTTAAGTTGGGTTTTGCATGTTATTAAAAGGCGCAGTAACCAGTTCGCAAAAAGTCGATCAAGGATTGTTTATTCATAACTTGCCTCAACGAATCACAAAAGTTGACGAGACGAGTAATACTGAAAAAATTTATACCCATATAGCTACCTTATTCTCACTTATTTCCGCAAGTAATATATATTTTTCGTGATTGAAAAACTTGCGCGCGAAAAAAGGTGACGCGAATTATACAAAGAAAATTGACACAGACTGATTTTCGCAGAGGTCCTTTGGTCCTTTTTAAATACCTTTTTAACGAGTGAATGCTTTGCATGAACGAAGTTATAGCGTATAGCGGACAAATTTCACTCGCTCGATCCCTCGATCCCTCGGTTGTAAACTTGAATGTATGCGTAGTACGGTAATTTATGCATTATCAGTAAACAAAATGGCGTCTGGCGCGGATCTCTTCTATTTTTCAACACGGTATTTTCACTCCTACAATTACAATTAGACACCTTTTGAAGTTCGAAATTGAAAGAAATAACCCTAAATAATACTCGACCGCCCAAAGAGGAGACATTTAGAATATTAAAAGTGAGTCACGTTTGAAGTTCTTCAATCTATTCAAGCTCTGATCATGGATCCACGCTCTGATGAAGACTCAAGCTGTCGAAACTTTTAAAAACCAAGCTGCGGACTTCAAGACTTAGGAAAACACTTAAGTATGTTAAATGTTGTATCTTCTTTATACCAAGTGTATGAATAAAATCTAATTTGGCACTATGGAATTTTATGATATTTTCTTTTGTTTGCGTCTGAACTATAAAAACCCTTCAATGCTTTTTTTCCAGCGTATATATTTAAAGCGAACTGATATTACTACCTGTGTTTCTCATACTTGCGGGAAAAAAAGAAAAAAAAAAGAAAAAAAAACCTGCCTCCACCGGGATTCGATCTTGCGACCTTCGAAACGCAAGATTCCTTTTTTGACTCACGGGGGACACCCACGGGAGCGAGAGAGGCCCTGTACTTTTGCTCCGCTGAACGAATGAACGACTATCGCGGGCTCAAATGAGATTCACCGAGGACACCGAGTTGCTGTTGTTTGAGCTGGAAGTGGCTTGATTTACTCACCAAAGGACTGGTTTCAGTGGCTATGTTCATCTTTTCTATTCATGGATCTATTTAGACGCTCGACAGTGTTTTTGCTCACCCTCCATATTTCCTTGGCGTTGGCGAATGGACTCGCATCGTTTGTTGAGTTATTTGTTTTATTTAAATACCTTTTAGTCAGCGCGATGGACGATGTTATCATATGCATGTATGTTATTTTAGTTGCATGCATGGTTGAAATAATTGTAAAATATTATTATCGGAACGACTGTGTGAGGAAGCGTTGCGTGACGGGGGACAAAAAACTAAGATTTACCTTTCATTTTCATAGTATCTCAATATGTTTTTTTAATAGGAGAGCAAACCCATTGTTGATAATTTAACTGTAGCTAGTCCAAGAATTTCAACTTCATAGATAACTGAAGTATTTTTCTTTCCAAGAGTTTCGTGTATGACAGAACTGAAGACGAATGAATGTTTACATATACAATTAATTTTATATTGTGCGTGCGAAGCACAAACTACACAAACAAGATCAGAATGTTTTGAAATGATTGAAATATTTTATTTCACGAACAGCAACATGCTTTAAAATAAAACTCAAACCAGTTCGAACATATTGGCCGAATATTTAAACGACGTCTAAAAACGTTAGTTAATGAGGTCTAAATAAACTTATAAGCAGGTCAGTCTAAGTCGCTAAATGTTTTTTTAGTCTGTGTTTATATACACCTTCTAAACAGGGTTTACTGTACGGTTAATACATTTAGGTTGGCCAGTCAGTTTAAAATCGTATTAGGCCATGGTTTTGTTAAACCCTGTGTAAACCTTGTTTTTAAAAATATTCGGCCCATAAAGTTGGCGATTATCGCCCGGGGATTATCGAATATCAGTGATTAAAGACTTTTCGTTTGAGTTTCCCTCCCGACCAACACTGATTTGGACGTGAATACGAAATACACCGGCTTGCGTGAATGCCGCGCGGAATCTTATTGTTCTGTTTCGAGGAATAAATCGTTTCATCGAAATCCCTATTCGAGTCAGACTCAAAACTCGAAACTCGATTCTCAAAAACATCGAGGACGAGACTGTCAACTTACATTTACCCGGTACTACATTTACCCGATACTACTGCATATTTCTTAATTTCTTTACTTTTCCATTCACGAGTTGGCACATAGTGCCTTTTGATTTCCTAAACAATCAAGCAGTTCTATGTTTAAAAAAGAAGACTTTACCGAACTGAGCATTGTTCGTGTGAAGTGACTATGTAACCAGCGTTGACGTGACTTATCAAGTGTTTTGTTTCTTGTTTTGTTCAAAAGTACTGACACTTTATCAATTGAACGCTTTATTGTTGATCATGAACCCGGCTCATGAATGACGGATTTTTTTAAATGGTGATTAAAATTTGATGAAATTTTCACGTAATTTAATACCTTTGAGTCCATTTTTCCGTGAAATCTCGAAAATAAATTCTCGCGAATGAGTGAGAATACGGTCAGTACATGTATGTATTATACATTGGTAGACTCACCGGTAATATGAAATACAGACTTAAAGCCAAGACCGAAGCGGCCCACTTTCATTGGATCTTTGACTTTAATACTGTCGCACAGCATCCGTATGCCTTTCCAGTCTTCTTTAGTAAACTGAGCATCATTGTACGCATAAAGTGCTGGGCCCTGTTAGGCAAAGAATCGGATACATGTTGAGAAATGATAAGATACATTTAACAAATAAGAAAAAAATACCGTGTGGCATTAAACTGATTTCGCGGGAGTTTTAAAATTTCGCGGATTGCCGATTTTTTGCGTTTCGCGGGAACAAATATTTTGCGAATTTGGATTTCAGGCTTTACCGCTGGGAACAATTTTTTGCGGATCTCGGGCAAATTCCTGTCCGGTATTTCACGCACGGTACTTAATGCGTAAATGTGGCATCACAGATATCCTTGAGAATGGTGTCCCTTCGGACGCGACCCATTTTTATAAACTGAACAGTTCCCATCTACCACAGCCATCCACTGTTTTTTCTGCGGCAGGAGAACAAATTTATCCAGAGACTCGTTATGTTGCAATTGTAAAGATGAAGGTCGTAATATTGTTTACAGTCAATTTAATTGAAATTCAGTAATCTAAATATTTTATTTTCGCGGGAGTTTATTTTTACGGGCTCTAAACCCGCGAAATTCGCGAAAATTAGATCCCACGAAAATTTCATGCCACATTGGTATAGCATTTTAAGTCAGAACTGTAATACTTTCAAGTGAAATAAAAAGCGCACCTGGAATTGGGCGAGTCCTTCGCTGTGTAGCCTATCGGTTCCATAGCTGTGTTTGTCATGAAGGAATTTCACATGCCTTGCACGTGCATCTTCGGCATTCTGGATGAGTTCCTGATACAAGAAAGAAATATGTTTCACGCCAACAGTATCACTACCTGTATGCTTTCAGGCTTATAAAGAAGGATTTTTACAGCAAACAGACGTCTCTAACTCACTTTCTCGCAATCGAGAGACTTTTGAGATCTGTCCCGGAAAATTATATACTGATGACGTAGCTAAATAGAGATTCGTGTCGTGTCTCGGAATGGTCGTTGCTCGGTTTTTAATTTCCTCCCCCCCCCCCCCCCCCCCCCCCCCCCACCCCAAGTAACAATCAACTATTTTTGGATCGAATTCAGACGTCTTTCGAGCAGGAGGAGAATTACTCTCTCTGATGTTATTAACTTACCTTGAGTATCTGCCCATCGTCAGGATACTGATCTAAGATGGTCCTCAACTGTTGGATGAGCGATGGCTGAATTATATCAAATCCATCGTCATCATTGTCCGCTAGCACAAGAAAATAAAATTAGTTAGATAGTGCTTCTCCTGTTCCAACAATGTTGCGTTTGTCTATTTCGGTCAGTCTGTTTGTCTGTTAGTGTCTGTCTGTCGGTCTGTTTGTCTGTCTGTCTGTCGGTCATACTAGTTATGTAATCCATGATAAACCATTACAAAATTTGGAAACAATATTGATTGGCCGAAAATTTCAGACTATTTTCCGGAAATTTTCGACTACTTTCCGAAGTCTTCCAAAAATCGTAATTCGATTGTTTCCGCTCCGGGTTTCCGCTCATTTTCTGACATTTCCGACGATTTCCGTCTTTCCGAGGAAGATCCGAAGATGTTTCAACCATATTCTAAATACATTTCCTTTCAAACTCAGACCATTGATTCAATTGACTGATGAAGAACGAGGAGTACAACCCTGGAATAAAACAACATCTATAAACGACTCAAAATCAGGAAGGAGACCTAGAATTTGTACGCAATAGTCTAAAAGGATACTTCCCACCTTCGAGAGTGAAAAACAAATGAAATCAATTTTCTTTTTAAATTGCCGAGTACAATAAGAGAGGAGGACAATTTTAATCATTTTAAGTCCAAATTGAAGACATTTTTATTTAAAAAGGCGTATGAATAGCTCTTGATATTTTATAGACATTTTTACTAGACCGATTTTTAGCTTTTTAACTTTATTTAACAAATAAATAAGCCTCAACTGTGCTCTGTTCTGTTATAACGCACGCAGGAAGCGGCGCGAGCACGAAAGAAGTGTAGGGGGGAATACGAGCCGATAGGCGAGTGTTTCTCCTTACTTCTTGAGTGCTCCACCGCTTCCTGAGTGCTTTATAACAGAACAGAGCACAGTTGAGGCTTATTTATTTGTTTTATGATAAAAAAAATCCATGATTTCCTCACAATTGTACCTTTATTTTCCGAAACAAACATTCCATTCTACATCGAGAACAAACTGAACGTCGTCAGCACCCGTGCTTTGTACTCTGATAAAGCACGCTAATTCGAGCCAATCACAGCGCTTGTAAGAATGCTTCAAATGATTTGATTGGTCAACGAGACAAAAGCTGTCAAAACATCAAAAACTGAAATGAGCAAGAACTCAATTCGAATGCAAAACGAGTCCTTTGATGTTCACTTTTCAGTCCTTCAAAAAGCTAAAAATCTGAAGTTTTTCAATGAAATACGGCCGAATTGTAGCCCATGAAAACCTGCAAGTTTCCAACATGACAATTGGAAAACATACTGCTTAAATCTTGCGGTTGAACCTTCACAAACTGCTGCGCTATGTTTTGTGAATGAAGATCGTCGCTTGTATTTACGGCAGCAAGAGGAGGATTGCCCGAACTGGTGGCAATGTTAGAAAGACTGGACTGTTTTGGCCTTCCACTCAGAGCATCGGAGAGGATATTCAAGCAGGCTTTCAATTGATCGCTAAAATGACGAGCGTTGTATTAATAACTCTTCAGGCGCTTGCTTCGCTTCGATGACCATCGTGCCGAGATCGATGCTGCGAGATGGAGACCAGTAATCGCAGTTGCACGAACACTATGGAGAAGACAATTTGGAAATTTCCTTTATCATTCCTCCGAGGTTGTTAACACAGAGAGGTTTATTTTCGTACCAAACTCGATCTGCGGATTGCGTAAGCATTCATGAGCTCCATGCTTTGTACTCTCATAAAGCACGCTGTTTAAACCAATCAGAGCGCGTGTTATATTGACACTTTATTGTAAAGTCCTATACATAATTGTAAATATTTTAGTTTTAAATTACTCATAATCATAGCATATCTTTTATTGTAAGGCGCATTTGATCATATTCATATGTTAATTTGCGCCATATAAATACTAAATATTATTATTATTATTATTACTAAATTGAAGTTATATATGTTATTTGCCGGCAGGGAGGTCCGTATTGAGAAAAACTGTGCCAGAGGTCTTGAGTACGGCACGAGGCCGTAGGCCGAGGGCCGTACTCAAGACCGAGGGCACAGTTTTTCTCAATACGGACCGACCAAGGCCGGCAAATAACGTATTTATTTTTTTTCCTACTTGGTTTGGTAATGCTAGAAATCTTGAAATCTTGCCGTTTTGCAAAATCTGTTTTTCACGCGCGCGCGTATTCCTTTTATAGCTGATCGCAAGGTCGCTATAAAACTCAAACTAACCGAAGAAATAAAACTTAATCCAAATAAAAAGAAACTCAGACGATTAATTTTTACACCAGAATTACAGAAAGGTAGATGTGAAGAACAGACGATGGAGACTCAAACGGAATTTCACCGCTAAAAGCAGCTGAAATGAGAAGCTAAAGCCATTCAAAGTCCGGCGTAACCGGCAAAAATTTTAGAAAAATCTTCCATACTCTTGCGTAGTATCATGAAAGCATTTTCCGAGCAAAACCGTTTCCTCAGTTTTTCTACAATTTCATTTCCATGTTAATCTAATTCTTGCCATTCGATGGCCATTTACAATTTTCATTTTATGCGAAACCTTGACAAACTGTATTCATGCATTCACTGGTTTTCAAACGTACCGACACAACTGATTTATACGAGCCGAGAATTATTTTCCTGGGCTACCGGTAATCACTAAGTTCTTTCTTGAATGAAAGTTAATGAAGGGCTGTTTCGGTAAAAAAGAGAAACGAAAGCAAATGACTAAAACTAAGGAATTGAGTCTAAACACGGACATTTGTAATTTAAAATCGCAAGTCTAGAGAGCGTGAAAGTGATTTCCAAAACAACAACAAACTCAAATTATGTCGGTTATAATCAAATGAACACTCGCCTTTTTGAAGAAATGCAAGCTCTTTAATTCCACTGCGTAGTTCTCCATTCACTTGACAACGATAAGAGAGCAATATAATGTGCAAAATTCAGTAAAAGCTTCTTCGCATCGACCTTCGCACGTTGCTGAAATTAGAACTTCTTCGCTTGGGCAGCGCAGGCCTGGCGGCAAAGTGATTTGATATTTTGACCGTGGGCAAGATTGGAAAATCTTGCCCGCTCTCGGAACCAATTCAGATTGCAGGATTCGAGAGTTCCGCCCGCTCGCGCTCTCAGAAAAAAAATAAAAGTATTTATCCTAACATTTGCAGTAACTTTTTTTTTAATCTTGAAAAGCGCGCGGGTTATTTAGGAAAAAGCACTATTTTTCAAATAAAAATTGATAATTCGCACAAAGGTGTCGCAATCTCTAAAATGCGTGGACTCCTCTACCTGGGCACTCAGTCTATCACGAATGAAACATTTTTTCACTAACGAAACGTGTTCAAACCAGGCGGTACATTGCGCAAATCATGATCGAAACATGTTTTATTTTAGCATGATTCAATCTACACCACGAGGTAGTCCGATCTAGCTTAGCCATGCAGACGAAACACGTTAAACGTGGCGACAGAAAGCGGAGAATGTTCCAGAGATGGCTTTCACGTTGAAATGGTACTATTTTAATACAAATAATTTCGATCTCTGTATCCGTTTACTTCTTTTAGGTTCTTTGTCCAGCGTTTTCATCATGGTAATTTCACCTGGCTAACCATTTATTCTCTTTTCAACTGATGTTTTTTAGGCCACCACGCACCCCCACCCCCTCCCCCCCCCCCCCCCCCCCCCACCCCCTGCCCCCCTTCACGTTCTACCAGAAGCTATCTAGAAGCTGATAACTAAAGCCTCTTGGGACCCTCGAGCTCTAACCTTTTAAAGTGAATAAATATATTATACAGCATTGTATATACTTACCCATGTGTAAGATTTCAGGCTTTCTTAAGGCTTTATCCTTCGCATGAAGAACCATCTAAAACAAAATCAAAGTGATCATCAAATACTTTACACCATAACTGTAATGAAACCGTTAATTTTAATTCACAAACATACAAAAGACTAATCAACCGGCCGCCATTTTGGTGTATAATATTTCTCATTTATCACACTGTTCTTATGCAACCTCGTTCCCAGGCTCTCTCTCCTTTTCCTCCCTTGTCGTTGAGGAGAGATATATTCCTTCTCTCTCCTCAACGACAAGGGAGGAAAAGGAGAGAGAGCCTGGGAACGAGGTTGGTTCTTATGCAGATAAATTATCTACAAATATTAAATGAATTACAAAATATCATCACAACAATGTCTGCCATTAAACGTTTACCATGCCGAATTGTGTGGAAAGACAAACAAATCAAACAGTGCTTTGCAGCGCTTTGCTTTGCTTTGCGCAGTGCTTTGCTTTACAGCGGAGTGCGGAGTGCGAAGTGCGGAGGAAAAATAATTTTTTTTTAAAAAGATAAATATATATACAAATGAATTTAAATTTAATTTAATTTTAAACAAATTAAATTAAACTTTCATCGATGGACATGGGAGTGGGGCGGGGGGGGGGGGGGGGGGGCGGACAAAAACGATCATTTCACGCAAAGTCCAGTTCATGACCTTCCACGTAATTGGAGCGGTGGCCACAAAATCGCAGTTTCAATTCTTAATTCTCATTCCACGGATAATTTAGTTATAGAAAATCACGGCTGCACGGCTATCACGTGTCACGAGCTTTTGGCCTCAGTCAATTTGGGCTCAGTTTCGGCGTTTTAGGGCGATCGTAACCTACAAAAAACAGACAAGGTGAGTTTGTTTACCGCATTGAACGTTTAAATTAAACGCTGTTTCGAACTCCATACAACGCCTTATAGAGCGCTCGAATTCTCAACGGCCGACATTGTAACACAGTGTTCACCACTTAGTTCAGAGTCACGTTCCACTCGTAGCGCTTACATAAATCATTAATTATCATGAACTTGGAACGCCTGTGATTCAAGTTAAAAGTAGCTTAAAACGAGTTACTTATAACTGTTTTACAAATAAAACGTCATTTTCACACTAACTTAGTGTTTTTGAATTGATTTTGTTTCTCAAGCACGGCTAAACAAAATCTGACGTAACAAGGGGAGGGCTTATTAGAGAGGGGGGCTTATTAATAAATCTGACATCTGAAGGAGGCTTATTAGAGAGGGGGAAGGGGCTTAATAGAGCTTTTAGGGTATTTGGGATCTGGGATTCACATCAGTTTTCTTACCTAGTCTCTGCAAGAAATGCTCTCGAACAAGATCTATATTGCTCCTCGAGGAATGGTTGTTGTGAGTGTCACCTCGATAAGGCCAAACTCCTTCAGAATGTCGTCTGTCACAAGGAATTTTTGAGCCCATTTCATTCAGATAGCCCGAACAATAGTCCTCCCACAGTCCTTCAAGGATCTCCAAAGAGCTACATTCCACTGTGATAACTAAACTTCCTGGTTGACCGTCCACAATTAAAACTTTCCGCACCTTTTCCAGGTACTCTACAAAACCATTTAACTCCTCCAGCGTAGATGGGTCAACAACCTGGAAGTACTTGAAGGCAACGAAATTCAAAACTCCTTGTGATGACGGAATGCCTTCATTTCCAGCATTTTCTCCCGTAAAACCAGCTGTGTGCGATGCTTGTTGCTGGCATGATGTGATTGGTACGACTATGTCCCGCTGGACCCCTGCTTGGGGTACCTGTGAAGCTACTACCGTCTCTGAACATCCTCCTCGTGAACCAGGTCCTGAGATGGTCTCACAATCGATCCGCACTTGAAGACGAGCTGTTAGTAAACAATATTTACTCAATATCTTTAGACTAGATACAACTAGTCACAAACTAGGGACAAAAAAATCTAAAAACTAAAATCCGTGCAAACCCTATTACAACCCCATATAATTTTGTTCTTGACTTTTATGTCTTATTAACCAAGCAGAAAGGCCATACTGGCAGAATATCGGCGGCCCAAGGTTTTGACAGTTCGGACCATGCGCAGCGAATATCTATGTGGTCAATGTTAACTCGCTTTTTTTCTCACACATCTCATCATATATTTTTTTGCCGTTATATGTTTTCGCTCCATCAGAAACTGATGAAGCTCAAAGCTTTTCTAAAACCTTTCGTCGTAAATGATTTTTCTCGTAGCCAGGGACAAATCAACTTTTTGTCATGAATGCTACTGGTTGCAATTTTAGTATTTTTCGTAAGTACGGCAAAACTTTTAGCTATTAGAGCGATTTTCAATTGAGTATCGAAAGTAATCCTAAATTGGTTTTGCTTTACTACGCTCTGTGATTGGTTTAAAGTGCACCTAACCCCAAAATTTTTTCTTCGCTTAAATAAATCTACATGTAATTCGAAGCATTTCTGCGAAAAAATTTTGGATTCGGTTGAATCCTCGATTTTCTATGCTCTGTTGAAGTCACGTTCGATGTGTTGCACGACCGCGTATAGGGAGTCTGGAGTCTGGTGCCGAGTTATGACGTCTACTCGGGAACCACACAATATAGCGCCTCTGTCATTTCTCTGTATTTGTTTGGGATAATTGAACATAAAGGGATCATTTCTATGTCTTTTGGGACTTAAACTGAATAATTTTGTTTCGAAATTGTGCGTTCTTCATCTTCGGAGTCAAAGTTAAGTTTCGATTCGAATTACTCCGAAATAAACTTCATTTCTGAAGTAGAAATTGAGCTCGAATCGACGCGTGATTTATACATAAATATGCGTTCCTCAATCAATACTTCAAGCGGCAACGAGGAAGAAATCTTCGCAGATGAACCGCTTCGAGACCTGGAATGGACAAATAAATGTGAAAAGGAGGTCAAAGCGAATGAAGAGCCGAAAAGAAAGCTCAAGGACCGCTTAGATAGCACTGAAGAAGCCAGTCAATGGTAAGCAATATTCTTGTCACCTATAAACAGTGGCACCCAACGACAAAATTTTCCTGTAGGTGTCGGAACGTCGTTTTTACGTTGTAATTGTGCTTTTTGTGCAGTTTAATGGCTTATTTTTAAACGCTAAGAAAACTGTATCTTTTCGGATACGTTAGCTGAACTTTCAAACTTCAGAAAGTTTTAGGGATTAAAATCTTATCACCCGAATTTATGAGCTGCTTTTGCCTGTACGAAAATCCTAGCTGACCTGTTTTTGTACCCAAAACGACATTTTTATCTCTCCGAAAACAAAAGGCATTAATTTTTCCATATTTAGAAAGTTTGAGATGACATTTCCCTAACCGAATATCTGACGCGATTATAGCCCTTCCGAACAGATATTACACCGAAACGATCCGTTGGGTGCCCCTGTATAAACTTTGCTACTCCGACGAGCGTTTTAGACATTTATATTTTTGCTTTTGCGAGTATGCATTTCGTAAAGCAATGGTTATTCTGTTAAATGCCAGCTTTTCTCCATTTAATGTTTGCAACAGCCAAGTAACCGTCGCAGTTGTAAGAATTCTCGCTCGAGGCTTTTGTTTAGATGCTTTCGTAGATGTCTGTTTAGCGAGGTTACAGTTTACCAATATGCCATCCAATAAAGCTTTTTTTGGCTCAGTTCTATTTAAGTATTGGTCCATACTTAAAGGTCGTCTATCGAGAGTTTATAGAGAAGTGTATTAAGAGTTGCTTGAGGCGCAGCCATGAGGCAGTCGATCGATTGAAAATCGGCTTGCTCGCGCGCGGGCCTGAAAATGTAAGCCGCAGAAAACAAACTGAACGGAAACAAGCCACATCACTACAGTTTTGACATCCAGAAACGTTTGTCGTTACTACTCCAAATAACTACCATAGTGAATCAAGTTAATTTTCAAGTAAAAACCGTGAAATAAATGACTTTTTCTTCCTCGATAAGCGAAGTGGGTATGTTCCCTCGGTGGTCCGCATTGATACCCATTGATGTTACGATCTGCATGCACACACGGCTGCCGCACTGCTTATTTCCCGGCCTCAGAAAAAAACTTTTAGAGTCAAAATATTTTGTCATTTTTCTTATTTAGTCAATCGAAAGAAATTCGTCTTTGACTTACCTCAAAAATTCCTGAATTGCTTCGCACAAAGAAGAAATGTTGACGCCATACAGTTGCGCGATACTACGGATGAACGCTCGGATTCCACGCTCGTGCTACTGAATTTTGCCGGCTATGTCATTGGTAGAGATAACATCTCGGTAACATTTGGTCGAATTGCTAGTTGACTTCGACCGGGTAGATTTGAAAATAGCCTTAGGAAGTCTACTGGAAGTGCGCGGACAAACTCCAGAGTTCTCAAATTTATGACTCTCCGCACAGTCCGACTTCGCTCATTTGAGTTTACAAAATCCACCGTCTTTTTCGTATGTTCTCGACCATCGCTTTAAAATGGTATAGTATACCTTTATCTAAATCTGGCGTGCTGCTGCAACGCCCAATGATGCACCTGGAAGGCGTTTCTACGCACTTTTCGAATGTGTATCGCATCTTTCTGAAGTAAATGAGTGGACGCGAAGGATCGAACGTTCCCGAGTAGACGTCACACAGCCGCTAGAACTCATTCCCCTCAAACGCGGCCGTGCAACAAAATGGCGTCGTTTTAGGTGCAATTTTGGAGACTTTGTCGGGGCACAGAAAATCGAGGATTCAACCAAATCGAAAAATTTCTTCGCATTTAAGTTTCAAATTATAAGTAAATTCATTTAAGCGAATAAAAAATTTTGGGGTTAGGTGCACTTTAAAAAAACTCGCGCCACCTACTCAACCAATCAGATGCTAAACCAAAACCAATCCTGGTTTTGGTTTTGGTTTTGGTTTTACGACACTCAAATGAAAACCGCTCTATAATTGGTATGCTTACTAATGCTATCCGCTTTTATTTTTTAAGCCATAAAAATATAAGAAACGACTGGCTTAAATTTCAAAGCTAAATTTGCATACCTTTGTTTACAGTACGTCTAGTGGAATAAACTCAAGATTTTTCAGTAGCTCGTTGTTTTATATTAGGGGGAGTGTATATTGAACGTGGTAGAAAATTAGAAGAATTGTTTACGTCATATGAACACAAATTTTGTCCCAAATACGCTTTGTTTTATCAACCTCGTTCCCAGGGCTTTTCTCTTCTAAATTAAAAGCCCTGGGAACGAGGTTGTTGTTTTATGTATAAATTATTTACCGAGTGAAGACAGAGAAAATCGCCGCCGCCATGCGGTTAACCTGCGATCAGGCCCTCCTCTAACCTTGTCCTCTCGTTCTCTCCGCGAAAAGAAAGAAAAGGAAAAGAACGCCTGATCGCAGGTTACCATGCGGTAATCTTAGTGCATGAAATATGCCTCTCAAACGTACGTTTTTCATGTCCAACTACGTTAGGATCGTGCATCCCGTTCGGGTTGATGTACATGTTCCAGAAGTAGCACACATCTCACTCAGACTTTCATCAATCGTACTTATATTTTTTTTAACGAGCGGGTTGACAACAAAGCGCCGAACTGCGCACCAGGAGTCGTACACAAGGGTCTTGAGAAAACAACGTGACGATGACGGCATTCGCCCCTGAAAAAGTTTTGGTGGGGGGGGGGGGGGGGGGGGCAGATTGGGCCACAGTCGCATAGATAGCCCAAAATTGTCAAATCAGTTCTGCTAGCGAGAGACACGTGTCACCTAACACCAAATTAGGATACGCTCTCCTACGTCGAACGCAATTATTTATCAAATCACTTGAAAACTTTGGTAACAGCCCAAAACCGCACAGGCAAATGAAACAAGCATGATATGCTTTTCATTAAATTTACAATTAATTTAGGTGGGACCAACAAAACATGCCATGAAATGTGTGAGATCCTTTCCTCTTGTATGTAACACCAGCCTAACTGACCTAACCAGTTCTATCTGCTCGACAATCCATTACATTTCTCCCTCGTTTCTAGGAGGAATGACTGCGAGTATTAAAGTCAGTCAAGAACCGCTGCAAATAGTCAAAAAGTTTACAAACAAAAAATCATTTTTAACTGACCTCCGGCTGCTTGGGACGTGCTAGCGGAAGAGCTAAGCCTTTCCATGGATTGATGCATCTCTCCCAGCTGATCTTTGATCTCTTTGGCTTCCTCTCGAACTGCTGTCTCTAAACACTGCGGGCCGAATATTTAAACAAGGTTTAGACAGGGTTTAACAAAACCGTGGCCTAACTAGAGTTTAAACTGCCCAACCTAAATGTGTTAACGTCATTTACAGTAAACCCTGTTTAGAAGGTGAATAACACAGACTAAAAAAAATAATTAGACTTCGTTTAAATATTCGGCCCTGCAAGTTCTCTTCTATTACCTGTGTCGTTCCTTCTAGCCCTCTCTGACGTGTCCCCAAATGTTTCATTCCTTCTCGGACTTCTCGGACTTCTCGAGATGTGGTTCTCAGTTCCCCTCCCAGCTGATCTTTGATATCTTTGGCTTCCTCACGAAGTGTTGTCTCTAAACAGTGGACGCTCTCTTCTATTACCTGTGTCATTCCTGTAGCCCTTCTTGGACGTCTTGAGTTGAGGATTTCAGTTCCTCTATCGACTCTTTTATTTCCATATCGTTTCTATACCACGTGAGCAGTTCCTCTACATTCCTTTCATCCTCTGCTGTAAGAGGATCCTTTAAAAAGTTATCAATAGCCTCCTGCCATTTCTTTTTCTTTGCAGGGCTGATTTGTCCCGCAATTCTAACAAGAGCTTCGCCGATTTCTTGCCAAAACCGTGGGAACTCATCATCTGTTATCTCCATGTTTTGATTCACATGACCGTACACTGAGTTGCGGTAATATTTAATTCTTGCTAAATCTGCAGTTAAATTGTGGTCTGTACTTGTTGGTAGAGCATCCCAACCCGTGGAGGGAGGGACGAGGCCACATATTGTCCTGAGCAACCTGAAGAGCAGAGTGATGTCAAAATCTGTCGACTTGGCGGACACCCCTGGGGAAGGGTAAAGACAGTCCCACTGTGGCTTAGTAAGCTTTGCAGATTTGAGTTGCTTTATAGTAGCTGGATTGTTCAATATTGTGGGAAGTTTACTTGGTGGATAAATAAAATCAAAAAACTCCCACAGTACGTTGGTGCCTCCACTTATTAACAGTCGTGTCACACGCTGAAAATTGCCTTTTCCAGTAGTTGAACGAAACACGTCATCTGGGTCGAGGGCAGCAGCCATTTCACAAGTCACACAGCTGTGGAAAGACAATATCACATGACGTCGCTACTGGGATTGAATCATTTTCGATTACGAATTATATTCACTCAGTATAAATGTTGTGGTCCATCATCAAAGATTGTCTATAAATAGAGAATGGAATAAATGTCATGTCAGCAGCACACCAGGAGAGCCACGTGGCGAGCTCAATAAAAATTAAAATCACTGATTGACACATGCTACTGCCTTTTCATGGACAAGGCTGCACAGGTGTAGCCATATTGAAACTGTAATCCCCATCAACTCTCTCTATCAGTGAATTGCCTTTTAATTCCTCAGGCCGAGCGTGCAAGGTTTTATAATTTTGTCCGTCAAAGAGCTCAGGCGGAATCAAATCTAGGACCGGAATCAAATCTCCTGTCCGGTCCGGTAGCAGTCCAGTCCGGGAAACGTTAGGAAAGAAATAAGGAAAGAAAGCAATCAATCAATCTGTCTGTCTGTCTGTCTGTCTGTCTGTCTGTCTGTCTGTCTGTCTGTCTGTCTGTCTGTCTGTCTGTCTGTCTGTCTATCGGTCGGTCGGTCGGTCTGTCTGTCTGTCTGTCAGTCAGTCAGTGAGAATCAGTCACAGTCAGTCAGTCCAGTCTGTCTAGTCGGCCCGGTCCGGTCCGGTCCTGTACGACTGGACCGACTTGATTGACTGGACCGGCTGGACCGGCTGGACTGGCTGGACCGACTTGCACATTTTTTCCCATGATCAACGGTGATTGGTTTAATCAAATTTTTGGCCGTTGCATGTTGACCAAATAGAGATTCGTCAGACGCTTTAGCACGTGTTTTTTTTATTATCTAGGTGACTTTTTGACATATTTTTATTTTTGTTTACAGTTCCGATATTCGATTTAGGAACATTCCCCTTTGAAAAAAGGAGAACAATCGTGAATGGAACATATTGTTCCTTAATGGGTAGTTTAGGAACATGTTTTCCTAACATTAATTGTTCCATTTTTAACATTAGGTTCCCTTTTATTCATTTGAGGAACAATTGTTCCTATTGATGTGTTCGTTTTTGTTGACGCGCGGAACGTTTTGTTCCTAATTGCTTGTTTCTATTGATGTGAAATGGTTCCTTTTTCACGTGAAATGGTTCCTATTCAAGTGAACTTTTTTCTGTTCCGTTTTAGGATTTCAATCAATAGTTTGTTGTTATAAATAGATAGAGTGATTTCATTTAACCCTTGAAACATTATCTAACATTTAGTGCGTAATAGTTAAAAACTAAACAAAGAAAACAATGGAATTAGTGTCTAATAGTGTAGTAACTATTTTCACCGGTTTAGTAAAATCTCTCTAGCTTTAAACTATATAAAGTGGTCTTGTATAGGACGTTTCTTTCCTGTTACTAGCTTCTCATATTGCTGCTACAATTAAACAAAAAAAAAACAGATTTTAAAAAGCATATTTTAAGAGCCTTTTTAAAGCGCTTGGTTAGTCTGGGCAAGCCTTGAAATACATTGCAATTGGTTGTATTTCGCAATTCTAAAATTTGCATGATGGGTCATATAACGGTGGACAAGCAGCGGCAAGTTGCGGCAATAAGTTCGAACCTGCACAATGGCTTATTGTTTGCAATTTGTTTCCGATCGAGTTTTGTTCAGTTTTTACGCATCTATTTATACACGTGCGGATGAAAATAGCGGGCGCGATCCATTCATAGTTAACAGAGGGAAATGGTTATGAAGCCTGGCAAACTTCAAAGCAGCAAACAGAAATACCAAGATTTATGTTGAAGGTCCATGACCGTGCACATCTTTTGTTTTGCGCTCATACACTATGCATGAATTACGTAATCGCAACGTTTCTATTGGTTAGTTGCATGAACACACGTAACCACCTATTGTATTTTGTCAGGTTTTGTGCACGGTCAACCCTCAAAATAGCGAACAAAAACATATAACAAAGAACTTTGCCAGGCTTCATAACCATTTCCCTCTATTAACTATGATCCATTCAACCAAACATTCTGGTTTGAATTTCCGAGATTTTCATGTCTCGAATGGAACGGTATTTTCCACTTGAATGAATCCGTCTTGTCCCACTGTCACGTTTCACATTGTATCGGATCCACTTTGGATCCGGTACAAAAATTTGCACGGATAGGCCTTCCGTTCACACTGTAACTGCTATCCAGACAGGTTTCGGACCGCCTATCCGTGCAAGTTTTGTATCTGCTCCAGGAGCAGATACAGCTTCGGATCCGTGACGGTCTCAAGTTGTACCGACACAGTGTGAACAGGTTGAACGGTTCCGTTTTCGTACCGGGGGACGCCATATTCGGGCATTCTGGGCATGATTTTGACTGTTCTGGATGTTCTGCGCATGAGTGAAATGGTAAAACACCTGTGGACCGGGATAGTGTGAACAGGTGTAAAAACTTGCACGGATCCAAACTGTACCTGCGCGGATCCAACCTGTACCGGTACAATGTGAACGACGCCTCTGAGAGTTACTCGACAGATTTCGAGTTCCGTAATATATAGGTGCATCTGAAGGATAAGGAAGACATGGTTCTGTTTTATGATTTACCATAGCTGGTTCATTCGCAAGACGTTTTCTCACGTTTAACCTGTAGTAACATGGGTTCCTGGTAGTAATGATTAGTCTGAGCTCACTCGTTCCACAGGGAGCCCAGACAAACTGTTTGACTCTGTGCTATTTTTGCATTTTTATAGTGAATGTATGGGGATTTACTGAATGGTTCGTAGAATTGTGAATTGTCGACAAAAGTAAAATTACAATAATTTTACACAAGAGTGTACATTGATGACATCTGATACAAGACTGTTTGTGTCCCAATTGCTTCAGCTTGCGTTTCGTAATTTAGAATTACATCACCCACACAAGGCTGAAGTAACCCATTAAAATACATGTAAGCATTACGGACATTACGGTTACTTATCGAGTTTTGGCTTTCGATTTGATGTGAACAACTTAAATTTAAAACAGGTTGAATAAAAAATAAATCCGGGAAATAAATAGTCCAGTTCTCATAGCGTTGCGTGACAGAGAGAGGGTCAGAGCCCGGGGAGGGGGGGACTCCCTTGTGAAAGGGACGGGGATGCTCGTCAGAAATCACTAAACCCCTAAAAGAGACCAATCTGGGCGTGGCTCGGCTATCCGGACTTCCGGTGCAGTGTTAAATCCCCACCAAAATGCCCCCTGTTGAAGACACGTGTTAAATTCCCCGTCCCCCCCCATGGTTTCACGTAAAATCCCCGGTCTCGAGGCCGGGGTTTCAATTGACTAGTGCATTAGGCCGACCCAAATTTATTTAGACCGCCTGAATTGATTCTGACGCCGAGCTGAATTCAGCCGAACTTCTTTGTTTTCATCTGAGGTCATCAAAATTCTAAAATCTAAACTGTTAATCCTACAAAGCTATTCTTTTTATATCTTCTAGACATAGAAATCATTAATCTCTATGCAAAGTTTGGTATCAATCCAGTGATTGCTTTGGGAAACAAAGCTATTTGAAATTTGTTATTTCCCGGATGAACGTGTTTCTGAACTGTCACAAAAAACGGATATTTTATATCATTTTTAAATTTTCAGACGGGACAATAATTTAGAAGAGATGTCTAAACAGATTTGAAGTGAAAGCTAATGATATTGACGGTATAATCTACTCTACTACTTGTGCAATTTTATGACGGCCATATTTGTGTCCCTCTGAAGGACACAAACATGGCGGCAGCATACTAAATACTGTAAACTTCTGAAAATTAGTTTGGCAATAACTCGGTTATGAAAAACGCTACAAGGCTATAATTTGGGCAAAACGTTTCTTTCTGCAAGTTTAATTAATACCTGTTAATTTTCTGAGTTTGTGTAATGTTATTGCACAGGTCACCAAAGCGTCTTTTAAGAGTTTGTATGGAACTGAAATTCGATCGAAAATAATTTTCACTTTTCTTTCGAAAAGTTGTAAATAATGTGAAATAAAGTTTAAAAACATCACCTGTTGTCTTTTCCTGTGTTTTTATCGCTTATGGAAGCTGCTTTGGGCGAATTTCCACCTACGGTCGAATCTGCCACTGTTGTGTACACAACAGTGGCAGATTCGACCGTTGGTCGAAATTCGCCCAAAGCAGCTTGATGTTTTAACACTTTAATTCGCATTATTTACAACTTTTCGAAAGAAAAGTGTAAATTATTTTCGATCGAATTTCAGCTCCATACAAACTCTTATAAGACGCTTTGGTGACCTGTGGTTATTGTTGCCGAAAACCACCAATGGGGGAAAATTGCTGTTAAGGTACGGGTCGCACTACAGCCAATTTTGACCAATTTTGTTTATTCAGGTGTCAAATCTGTCAACACGTAACGTAAAAATCGTAAAATACAGTGCGACCCCCAGTTTCAATTTTTTGCCAATTTTTTTGCGAATTGCCAAATTTTCGCCAATCTTCAAAGAAGCCGAAGTGTTGCCCTGGAGGCGACCAAATTTTTGAAAATCACACAATTTTGTTATTTTAGCCCGTTTTAGCCATTAAACTGTCATTCACGCAAGATGCTATGTTTTGATAATTAAGATTCGCTAGTTTAGCGCGTGCAATTACGGTACAAAATAATTTTTTTACCTGGTTCATCTGACTCTTTTAATAATTATTTCGACGAAAACGAAGAACATGAACATCGATATTACGCCGCGAATGTCTATGACTACACTGGGTCTGATCGAAACCAAATTTACCGGCGGCAATTTGGAGAACAATTCATCTCAAGTTCAAAACAATCTCCTTCGATTGCAAATTGAAGCCAGCAGCAAGCAAGAAAACGACGAAAACCAAGAAAGCGAAGTACGAAACCTGGTCCCAAGCCGTTTAAGTTTACATTTACATCAATCAGGAGAGTTTTGGAAAACACATCTTGGTTTGAGTGCGACCACCACCAAAAATTGGCACTTGCGAATTTTTTGCAAATTTTTCCTCGCCAAAAATTACAAAATTTTTTATGTAAACAAAATTGGCTGTAGTGCGACCAAAATTCATGCATTTGTTTGATCTTGTTTCGGCTCATGTAAAGTTCGGCGTCTGAATCAAAGCTGGTCCAATTGATTCAGACGCCGTACTTCACACGAACTTAGTTCATCGAATTAGATTCGGCACGGAGTCTGAACTGGGCCTAAGCGTTAGCATATGAATCACGCGATCGACTCCGAGGAACGAATGTAAATCGAAATCGAAACCTTTTGATCATCACGCGAATGCATGAAAGCAATTTAATCGAAACTTTTAACACGAAAACGCTAACTATATAGATGGGAGTGTAAAGTAAATGATATGGAATCTGCAAAAGACTAATAATTTACACCTACACTACACAGTGATCAATATTCCTCCACGCGATTAATTGATGCGTCTGAAACAAGATCAGTGAAGCGTGCCAGAGTGGCACTGTTTTCCGCGATCGTTTCTTGATCCAATCTAGATAGTAAATTGAAGTTTCTCACCTTGATTTCTCCTCGATTGCTCCTAGTTTTTCCCTCGACACGATAGCGAACGCGTCAAACGTAAACCCACATAGAAAGTAGCTGAAAGTGTAACTATTAATTCGAGTCTGAAAAGATTCACGGTACGGCGGCCATATTTATTTTGCCAATTACCGACAATAAAAGAATAAATCAGAATAGTGATGCGAGGTGTTGGGTTGGGGGGAGAGGGAGTGGGGGGATGGGGGGTAGGGGGTGGGGGGGGGGGGGGGGGGTAGGTGGTGGTGAGAACCAAAAAATAATTCATATGAGGGAAAATGCCAGGGAAAAAATTCATGCAAAGAGGAAGGATGCAAAGAAAAAATATTAATGCAGAAGGAAAGGTCCTATTGTGATTGTTATTTAATAAATAAAATCTGCCAAAATGCCAATTAAAAATAGCGCTCCTGGCGTTTCAAAAATTCGAAATATTCTTGGGGCCCTACCCCAGGCCCTCCTATATTTATGAAAGCAAAGATAATGACTCGAGATTTCACTGTTCAAACGAAACTCATATGTAAAATGAAGGGGAGCCCCAGTCGTGAAAAAAAAAACCCTGATCTGATCGAGCTTTTATAATGTAAAACGTTGTTTAGTGTTGTGTTGCCGAGATGTGTAGGCATCAAGTTTTATATGTATCAAGTTAACAAAACCTCGGAAATATTGCTGTAAGCACTAAAAATACCTGTCATTTAACACTTGATCGAGATCGGTTTTTTGACGAAATATCCCGTGGGGAATGCTGAAAATAGCATTTTCCTCTAGATTTCAAAATGTTCTGGCGAGGCATGCCCCAGACCCCGCTAGAGGCTCGAGCCTCCGGCGCTCGCTCCTTCGTTTCATTTGGGCAACAAAATGTTTCCCGTACGCCGATGAGATGGTAAATAGCATTATTAAACCTACGAATTACAACTAGTAAATGACAAACAAAGCAATATTTGTCTTCTAAAAAAATTCGTGCAGAGGGATTCACCCGCAAAAAAATCATGCACAAGCAATGCAAAAAAAGCAAAGCAAAAAAAGCCGAAAATCGGCTCCCACCCCTCCCCTATCACTTTTCTAATGGTCCGTCCCTAAGCTGGACTAAGAACGGTTTCGTTTTTCGCTGCCGTCAATCATCTTAGCGGACCTGATCGGCCGGGAAACTGAAGCTCACTGCAACCATTGTCAACAAGTTCAAAAGGTGACGTCCGGTTGTGATTTGTAGATGTCGATCCATTTTGTTTGTATCTTTCTTTCACGATCCGTTGGTTGTCGCCGTAATTATGTTTGACGGCAGTGAAAAACGCTATCGTAATTTGAGTTTTGAACTTCAGAATTCGCCTGTTTTGAAAGGCCCAGTGAGATAAATACGTTTTCTAGTACAATATTTTGTTGGAAAAAAGGAAAAGATGGGGGGAGGGGGCTTATATCCGGAGTGTGGGGGGGCTTATATATGCCGGGATATTTTTTTTTGTTTTTTTAGCGAATATGGTGGGGGGGACTGGGGACTTTCAGACAAACCTCCTGCCGAGCCTCCCCCCCCCCCCCCCCCTCAGGAAAGCTTATTTTTGCTCCGAGAGCCGCCAAAAGAAGCTCTACGGGCCCCCAGAGACTGCCCAGCCCCTCCCATCCCACTGGCTAAAGTTTCGTTATTAGACGCCAGTCGAAGTTAGTGTATACTGATATGTACTTGAAATAACATTTTAAGCCACCCCCCCCCCCCCCCTCTTGAATGACCTATTTTACTTTGAGCCCCCTCCCCTATCCTTGCTTTGATTTTACTTTATGCACCCCCCCCCCCCCCCCCCCCTCTGGTTTTCCAACCTCCCCCCAGTATTGCACAGTTATTCGTCTCTTTTAAACGTTGCAAATATTCAACTGCAAAGTATGCATCTTAAATGACTTTGGACACTTCGTCGTCCAGGTTGGGGAAGGACACGTTTCTTCGGTTTACATGGAGAAACACGAGGCTGCGAAAGTCTATCCCGGCTACCGCTAAACGAGTGGCAATTGCCGTTCTGGAGGTTAGCTGGAGGAGGAAGCTTTCGCGATGTTGCTACACACTTTGATGTAGGAAAGTCCTCCTGTAGAGTACAATCACTAAAGAATGTCAAGGCCCCGGCGTTTTATGAAATTGTCTATGGTGTGGCCCACAACTGTTACGGCAATACCAAATTCCACCAAATTCAAAACGGCAAATATAAATTGCTTGCTACAAAAACCACACATTACAGTTTCCAAATATGGCAAGTGTAACAACTGACTCTAAAATAACAAAATGGCGGACATTTCTATCGTTTAGCGCGTGGACAATGTAGGCATTTCAACGATATTATCCCTCAAAGTGATATTTTGCACAATTTTGAAATATTACTCGCGTTATAATTACCAAACAACTTTATTTCTTCAACTACATAAATACAGACCTTTATATTAGTCAATCAGCTTATTTAAGAATATAAAAAAACTAAACTTCGGTTTAGTGAAACGGTTTGAATTACACTTTCAAACTAGTGCTCTGTGCTTTTGGATAAAAATCAACACGTTCCACTGTTTAAGAAATAGTCCAAGTAAAACTACAACCATCAAAACCGTTATAACGAAACTGCGGTAAATAGATTACAACGCAACTAAAAGGAAAACAGAGACGAAAGCCGGCGTACATGCATCTTCAAACATGCGCCGCTATGAAACTACTTCTACAGTTAACTGAGTTAAAATTAATGAAAATATTATGTTATTATATTTATCCACCTGAATGAAAAGCTCTACTCGTCTCAAGCTGGACAAACGTCAACTAAAACGGTTAAATTGGGAAACCATCTATGTTTTAAAACTAGGGAAACGTCATTGACCAATAAACTTGAACGTATTAGAAACTAGTAGTGCATCTTTTCACACGTTCGTTTTTACCTTCGGTGATTCTACTTTAAAAAAATAATAAAAAGAACTAAAAAGAACACTGATAGCTCACTTATTTTCTAGTCTAGAATTCAAATGTAAATGAAAGGAAACGCTAATAAACTATTGGGTAACAACTGTCTATAACAAAAATACTCTTATTGTTACTGCTTCTCTTTGCAATTTCAGTAAAAGGCATCTTCTTTTCGTTCTCTATGACGTTAAAAATAACTCAAACTAAACTACGAACGCCTCCACGAATAAAGACAAATCAGAATTTCCTGATGATGTTTTGACTAAATATTTCGGAATATAACTAACTATAGTTATACGGTTTATGAAGTAACCAAGCAACATATATGGTAGTCAGAAACTCCATTTCCATTAAAAAAAAACATCGAAGGTTTTAGTTTTTGCTTCGTAGAACTAACAGTCATCCATTGATGCACACATGCGTAGGAACTTTGGCCGCTACATACACGTGGTCTGGAGACATCCTTGCTTGAATCTTTTCTGTGCACCAAGTACCTGTTAGATCCTGTAAAATGCAGTTCATAGCATGAGTTTATGCTACATCATGTAAGACAGTCAGTGTGTCGTATCATGCTGGAGCAACACTTTCCCACAAAGTTCACAAATAGCGCAAAGGACATGTAACTGACACTTTCCAGTTCTTTAAAGGGACTTCGTCAATAAGCTCTTATGGCAATATTGCCTTCTCTATTGACAAGTGACTCCCAGGCTTAAAGTTAAAAAAGACGTATATTTATTCATTGATCACACTTAATATACCACATAAACAAAGAGGATTCCAGGATACTTCGCGCCACCATTTTCCACAATTTGAACAAAAATCATGTTATGACTTTAGTAATTCGTTTCAATTTTGGCCAGTTTCGACTACCGACCTCCCATTTCTGTTGTACTATTCTGTCATTCCAAGTCATTATTTTCAGGGTTTTGTTTTGTAATTGACACGTAACAGAATAGTCTATAAAAGCAAAACCTAGTATTCCTTTGGATTAATTAACGATCACTAAGGCGTAGCTATGAACAATCATTTATTTCAGTGAAAGGGACTGACTCCGCGAATTACGGCCTGGTAATTAAATGCCAAAAAGAAAACCACGCCAAGCTTGTTTTATTAGTACGATGAAAGCGTCAAGTATAACGTTAAAAGTAACACATTTAAGGATAACAAACTTTCATCTGGCACCTCATTACATACAAAACAGGTCAAAAGTGGTAACGAAAATGGTTGTTCTAAGCTACCATGAAGCTACAGTAGTAAAAAAACGGTATAGTAAAATTGAACTAAACTAGCAACATTTAGAGGACAGTTATTCATGTCATTCTTATATATAAATGGGTTTCCAAATTTCCCATATGTACCTGTGATACTTATTTCAGACTGATTTATTATTACTTATTCCTTTCTTCACAGCACGCACCTTAGGTTATCCTGTTTTTAACACGTGCGATAATCTTCTTGGCCAGTTGCAAGGCCTGCTGAGCCATCTGTTCTGAGTAAACTTCGTTTGGAATCTGAGGGAAACACATCCGATCTGGATAACGCATGCGTGCCGACCCACCAACAAGACTCTCTAGCTGGGATGCTAAGTTGGTTAACTCAGAGTCATTCAAATCGTTACAATTTTGAACCAAGTCGTGGAAGTTCGTCTTGTCGGCATCTACTGTGTACTGTGCGGCTTTCAGGGCCTTCTCTGCTGCCTATGAACACACAATATTCGCTGGGTTAGATTGAACATGTGTTAATTGAGTGCGATTTAAGAAATAATTAATGTATAGTGTAGGAGTTATGATTATGAACTAGATCACCTTCCAAACATTCCTGGACACATGTTTCTATATGAAGTTATGCCTGGACTTTTTAATGTTTTGCACCCTACTCTCCAGATGCAGTAGTCATAATGAAAGATCCTATCAATTATATCTAAAAGTGTGATTCACGTTATGAGCATTATATTAAGTATAAGTTTCATTAATAAGAGTTAAAAGCTGGAAAATGTATTGTTAACCTTACCTGGTGACATTTGAAACATGCCCACTCATAGGAAGGTGTCCTATACTCAATAATGTCATTCTCGACTGCCGCGACATCAGCCTCAGCCTGTCTGAACCAGCGCCTGGCCTCCCCTGGTTGGGGATTCCTCCTGCAGAAACTTGGAGGAAAAATTATGCCTTAGACTTAGACTCGATGCAGATTCTCGAGAGACCCTTTCTCTGTATTCTTCACGATGCGAGCCATGTTCCCTTGCACGCGCTGTCCAGACGTCAATATATTCGTCGTATGATCCACCTAGCCGCGAAATTTCATTCTTTATGTGTTCAAAAGCCTCTGAACAGAATTCTTCGTCTCCCAAATTCTTCTCCGGACGCCATCCTAGAATTAGTCGCTTGACGATTTGTGTTCTTTGTTCTTCTGGTAGTCTCCATGCCTCCTCCAGAACGACTGATATTTTATCGAAGACCGCTTGTTTTTCTCTGTTTCTGGAGTGTTGCTCATGAGATATCTCTTGTAAGCGGTGAAATTTATACAAGTCGGCAGAATTGACCTGTACTGGTTCCTTGTCATGTCCAATGTTGATCATGTACATCTTGGTCAAGAGATCTAGAATATCATCTTCATCCATCACTTCGACCTCCTCAATAATCACAGCGTAGATGTACGTTGCAACTCGTTCACTCAGTTGTAGACTCGGGTCATCCAGCTGGTAGCCAACATATTCCCCAGGTTCAAATTCTAAAAAGGCGTCATTCAGCAGATGATGGTCCTCGATTGGAATAAAGGTTCCTGGTTCTGGATAGATATCCATTGGTGCTGCACTGTGGGTGTCATCTGGTCGAATGTCCTTTCTGTCCAACAGAGGCCATATATCACTGAGGGGACAGCGCAACATCTCAGGAATTAACAACACTTTCATTCCAAGAAGCACGCCATACATTTCTACAATTACCTCGGAGACTAAGAATATAGCCGAAGAAGTGTCTTCCATTCCTTTCACTACATTGACATACACCCTGCATGTCTCCTCGCCAGGCTCCCCACGTTTCTCTTGGAAGGACCACACTTTTGCTTCACTTCCTGGAATAAAGTCGCCATTGTAATAAAGAGCGGTTTTAAGACTATCCACAGCACAGAGCTGGATGCTTTGGAGACCTCTTTCAATATTTGCAATTACTCCTTCGTCAAAATCTTTCTTCTGCGAGTTAACGTGTCGAATAATTCTGACAATTCCACAAACAAACGGTGCAGAAGAAAGCCGCTGCATCAGTGCGTTGATAGCTCCACTTGTCACTATTTCAGCATTGGTGAGGTTTTCTTTTACCACATCGGATAGCATCTTTGGTTGTAATGGTGCAGGCAATTTCATCATTAGCTCTTTATAGTTGGTCATGGCAGATACACATCTAACTTCTAACAAGCTGAGATCAAGAACAAAAAGTTGGTTAAGTTCCTGGATCCGTTCTCCGTAGGCAGGTGAATCATCTAAAATCAGCTCTGCTGACATGTGTAAAGTGACAGGTATTGTAGTTAGATGTTTATCCGAGGAGCGAAGTCCCGGATGCATTGCTGGTAGGTACAATTTAGATATTTTAGAAGCATCCTCGGGATGCTTCTGCAACATTTCAAAGAATCCTTTCACTGCTTTGCGGCACTGGCGGACTTCGTTTGGATGAAGCTTGGCATTCTGGCATCTCTCTTGCAACATCTCCAAAACCATAGCATAATGCTTAGGTCCAGCAGACTTTGAACAGCCTAGGTACTCAAAGAATGCCCGAAACTTGCCAAATTCTGGAGGTACTCTGTAGAGAAACGGCTTAATCTCAAGATATTCATAAAGCTCGAGGACTACTTGACTGGTCATAATGAACTTCCCTCCATCTTCAACCAAGATACAGGGTGTAGTTTTAAGACATTTTTTCGCTTCGCCGTTTACCATCGCATTATCTTGTAGAAATGTGTAAATGCTTTCCATTACCGCCACTACAGTGGGGCAATGTGCAGGTGAAGCAATTCCCCTCTCACGGCTGTTTGCAAGATGCGAGCAGATAGCTTGGCAGTGACGAACAACAAGATCTACCGATGGCTTCGTCACAATTTCGAGCTGGGCGAGAAAAGCATCACAGTACTGGTCAATACTGAAACTATCAGGACAGTCAAGCTTGTATCTACGAACCCTTGGATCCGCCCACTGTGGAAGCAAGTGCGCTTTGGACCAAACGATTTCCTCGTAATCGTTGAGAACTGCTCCACTGAATGAAATGAAGGGAACTTGACCCTCACTCGTTTCAGCTGCAAATGGCGGACAAAGTGCCTGCAAGGGTTGCCTAACAGGATCAGCGGCCACAAAGGAAATATCACGGGTATCATGTAGCAGTCCCTCACCTACCACATCATGTCGATAAATGAGGTGGTGCACCAGAACTTTAGACTTCTCGTACGTCTTTTCGGTTCGTGCTGTGGCTGCTTCGTCTGCGACTTCTTTGGCAAATCTCTTGAAATCATCCATGCTAACTTCATGTACCAGACCTATATTTCGCAGAAACTTCAACCATTCTGGCGAGTTGAGAGGCTTCGATGGGAACATGCTGTCTGAAAGCATGGTGCGGAAAACATCGATTTTCGGGTCGTAAAAACAGGATGCAGTTTTCAAAGTACCATCCGCTGAGGGAACGAGGGGAGTATTTGACAAACATTCCAATAGCCTTCGTTTGTCACAATCCTTTGTAAAATAATTTTCCACAATTGATTTACGGATGTATTCCAGATGACACTGCCTGGCCTCTTTGCTGAGAATGGAGAACTTTGCCAGAATAAAGGTGCAATACACATTCACTGCAGAGAAGCATTCGAGTGTGAGGAACTTGAACAGCTCGGAGAGACTTGACTGGGATTCCAGAAATACAACATTTAGCTCACGCTCCAACACGTCTATTTCGTCTCTTGGTATCCCACTTGGTAGTACGCACACTCTACGATCATCGAGTTGTATCAAGCCACCATGTGTTGCCTGATAAAAAGGAAGCTTTCTGAGGGTGGTACTGTCGTCATCTCGCAGGCTTTTCACACTTCCACTAAAGTACTCTAAGATGGTTGTACAATCTTGTGATTCCAGTCTTCCTCTTAGTGACTGCGGGTCTAATTCCATCTTTTGGTCGAGTGAAGTAAGAAGTGACGAGGGCACCTTCAGGGATGATACCATCATACGAGCGAGACTAACAGAATTTGAAGATGAGTACAAGGATGTACCTGCGCTCGGAGCTGAGAGTGCAAAATAGTTAAGTTCTGGTAGGCCAAGTTTACGCAAAACGTCCACAAGTTCCATACTTGTAGAATCAGCAGTTTTGAAATCAAGGACAGATGCTGCACGTCCCAAGGGCACAAGAATATGTTGTGTGGAAGGAGGCATCCTGGATGGAAATAATGGAAGCAGGGTGGTCCTTCTTTCTACGCTCTTTGCCTCAGTAACAGGAAGAATGCTCCAATTAGATAGGGGCTCAAGAGCTGTTTTCATGTGGAGGACTTTGCTTTTTTCATCCATTCTTCCATTCTCATTAAGAACATCTCTTAAAATCTCGTGAAGGAAAACCCATACCCTGAATATCCATCGTTGGTTGGGTGTTGCATTCTGGTTTGGAGACCACTCAACAAACTCGGCCTTTCCGAAGCGTTCGCGTGATAACGTTTGAGGTAAGTTAGCGGCGAATGTGCCTGGGTCCAAGGGCTTCAAGACGGTTGACTTTTCGATTGCATCATCATTGAATATACTCTTATACACTTGCTGATGTAGAAACATATGGGGAGAACCAGGCAGAAGATCTTGATATCGAGAAAGGAACTTGGGCTGTCTGCTCGAGAACAATTGAAGCCGGTTATCTTGGGTAAGAAGAAGTGGAAGACCTGGCAGCTTATCAAGAAAGTGTTCCTCACCTTTGCAGTACAGCAACACAATAATTACTCCAAGATCATCTTTAAGTGATGTTTCATTAACGCCACAAGGAATTGGGCCAATCGTACACAAAGGATCTTGGGAACTGAATGTGTTGTAGAAATCGATCACACAACTGGGCGAAATGCTGCATGTTTTCACACCAGCTCGCTGAAATGATTCATGCAGCGCCAAGGAAAAGGCCACGAGGTTAAAGCCACTTTCAATTAATATCGCCTCAAACATCTTTCGCACTCTCGTTTGGTTCTCGTCTGTATCCTTCTTAGGTGACGTGGCAAAGGGACCTGTTGTTGCAAGGTTGTTAAAAACTGCTTGCAGCCTTCCACTGCCAGTTGGCGGAAGCCACGTAACGTCAGCCACAGTGGTACTTTTGGATGCTCTGCTTCTAACCACAGGTAGAATTTGCAATTTCTGCCTGTTTATTTCTTGATAAACAGAATCAACCAATGTCTTCCAATACTGATTTGTTTGAGGATGACGGGGAAAAAAGGTTTCATACGCTTCAATCTTTAGCAAGATCTCATTTTCGGTACAAGGGTTTGCACCTTGGCTGATGGGCAGTTTAAGAAAATTCTGCACTTCAACCAACAGCGTGAGATAACAGGATGCCACGACGTCGCTCAACAAGGCACTGTTCCAGTCACTCCGATATCCACCATCTGTCCACAAATCTCTTCTCGACTCGTGCTTCAGTGCAAAGTGTCCGTTAATGTGAACTGGCAGGTTAGTTTCTAATGGGAGTGGCAGGAAGCAGTAAGCTTTCTTTCGTCTTTGTACGGACCTCTGAGTTTTCTTTTCCAAAGGGCAGGCAACTCCACCTCGAGGAAGCATTCCAAGCTGATGGTCCTTAAAGGCGTCAACAATACTTATATTCACAGACTTGTTAAAGCCAATCTGTTGGACTATTAACCACTTTTCTTCGTTTCCAAGGGTGTCTGTAATGTTCAAGACATAGGGCACCTTTGCTTCCCGAATCTCATTTGGAAGGATTTGCCCTCTTTCATTTGCTAACTTTCCAATCTTCTTGATGTAATCAGCAAATGCTTTTCGTCTGACTTCATCCTCCTTTGACATCACTACTTCAACTGAATAGGCATTCACTAGCTTCCCGCTTCTTTCATGTACCTCACAGAGGGTTATCTTCTTTACATTGTTTACAAAGAGGAGAACTTCAAACAACTCTTTCTTCAGCTCCTCCATCATTGTGTCTAGTTTTTCCAGTGATACAGGACTTGACGATATCTTGGATTCCCGAGCCATTTTCTCTGTCCTTAGTGGAAACCTGAACATGGTTGCGTTATCTCTCGGAAAATGGTCTCCTAGATAACAAGGAAAAACATCAGGGAAATTTTTCTGGAGTGTTGAACAAACTTTAAACATTCGTCCAGGTTCTTGCGGACGTGCACCAGGAGCGTACTTGCAGTTTGGATCAAATACACACAAAACATCTCCAATCTCCTTTCCTTTTGAAATGAACGACGGTGCATCAGTTAAATGGTATACGGCATTGAATCCGACGCCATACTGGCCAGTCTTGTTTGGGTCATCGCCCTTACTACCCTCCCCAAGGTTTCGTATTCCTTCGATGTCTGCATTGGTGAAAGGCTTGTTGTTGTAGACACACAAGGCAGGACCCTGTAGTGGTTGCCAACTATCTTCGAATACTTTTTTATCGGGATGGTGTCTCGGGTCTTTTATGAAACAAATCTCGGTTGCTTGTGCATCATCTGCGTTTTGAAGAAGTTCTTTCAAAATTTCCTTTTCGCATGGGTAGGATGTTAGAAGACGCTTCAGGCGATTTGTGAGTTTCTCACTCTGTCCAAAAGGAATCCCAACAACATTGTATCGCAAGGCTTCTTGTCTTCGTGTTTTAACACCGACATAATCACAAGTTGGCCAAGGAATTTTGGTATTGACGAAATGCACTCCTATTTCATCTTCCATCCAAGGGCAGTCCTTGATGCAAAGCTCAGGTACTGGTCGCAAAACTCCTGTAGAGTCAGGAAGGTAAACAGCTCCCCACTTTTCTTGTACTTTAGAAGGACCGCTTCCAGAAACTCTCAGAGTTTCTCCCAGTTGATCTGCCAGATACACTGCAACTTGAAGACTTTGTTCGTCAAGTTCGGTCTCAGAAAAGAGCCTTTTCATTTGTTGTAGACTTGAAATGTAATCTTTCTCTTCGAAATGTTCCCTGACACCAGCCACTTTCATCAGTTCAGGAAAGGCTACCGCCAACGGTTCTGGAAGCTTGTAGAGATATGGCGAGCAGTCAATCTTTAGCTGAAAGGCCACCTGGCTAGCACAGAGAAACTCTCTTCCTGCAAGGATAAATTTCTTGTCCTGTAACTGTTGCTTGATGGCCTCAGCATTGGAAACAAGCCCTTTCTGTAGACTTGTGTAAGCAGCGTTGCACAAAGAGCTTATCTCGTTATATGCAGTGATTTCTGAAAATTCAACTTTAGTGGACATAGCTTCTTCCAGTTGAGCTATTACATGGCCTAAAGTCGCGCGCCTTTTGTTCAGCTTCAGTAACGCTTTAACATCTCGAGGGATAAACACTCCGACTACTGGTTCCGTGCAGCACAAAAGGTACTTTTGCTCTTCCAAAAAGACATCTTTAGGTGCGAGTAGCACTTTACCTCCGAATTCGTCGCCTTTCCAAGGAAGAGGAAAGCCATTTGGTTTCTTGAGAACAGGAAGATATTTTGCCTGCAAAATGCGTCTTTGAATGGCATCGGTTAGAGGGAATTCATCTTTGTATTTCATCGTCTTCTCCATAAATGCTAGTAATGCCTTCATCCGCTTAGATGCTGCTTCACTGTTGGCTGCATTTAGTGTATGGATGCTTTCGGCTCTTTCTGCGATCTGCTGCCAAGGAAGATAATCCGATACCATTCCCAGATCTTCAAGTTTTGCCAGTCGTCGAGAGTTGAGGAAAGACTCTTTTGTCCCATATGGAAACCTTCCATCTTCGGGGGAAAAGAGAGCAGCTGCGTCTTTGCCTGGGTGTATGAGTTGAGAAGGACATTTGAGAGTTTTACCCAATGGTGAAGCTGGAATGCAAGTACGCGTCCTTATCAGATCATCATAGTTGGTATCCAAAGCATGTAACACCAGTTCATCTCTCAACTTTGGAGGCACAGTAGAGATGTTTGGGAAGAAAACTTCACGGAAAAATCTGCCCTTGTTGTACATTTTGGCCTGTAGTACCTCCTCCAGTCCACAACTTTCGAAAGACCTTAAGACATCAAGGGGAACTTCAATGACCGCTGCGGCTCCTTTCATCAACATCTGGAAAACTTTGAGCGAGACATCTCCTATTAGAGGCTCTTTTCTAAACTCTGGATCAAGAAATACTACTTCATTAATATTTAGCCAATTCCGCCCATCTGAAAACAGTGAATAACTTCCGCTGGCAATCTGTGCATAGAAAGACTTCAGGAGTGGCCAGCAGGTACGATGCATGCGTAACGCGTGAGCTTTTGGCCACAAAGAATGGAACTTATAAGATCCGTCAGCAGGAGCAATGGACCTCAGATCCTCAAGAAGACACAGATACGCCGAAGAAATGGAATCTTGCATAAGTACATTGTTCCAATCCACTCCAAAGCATTTCTTGTCGTCTTCAAGTTTTTCCTGCAAATGACGTCTGTTAGCAGCTAATGCAAATGCTCCATTTATGTGTACAGGAAGGCCACTGTGGATTGGAAGTGGGAGGTAGCAAAAAAGGATCCCATTGACATCAAATCCGTCAACACTCTTCGTAACAGGCAAGGGTAAAGAGGTGTCAGAACCATTTGGATCGAGCTGAACAGCTACCCCTGCTGATGGAAGGAGGCTCAAATCATTTTTTGTAAACTTCAGCGCTTGACCATTACCCATGGAGGACACTACAAGCCAGGTGCTACACTCCCGATTAAAAGGCACACCAGATTCAAAGAAACGTTGACCGTACTCTGTCAAACTGCATTCGATGTCAACTTTCATAGACGATTTTACCAGTTTGGTTGAAATCCCCTTCCTAAAGGCTCGTGTAATTTGTGATGATGCTTGAAGAAAGTTGCATTGCTTCAAGAAATCCTGGTCCTCTGTAGTCAGCTTTTTGGCCGTGGCTGGAAGGGTAACAGGGATAGACAAGGGTCTAATTATTCCCGCTGGCGATAATGACTTGGTGACTTCAAACGTCAACGTTGCATTTTGGTCTTTACTGGCAGATGTTTTCAAAGAAAATATGCTGACACGGAGGACATTCTGTGTGAAGAGGAGTAAGGTTTTGGCGCCATTGACGAGCATAAGCAGTAATTCTCGCATTTGCTGGTCGTTGTAGGCTAGCTTCTTTATCTCGCTTCTTAAAGCTTGCTCGGTGGTTCTCAGTGGAAATCGAAAAAGAGTTCCATCAAATGAGTTGTCCTCCTTGTCCAGATGCAAATCACAGCCAAATATGCCATTGAACGGTTTGAACTGATTTGTGAATTTGCGAAGCCTCTTGACATCTTTGTTAAGATCAATCTTCATTCCTGGCTTCATTTTGTTCTTGATGGCCTTCCCAAGGTATGAAGTATGAGGATCAAAAATCGCAAAATAGTTCCTACTTAGGAACATGGGCACATCTGTCAAATTGTACACTGCATTGAAGCCAAGTCCAAATCTGCCAATCTTTTCAGTGTCATGCTCTTTTGTTGCTTCATTCAGCTTTGCAATGTTCTCAAAGTCTTCGTCTTTAAATTCTGCATCGTTGTAGACCCACAAAGCAGGACCTTGACAACCTTTCATACCTTCGTCAATCAAACAGGTCATGGCATCCCCGTTCGTTCTTTCATCATAGAGAAATCTTACTTCAGTTGCACCAGCATCGTCTGCGTTTTGAACAAGCTCTTTCAGTACTGAAAATCCATCCGTATACTCCTCCAGAAGTCGGTTCAGTCGAGTAGTAAGTCTTTCTTCTTGTCCAAATTCTTCTCCTATGGATAGCTCATCTGGATCCAGCATTCGATTCGTGAGGGTTGGAACACCAAGAATTTCAGCAGTACTGTTGGGGACATTGGGGTGTACATAAAAATAGTCGATGTCTTCATCATCACCCTCTCTCTTCAGCCACTCACGTTCACAGTACATGCAGTGCTCCACTGGTTCAAGCCTGACATATGAGTTGTCTTCAATGTGCGTTGGAATAACAATCTCTGCTTTAAGCTCCTCCGACAACTGCTCGCTTGCCAAATCATTCAAGATGTTGACGGATAGCTGAAGATCATGCTTTACTTCCTCAGGGCTGAAGATGACACTTGTATCTTCATACGTCTCTTTTACCATGTTAAGAACTTGCACAAGAACGGCTGGATCACTTCGTTGCCTCATACCAAAACGGTAAAACAGGTCTGAGTGTTTCGTCGTGTCAGAAGGAAGAGAATGTATGTAGGGTGTTAGATCAATGGGTGGCTTGCTGGATAGCACGTGGTTAGGCGAGGAAAATCCGTCTCCATTCCATACCCAAGCAAAGACCTGAGCCCAGTCCAATGCCTGTTTCACAGCAGCGTAGTTTACACCGCTCAGATATGAGTAGATTTTGTTTACCACAACCATGTAATACGGTTTCTCTTCTTTGGAGTACGATCTGATCACAGCTTGCAAATGCTGTACGACTTGGAAGACATCGGTTTGGCTTTGCCAGCCAAAATAGTGGCAAATTTCATTTGATGGTTGTGCTTCTACAACAGGCATGACCGTTCCAATGAGGTTTGCAAGCTGGTGACTCTTCATTTCAATTGGCTTAAAAAAGTGTTTGCCTTCTTCGCCTGTTTCCCACCATGGCAGTCCCGGAGGATAGTTAGGGGGTCTCTGTTGCAATCTTGACACCCATGGAATGTCTCTCAGTAACGTCCATAACGGTTGTCTGTTAATTTGCTCTATCAGTTTGAGAGGATTATCACTAAGATACTGCAAAATTGCTTTGGATTTCCGCTCTACAGTCAGCAAGTGAGGAAGCATGCTTACTAGTTTGGCACTTTGGTAGAGATCGTTTCCGGTGATGCTATGATCGCTTTTCATTCCGATTTCTTGTAACATGACGAGTGCAGAAGGGCTGGTGTACGTGCCGGTTGGGAAAACATTTTCGTGGGCAAATATTGTCTTCAGGATGACGTTTCTGGGGTCAAAGAGGTCTGACGCCATAGCACGCCCCCTTTGTTTGGAGACAAATGACAAGGCTTGTAAATTGTGCTTGAAATTAACATTGCTACGAATCTCACTTGCGTAGCGGTCCAAAACATACGTCATGACTGTGTCAATCTGCTCTCCAGAGTACTTTCCTTGCTTTATTTCTTGAAACACCACTTGGCAAAGCAATTCAGTAGGCTGTAGGATCCTGACGTCTAAGAGGTGCGCCAAAGACTTTGAATCGTCTTGAGTGATGTCAATCAGATCTCGTTTTGGAGAAACTGGAAGAGGCTCAACAGGCGCTGCACATAAACCTTCTTCTTTTGACACGAACTTCTTCGACAAAGTTTCGAAAACTGGAAGGGAACACAAAAGATTATACTCCTCGGGCTCTACGGTACATGGTATGACCTTGGCAAGAAATGATCTCAAGAGGTGCTTCTCGCCGGTGGATAATACCTTACGTACAATTTCTGAGAGCTTTCCAGTTGTCATCTTGCTGGACGAAACCACCATTGCTTTCAAAACGCCTCGCGCGGACGGTGGGTTTACAAACGTCACCAAAACAGCTGGATGGTGGCTTATAAAGGTGGGATAATCATTCATGATAACCAAACCAAGCTTCGTTAAGACATTTGCCAATGTGTCGTCAAGGCATTCATTATTTAGGCGTTTTACAACTACTCTGGAGGGGAAGCAAAGTCGCGTCAAGGTTACAGGTGTCTGTGACATGTTGAGTGGAATCAGCGGTAGTTTCCCAAGGCTCAGAATATCCTTTGCAGTGGTGAAATGTTCTTGTAGATATTTCCACACAACCCTAATCCAATCTCTTGGAGGATGGTTATGGTTTCTGTCTTCGGGGTACCAAGAAACTGTATTTCCCTTACCCCACTCTGACGGCAGGGCTTGTTGAAGAAGAGATGCTACATCATCTTCACAAAGGATTCGTAATTGTGTGCACTCTGTGAAACAAGCATAACAACAAAAAGTGCTACTTTGTAATACACACCAAACAATTATTATTTTTCCAATGAAGTTGTGATACATGATATTAGAAACCTTGTTCAAAACATTTTCTAATAAATAGTTAAAGAACAAAAGGAATAAAACTGGGCTAACAAATAAACCCACCCTTTTGGAAGCTCCATGTGCCACTTTGGGTCCTGCGTGAGATTGGGATAACAACTAAACCCGCATGGTTCGATCACTAGTCTTTACAAACCATTCTGTCGATTGAACTGTCTTTTCATCTTTCGCGGCCGAATGCAACTTATCACAGAGAAACCTTTTCTTAGTATCGATATTGCAGGAAACGAACGGTTGATAAGTTAGGGTAATTCAATCCTCCAATTAATAAAGAAGACGTTTACCTTGCTTTGCGGCCTCTTTCAGCTTCCCAATGATCTCTGCATCAAGTGTTTCATCCACGAAGCGGTGGTCTAGACCGGGAAAAAGTTGTCTTGGATGGTCAAGCGAGCAAATATAAATTCGCTCTGCCCGATTTGAAAATTTTGCGAAGGCGTCATTGGAAAGAGGCAACAGCTCCAAGTCACAAAGTTTGGCAAATTTGCGATCTTTAAGACAAAACTGAAGAAGCAGCAATTTCTCTCGCCTATCAAGTTTCTTGTAACAGGACGGGGCTTGTTTCAATGTTGCTCTTGTAAGACTGGGATTGATTTCCTTCACAGTGGAGTAGGAAGCAATGGCGTCCATGACGTGACTGGGTACAGAGACAACAGATACATCAGCTTCTAGTAACACTCTTTGAATCAGCGCTTTGGATTCATGTTCCTGCAATCGGTCAAACACGGCTTCTTCTACTGTCAGCCATCGTCCCAAATCTGCCTGGGTGTAAACAACTTCCATCTGTAGCAGCAACTGAAACAATGGTTCTTTCAGCCTCTCCCACCTCTGATCAATATTGCTGATGTCTGGCCACGCTCTGTAAGGTAAGCGTGTCACCTTAATTCCCTATTTTTATTTCTCATACATGCAGTGTATACAAATATTTGGTTGCTTTGCATTCAGATTAACGTTTTTTGGAAAAAATAAAAATGTAATTTCCGTTTTTGAATAAAATAGCATTGTTATAGCTCTGACTAGCATAGAAGTAGAAAACGTACATTTCCATATCATTATCTTGTGAATATTTCCATGAGAATCAATATATTATTAAAAGCCCCTTAAAGATTTATACTAAAAACTTCCATTTAGACAGACAACTTCCAACTGATATACTACAAATCATATGCCCCATGTGATATTAATAAACTGATAATTATGGGTTACTTTCATGCTTTATGTTTACAAAACCTGATCCAAACACTCGAGTGAGTTCTAGAGAACTCGAAACTTCTGAGACTCTGGTTAACTGACTTTGGAGTTTTCCCAAACTTACTCAAGTGTCAGCCTCTGGCCATCACGTGAGCACGTTTTTCATGCGCACGTTTTCAGGTGCAGTAAAGTTCGTTCGTTTTTCACAAAAAACATTGCACTGATAAAATAGTACTTACTTGTAGATGGATGCCCTGGGTACGAAAAAGGATTTCTCGTTAATAGCTTCCAAAATCATCGTGGCATACGCTCTGGGTATGGCCTCCTCCACGAGACACTTGTTCCACAGCAAGGACTTGTCAGTCAGCTGCCGACCAAACTTCTCCCGTTCCTCTTGATCCGCATTTGGAGATTTGATATAACGCCTGTTCTGACTCAGAGCAAAGAAGCCGTTAACGTGCACTGGCAAACCTGTCAAGCTGGTTTTTTGCACCGGTAATGGTAGGAAACAGAACACGTGGCCTTTGATGTCGGGCGTCTGCAGTTTGGGACCCGTTGGCAATGCCATGGCAACACCTACCGTGGGTAGATAGTTAAGCTCCTTATCTGTCATCAGACTTTTGAATCTTGATGAAACCTCTCCTCCACAAAAGTAGTTTGTGACAAGGAATGAATGCTGTTTCATACCTCCATCAAAGGGTGAGTCGAACTTCACTGTCTCTATTGTGATCGGGTAAGTCACTGTGACGGATTCAGTCATCACTTTTCCTGGTGTGATCTTTGCACGAAACTCCTTCCTCTTCGACCGAACCATTTGAAGGCTTTCGTCAGCGATCTTCACTTGAAAGACTCTTTTAGGGCTAGACTGTGACTCTTCTCTGACGTAAAGCTCAATCGATTCCAGGTGTTGAAGAAACAGGAGTACCAAGTGAGCGTCAGCCTGAAAACTTTCAAACAGCGTGTCCATCTTCTCGGTGGAGTAGAGTGTCCCAGACAGATCGGAAGGTTTGGTCCTTAGGGGGAAACGGAACAGGGTTCCATCGTAACATCCCTGGGAAAACACATATTCCGTACAGTCAAAGATTCCTTTGTAAGGAAGAAACTGATCTGGTATTTCGTCCATCTCTGCCTGGTCCTCGTTAAGTCGCCAACGTTTTCCTGTTCTTCTGTGGCGCTTGTCAGAAAAGTGAACACCATGGGGGTCAATGAAGCCAATTTGGGAATCGCTGAGTAAACTTGGTAAATCTGAGAAGGAAGAGTGACCCATAAATTTACTCAGTAATCTTGAGACTAAGTGGCGAATTAAAACCTTTTCTCGAATGGGTCCCCTACATGGCTGCAAATAACAGTCGGTCATCGGACAATGGCCGACAAAAATTTGCCAATGTCCGATGAAATCCCAACTGTGGTCGGACATAATGTCCGGATACATTTTTTGGCCTTCCTACGCAAACGCAAACGCATTTTATTCTAAATGCAAACTACATGTAGTTTACTCTGTGATGACAACGCATTAAATTAGCAGGTTCGCTTATCAAGCAGTACTGTAATATGATGTCCGACCTCATTTTTGTTTTGTCCGACCAAAATGGTGACTTAGTCGGACACGTGTCCTTTCAAGAAAAAAATATTATTTGTAGTCCTGCCCTACGTTGTCAAAACGATTTCTTTTGAGCAACGAAATATTATGATTTATTTGCGAAACAATAATTTAACATTTTTATAGAAAACGCCTATAACGTTCTAAATTGCTCAGGCTCAATTTCGTTAATTTGAACCTTTGCATCCCTAGCTCTAATAGTATATGTGACGAATTATTCCGCTAGGCACTCAAACGTTCGGGTGACGCCATTACGACTGATATGGATTGCCAAATCCTCCTCCATGTAAATCCCTTTAACCCTTTCACTCCCGAAGGCGCATATAAGCGCGCTTTTGGGGTCTTACACATCAAAGCCATTTTGACGTCATCAATCAACACGTGACAAGATTAGTTTGACATTCATCTGATGCAGAAAGGATGGATCTTTGTAACCGTGCAATTTTGAAAATCTATCAAATTCTTGCAGAGTTATGCTAGAAAAACCCATTCAATTTTTGTTGAAAAATCAGTGGCAAATTTGAATCTCGCACCCGACATACTTCCAGGTTCATTTTTCAGCTCCCTTAAAAGGTTAGGTCAAAACATTTCCATCTGATAGGAAGTGTATCAAGCGCCGAAGATAGCAAGAAAAGAAAGGGGTTGAAAAGGAAAGGAAAAGAGAGAAGGAAAAAATCAGAAGGAAAGTCTTTTTTTTGGCTACGCACTTTGGCCAACGATAAAATTGAACGGTTTTGCCCAAAAACCTTTTTAACATCTTTCCCTAGTTCTCAAAATGGCATTTTTAGCAAAGATTAGCCAAATTTGGGGTGACAGCACCAAGAAAACGGGTTCCTTGACCCAAAAATGTGTTTTTCAGGCCGAATTCTGGGAGTGAAAGGGTTAACAACACATACAAAAAGTAAGCTTTATCAACTTTACCACTTCTTCCATTGCGATTATTAAGACTATACATAAACTCGTACGTGTCATCTTCATGATATGTTTTCTGACTAAAACACTAATTATGGTCTACAGATCGTCACTTGAAAATAACTCAAATTACCAAAACGTAAGACGGAAACCAGTGAAACAAACGCAGTTCCTCCTAACGGTGGCTCTGTTCTATGTAATAGTCTGCCCCAACATTTAAGCGCATTTTTCTTCATTGGGCTCAGGTCCAAACGGCAATCATATAAACCAGTGTCATTTTATTATATTTTATTGTATATTTATATATTGTACTGATCATTTTTTAATTTACTGGGCCTACCTGTCATGTGAAATACAGACTTAAATCCCAAACCAAATCGACCGACTTTCATTGGATCTTCCACCTTAATACTGTCACAGACCAGTCGAATACCCATCCAGTCTTCTTCTGTAAACCGTGCGTTGTTGTGGGCGTAAAGTGCTGGGCCCTGTTTGAAAATTTAAGTGAGTAACATATGACAAGTGCTAACAAGTAGTGTATGGAAGTGTATATGAATTAAATCATGTTAATGTCCCGCCACTGTGACCTGTTTAATGCTACAGACTCCAGATCCTGCTCCACTAGCTAAACTGTTGTACTATTTCATTACCAACTCTATAGCAAATCAAAAGAGACTCAGAGGGCTTAAAATGTATTTGCAATTTCCACAAAAGCTAAGAGGATGGACAGGAAACCGACGATTTTCGTTCTGTAAAACATTCTGTGTTACAGGAACAAAAACTAATATTAAATTCCTTTACCTGAAACTTTGCGAGGTCCTCATCAAAAAGATGCGCTGTTCCATAGCTGTGTTTGTCGTGCAAGAAATTGACTTGGCTGGCATTTGCATCCTCCGCATTTTGAATAAGTTCCTGCAGACGGGAGATGACATGAAAGTAAATGCAATGGCAAAAGAATCAACTACCACAAAAATCGGTAATATTTTCAACCTCTTGCTACCACAAAAATGAAAGGGTTTCAGAATTTAGTTTTTGGGAAGAAGGATAATGTTGGTCCTTTTTTATCTTCACTACATAGGAACGGATAGTTTGTGCTTCTATACTTGATCCATGATTAGTCCTATTTGCTGTATTTTAACGCGTTTTATTTAGCATGTTTTGGCTGAAAACAATGATGTATATGCTTACATGCCGGCAGTTCCTTTCATTTGTAACCGATAATAAACATCGCCTATGACGATTGCTCGGAGACCAAACATACCTGACAAAACAACTAAAACACAAGGACTACACTGAAGATGTTTTTTTAAGGATGCATGGCCACTCTCTGTTTTAATTTTAGTTTCTTCTTACTTTGTTGTTTGAATACAAATGCATGCTTTTATTATTGCCTAAACCCTACAGGAATCCATTCCCTGAAGCAAATCAATCTCAGTGCTGTTTGTATACAGTTAAAGGGTCTTAAAGTGATATGTTTTACCTTGAGTACCTGCCCATCATCAGGATACTGATCTAGGATGGTCCTCAACTGTTGGATGAGGGATGGCTGAATTAAATCAAATCCATCGTCATAATTGTCCGCTGAGAAACAAACAGACAGTTATTCTTAAGAAAGATAAATGCTAAACCTATGTCTAGGCTTAAATCTAAAACACTTATTCTGCGTCTTTCACAACTGAAGCATATTTCATTATGAAAAGCATTCACACCAGGCCGGTGCATTGCGCGAATCGTGATCGAAACAAGTTTATTCTGAGCATGATTCAAACAAACTCACAAAGAAGTCAACGAGGTAGTTTCGATCTAAGCCAGACGAAACACGTTAAACGTGGCGGCAAAAAGCGCATAGAATGTTCCATAAATGGATTTCAGATTAAAATTATACTATTCATGAAAAGGCAGCCTTATAATGTATTAATAAACATAATTTCGATCCCTGTATCCATTTACTCCATTTAAAGTTCTTTGTCCATCGTTTTCAGTAATTTCACCTGGCTAACAATTTATTTTCTTTCAATGTTTTTAGGGCACCACGCCTCTACCAGAGGTTTATCACTTAAGGTCATTCCTTAGTATTGCACTGCGCATCCTTTCTGCGCATAATTTCGCGCGTAATTAGCGCGCGCACGTTAAAAAAAATGGCGGCTTGTTCATTGTGGCTATGCTTCTGGTTCTACTTAAGGTAATTCCCTGGTAAAAGAACCAAACATAGATTTCCGATGAAACTTGGTACACTTTTGTAACAAGTCAAGGAGATAATAAAAAAAGAGGGGGTCACCGTGCTCGTTTCCATGCCACAATGCTGACGAGTGCGGTCATTTTGGCCCCTTTTGGCAAAAACCGTGCGCAGCAAATAAGCTCGATGTTGTTCAATGCAGCCCGTGATATCGCACAGAGTTTGACTTTATTCCATTGTTTATTCACCGACGTTCCAGAAAAATGTCTTCGATTTCCTTTGTATTTACTTTACACTCCAAAGTAGATTCAAATTGGATATGCGCTGTGGGACCGTAGTGGCTCCCTCCAGAGAATTTAGTTAAATTGCCAAAAAACTGGTCATAGATTTCTGCCCATTTTTTTCTTGGGTAATGTAGATACTGTTCTTATTAAAATTATGAAATAAAAAATGGGGGTCACCGTGCTTATTTAGGAGAAAACAACCATTTATTTCCCAGCCGAGCTTAGCCTGAAAGAAATCCCGCAATGTTCTGTATGTGCGCGCGCTCGTGCTCGCGCTAAATGACGCGTGGCGCGCGCTAATGACGCGAGAAATTATGTATTGCATTGCGCATCCTTACTGCGCATGATTTCACATGTAATTAGCGCGCGCACATTAAGAAAATGGCGGCTTTTCCTTTACGGCTAAGCTCGCCAGAGAGATGAATCGTCGTTTTCTCGTAAATGAGTACGGTGACCTATCAATACCTCCTAGTATAGCGTAAGCTGTTTATCAGGAGTACTTCATTAAAGCATCAATTTTTTCTCTTATTTTGAGTCTAGCAATCACCTTCTTTCTATAAAATAAATATAGACTAATTTCTATTGCAGAAGAATAAATAATCACCGGAAACGTGAACTTAGCTAATAAAAACGTTTCTGGAAGCTGATATTGTAAGGAATTAAGGGGTATATACAAGGTACTCCTGTTCCTAAACGAATACCGGGACCCCCCTTTTTTATTTCAACATTTAAGTTCCCTTAAGATAAACAACCAATAGGCAAAGTTTGAATGAAAATCTATTGTAAGTTCTGTTTCGATGGAATGACCTTAATGCATGTTGGACCCTCGAGCTCTAACCCAAAAAAGTAACTTTTGTATAGTGAATGGCGACATATTTTAAAGTGAATATTAAATATATTATACAGCATTATACTTACCCATGTGTAAGATTTCTGGCTTTCTTAAGGCTTTATCCTTTGCATGAGAACCATCTAAAACAAAATCAAAGTGATCACCAAATGCTTTACACCATACCTGTAATGAAACCGTTATTAATAATTTTAAACAACTTCTAGTAATTAAGTTTTGGAACGCGAAATATCCGGCAGAAATACCCTACTTTTCCGTAGCTACAACTGAAAAGAGAATTTATCATTTGTTCGTGTGTAGAATGCATGACAAAGGTCAACTGGTGGCCGAAGGAGTCGGTCTGAAATCCAGGGAAATTAAGTACACTCTGTACTGAAATACTAGACAGCAATGTGCCAAATAGCAGCTTTACATCGATCTACATATAAAGCTTATACTGTACATACATTCCTGGAACTTAATGTCAACGTATATATTATAGCTAGCGATCTCAAGCAAACGAAAGAATTTTAAATCCGTACAATTAGTTTCAAACAGAGTTACTGTGTTACAAATATAACCTTGAAGGGGAAATGTCACGTATTGTTAGCTAAAAGATGTCTTCGCATCAATTGAAGCCCAAAAGTAATAAGTTTTGTCACACTGCACTGGAACTATTTAATTTCGTCTGCTCCTGCAGATGGCAGGGATGGAAACCAATTTCTGTTAACTGGAAAAATTCACCCAAAATTTATTAGGGCTTGCTTTCCCTGCTAAAATTCATTTTAACTTCCTCTTAGTATTGCAGGAGCATTTTGTATACGGGTAAAGGTACTAAGTAATGATTTTAGCACAGTTTGAAACAACTGAATTTATCGGTACCCACTGAACTAAGTCAAATGAACAGCCAAGAATGAAATATTTCTATTTCACAGACTTCGTTCCAAAGATATGATTGAGTATAAATTCCTGTTTGTTTTCTGAAACCATAATATATCATCTTCGTCTTGAATTATACTTCAGGCTTTGTCAGCACTAGTATAACCCTCAGTTCATCACACTGTTCTCAGAGAAATTATCTACAAATATTAAATGAATTACAACAATGTCTGCCACACTTGTAAGGTTCAGTAATGAACTGGGGTATTAAAAATGTTTGCCAATTGTGTGCAAAGGCGTGCATACAAATTAAGTGATATTAATAACAATTATAGTATTTCGTTTTACCTTTTACGTCAAGAATATATCGGGAGAATATAGCAGCCACGAGAAAACGAAGCGTCTTTTAGCAGATCTTTAGCAGAACGATTTTGGCAACGGATACCGGTATAGCTTCCGTATCAGTCGGTGCCAGCTGCATGCAAATTCTTAGAAACTGAGTATTGATTCCGAGAAATCTATGTCTGGTCATGTCTGACAGTCACGTCAGCACTTGCAAGCGAGAAATGATTTTCGTATCAATGTACTAGCTAGTTCGTTTACAGCACCTTTTGAATAGGTTTGCTACCTTTTAGCTTCAAAGCCGGCAGCAAAATAGTAGTTGTTTAAAATTTTGAGATACCATATACAACTATAAAGCATGCGTGCCAGTTTCATTTCCTTGTTGGCAAAACTCCAATAAGGGTAACGTGGACTCTGGGTACGAGATTGGCAAAACTCCAGAAGGTCGAATGCATTTCAAACTGATATGTTGCACATAAGGTCACGCTATTCAACTGAGCCATAACATTTCTCGGAATTTATTCTTAGCAAATTTCTTAGAATGCTTTGATTACCTGCTATTGTAATTAAGGGGGGAGAACCTAAACTACAAGGAACCACAAAAATGTTGCTAAGGAAATCTCTAAACCTCCAGTGACTTTGGTTCCTGGACTCCAGTGGGCATCAAACGTTGTAGTGTTTGTTCAATTCACGTTCCCTTTAAATATTTCGAACCATGCCCATATTTGGTGTGTCACGTGACCAAAATGAAAAATGTCTAAAAACTCGGAAGGATTTGATCGTTTTCAAATTATTACTTTAGAATTTGCTGAAGAACGTCAATATCGACGACTTGTAGCATGCGTTTGATGAAATGTACAATATTCGAAAGTTATAAAGCTTTAAGAGTTTTAAAGCTTTATAACTTCCGAAATATTGTACATTTCATCAAACGCATGCTACAAGTTGTCGATATTGACGTTCTTCAGCAAATTCTAAAGTAATAATTTGAAAACGATCAAATCCTTCCGCGTTTTTAGACATTTTTCATTTTGGTCACGTGACACACCAAATATGGGCATAGTTCGAAATATTTAAAGGGAACGTGAATTGAACAAACACTACAACGTTTGATGCCCACTGGAGTCCAGGAACCAAAGTCACTGGAGGTTTAGAGATTTCCTTAGCAACATTTTTGTGGTTCCTTGTAGTTTAGGTTCTCCCCCCTTAATATACATTGCGGTCTCAATCTGCTAGAGTTGCATACCTTTTCTTGATAAGCGACAAGGGTTTGAAATTACTTTCCTCGATCTTGATTATAATGGAAATCTAATAATTGTTTTTAACTTGACTTTGGCCAAAGATAAGATAATTAATGGAACATCATCCCGTAGATTGGTAGAGCCAATTTTATGTAAACATAATTGAATATTCAAATAGTGAATTTTTCTTTAAGCCTCACAGCCTGGTTTCCCTATAATCGCAACGATCGCAACGATCATCGTTGCGATCCGTGCGATCCTTGCGCAAAGATCGCAAGAGTGGTTTCCATATGATCGCAACGATCGCAACGATCGCATGGAAACCAGGCTTTATGAACGAAAAAGTAATATTTAATGGACGAATATTAAACACAACAACTGCGGAAGATTTCCATCCGTGCGTAGCAAAATATTATAATGCTTTAACTGAAATCCGTTTTCAGACCGTCCCTTTGCCTTGTTTTTTAATTCCTCGTCTTCTATAACATGCAAAACCGTGACATTTACAAATTCAATAAAATGACACCCGTTCATGCATGACGACAATCAGGCATTTTTAGAGCTTTGATGACGTTGAGACCATAAACCGGCTAAGGTGTAGTCAGGCGAAATAAAATAAACTAAGGATGATATTAAACTATAAACTGATAATTAAATTACTCTTCAGTTCCGATCTCAACGTTGTCTCTTCACTTTCCGATTCGTAAGGTGGCTCGATGTAGTTTTTTTAGCGATGGGGTAAGAGTTTTGAAAACAAAAATTCGATCAGAAGGCAAACTTCGATCTTTGCCATACTACACCATAATGATGACATATGATGATAGTTTTATTTTCCACTGGTTTCCAAGCAACAGAGGTTACCATAGCAACGATTTCGGAATCATATTGGTTTTAAATAAGGCTGATTTTCTCGAAATCTAGTCGGAAACATTGCATCCATTTTATAATATTTTGAAGTAGGATAGTTTGGCCACCTGTAGACGAAATTTGATGAAAATCTGTAAGGCGGTTTTTGAATAAAACAACACTGAACTTTTTGCGTAACATTTAGTGTATTTCCTAGAATTTACTTGAAAATATTTCAATAAATTAAAGCTATATGTACCTCCCCTCTGTTGAAGAATTGTTGATGATATTAAAAACTTTGTAAGGTAAATGGAGCACTTCGGATGGTTACGATTTCAAAATATTTAATTTTGAAGAACTGCACCACAGAACACGATCGAAGCGCATAATTTACATTTAGCGGAATATTTCTAAAATGCTCTTACAGATTTTTAAAAAATTGGTCAGCTATTAATAGCGTGATGATAGTACTTGATATTCCAATCGAAAACGACCACACCGCATTGCAAGATACAAACTAGTTTATGTTTGTTGTTACAAAGTATTAAATAATAAATATAAACTCATCCTAAAAAATGTCCTTACCTGTTCGAGGTACTTCAATTGCTATATGCTGCATGCTGGTTCTACTGAGTGAATTAATTTTAATTACCAGCTTGGGCTTCTTGCGGTGTTACGCATAAACAGACCACTTTCCAAGAATCGGTCATCGACGATTCCACGAAATTCGAACTTTTGTAGTTTCCGGTAATCGTAATAACTTTCCAAGAAAACAAATTCATTTGCATGACAAAAAGTGACAACGAAAAGCACTGGGAAGCACAGGCAGACCATCCTCTGTTTGAGTGGTGTATTGCTATTGACTCAGAGATCTTTAAGGCGCCTTAAACAGCTCGGGATGACGAAGAACCACCACACATGACTCAATTAACATTTATTTTAAACTTTATTGAACCATACAGATCAAAATGACTCTTAAATCTGCACTAGTGGACCGAATCTCAACCACTCACTCAGACAGACGATGGCCTGCCTGTGTAGAGCCTCACTGTTTTAGAAAATCTATCAACTAAATCTGACTAATTTTAATTAAAATTATCGCATAAACAGTCGAAGAATAACAATGGTACTGCAATTCGATTAGAAATCGAATTTATTGCCACTATAAACTGAACAAGGTTTTAAATGAGCTAGTTGCAGTACAGTATTATAAAAAGCAGTCTGAATTAACAAATATTTTTATCTTCTTTCTGTTGCATTGACGGTACTAAATTATGGGATCTCACTGAGTCAGACGTCAGTCATAACAAAATACTCAAATGAATAATGCTGAACTGAAATCCTTATATCAGGGGGTGATTATATGCTCGCCAAAACAAAACAGATCGGCAATAATGAAATGGAAATTTCAAAAGTATGTCATATAACAAGACGCACAGAGCTAAATAAATAGATGTTATTGAACTAGCGTGAGGTCCGTATTGGGAAAATATTGGTCGAGTTCTTTTTTTGCAAGTTTATGGACCGAGCCGAAGGCGAGGTCCATAAACTTGCAAAAAAAGAACGAGACCAATATTTCCCAATACGGACCGAACAAGCTAGTTCAATAAAGTTTTTATTATAATGGCTTTTTAAAAATTTGCTGAGAAATTAGTGCAACCATTCTCGGCTACCGCGCGCGCGCCAAAGCTAAGCATATTCTTGCATTTTTTAGGCCACTTTGCGAAAAGTTTAACCAAAATTGTCCGCCATACATGAGGAAAAAATATTCTTCTTAATAGAAAACAGTTTTCTTTTGTTCAATGTTTCATAAAAGGAATTTGGCGAAATGAGTTCGTTAGCGGTCCATCTTTGCGGTCCGTATTGTAAAATTCGGACCGCTCAGGGAACCAATCAGAATGTTCCTTTTCATCGTGGACCAGTTTGCCATATAATAATTAATGATATTTCATTCTACGTTTTGAAAAAAAAACATAACTCTGTCCTTCAGCAAGACGATTATATTTTGAATGTCTTCTTGGAAAACTACCTCAAATTCCGGGAAACATAGTTCGGTGTGACGATTCAGGAATGTTTCAGAAAATGTTAAATGACATCTCTCGTTTCTACTTGGAAAACTATTTTATTTTAAAAGGCATACAGCTGTATGAAGTTTCAAAACTTCACATCACTTTTAAAAAAATCCAACGAATCGAAAACGCCGATTGGCAACTTGTTCTATAATTAAAGTCACGCTATTTTTGCATTTCTTAGAAATTTATGGCTCAACTCAGTGGCAATTTCTTCGAATATTTTACCGATTCACTCATGGGTATACTGAATTGTTTCTGTGCAATAAAGTACGCCATCACGTTCACTCATTTGGAATGAAAAAAATACTATTAATTATAAACGCATAACCCCTTCCGTCCGGCTAAACCATCAAACTTATTTTCGTAGAACTTCGCGAATCACGTCTGCGTCTGGTCGTTTTAACATTTTAATCGAGAATTTTGTGTAAGGAGGAATGTTTGATCATTTAGCCAGGGATTTAGAGCTTGTAGAACGCGCAATGGATGAAGAATTTTCATCAAGGATTTATCATGAATAAAATGCAGACTGTTTCTTGTACAGTTATGATTATTATAATAATGTGATCAGTGTGGGCGAATGCCCCTAGAAATCGCGAAAAGAATATTTTAAACGTTGACCGACGTATACCTCGATAGCCTGAGAAAACAGACGTCGTTTCGCGTCGCAACCACGGTGCTCTCAGTGGTTGCGACGCGAAACGACGTCTGTTTTCTCAGGCTAATACCTCGGGTATTCGGTCGTAGAAACCTCCTTTATACCGAGTTCCTAACGGAATCATGTTAAAATTATAAAGTTAAACAGCTGAATTAGCTTCGACAGGGCTTCATTTGTGGCGTCCTGATATTTTAAACAGCGTTTTAATAAACAAACAGTGTCCAGGATATTATTAGGATTAAACATTTTCGAATAACGAGATGGAAACCCGAATGTAACATCATGTTTATATGATATTGGGAGTTCGATTCGTGATGGTGGGATTCCGAGCAAGTTCCACTATTATACCAATTTATAAAGCTTAGTATACCGAATCTGGGTTGTTTCAAACAACCGGCCGATTTTCCGTTTAAAATCGTTTCTATTAATAAACAACTGAAATATTCCTCACCTTAGTTTTCCAAGTTTCAAACGCTTGTGAATAAGTGTTCTCTTTTTACCAACTGAGGAATGTCTCTTTGCGCTGTTTAATACGCATAAATAAATAGACCCCGGCTTTTCCAAGAATCCTCAACGATTCTGGGAAATTCTTTTGTAGTTCCGGCAATATATCTTTCCGAGAAAACAAGTTAATTTACATGATATTCAATGCCGTCAGTAGCCAGGTCCCGTATGTGCGATGGAAAATAGTAACGACGTCAAACAGTCCGTGCAGACTGGAGGCGACGAAAATCGGAAATAAACCCTGGAAATATATTTTTTTTTCTATGGCATATATCCGGTAGGGGGCTTATAGTTGGCGGATCTAGAGGATAGGAACACTCTCTCCCCCTTCTATTTTTGTGGGGAAAAAATGCATGCGTAGGGCCTATCGTCATTAGGCCCTTATAGATTGTGCTAGCAAATTGTGGAAAAGTTGCTCAATGAAATAGTCAAAAGTTGCTCAAAAGTTGCCAAAATTTTAAAAAGTTTCTCCCAAAATGACCCTGGATAACACCGTAAAAACAACATGTCGAAATATTTGCTGACCTTCCGATCACGCTCGAAAGTCTTTCGGAAATCTTCGGGTCATCTTCGGAAATTATCAGAAGGGTTTGGGTCATCTTCGGAAATCGTCGGGTGAACTTTGGACTCTTTGGAAGACCTCGGGCGATCTTCGGGAATCTTTCCGAGTAATTTTGCCCATGGCAAACCAAAATTAACGAAAAATGTGTATTTGATATCTCTGATAAGCTCATTTGTTGCTCAAAAGTTGCTCTGGGAGGCAAAAGTTGCTCACGGTTGCTCGCAGCACAAAAAGTTGCTCAAAAGTTGCCGAGCACAATCTATACAGAAGGGCCTAATCGTCACTTGCCAACTCCCCAAATGGGCTTATATTCGGGGCTGGAGAGGGAGGGCTCTTATTATCGGAGTGGTGGTGGATGAGGGGGGGGGGGGGGGGAGTTTTTGTGTCAGAGATTTGGTGTATGGTGTCGCGATGTCAGCGTATGGGAGGGGGGAGGGTATCAAAACCTTACGTGTGTGTCAACATCTCTGACTTTAATATCTTCCACAAAGTAAGTAAATATCACTAGCTTCACATTCTTAAATACGATACTTTATTACACAGGTGAAGTATCTGGATATCACATACAGTACAATGTATATATACAAGCCACAGCCCCAAACAGTCATAAGTTAGCTGGGTGGCAGAGTTCTGTCTAAATTGCCTCAGCCCTTGTAGGAATATCGTCTTGGTCTGATCCATCATCTCCTGGTAAAATTTCAAGTCCTCTTCTTTCGCTTTCAGCGTGGAATTGAGCGCTTCCTTCAGTGCGTCGTTTTCGTCTGTTTGGATAGCGAGCCTGCAAAACGACAATACAAACATGTCCTCTTTAGGGTTGGACCATTTTATTTTGGGAGGGGGGGGGGGGGGGGGGGTTGGGAAATTACGCGCGCGCTCAATTCTTCCCCCGCTCGAGAAACTAAATTATGGGATGTAAAAATGTTCGTTCGTCGTGAAGCGGCTTGAAGCAATAATTCACATCGTTTTGCTCACATTTCAGGATGGAATCAAAGTTACTTGCAAAAAACGTGTGCTTTTTTAACCTATTTTATCGTGGTTGCTTTGAAGTTCATTAGAGCCGGTTTGGATACATGATAAGAAAAATAAGAAAAACTGCTGTGAGGATTGACTGCTATTTTAATTTACGTTCAAGTGAAAATCCTAAAACCACTTTTCTGCGATTTGAAATAACACCTACATTTACACACATTTGGTGACGAATCTGTCCTCTAACTGCACAGAAGAGAACATCAGTCACGCCACTCGACTTCGTCTCGTAGCATGCATACCGCTTCGTTCTTAGCACGTTTTGGTTTGGCGCGTTTATAGAAGAAAGACGCACGGCCAAATGGAATATATTTATTAACTAGCTGTCCTACCTTGTTGCAAGCTCTTCCGAGTCCTCCGTCTTTGCCTGTCGTTCCTGTACCGCACTCCCTGTACCGTACCCCTTCCCCCTTCCCTTGGCCACGCCCTGTTGTCCAGACTGCACTCGGCTAAGCTGCTTCTCCATGTGGACGACTTGTCGTCGTTCCTGTTGCCACTTGCTGGTTGCATCCAACTCGCTGTTCTTAGCTTCATCGACTCTGGAAATATACAAAGAAGTTTGAAAAAAAAATACTGTCGAAAGTAATTCTATTTGCTTTGATTTTGCTGAAATGCTCCGCTCTCTGACTGGATCAAAACCCTCGTGCAACATTAGACGGCAAAACAGTCCGTATTTTAGCGCGTTCCTTGGGTGAAACGCGGCTGCCCGAAAAGGACCTGTGAAGGGAGCGTATACCATCTGATCTCTTTAACAAATCGACGACATTTTTCATGGTCCACTCTTATAGACCGTAGAAATGACGCCATAAAATGTCCAAAAACTCAAGTGGAACCACGACCCACGGCGAGTGATTTCACTGCCAGGTTTTTTAACATTTTGTGGCGTCATTTCTATGGTCTATAAGAGGGTAGACCAGGAAAAACTGTCGTCGATTTGTTTTTTTTACAATAACATGGAAAAAAATACGAGCGGAGTTGGCTGTATTTTTCGTTGAGAAACACGCGCGCGACAGAGCGAAAGAATACGCCATCACTTGCGTTGCGTTTGACGTCACTTTCGTGGTCTCTCGTGACCTCTCAACGACCATAGCTCTTGACCAATGAGCGAGAGAGAAATTTGACAGTTATTGTAAAAAAATCCAATAGCATGTTCTACGCAAGTTGCCGAGAATGCCGCTCATACCCTCCCCTCCCTCCGAATTCCACTCAGTGACCTCCCCTCTCCGTAGTTAAGCCGATGGATCTTACCTTCTCTGCAATAAATTAACCAATTCCAACAGTCGATCCCTCTCGACTTCAGCAGCCTGACATAACGACTTGCTCTCCTGTACTTGAGATCTTAATAAATGGATTTCCTCACTGAAACAATCACAAATTGAATGTAAATCAGAGAGCCTACTCTTAAAAGCAACCATGTTGGTTCTGCGCGTTTTTCGCAAATTGGTTATAAGAACACTCGTACAATGTGCTGTAACCTATTTGTTAGCAGTCGTAGTGAAAATGTCATTGGTTTCTTCCTTCGACCAATTAAAACTCAGCAAAATGACAGCTGATGTTGAGTTAGCGCGCTTGTCGCGACGTTTCCCGCGCTTGCTAACGATGGCATTTTTTACCGCGCTTGCCAACGGTGTCATATTTTCCCGCGCTTACCACTTACCACCGGTGTCATGTTTTCCCGCGCTTTCTACCGATGTAATCTTTTCCTGCCTTTGCCGCCAACTGTCACATGTTTTTTCTTCGTGTTCTGATTGGTTTATTGCACTGCATGTATTTTCCCAATCTCTCCTCGTTTTTATCCCTAATTACATAATTATTACATTTCCGCTCGAGTAAAGAATGTGAGGAGCTGATAGTCCAGTATGTGACTGGTATTGTGATAATCTGGGTTTTACTTTTACGACGTAGAGTCGTTGAAAAAAAATCGCCCTAAAGGAAAACAAAGGGGACACGTAACACGTACCTGCCCCCAGCACTATTCCTGCGTCCCCTGCTTCCACGCCCTCCGCTGGGTGGTGTGGGAGGAAGTTGGTATCCCTGTGCAGAACCCTTTCCCGACATGCCACTCGCGCTTCCTCTTGACATCACGTGCCGTCGAGCTGGACTACCTGGAACAGAGGGAGCCTGAGTTCTACTGGCTCCTTCAGGTTGGTGTTGTAAAGGCGTCGCCTGTCTCCTATGTGGCATGTAACCGTTATTTTGAGCTCCTAAGTCCTCGGCCCTCTCTGCGAGAGGTCCTTTAGATAAAGGTCCTTCCACAGAACCATTAACATAGCCATAGACTGGTATAGGCCCTACAGATCCAGGGCCTTGATTCGACACATCTACAACGCCATAACCTGATGCAGCTCTGTCAAATCTTTCTTCGTTTGTTGGTAAATCCACAGTGCTGCACGCTACAGATTTAGTCTCGCGTTGTGTTAATTCCCTGTATTTTTCGGTCGTGTTTTGCAGTGCTTGCTTTGCTTTACCGAGCTCTTGTTCTAGTTGCTGTATTCGTCCATCGCGTTCGTGGCACTCCTGTTGGAGATGCTCTATTTGAGCCCTGTCCTGTGGTGCGCTTACAGCCTTAGGGGGTGGGGGAGCTGCTTTTTTACTCGCTGCACTCTTGAGCTGTTGTTGTTCTCTCTACAAAGGAATAACTTAGGTTACGTCCGATAACAAGACAATTTCATTCACTTGTCAACTAACCTTTTACAGCAAGGAGCCAAAAAGTGTGACCGCTTTTAATTAATTCACATTCTTTCGTGCGCACAGACCATCCAATCAGAAGCTTGCCGAGGATAGCTATCTTCGGCTTCTGATTGGATGGATAGTCTGCACGCACGAAAGAATGCGAATTAATTACAAGTGGTCACACTTTTGGGCTCCTTGTTGTAAAGCCCGGGTCGCACTTGCGGACAAGTTTGGTAACTTTAGTGGATTTATTCAATTTAAGCGTCAATTATAGCAAAGACGAGTGCGACCTACGTTTTCAGGACGAACAACTTGTCCAAAAAGATAAAATAACAAAGAAGCCGCAGTCCTATGATTGGCCCGCGTCGCACGTGTGCACGTTTTGAAATTTGTTTGATACAATAATCGCAAAAACAAGTGCGACCTACTTGTTGTGAGTCGGACAAATTTTGTCAAAACGGACAAAACTTCAAAGGCCCCGTAGTCCTGCCCTGGAGCTGGACAAGCCACTTCCCCACGCACCGGGTGACTCCAGATAACAATGCTTGCTTGATTAACCATTGTGTTTTTCTCTGAGAATAACAAATTTGCATTTTGCAGCACGTGTTTGCCATATATTTGATTCAAATTTACCGCGGCCTCCAGGACTGTGTGCAAGTATAGTATGGTTTACGCACCAAAACTGGATTTAAAATATGTGAATAACAATGCATTGGGGTTTTTTTCGTTTGTTTCTATTAATTTTCTGTGGTAATCGTTACAAGTCGAACCAACTTCATGATGTTAATAATGTTGTGAAGGACAAAGCTGTTCTCCCCAAAGCCCAGAATTTGGTCATTTCACGTCGTTGTTTTTGCAGAGGACAGCTGAGGAATGTCCCAAGAGGTTTATAGCACGTGAAAAGCTATTGTGCTAGTAACTAGACCTTTTGTTACTATACAAGATGTCTCTGACAACATGTCCTGACAATTTTTTTTGAAAATGGTTGGGACATTTCAAAACTTGTCCGCAAGTGCGACCCGGGCCTAAGCTACAATAAAACGGAAACTACAATAACCAAACATATATCAAAGCTAAACCTAAAGCACCACACGTTTAAGTTCCAAGTTCAACATAAAAATCATCCTTACTGTTCGTACATTTTGATTTTGATTTCTCGAACTCTTCCTTTCTCAAACTCATTAATAATTCATCAAGTTAAAACAAAGGAAATCATAACCGTGTCGGAGGTTTGGAAACCCGGTCTTAATTAGCATAGATTTTTTCGATTTTATTTCTCCATTTACTCCTTAGTTTTTGTTTCGATTGAGAAGATATATCAAACACTCGAGACAGTGTTTCATCACATTTCCGAACACCTCGAACTTCGTCAAAAATACTCCGCTGCGCGTCGTATTTTCAACTCTCTTCTCGGTGTTTGGAAATCGGATGAAACGCTGTCTCTCGTGTGTGATATATTACTTACCATCAGTGCGGCAATGAGCTCATCATCATGAGCGCCTTTCTCCAACAGAGTCTGTACTTGAGCCTTCAGTCCCTTCAATTCACTGGCCAGCACCCTGTTCCGAGCCTTCGCTGCGTCGTGTTTCTGTTGTAGTTTGGTGTGTTCTTGGTCCAGACTCTCAAACTCCGCTTGAGTTTTCTGATGAAAGGAAAGGGCGAAAAATCATGCTTGCTTGAATGCTAACTCCTAAATCACTTGACCCATACTTTTATAAATGAATAAACAACGAAATTGCTTTGGTTGTTTTATTACGCTCCGTGATTGGTTTATAAAATTCGCGCCATCCTCTCAACCAATCAGATGCAAAACCAAAACCAATCGCGAATTGGTCGCACGCGTTTTCCCGCGCTTAACGCCGGTCACGTGTATTTGCTGAGTTCTCATTGGTTCGTTTTGTTGTTTACGTTTGTTGTGATTGGTCACTGTAATTGCTTTGGTTTTGGTTTTACGGCACTCAAATGAAAACCGCTCTATAAAAGAGTGAAACTAAGAACTCCAAAAAAACAAAACAGTTGCCTGTCACCTCTTGGGCGTCCTTGCGATCTTTCTCGATCTTTTTCAGCACAGAGCGATGTTTTTCATCGTATTGTGACGGAGCTGTGGATGGTGACATCATAACAGACCTCAGCAGAATGTTGTTAGATGTCGCCGAACCGCTCCGTGCAACTTGAGTCAACTGTCCTTTTAACTCGGAAACCTGTCAAACAAGAATGTAATACAAGTTTACACTATGTGCACCTGCAGTCTTATGTCTAAAGTGCCTACCGTAAAATCTAATTTCAGGCCTCAAGAAGGGGTGGCTTATTAGAGAGGGGGGCTTAATAGAGAGGGGGTCTTATTTCAAATCATAAATTTTCAAGAAAATTCACATTAATTTTTCAAACTTTACTAATACACCACTAACAAAAACAGAACAAGAAATGGGTTACGTATGACCGTCTTTAATACAAAGGAAACGTAATTTATACCCTAACTCGACGATAGTTCTGGAAATTAAAGACCACGTTTCAATACAAAGTGACTGAAACGTCAGAAAATATTGCTGAAAAGTCATTATCATCAGCCTGACGGAAGGAGGGGGAGGGAGGGCTTAATAGAGAGGGGGGCTTATTACAAAATCTGACTTCCAAAGGGGGGCTTATTAGATAGGGGGGGCTTAATAGAGAGGGGAGGCTAAATAGAGCTTTTACGGTATTCCAAAAAAAGAACACGCATTGATTTTTCCATACAGTCGAAGCTCCCGTAAGCGCACCCCCTCGGGAAGCAGAAAAAGTGTCCGCAACTGGAGCTGGCTACTTACTGGAATGATTCTCGTAAGCGGCCACTAGCAGTATAAGGGATGGTGGCCGCTTACAAGAGCTTGTACCGCTCACACTAAACAGTATAATGCGAAAAAAATTACCATCGTATGAAATGACAAAACAAACAAATATGAAGACAAATAGCGGTGTGAAGGTCATTGGTTAACATAATATTGAGGCTGATTGTTCCTTTAGTGTGTCCGTTTATGGGAGCTTAGAAACAACATTAAAATCCAAATTGTACCCCTCGAAAGTGTCCGCGGCCGCTTACGGGAATGTGTAAATACAGAGTTTGTATGATAGTTCAAACGGGGTTTTGTCAAGGTGGCCGTAAGTAGAGCTGTCCTCCCATCTGTCTTTGGTAAACGTTAAGAAGCCGAAAAATATCTCTGTTCACAGCAAACTCGCAAATAAATTGGCACAATCATTTGTCAATAAAAGCAAGTGTCACAACGGTACCTTGTTCTGCAGGGAAGTGATCTGTTGCTGTCGTCCTCTCCAGCCACTGGAATCATTCAACAGTGAAGTGATGTTAAACCCTTCTCCAACTTCCTTTGCAAGAACCTTTCAAGTTTATTAAAATAAAAAGATCAATAATAATTGATAGATCCTTGATTAGAAATTCACATATTGATATACACGGCAACGTCGGCCAGTCTTTCGTCATCAAGGGGGGATTCATATATAAAAGTGACGGGGTTTATCGTCGGAAATTTTGAACAGAACCCCATAAAGTTACCAGAATCTTGTTTTATGGGCGTGGCTCAAGTTCATTTTTACCCCTAAGGGGTACCAATTCTAAGACAAAACTAGTTCCTGTCATATGTTTTCAGCCTTAATATCCTGAAAGGTACCAGGATAACTTTAACAGGGGTCATTTTCACCCTGAGCAGTACTGAAGCCACCGATTTTGACCGCAAAAAGGAATGACGTCACTTTTATAAGGGGGTCCCCCAAGGGGTCTTTTCTATACCCTACCACATGAATTCTGCATCAGAGACAGATTGAAGAGACAGTTAGATTAAAAAAATCTTCGAGTGACTCGAAACTCAAGCCTCGAAAGTCAATACTTGATTCTCGAAAACTTCAAGGATCGAGGATCGAGTTTCGAGTTACTAATGGTAATGGTATTTATATAGCGCATTTTCTATAATATTCAACTTACATTTGCCGGGTACTGTAAGTCCCACAAGGAGACTTCATGTACATGATGGTACATGTAGATATGTACAGCCATGTACTTAGATTTGGCTTAGTCAATTATTATTGTAAGAAGTTGGGGTACTGATTTAGTCCTAACCTTGTGTGCAACTTTCAAGTCTTTCTTCAGCTTGTCGCACTGATTCCTAAACTCGGCCACCTTATTGTTTGCTTGGCTCAGTTTCTCTTGCAGGGCTGTGATTTCAGAAGTTTCCTACAAAACATTACAAATAGAGAGACCAGTACTTAACACTAAATTTATGGGAAAAAGTGAACCCTAGAAAAAAGTGAGCCCTAGAAAAAAGTGAACCCTAGAAAAAGTGAACCCTAGAAAAAAGTGAGCCCTAGAAAAAAGTGAGCCCTAGAAAAAAGTGAGCCCTAGAAAAAAGTGAACCCTAGAAAAAAGTGAACCCTAGAAAAAAAGTCAGCCCTAGAAAAAAGTGAGCCCTAAAAAAAAGTGAACCCTAGAAAAAAGTAAGCCCTAGAAAAAAGTGAACAATAGAAAAAAAGTGAGACCTAAAACAAAGTGAACCCTAGAAAAAAGTGAGCCCTAGAAAAAAGTGAGCCCTAGAAAAAAGTGAGCCCTAAAAAAAAGTGAACCCTAGAAAAAAGTGAGCCCTAGAAAAAAGTGAGCCCTAAAAAAAGTGAACCCTAGAAAAAAGTGAGCCCTAGAAAAAAGTGAGACCTAAAACAAAGTGAACCCTAGAAAAAAGTGAGCCCTAGAAAAAAGTGAGCCCTAGAAAAAAGTGAGCCCTAAAAAAAAGTGAACCCTAGAAAAAAGTGAGCCCTAGAAAAAAGTGAGCCCTAAAAAAAGTGAACCCTAGAAAAAAAGTGAGCCCTAGAAAAAAGTGAGCCCTAAAAAAAGTGAACCCTAGAAAAAAGTGAGCCCTAGAAAAAAGTGAGCCCTAGAAAAAAGCGAACCCTAGAAAAAATGAGCCCTAGAAAAAAGTGAGCCCTAGAAAAAAGTGAACCCTAGAAAAAAGTGAGCCTAGAAAAAAGTGAACCCTAGAAAAAAGTGAACCCTAGAAAAAAGTGAGCCCTAGAAAAAAGTGATCCCTAGAAAAAAGTGAAGCCTAGAAAAAAGTGAGCCCTAGAAAAAAGTAAACCCTAGAAAAAAGTGAACCCTAGAAAAAGTGAACCCTAGAAAAAAGTGATCCCTAGAAAAAAGTGAAGCCTAGAAAAAAGTGAGCCCTAGAAAAAGTAAACCCTAGAAAAAAGTGAACCCTAGAAAAAGTGAACCCTAGAAAAAAAGTGAGCTCGAGAAAAAAGTGAACCCGAGAAAAAAGTGAGCCCTAGAAAAAAGTGAGCCCTAAAAAAAAGTGAACCCTAGAAAAAGTGATCCCTAAAAAAAGTGAACCCTGGAAAAAAGTGAGCCCTAAAAAAAAGTGAACCCTAGAAAAAAGTGAGCCCTAGAAAAAAGTGAGCCCTAAAAAAAGTGAACCCTAGAAAAAAGTGAGCCCTAGAAAAAAGTGAGCCCTAAAAAAAGTGAACCCTAGAAAAAAGTGAGCCCTAGAAAAAAGTGAGCCCTAAAAACAAGTGAACCCTAGAAAAAAGTGAGCCCTAGAAAAAAGTGAGCCCTAGAAAAAAGTGAGCCCTAGAAAAAAGTGAACCCTAGAAAAAATGACCCCTAGAAAAAAGTGAGCCCTAGAAAAAAGTGAACCCTAGAAAAAAGTGAGCCCTAGAAAAAAGTGAACCCTAGAAAAAAGTGAACCCTAGAAAAAAGTGAGCCCTAGAAAAAAGTGAGCCCTAGAAAAAAGTGAACCCTAGAAAAAGTGAACCCTAGAAAAAAGTGAGCCCGAGAAAAAAGTGAACCCTAGAAAAAAGTGAACCCTAGAAAAAAGTGAGCCCTAAAAAAAAGTGAACCCTAGAAAAAAGTGATCCCTAGAAAAAAGTGAACCCTAGAAAAAAGTGAGCCCTAGAAAAAAATGAGCCCTAAAAAAAAGTGAACCCTAGAAAAAAGTGAGCCCTAGAAAAAAGTGAGCCCTAAAAAAAAGTGAACCCTAGAAAAAAGTGAGCCCTAGAAAAAAGTGAACCCTAGAAAAAAGTGAGCGCTAGAAAAAAGTGAGCCCTAAAAAAAGTGAACCCTAGAAAAAAGTGAACCCTAGAAAAAAGTGAGTCCTAGAAAAAAATGAGCCCTAAAAAAGTGAACCCTAGAAAAAAGTGAGCCCTAGAAAAAAGTGAGACCTAAAAAAAAGTGAACCCTAGAAAAAAGTGAGCCCTAGAAAAAAGTGAGCCCTAAAAAAAAGTGAACCCTAGAAAAAGTGATCCCTAGAAAAAAGTGAACCCTAGAAAAAAGTGAGCCCTAGAAAAAAATGAGCCCTAAAAAAAAGTGAACCCTAGAAAAAAGTGAGCCCTAGAAAAAAGTGAGCCCTAAAAAAAAGTGAACCCTAGAAAAAAGTGAGCCCTAGAAAAAAGTGAACCCTAGAAAAAAGTGAGCGCTAGAAAAAAAGTGAGCCCTAAAAAAAGTGAACCCTAGAAAAAAGTGAACCCTAGAAAAAAGTGAGCCCTAGAAAAAATGAGCCCTAAAAAAAGTGAACCCTAGAAAAAAGTGAGCCCTAGAAAAAAGTGAGACCTAAAAAAAAGTGAACCCTAGAAAAAAGTGAGCCCTAGAAAAAAGTGAGCCCTAGAAAAAGTGAGCCCTAAAAAAAAGTGAACCCTAGAAAAAAGTGAACCCTAGAAAAAATGAGCCCTAGAAAAAAGTGAACCCTAGAAAAAAGTGAGCCCTAGAAAAAAGTGAGCCCTAGAAAAAAGTGAACCCTAGAAAAAAGTGAGCCCTAGAAAAAAGTGAGCCCTAGAAAAAAGTGAACCCTAGAAAAAAGTGAGCCCTAAAAAAAAGTGAACCCCAGAAAAAAGTGAGCCCTAGAAAAAAGTGAGTCCTAGAAAAAAGTGAACCCTAGAAAAAAGTGAGCCCTTGAAAAAAGTGAGCCCTAGAAAAAAGTGAGCCCTAGAAAAAAGTGAGCCCTAGAAAAAAGTGAGCCCTAGAAAAAGTGAACCCTAGAAAAAAGTGAGCCCTAGAAAAAGTGAGCCCTAGAAAAAAGTGAGCCCTAGAAAAAAGTGAGACCTAGAAAAAAGTGAACCCTAGAAAAAAGTCAGCCCTAGAAAAAGTGATCCCTAGAAATAAGTGAACCCTAGAAAAAAGTGAACCTAGAAAAAAGTGAGTCCTAGAAAAAAGTGAACCCTAGAAAAAAGTGAACCCTAGAAAAAAGTGAACCCTAGAAAAAAGTGAGCCCTAGAAAAAAGTGAACCCTAGAAAAAAGTGAACCCTAGAAAAAAGTGAGCCCTAGAAAAAAGTGAGCCCTAGAAAAAAGTGAGCCCTAGAAAAATGTGAACCCTAGAAAAAATTATCCCTAGAAAAAAGTGAGCCCTAGAAAAAAGTGAACCCTAGAAAAAAGTGAGCCCTAGAAAAAAGTGAACCCTAGAAAAAATGAACCCTAGAAAAAAGTGAACCCTAGAAAAAAGTGAACCCTAGAAAAAAGTGAGCCCTAGAAAAAAGTGAGCCCTAGAAAAAAGTGAGCCCTAGAGAAAAAAGTGAGCCATGGAAAAAAGTGAGACCTAGAAAAAGTGAGCCCTAAAAAAAAGTGAACCCTAGAAAAAAGTGAACCCTAGAAAAAAGTGAACCCTAGAAAAAAGTGAGACCTAGAAAAAAGTGAGCCCTAAAAAAAAGTGAACCCTAGAAAAAAGTGAACCCTAGAAAAAAGTGAACCCTAGAAAAAAGTGAACCCTAGAAAAAAGTGAGCCCTAGAAAAAAGTGAACCCTAGAAAAAAGTGAACCATAGATTAACATGATATGGATTGTACATCACAGATTAGTCGATACAGGCAGAAATGCAGTGGCCTATTCTATCTAGCATAACAGAGGAACAAGAAGAAACCACCATTTTGTAGATGACCTCCAGCCACTTGTATACTACTTTTTACTAAAGTGTATTCATACGAGTAGCTGCATGATTACATTGCAGCATTTTTTATGTAGATTTTTACTACAACTAATATTATTATTATTAATATCACTGTATGAGTGTATACCTTTTCTGAATCTGATGACTTGGGTTTACTCTTCTGCTCGGTACCAGGCTGCTTTGTGTGACTTTGCATAATTCCTGAAGATAGCATCTGAGGAAACAGTGATTAATTTGAATTAAACAATGGACAATAAAAGCTGTATAATATATAATCACTTACTTTTGCCAGTTGACTAGAGGAATAACAGATTTGTATTAATTTTGGGGTCAGGTCTCACTGAAATGCTGTAGGGTACTTGGAAAATCACATATTTTGGTCTGAAATAGCAGACTCACAATATTATTGGGGAACGTACAAGCGCAAAAATGAGCCGGCTTGCCCTTGCATGCTGGCGACTGGGGAGCCCTGCTCCCGCCCAGTCTCCTCCCTGGTTCCCGGCAAGCTGGCTCATTTCCGTGGCTATCGCCGCTCATGCATTCCCCAAGCAGGCCAGTCACACTCCCGCAACCATACATTTTGGGAGTACCCCCCTCTTCCCCTGGGAATGTAGCCCACATACACCACTGTACCTCTCTCTCCATCTCCTTCATTTTCTTCATCAGTTGACGTAGTTTATTGCGTTCACTTTCCAAGTCAGCTGTTAGTTCTCTGTTCTTCTTTGAGAGTTCCATTATTCTACCAGCAGCTGTGTCGGCAGCCACCCAGTACCTGAGAAACCAACCAGACAGTGATTCACTGTGTACTGCACTTTGAGAACCCATTCTGAACCAAAATACAGAACATGAAACAAAGCAAGGTATGACTTTAGACTGTTTGTTATACATTTTACATGACTTAAGTCTGGAAGTGTGGGAAGAATTTGACAAGGTCTGTTGCAATCAGATGGATATACGTGTTGATGTATATAGAATATTTATCATACTTGTTGTAAAAAAATAATAATAAAATAAATAAATAAATAAAATATATAAAAAATGTACATGTACATGTACATGACTTGTATAATTATATCACAATGTAATTTTATTGGCAAGGCAGGAGGTGTAAGAAGGTGGTGTTGTCACTTACTTAATCAATCACAAGACATGTTGCAAACATTTTCTTAAAATTAATTAATGTTGTTAAGGGCAAATTTATGTCAACTCTCACCAGCCAAAGCCCTTTTCTCTTCATCTCGTGCTTTTCTCAAAATTCTCATTTCTTCATCTCTTTCCCCAAGGAGCTTGTAGAGTCTACCATTCTCATCTTTCAAAACCTGTATTAATATTATTGAATATGTGAAGCATTTGGGTTTACACATTGAACATTACATGCTTGTAAATTGAATCCTTCTTCAGGGTCCAGCTGTTCAAAGTGTACTCTTTCTCCTGGATAAATCATTATCTAGTGGATGACTGCAGTGGAACCCTGATATAAGAAAGTGCAAAGGGACTAGGAAAATGTGTCGGTTGTAACAAGTTTGTGGGAAAACGACCAAAATCTTTGTTATATCGGGGAACCTTTGGCTAGCCTATAATAATTATCAATATTATTTACCTTAAAATTAAATAGCATATTACGTTTGATACTTAGAGACAAAGAGGATAAAGTGGCGTAGATGTCACTATACTGATACATGTAGTCTGTGTGCCCTCTGGCAGCATAATTATAAAGATTTGTTGACGTGCCAAAATATTAATGTGATTCTAAGCAAAATAAAATCCAACAAAATCCTCACATATGATGGTTTTGCTTTAAATGCTTCAATTATTGATTAAGAGTTATAATATTATGGGTCAAACACAATTAATTCTATCACAGGCCCTCTTGTTTGTTTGTTTGTTTGTTTGTTTGTTTGTTTCACAAGCGAAGGGATCATGATGCCCTTGCTCATAACTCGCGGTACTGCTGTTCACGCAAAGCCCAAACAATGGAGACTGCTCACACAATAATTATCATTTAAAAGAACTAACCCTGATTGTGTCCTTGAGCTCTTCAACTTCCTTTTGCATAAATACATCGCCATTACTTGGCACCACAGCATCAAGCTGTAAGAATAAGGCCATGTAGATCAGTTAGAATTTAAATGTACTGTACAGTCGTGTAATGAGACGTGGTCAGGCATAATGGTTAGCGTATTGGACTCCGGATCGAGCAGTCCTGAGGAGGGGGACATTGGGGTTTGCGGTGTTGCGGTGTTGCTCAGTTTTTTATGCGGTATTTCGGTGAATAAAATCCCACATTGCGGTATTGCGGTGATCTCAAATTCTGCGGTGTGCGTTGTTTGTGTTTTTAAACCTCCGGTGTACGGTGAAACAAAATTATGCGATGTTACGGTTTCTTGTTGGACCCTTGTACAATAATCGTCGACCCTTGTCGTCCTTGTCAGAACTAAATTTATAGCTTCTATATCTTCGTTAACCCGTGTTTATTTATTAAAAGCACGTACCTTTGTTAAACCTGTTAATTTTTAACACAGTATAGTCAAATACTACTGACCAGTTAATATTTTATGCTTCAGCAGCCAGTCGCAAGCCGTCTTCATTTATAAGTAACTTAATATATCGCGGTGTCGGTGTTTCGTCAACTTTTCGTGCGGTGATGCGGTGTTTTTCGATTTTTTTTTTTTTTTTTTTTTGCGGTGTTGCGGTATTCAGAGCCCCCAATGTCCCCCTCCCTGAGGTTCAAGCACTGGCCGCAGGGTCATTGTGTTGCGGCCTTAGGTAGCAACAAAATGCTAGGGGACTATAGCTGCGATGGACTAGTATCCCATCCAGGGGGAGTAGCAATACTCCTAGTCGGCTTCATGCTACAGAAACTGGGATACTCAGCTCCAGGACTGTGGACCAGTTTGGCCAGAGAGTCAGACATTTATACAATACACAAGAGCTTATAATGTTGTTAGTACCTATTTAATAATCATCAATTGATTTCAGTTATTTAGTACTAATTTCTATTTGCATCAATGTCCCTTCTACTTGAAGTTAACTGGCATCAACCTAGCCCAAGGGGGAGGGGCGGATCACACTTCGTAATGATTCCTGAAGGTTGTACCTTAGGAGGAGGGGGTTAGGCACTGCTGTAAATGACTAATGGGTTCAGAATCTGAAGCAACCAACACATTGGCCAATGTGACAAGGTATCCTTGTACTGTTCAAAAATATTTTTAATTTTAAAAGCTTATAAGCTTAGTTCAGAATAATTTTTTTTTAAATTTGCTTTGGACAAAAGCCCTCACGGTCAGTCGGTCACCCATGCTGTAACTACTTGGCATATGAGTGATCAAATTTACCTTAGAAATCACACAGCAACAATACACAACAAATCAAGCCAACCTTTATACAAACCTTCAAATCCAAATGATCGCTTTGGCCGTCATGTCCCCAAAAGTGATCTGCCGTTACATCTTCATCTTCTTTGCCTGTTTTCTCGGAATTCTTCGTCTTTCGCTGCTTTCTGGCGAGGAGCTTTCTCTGCTGTTGTTCCTGTATAAGCTGGAACTGTTGCCGCAACGATTCGGACGTGTCCAAGCTCATATTTTCAAATGATTTTCGGTGGAAAATTCGTGTGTTTGTCCGACATATTTGTTGGCAACAGACAAAGTTGTCGTACTCAGTCCTCTCTCTATCACGTCTTCCAAACGAGGTTCTTCGCGCAAAAACAAGATATCAGAACATGGCGGTGACATTTCACGATCTTTAGTGTATATTTGGTGGATTTAAACTAATCCTTGCTCTCGATTTCTTCTCAAGGAGTCTTACACTCTATTTTCAGCTAAGCTAAACATGGAAAATTACGAGAAAATCAAGAGCATCGGCCGTGGTGCTTATGGCACTGTGTATCTGTGTCGACGCATCTCCGATGGTTGCCACTTCATCATCAAGCAAATTCCCGTCGAAGAAATGGGCAGAGATGAAAGACAATCCGCCATGAACGAAGTACAAGTGTTGTCCATGCTAAAGCACCCGAATATAATCGCCTATTTTGAGAGTTTCTTCGACGAAAAGGCGTTGATGATTGTTATGGAGTATGCCCAAGGTGGAACGGTGTACAGCTTTCTTGAAGGACGTGAAGGCAAACTTTTGGACGAAGACGAGATCATACGACTTTTTGTGCAGATCTTGTTGGCTATTCATCACGTCCACCAACGTAACATCCTTCACAGAGATCTCAAAACTCAGAATATCCTCTTAAACAAGACCAGGAAAGTCGTAAAGATCGGAGATTTTGGCATATCAAAAATCTTAAGCAGCAAAAGCAAGGCGAACTCTGTGATAGGTACGCCTTGTTACATATCGCCTGAGCTATGCGAAGGCAAACCATACAATCAAAAAAGCGATATTTGGGCTCTTGGTTGTGTACTTTACGAGCTAGCCACATTGAAGAAAGCGTTCGAAGCGTCCAATCTGCCTGCTTTGGTGCTGAAAATTATGAAAGGAAACTATATTCCGATTTCAGAACGGTACAGTGATGATTTCAAGAATCTTGTTCTGAGCATGCTTCAAATTGATCCGACCAAGAGACCGACCCTCCCACAGATCATGGCACAGCCGCTAATAGTAAATGCACTGTTTAATCTGCACACTGATGTTGGACGAGTACCGTGTAACAGAACTCCAAGGCCTATGGCTGGGATATCTGGTAAAGTTATACACCTACTGACTGTACATGGACAATGTCTATCACCAGCTAACCTCCAGGAGACGAATTGCAGAGGTTTCGCCCCATTTGAGTTCCTACCGTCCAAGTTCGCACCACATTTTTCAAGTTTGCACCGTTTGTTTGTCGCCTCACACTTATAGAACGAAGACTGATATACATCGGTGGGAACTCGAAAAGTGTGGAGCGAACTACCACAACTGTGAAGGCAGGTTCTGGTTCTGAATTTGCTAGATCCACCCACTCTTTTGGGCAAAATAGGGAATATTTTATTAATATTATTTACTTATAAAGAAATACGGTATGTTATAGTGTACCTGCCATCGTTTGACCTGAAGCTCCTCCAAGGGATCATTTGTCAATTAAAAAATGCATGGACAAAACATGTAGAATGGCAATTATTGTATTGAGATAATTTCTGCTTTGATTGGATTCTGCTTTGATTTCATTCAATTCCCCAGTGAAATACAGTCGAACCTCCACTAATGGACACCTCCCGTAGACAAATACCTCTTGTAATCAGATAAGTAGTCTTATAGTCATGTACTCAACTACATACAAACACTACATTTTTAAGCAGACACCTCTCTTAAGCAGACACTTTTTCTGGCCCCAAGGGTGTCCGCTTATGGGAGGTTTGACTGAATCAACACTTGAAACTTTGTTCATCTCCACAGCTGCTATACCACCAGCACGTGGACGATCTTCAAGCAGCAGTCGACCAACAGGCAACCAAATCTATCGCACCAGTTCAACAAACTCGGCATCTGTGATCCTTGAGGGACTTCCGGATTTTAAGCCACCAGAACCCCAGTATGTAGTGTACCACTGGGGCGGGGGCATCGGTTCACCCACTAAGCTTACACTTCCGCAGCATGATGCTGATGTGGTGCAGGTAGCATCTGGGAGGACCCTGAAAACAGGTGTGACCAGCGGCGGGCGGATGATTCTCTGGGACTCCAACAAGAAAGCCATGGATGTTTCTTCTTCAGATGATTCAGACAAGGGAAGGTTGTTAGAGGACCTGTGGGTACCGAGGTTCCTAGAGGGGCAGTCTGGAGTGACAATCGTCCAGGTGTCCTGTGGCGATTTGTTTGTAGCTTGTTTGACAGGTACATGTAGCAATCAAGATACAGTGGAACCCAGATATAACAAAGTGCCAATTCAAGGGACCAGAAAAATGTGGTCGTTATAACAGGGTTCTGCTCCATATATTGTACTGTAACAGGCTGAAGAATATTGTTTGTTATTTAGCAGGGGCTTGTTATAAAGGGGTTTGTGATATCGGGGTTCCACTGTAGTCCAGTGACATGTACATGTATTTATTGTGCTGTGATCAACATGTAAATCTTCTAAACAACTTAATAATATTATTGTGAGGTGCATGCAGAATGACAGTACTTCCAGGGGGAGGGGACTTAGCCTGCATGGCAGGCGTCGAACTACCCTCCTCCCTCCCCTTTCTACGCCTGCCACGCAGGCTAGAGGGGACTCCCTTATAAAAGTGATGGGGGTGATCGTCGTACCTTTTAGGGGTTAAAATTTGTGGTTTGGTACCGCTTAGGGTGTTTAAATTTATAATGACCACTGTTGGGAGTTTTCCTGGTACCTTACTTTTAGGTTATTGAGAAGGAAAAGTATGGCAAGAAATGTCCCGGGTGGAATACATGTAAAACAAATGCAAAACATTAACGTACATGTCTTTGGTCATACATATGAAGATCGTGGGATACTCATGACCTTTGGAAGTGGTACACATGGCTCATTGGGGCATGGGAACCACAATGATGTTGTCCAAGCCAAAATAGTAGAAGCCTTGATTGGATTTGAAGTGGAACAGGTAACAATGAATAAATTATATATGATTAATTACAGCAAGGAGCCCAAAGGTGTGACCACTTTTAATTGATTCACATTTGTGCGTGCATACTATCCAATCAAAAGGTGAGCTACATGTAGCCTGAGATCAGGCTCCGAAAGAAATCGCAGAGCGCTGCCTGGGGCGGGAACGAGGCAGGCAGGCAGTGCTCGGCGATTTCTTTCGGAGCCTGATCTCAGGCTAAAGGTGAGCATCACCATCCTCGGCTTCTGATTGGATAGTTATGCATGCAAGTGGTCATACTTCTCGGCTCCTTGCTCTATTGGCAAACTAGCCATCTGATTGGCTGCTCGCTCTCGGTTTATATCTGCTGGTAGTTAGCAAGCTGACTCGTCCCCAGTCATCTCTCTTGTCTCCTTTGTTGGGAGTCGCAAGACGCGGGGGATGCCCATCACCCCTTGCGCTCCCCTCGGCCGCGCTTCTCTCAACAAGAAGGACGACTGGGGAGGAGTCAGGTTAGCAAGGGGCAAGTCCCAAGCCAACTATCAATGTCAACAGAAACCGAGAGCAAGCAGTCTAATATTATTGTTTTAATAGCATAACCCAGTGCAAACAAACTGTCACTAAAACTGATTTATCAAGACAGTTTTGTTTGGCCCAAAACGCCCGGTGTTCAGGGCACTTTTCTGACTTGGAGACCTGGTGGTGAAAGGGTTAATGCACAAAAATCTTTGCACAGGCTCCGGGAGCCTTCTATCGATCAATAGTTGGTGCCAGTGTAGCCAATCAGATAACTTTTGCAAATTTTGAAATGGTGTTGCCTTCTGAAAACTTACGTACATTTATATTCCCCGCCCTCTCCCCACAGGTATCTTGTGGGGCTTCCCACGTGATGGTCGTCACCGCCGACCGCGAACTTTTTGCCTGGGGACGAGGAGACAACGGCCGTCTGGGGCTTGGAAACCAGCAGTCGCACGCAATCCCGCAACCAGTGAGTCTCGAAGCAGGGTTCACGGCGAGAGCTGTCAAATGTGGTGTAGACTGTTCATTTGTGCTGGCCCTCAACGACAGGCTGTTAGCTTGCGGAAGTAACAGATGTAACAAGCTGGCATTGGACATTGACGATCAATCTATCGATGAATCCCAAACGCTAAAACCCATCACTGCACCGCCAGTGACGACCGAGCCCGTCAAAGCTGTTACCATGGGAACATCGCACACGGCAGTGCTCACGACCAGCGGTAAATGCCTGACATTTGGTTCCAACTCGTTTGGGCAGCTCGGGTACGAGCGCGAGGGAGGCTCCCGCGAGCCTCGGGTCGTGCAAGCTTTAGAAAACAAGAAATTAACTTTTGTAGCTTGCGGAGACACTTTTACAATTGCAGTGAGCAATGACAAAGAAGTGTTTTCATGGGGCAAGGGTGCGCGCGGCCGCCTGGGACTGCATTCGGACGAAGACTGCTCGACACCCAAGAGCGTCACTCTGCCCGCGAAACTGAAGGTCTTGTCCGTGTCTTGCAGCCACAGTGCTACCATGGTGTGCGGAAAAGTGCTTTAACGTTTTCACTCCCAAAAGGGCTAAATTTAAAACTGCGATTTGTCAAAAACAAACAGGCCCAATAGCTTTCATTTGAATGGTCACACACTAGGGTTTCATCCACAGACTCAAAAGGTACAACCACATTTATTGACTCAAGGTTTAACTCTGGGAGTGAAAGGGTTAAATAGAAACGTTCTTCCGATGTTTCGATATCATACCTAGTTTCAAACGTAGTTTCCCAATAAAAATGTCAAGCTCCACTTCTCGCATTTTATCGTGGATCAACTCTTGATTTGAAGTAAAGCTGGCGGCTTTTCTTACGCGACGGCAAAATCAGAGTGGCGAAGCCGAGAAAACTTTTCGGTCGAAACGTCTTGATGTAGTTTTTATGAACGTGGTACAGAACGTTGTAAATTAGTCAGTGTCATACATTGTTTACATTTTGTTACTTTGAATACATGTAAATACAAAGAAAGGAAGGAAAATGCAACCTGCGATCAGGCCCAATTTTTCGCGCTCCTTTATATTCTCTTTACGGGGGTCGCGCGAAGACGTAAAGACGAAGAGAGCACTGAAAAACTCGCCTGATCGCAGGTTAGCTTCAATTAAGAAAATAAACAAACTACAGTTCTAGATTTACAGTGCAATGCAATCAATAATAAAGTTGTCATAATGATAAATGTTTATTATGTAGCGTATTTTCTGTAATCATATGTCAGTGGTAGCCTCCTACGCAGACGCTGGGGAAGGAGTGCGTGACGAGCCCAAAGAATGTCTGCGTAGGAGGTTAATGTCAGTGGCGGATCGAATTAATCTGTCGATTTAGGAGAGGGCCCCAACTTTTCAGTGAGCAAATGAGGCCTGAGAGGCCGAAAACAATTCAGTCGGGTACTATCCCACCTTCACAGACTCCGTATATAACACTTGTCAAATTCTCGTGAGGATTTCCCGATTTTTTGATCGGGAATATTTTATGGTAGACTGCAAGCAGTCCCTCTTTCGGAAGTATACCGAGTCCCCAGCCTTCATTTATCCCTTAATGCGAGCACTCAAAGTGCCAAAAACAAATACACTTGAATGAAAATTGTGTTCAGTTACGCAGAGTTACGATAAAATTAGTCAGTCAGTTGAGTTCGCTGTACTGCGAACAGGAGTCGATGGTGAGCCACAATTACATCTGTGTCATGATTTGAAGGGGATTTATAGTGCTGAGTATCATAAATTTGAACCTGCCACATATTTATGGCCCGCTAGTTCGCTAAGATTGAATACGGCTGTCAAAAAAAAATCAATCATTAGAGAGAACGATGGCTGAAATTTCCGATCGAGTCAAATCATTTAGATCGCGCTAAAATCGCGCTTCAATTTTTACTTCATTTGCTCGGATTAGATAAGAAAAGATTAGCATTAAAAATTTTCTGCTAAACGCAATTAGCTGATTTGTAATCACGCATGCGCGTTATGAGACGTGGGTACATTACGTCCCACATGTGCGAACAATCCCGGTTCAAAGACTTGATCCGGTCCGATAGTTTTTCATTAAGACCGTACTTACTAGGATCATTTCTATAGTACGCGTCCCGTCTTTGTACCCTAACAAAGACAACACCATCAACCGTGATGACGATGCGAAGCGTTCACCTCTGAGCGCGAAGCACGTCGCCGACTTTGTCTTTCACGGCAATCGGTCGGCGGCGATTGATGACCGTTCCAGTTCCTCCTTTAGCGGGGAACTGGAGGAGGTGATCGCATTCTGAGCGGTTGATTTTTTTATTTCACCAAAAAGAAAGGTTTTGATTACTACTAGCCCTTACGGCATGACAATCGAATCCTGTCGACGTTTAAAATACATGTACGGTAGTTTATTTTCCTTGAAGTCACATTCGGTAACTTCTATTATTATACGACATAGCATTTTAGAGTGCGAATACGCACCAAAACGAGTGCAAATATATAGAGGGTATTACACGGGTCTTAGTCCTCCTGACCGCACGCTACGGAAAACACTGTTGAAAGCCTATATTTTTGGAAAGAATTATGTCGTATAATAAACAATTTATTCAGCGGAAAGTTGTGTGAATAACCTCTTTTATTCCCTTGTGCACCGGTATCTTCACTATATTGCTAAACAGCAAGAAACAAAATGTCGATTTAAACCTGTAGGAATATATATCTTCACCGTCTTCACCTAGTCGCAAAACGTTGTCAGGAGAACAAAGCGAATTGCTTGAAAAACTGCAGGTGATTCGTTGAAAATATACAAAAGAAAAAATGATAAAAGAAAACAAAATTGATCACGCTGGACGCGTGTTTTAATTTAAATTCAAGACATGAATTTGAATATTTTTCCCATTCATTTCCGTGCATAATTTATAAACCATGAATTGAAATCCAGTCTTTCGTTTGACGGCGACCGCACTCGCCTGATTTAGGCCACTGAAAATACATTTTTCTTTCGCAAAGGAGAAGTCGCATTTGCGTGGAGTGCCACAAAGCTGAGCTTAAAACCTGAAGATTACTTTGTTAACGGCTTCAGAGAGAATCACAGTACATCGCATATCAAGTCTTCTACACTCAGCAGCAGTCATGAACAATTTGTCAGATTTGTTATTTGACTACGATCATCCAACGCTGCGCGTTTTCTTCGTTTCGACAATAATCATCTTGGGACTTTTGATTATAAACGATTTAATTCCTTGGGGTGCGTTGGGTCGTCGCACAAGACGAAGAGAAAGCAACTCAGTTTTAATCATCCTTGCAATCCTCGCTCTGGCAGTCGAATGGGCCGTGTATATGTTCTTGTGAGTTCAAATGGCTACGAACACGTTTGGTCTTCGATCTTGCATCTAGTGAGTGGCTGATAAATCGTTGCCTTGATACTTCGTTCGGCAAATCAACTCAACGGCTATATTATTTCTTCGTTTCTGAAGTACATCGCCGTCCGTATGTTGTGTTGGTCGATTTATAATTTCTATATACTACATATGTTTCAGTAGCATGAAAGACGAATATGGCTAATGTTTTTATTTACGTATTTCATTGAATATTTATTTCACGCTATCTTATATATGGTTGACTTTGACTATGCAAGGCATGGGTTGAGAAACGACAGGAATTGTCGAGAAAAGCTACTGAATCATTCAAGAAAAAGATAAACAGAAATGGCTGCCGGCTGAACGACCATGGGACAATGGGATTGTCAAATATCTTTGTATTTGAATTGCAAATAAAGAAATTGAAATGTAACAGCACTCTTGCCCAATATTTTCCTAGTTTTAACCATCCTCGGAGACCCAGGGGGATATTCGGGGCGGGAGGAAGGAAGATAAGGGGCGAAATCGGTGCGCACGAAAGTTTTCGGATAAGAGTAGGTGCCCAGTACCCCAGGGGCTCTCCTGCCCGTCAAGTAAACTTTCGCGCGCACTGATTTCACCCGTTTTCTTCCTCCAGCCCGATTATCTCCCGGGGGAGAGTTTTATACGGGAGGCTCCGCCCCCAGTCCAAACCCTTACCCTTTTATATACCATTTTTGACAGAAAAGGTACCCCTTTCATATACCTTTCATAGAAAATGGTACCCCCTTTCACATACCTACAGTTGAAACACTGCATCCCTTTTGCGACCTTTACTAAACTTTTCGCTTGAGTAGCCCTTAAAATATTGGATGGATCAGCCGTTAGGTGCGTCTGTTCGAGATATTTTGAAGGCCCTTTTAAACACCTAAATTACATTTTACCCTACCCTTTTCTATACTTCAACTCGTGAAATCCCTACCCTTTTATATACCTTCAGCCTGAAAATGCTACCCCTTTCGGGCGGAGCCTCCCCGTATAGTCCATTATAGGGAGTACCCCCCCCGGGGGGATTATCTGCCCCTGGGTCTCCGAGGACGAGTTTTAATGGGAATCTCGACTGAAAAGGAGTTTAACTGACTAAAGTCGATATTTCTGTGACTGGTTCGAATGCGAAGCGTTCAGTTTGTTTCGCAATGTTTGTGAGACTCCGCGATCGTCTGCAAAGAAGATTTCGCGGTATCTCCGGTACAGTTTTGAACCGGAACCATGAGCATATATGCTCCTACCGGAACTCAGAGGGAGCATACCGATCCAGTTCTGGCCCTCTCTCTGTCACGCGTGACAGAGAGAGGGCCAGAACTGGGCACGTGGACTAAGAGGGAACACCGGCTTTAGCCTTCATATTGAAGTCGCCTGATAACGTACTGACGTCATAGTCCGGCTCCCAGCAAACTTTGCGAAAAAACATGGCGGCTAGCTAACGGACAGGTGATGAGAATAAATAAAATCATCAGCTAAGTGAGATTGTCTTGATGTATCACTAAATGCTCAAAGCTGACATGAAGGGAGAACTTTAAAACTGAACAAAGTTTGTTGCTGAGAGGTTTAATGGAGAGGTTGAAATATTTGATTGTGGACTCTTTTGCTGTGAATTTGTCTAACGTATCGAAACGACCAAGCTAAAAGGCAAAACGGGCATCATAAACGACTTTGGGTAATATTGCTTAAACATGATATTGTTCCTGGAATTAAAAGCAGGATTAAGGACAATCCAGAATTAACGCTACCTTTGAATTCAGTTCTTCTTTCAGTATAAAGTTCTCGACAATAAATAAAGGTCCAACATATACGTCGCATTTAGTCGAATTTCAGTCACGAATCTCGCTGGTATTATTTGATTCGACTACGTTGCAATACACCATGGAAGCAACGTGTTCGTACTTTGCTATTTCTGTGGGCATTGCGTTGATTTAAAGCGATTTCAGCGAGTTTTATGGAACTTGAATTACATTCGACGCGACTGAAATGCGATGTATAAATTGGGCCTAATTTCTGCATTACAGCAAAAACCCGCGTATAAGAAACTGTGGATTAAGAGCCTGTAGGCTGAAATTTGTAAATTAAACCCCCAATATAAAAAAACCACTTCAGCCTGACAAATGAAGCAGGTCCTTATTTGGAAAATTAGTAAAACTCAGAAAACACAGGCTTAGACCAAATGTGCTTTGGAGGTCCATAATCCCATGCATGTACTAGACTGTAAAACAGTCGTATTTTTTGCGTTGATCTGTCAACAACGCGCGCGGTCTTTGAACGAAAGATCTGGAGCGAGTGTGAAAACGGGCGTGTGAGGCTCGCGCGCTTCGCACGCGAGGATCCACGCTTTCGGCGCTTCGTGCCTTGCGACCAGCGATTTCGGAGAAAAAAACAACTGTTTTGCAGTTTATGCATGTACATGTACAGGGCTAATTTGTTCCTGAAGATCAATGTTTCGCTTTAAAAAATAGATATTTAAGGGGATCAGCAAGCAGTATTTACCCTGTCAAAAATTAGAGCCTATTTAAGAACCGAAACAGCCTGATTTCTTACTAGACATCCAACTAATTTAACATAAGGCTGTAAAAAAGAGTACTATAACAAGAGTACTGGTTACAATCTGGTTATAATCTTTTCCAGCGAAGATTAGCGGTTATAATCTGGTCATAATCTCTTCCCGCGAAAATCTTTTTCCTGCGTTATCGGCAGCATAACCGTGAGCCAGTGTCAAAACTTTTTTTTAAAAGTACGTTCAGTCCCTGTTCTCACAGATTTGATTCAATCCATCCTACTTTCCGACGTCTGTTTGGAAGTTCGGGCTCCAAGCGTAGCAGTGAGTTTTGGCTCGACAGGAACCACACTGAACATCTTTTCGCGGCTAAATAATCAGCTGAAGGACGCCTCGGCTCCCGGACGCTTTGCGGGTAACCACCCGCACCCGCGGGACTAAGCCATGGCTTCCTAATCCTTTGGAAGGTGATAAGCTCTTTGAATCCTCTTCGAAACCGCGGATTTCTCGCGCCTAAGATGATAGGACTACAAACACAGTGCAGGAAGCCGCAGATGTACGCCGAGCGCAAGAAATGGCGGGAAAGCGGCCGGTTGGCGTCTGTCACCAGCGTCAAGATCCCGTATATAAAGAATGGCGTCCAACAGGCGATAAAAGCTGCCAGGACAAACAAAAGTGTGATTATTATCTTCTTCTGTGATAAAATGCCTCGATCATCAATGATAGCTGTTTCACGTATACGTTGACAATGCGACTTCACCGCCTTTATTATCCTCCAGTATAAAAATATCATGGCTGCAATGGGAAATGTGTACACTACTGTTATGAGAAATAGAGTGTGCGATATCTCTAAGGCGTTGCGCGGGAATCGGGGTCCACACATGCTTGTTGATTTGTACACAATCTCGGTCCATCCAAGAATGGGACCTATAGAGCACGCAAACGCTGAAACCCACACCACAACAATGATCAATAGAGTGCGTCTTTGCGTGATTATCCTTCTCAAAGGTTTAACAATCGAGAAATACTTGTGTATACTTATGGCTGTTAGCGTGAAGATGGAGGAAGCGAACCAGAAAGGCACCACAAATCCGTTAAACTTACACAGCAGTTCGCCAAACACCCAGGCTTGTTTGATAAGCGCTGCTATCATGAATGGAATGCAGAATACACATACTCCCATCCCGGTGATCGCGAGCTGCGTCAGAAATATGTTCGTTCGTGTCCGCATTTGACGAATGAAAATTACAACACCAACCACAAGCGCATTGCCAAGAAAACCAGCCACGAGCGTCAGGAACAAGACCACAAGCTGCAGAATGGCGATCGCGTCGAGGCTGCCACCGCTCTCGTAGTGCGTGGTCGCGGAATTGTCGACGTTAAAGTTTGTTTGAACTGTTTTTCTGGTTAATTGCCGCCATTATCCGGCACCAAGCACTCACTTCACAGCTCAGAAAGTATCACGGAATAAAACAACGACGCTTTTAGATTGGCTGAGATCTTTGGAGAAACGTTTGGCTCCCATGAATGGCGACGTCCAATGTGAAGGAGCTCGCGCAATGCACTGGCCAAATCGGTTCAAATCATCGCATTCAAATGCTCTTCTTTCATAAAACGTGAACTGAATCACTAAGTACTAACGAGTAGCTTGTGTTAACGAGAATAACATAGTTCTCATTGGGTATCTAAACCAATTAAAATTTACCATAAGATAATATCTTATTAACGAAGCGTGGGTACCGCACTGGGAGAACTTGGTCCAATACTTAGGAATATTGGACCGGCGTCGTTCCTGGAATTATTATAAGTGCAGGATATAATATGTAGTCACGCCCAACTTCCGAAATTATTAACTTCGTTCTTGCTACGTGCGAATTAGAGAAGCGTACTTTAACGCTTGGATTTTCCTTTGCCAATTTTTTTTTCCTGTAATTATTGTATGCTATTTTCAAAAAGCTTTTCTGCAAAAAAACAAATTTAAGTTTCCTGACTATTCTTCTTGCGGTTTAATCATGTCAAAGTTAAATCAAATTGTTCACCCTTTTTGATTCGCACAATAAGCGACCTAATTGGTCGCATGAATAATCATTCTTGCCTGATGCGAATCCAGGAGTAACACCACCTTTGAATTCACAATTGTTCTTTCAGTACGTTCTCGACAATAATTTCTGTATTCTTTTCCCTCCATTTTTGACTTTATAAGTCTTATTGGTCAGTCTGTATTTTAGTATAAGGCAGACTGGCACTGCATGGTTATAAATCCTGATAAATTATAAACCTTTCCCGAGAGAATTGGCTTTTCCAAAACCCATTTCCCGCTGACATGATAATTTCAGGACATAAAGAATAAAGGTTAATCCGAGTAATTGCATTGTGTCAAATATATGGACAACAAAATACAAATATAGAAACTTTCTGTGGCTATATTTCGGTATGATTCTACACCATCTTCAGCCTAAAGTAACATACAAAGTGCGGTGGTAATTGCATTAATACACACGTGAAAAACAAAACAAAGAAGGTACTCAGGAGAAAAGGCAAAGTTCTCTGCTGGCTTTTAAACCATTGTTTATGTGATGGTCGGAGACGCTTGATGTGATAAGCTTCTTTGATAATAGGAGGTTCCAGTTATCATCACTGTCCAGTATAATGGTGTTAACTCGGACTGCTTGGATGAAAAATGCTTTGTTCGTAGAAGTAGAAGGCGGAGCATTGATATTACCAAAAATATCTGATCAATTACAAAGATCTTGAATATGCGCGAAAAGCTCACAATTTCGTAGATGTTTATAAATAGCGCTTTCTTTGTCCGAGAGCGCGTGTTCTTGTGTGCGGACAAAGAGATTTCTGTTCGTTTTACCAACATAAGATGAATTGCAACCAGGGCAACTGAATTTGTATACAACGTTAGATTTACTTAACTAAGAAATATCTTATCGTGGAACAGTTTTCCCAAGCGAATTGCTAACTCACTGATTCAGCGCTTCTCTCAAATCGCACAAACAGAGTCAAGCGTAAACAGGGCACCCAACGACAACATTTTCCTGTAGGTGTCAGAACGTCGTTTTTACGTTAGAACTGTGCTTTTTGTGCAGTTTAATGGCTTATTTTTAAACGCTAAGAAAAATGTATCTGTTCGGATACGTTAGCTGAACTTTCAAACTTCAGAAAATTTTAGGGATTGAAATCTTATTACCCGAATTTATGAGGTGAATTTTCCTTTCCGAAAATCTTAGCTGACCGTTTTTTGTACCCAAAACGACATTTTTATCTCTCCGAAAACAAAAGGCATTAATTTTCCCATATTACGAAAGTTCGAGATGACATTTCCCTAACCGAATATCCGAGGCGATTATAGGCCTTTCGAACAGATATTTCACCGAAATGATCCGTTGGGTGCCCCTGAGCGTAAACTTCGTAGGTATTTAGCCAACCCGAATGTAGATATAAGAGTAAGAGAGAAAACAACTAAAGTTTGTATTTTTACCAATACCGACCGTGAAGGACAAAACGCCGCCGTTAAGTAAATCTAACGTTGTATACAAATTCAGTTGCCCTGGTTGCAATTCATCTTATGTTGGTAAAACGAACAGAAATCTCTTTGTCCGCACACAAGAACTGACGCGTTCTCGGACAAAGAAAGCGCTATTTATAAACATCACAATTGTGAGCTTTTTTGGTAATATCAATGCTCCGCCTTCTACCTCTACGAACAAAGAATTTTTCATCCAAGCAGTCCGAGTTAACACCCTTATACTGGACAGTGATAATAACTGGAATCTCCTATTATACAAAGAAGCTTATCACAGAAAGCGTCTCCGACCATCACTAAACAATGGCTTAAAAGCCAGCAGAGAACTTTGCCTTTTCTCCTGAGTACCTTTGTTTTGTTTTTCACGTGTGTATTAATGCAAATTACCACACCTAGTATTTAAACTCCGCACTTTGTATGTTACTTTAGGCTGAAGATGGTGTAGAATCATACCGAAATATAGCCACAGAAAGTTTCTATATTTGTATTTTGTTGTCCATATATTTGACACAATGCAATTACTCGGATTAACCTTTATTCTTTATGTCCAGAATTGACTTTATTCAGCGGAACAGCCTGTGTTAAAAATAAAATAAAGGATCGGTTTTCTCTCCTCGGAGATTTGTTTCAATCTATCGTAGCTTTCGGCGTCTGTTTCGGCTGTTCAGGCTCCAAGCGTAGCAGTGAGTTTTGGCTAAACAGGAACCACACTGAACATCTTTTCTCGGCTAAATAGTCAGCTGAAGGACGCCTCGGCTCCCGGACGCTTTGCGGGTAACCACCCGCACCCCGCGGGACTAAGCCAATGCTGACTCGTCCCAGTCTGCTATTAAAATATGCGAACGTCTTGGGGACTGGGGGATATTTGACGAAGGGGATGCTGGGAAGGTGGTAACAAGTTTCTCTTAAGGAGACCGGACTGGAACGAGTCAGAAGCCAATGCCTCCTTTGGAAGGTGATAAGCTCTTTGAATCCTCTTCGAAACCGCGGATTTCTTGCGCCTAAGATGAACACTGTCTGATCAATATTAATTTTAATATGTGGAATTGATTCGTGGTTGTTGTTTTTATTAATGGTATTTAGAAATATTTTCAGTCAGACCTATGCACCATAACAACCACGTTATTCGTATGAACTTAGTAAGAATTTAGTAAGAACTTTTTTCGAGAAGGTTTTAGAAATTGTTGATTTGTTTTTACATGTAGTTTTTAATGAGGTTTAATTTCATTTTTAATAGCATTAGGATTAGTTTTCTTCACCTCCCGCCTCGAATAGCCCTGCTAATTTGCGGGAGGTGAAAATCTATGTATTTTAATGTTGTTGTTGTTGTTGTAGTCACGGTTATTGTAAAGCTTTTTAGAAATTGTTGATTTGTATGCTGTCTTAGATTAGGTTTAATTTTATTTTTTAACTTGTTTTTAATATAAAAATGATTAATTATTATTAAGAACTTAGCTTTATCGAAGGGGTGGGAAAAGGGAAAAGGGTGGGACTTGCTTGCTCATATTATATCCAGGAAGCAATGCATTCAGCACTATAAAATACACATTAAAAATGCCAGTTCCACAATCGGGACCAAGCGGATACTGAAAAATCCCGGGTTTTTTTTTGGTTCGCGCTCGCTGTCGCACTTCGCGCTCGCTGTCGCACTTCGCGCTTATTTATACTGTATACTACAGGCTGTTGTCTTTTTGTGGTTTCTTGTGTTCCTATGGTGTTTCTGGCGTTGTAGCGGTTGTTTGAGGCTTTTTATGAGCGGTCGGTGTTGCACCCAAACATAGGTGAGTTAAAAATACGACTTTATACAAATACAAATACAACTAGCCTTTATTTCAACACGATAAGTATAAAAGCTACAAGCTTATGGGGTCGTGCATCTAAAAGTAATAATTACATACATTCGGAACCATATAGTATATACTATCTACATTATTTTAATAAGGAGGAAAAATAAATAAATAAATAAATAAATAGAACAGCAATTAGCAATTTCGTACATTTATGATCAACAGGAATATTTCTCATACAAATCCCTATCATTTAGCTGTTACGCAACGGTTACCGTGACGCTCAAATTACAACACTTACACAGCACTAGTGATCTGAGCAGAGGTCAGATAACATATTGTCTAGCCTGTAGTATACAGAATAAATAAGCGCGAAGCGCGAGACCAAAAAAAAGACTAAACCAACTCTGTTTTACACAAATTGAGCTTGGGGTACCTGTGAAGTAGGTAAAAAAACAACATGATGTAACAGGGGCTCTCCTTGTAAGCCCAGTAGGGATTGTTGAGAGCTGCTCCCTTATCATAACTATGAATTGCACTACTGTAACATCAATATCATGGGCAAATAAACTTGAACTTGAACTTGAGTTTTAGTTTCTTCGATTTTGTCGCGCGTGACACATGTATGTCATGCATAAATCTGTAGTTGATTAGACTGATCATAGTGTCTTCCAGCACGAACATGATCACCATTGGAAGCCTCATCCGAAAAGACCTGAACAGGGCATATTTTCTTCCACAGCAACCTTCTTCGTATTCCAAAGGATACAGGTTTCAGAACGACACAAAATACCGAGTGTTCGATTCGCCTCCTCCTGCCTTGAGTTTCAATCAAGTTCTGTTCCCATTGCGAAATCTCCCGACCGCCGGCGATGAAATTCCCGTAATCATGGACCATAAGCCGCCATGGTACTTGCAGAAACACTGGCAAAAATGGCTCCCAGCTTTCTCAGAGGCAACCGTTAAGTCAGTCGATGAAGCTCTCCAGGACGATGTTCCAATTGTAACATCGGCAGCCCTGCAAGGCATCCCAGAACACAAGCACAGCATTGATCCAGATGTCATGTACAAGATGCAGCTGAAAAGCTCTATACTTGATATTGGAGTGCCGATTCCAAGGCATATGGACGAAAACGCCATTTCTTATCCGTGTGCGGTTAAAGCTGATATGGGTTGGTGCGGGCGGGGAAGCCAGCTTGTTCAAAACGCGAGCGAGCTTTCCGCCACGTTACGAGACATCAGAGAAACGTGTGGTTGGAAGGGAGGGATTGTGTTCCAAGAGTTCCTTCCAGGAGTCGAGGAAGTGCCAAGCTTTCAATTTCATCTGGACAAAGCTGGTGAAATCTTCTGGGTTGGTACAACATTGGGGATGTTCGATGTATTTGAATGGACGGGTGCAACTGTTGACTGGAACAAGCAAGACGAGTACAGAGACTTGGTGTACGAAGACTTCACGGTGCCCATCAAAACTTACCTTCATAAGAACGGTTACTTTGGCCTCGTGACGTTCGAAGTTTTATTCACAGATCGTGGAAAGTTCCTGGTCGATGTAAACCCGAGAATTGGAGGCGACACCACGCACTTATTGCTGGCTCGTTACATGGCCTCAGAAGTGGGATTGAAACACTCCGCAATGTTTAGTGAAAATACCCACAACATGACACGTGAAAGGCTGGTGGAGAAGGCAAACGAAATCAACGCAAGGAACCTGGGAGTGGGACAAATTATTATACTGGCTGCTGCAGATGTGGATAATGGCAGCTGTTATTCGGATGTGTCTGTCTTTGCCGAGACCCCTGATGAAGTTCAAGCTATTTTTAAGAAACTCGCAAATTAATTTTGCAAGCTAGATCGAGACGTTATTCAGGGTCTTTAATTTAAAAATACGAAAGGTCAACTATCGGAAGCGAAGGAATCAATGAAAGTACCACATCCAGTCTTCAATGTAGATGTTCCACTTTACTTTATTTGTTTCGTCTTGTAGATCATTATGCAAATTCCCTTGGTAGTTTTTACATAGCCTGGGGCCTGATTCACAAAGCCCTCCTAAACTAAGATGTATCCTAAGTATTGTTTGTTGAAAATAGCCTATTATTATATAGGAAACAATACTTTATAGGATACCTCTTAACGTAGGAGGGCTTAGTCCAGTTCTGGCCCTTCTCTGTCACGCAACGCTACCAGAACTGGACTAAAAGGAGGGCTTTGTGAATCCGGTCCCTGGGTCACACATGCTGTCACGCATTTTCTCCTCAACAACTGGTTAAAAAGGGAAAAGCCCTGGGATCCAGTCGACGCTGGCTTTTCCAGACGTTTTAATAAATCTACTTGTAGCTACTTTACTTTTGTCCCTCTGACTATTCTGACCCCGAATCGACTGTTTGCCGTTCTTTCCAAACTAAATTTCATGACTACGTATACAAGGAAAAGTAAACAGCCAAAGAAATCCCGCGATATACTCGTGAAGGCTGTTGTTTCCCAATGCGCTCTGATCGCGTCAATGCAAGCACGTCATACCGAGTCTCGGTCCAAATTAGAGCCGCGCGCGCATTTATTACAATCATGACACTGGTAGCCAACAAACAAATTCTCCATACTGGTCTCCATACATTTCTAATTATACTACTGGTTGGAAAATTTCATTATATTTGAACAGCTTCCCATCGGTGATCAGTTCCTTTTTTTCTCATAACTTTATACCAATATTTTAAGAAGAATTTGGATGTTGATCATTCACAAGCGAAGACTGTCATGGCATATGATCTGCTAACTAACTACCGCTTTGTAACATGCTGAAAATGAAAAAAATAAAAAAATCTTTAAATGAAAAAAAAAAATATATATATGCTAACTAAGCGCGTGGTCACGTCAATTTGGCGCGAAAATATGCGCGGATATTTATGGAACGAGTCTGGGAAACGATCCCCAGTTCCCCTCCCAGTATAGATATTTAATAAGCCCCATCTAGTGGTACTTCAGTTTTTTATGCACCAGCCCTCTAGTTACTGGGAACAAATGCCAGTTGATGAGCAAATCCCTGTGCAACATGACGTATTATTGCGCTATGCTGGTGTGATTACTTTTGGAGTACTCATGAGTGCTCAGGCTAGTTTTCAATTGGATAATAAAAATCTGAAACTCTGACTGCTTCAACAAAGATTTGCCAAAAATGACACTTGTTCCCCTGACTTATCAAGTCTCCTCCTCCCAAGATGATGAGCCAAGACAATTTATTAAAACCAGAGATACATTACCAGGGGTGGCGAATGGTAAATCCGAGACTTGCCGAGACGCCGAGACCCTGTTTTTAAAATCCGAGCCCGAGACTTAGCGCTCCAAAAATCCGAGCCCGAGACGCAGTGATCCAAAACTCCGAGAAAATAGAGTATATAAGAAGCTGCATTTGCGAGATTCAAAATTCGAGACTCCGAGACCGTCCTATTTCTGGCGAGCCCGAGATTCCGAGACGCTTTTTTTAAGCGCCGAGATTCCGAGACTCGGCTTAAATTGCCGAGATTCGTTATTTTTGATAGACCATTCGCCACCCCTATTACCAGTAACGGATTTAGGGAGGCCCCCCCCCCCCCCCCCCCCCCCCCCCTCTTATGGGTGAAAATACTTAAGGCTTGAAGGGCCAAAAATTGTTTGGGGCCCCTCCTTATAAGCCTCTGGATCTGCCACTGAATTTACATACATTTACTTACCATTATTGTTACTTTTTTGAAGAGATGGGTTATCAGGATACAAGATGGGGCCCAGGGATGAAAAGGTGGGGACCCAGATTGTTAAAGTAACTGAAAATTGTTTTTGGCCCATCAGGGCTCACTTCTCACTAAGCAATTCACTCCACTTAGGGACCCTTATTTGAGCAACAAAAGTCCATAGTCCAGTTCTGGCCCTCTCTCTGTCGCGTAATGCTACCAAGAGTGTAGCGTTGCGTGACAGAGAGAGGGCCAGAACAGGACTACACAAGTCCACTACAATGCAACATTGATACAGACTGTGTAATGTACCTCTAGATATGTTCTCCAGTAGAAAAAATATTGGTAAATTTCATATCAAGGGGGTGGGGCTGGGGAGACAAGGGGCCCAGCTCCCCTTTTTGTTGAAAGAATGTAAGACCCTCACACTTTTTAAACAAGAAAAGCCCCCCTCCCTCCCCTCCCCTCCCCCCCCCCCCCCCCCCCCCCCGTTCACTCTGTCTAGCCCACCTGGATCTTCTCAGGGTTGCATGGCACTACAACTAATAATAGTATTGCATTATCTCATGGCTTTGTGAAGGATCAATTTCCGCTGCTCTCTTGAGTCCCAGTCTTCATTCCACCCCGAGATCGGGGATGAGCATCAGGCTCATTTTTCCGAACAGCGGCTGAATCGAGCCTAGGCTTTGTGTCAATAATCTATTTCAGCCAATGAAGGAAGTGCGAAAACCATTGCACTGCATACATATCAATAATTGCTCTATAATATCAACTATTGCACAAGTAAATAGGAAATTATCTGAAAAATGTTCTGATGTCTGGATGTTAACCAATTCTCCCAGCGGTACTATATTTAGAAATGTATGGAGACCAGTGAGGAGAATTTGTACTCTTATTTATTTTTTTCAAAATTGGACAAAATTTGAAATTTAACTATTCCTTAATTAACCTCTAGCCTAGGGCATGAGAATGGTGCGAGCGTGCAGGGTAGGGTGAGCCATTGCAAACATTGTGACCTATAAATAATTATTATTGATCATTAATTCTTTGAATCTGATAATTATTAATCAGTTATTGAGTTTGTGAAAAAGAGCTTGTACTTCTTCTGAGGTCTTTGCGAAAATAGACACATAAGACTCACACCCCTTTTCCGCATCAGCGGCAGACAGTATAACAGTTATTCCCTCGCCTTTGATGTTGTTATTGTCAGCCTTCTTGACTAACTGTCTAGCTGTCATGTTGTAGTGCTTATTTTTGCAAAAAATCGCTGAATGCTTCAAGCCAATATCTAAAGCCATATGACGCGCCAGCAATAAATGTGTGGTGTCGCCTCCAATTCTCGGGTTTACATCGACCAGGTACTTTCCGTGATCTGTGATCAAAACCTCAAATGTGACCAGGCCAAAGTAGCCCCGCTTTTGAAGGTAATTTTTAATTGGTAAAGTGAACTCTTCTTGCACGAGGTGTTCATATTCATCTTGCTGGTCCCAGTCCACTGCTCCAGTAGTCCAGGAAAATCCATTAAATCCCCCGATGTTGTGCCGACCCAGAAGAGTTCCCCCGATTTGTGCAGATGAAATTGAAAACTAGGCACCTCTTTAACCCCAGGGATGAATTCTTGGAACACAATCCCTCCCCTCCAGTTGCACATTTCTTTGATTTGTCGCAATGTCGCAGACATTTCGCCTTCGTTTTTAACGAGCCAGCTTCCCCGTCCGCCCGTGCTCATGTCCGCTTTCACCGCGCAAGGATAAGAAATGGCGTTTGTGTCCATATGTCTTGGATACGGTACCCCTACATTTAGAATGGAGCTCTTCAATTGCAGCTCGTACAGAACGTCTGGATGTACGCTGTGCTTTTGTTTCGGGATGCCTTGCAGCGCCGCTGTTGTTACAACCGGTACATCATCCTGCAGTCCTTCGTCCAGAGACTTGATGACTACGGATGGGAAAGCGGGAAGCCATTGTTTCCAGTGATGTTGCAAGTACGATTCTGGTTTACACTCCATGATAATGGGAACTTCATTTCCGGCTGCGGGAAGATGACGAAATGGCGACAAAAGACGATCGAAAAACAGCGGCGATGGTGGACAATCGTAAACCCAGTATTTCCTATCATTTAAGAATCTGTATCCTTTGGAATACGACGACGGTTTCTGTGGAAGAAAATAAGCTTCCTTCAGGCACTTCTGAATGAGCCTTCCAATTGTGACAACGTTCTTTGAAGACATCACGATGTTTGGATGGAATGCCTATTTAGCATAAAACACGTGTACGCTTATGCAATGTGTACAGCGGTGTGGATTGCGTGACGATAGGGCGGTTTTCATTTGAGTGTCGTAAAACCAAAACCAAAACCAAAACCAAAACCATGATTGGTTTTGGTTTAGCATCTGATTGGTTGAGTAGGTGGCGCGAGTTTTTAAAACCAATCACAGAACGTAGTAAAGCCAATTTCGGATTACTTTCGATACTCAATTGAAAATCGCTCTATTAAATGTACTAATTATGGATGTATGAACGCAACCTCGTTCCCAGGGTCTCTCTTCTTCCCGCCAATCGCGTTTGGCGGGAAGAAGAGAGACCCTGGGAACGAGGTTGGTATGAACGTACAGCGCGAAAGATTTGTGCGCGAAAGGCCGAAAGGCTCTCATATTCTCATAATAGTTGATTTCACAGTCATAACTCTTGTTTTGACTTCGACGACAGACAAGACATGGCCGCTTGTGGGGAAGTGAAGCGACGCTAATATAAACGCAGTAATTTGAATATTCTTTTTTTTTAATTGGCGATATTGGACGCCATATTAATTCAAGGCTTCTTTTTATCCTAGAACTATTGTAACATGGAATAATCTCCCGTTTGATGTATTACCCGCTAGTACTGATGCATTCAAAGCTACCGCATTGTCTGCTATCAGATCTTTTGTATGATTTCGTTTAATTTAGTTTTATATTTATGTATATATATATATTTCTTAGCTGATTTAGGAGTATCTGATTTATAAAGATTAAAGATTAAAGACTACAATAGGTCCACCCAACTTGAGAGGGCATTGTTTGTAAAATACGGGGGGGGGGAGTGGAAGGGAGGGTAACTCCCATATACGTCACGAAAGGCTGTCGGCTGAATTTCACTTTCAGTCAGGAGCCCATTACCCAGGGTGGATCCAGGATTTTTTGATAGGGGGGGGGGGGGGGTCCCAGGGTTTTCCCAAAAATGTGAAGTAGATTGAAGGATAATTTTTGGTTTTTGGGGTGTTTGGGGGCCTCCGCTAGAATAAAGGATACCCCGTGTCAGATAGCTCAGCTATGGACTGAACTGGTTAAAAATAGATTTCAATAAATTATCATTGGAAGAGACCCGTGTATGGGGGAATGCGCTTTAGATCATCCTCACTTGGCACAATCTATAGAAAATTACAGGCCGAATATTATCACATACTGTATTGGCCTACCGAAACACTAATATATCACCAGAAATCATCAAGCATTACCAGTAGAGATGTTAACCAAACAATAATATCATTTACTCGTGGAATCCCTACCCTTTCATATACTTCAACTCGTGAAATCCCTACCCTTTCATATACTTCAACTCGTGAAATCCCTACCCTTTTCACATACCTCGAGCCTAAAAAAGGACCCCTTTCGGGCGGAGCCTCCCCGTATGGTCCATTATAGGGAGTACCCCCCCCCCCCCCCCCACCGGGTTTATAATCTGACCAAGATGTACAGCATGGAAGGGGACTGTAAATATTCAACATTCTGTTACAGTTCTGACGTCACCGATTTCTACTGTCAGGCCGGCTGTTTGTGCCGCTGACCGGGCCTGCTTTACCGCCGATAAGCGCGGTCGGAATGCATGTGACAAGTTAGCTCCCCTCCCAGATTGAGCCAGGAATAAACAGGTTTTCACTTTTCGTTATTGTGTTCTACTCCAAGCGAGTTGGATGGGCAGTTAGTTCTCAAGGACATGTCCCATATCTCAATTTTTTTATGTGCGCAAGCTTTTTTGTGATTTGAATTAACCCTCTCTCTCTAATAAGTACCCCCCCCCCCCCCCCAACATTCAGCATGCGCAACAGATCCCATACTTGTGTCATGCGATCTTGGTGCTGTCCTAGTACCCAGGCGTTCTCTTACCGCTTACTCGATTTGGCGCGAACTGAACGCAAACCCTTGTGTTTACTTCCGCGCTCGCTCTAATCTCGTACCCAGAGTCAACGGTCTCCTCAGTCAGCGGTAGTCGTCGCCAGGAATGGAATAAATATCGACTTTTTTGATTGGCTGTTCGTGTAACAGGAATGGCAGCGGAACTGACCGTTATCCCAGATTTATGGGATGATGAATGCCATTCCCCCAGAGTTCCACCTGGCGACGACCAACCGCTGACGGAGGAGACCTAGGACTCTGGGTACGAGATTGCGCTCGCTCGAGAGAGGACGAGAAAGCCTAGGGACTAGGCTGGGTGTCGGCTGGGTGCTGTCAGAAAGGATCGCGGACTCTGCACGAGAATGGTGACTGAATAAAATGCAATATGATAACACAATAAATATTCGATAATTTCCGATCATTTTATTGATTTTCAGTTTTGGCTACCCGTAATTTGACTGTTACTCTTTCAAGCAGTTGAATTGCCTCAGAGATATCTTCAGACAATATATTAAAGCAAAAATAGAATCAGTATCCGGGCACATTTCGATTTTCAACTTCGGTTTTCCAAGAAATAACGCATTGCCAAAACAACGTCAAAACAAAATAAATTTGCATACACGTAGCCAGGTCATGCGAGCTACGGTTTCTACGGCCATCTGACCATGATTCTCGGCTGACTGCGCGAGTCTTTTGATAAATTATCGGGCTTCAGACGGTCAAAGCCGAGTTAGCTATTGTCCGAGTATTGTCCGGTAATTCACTCTTCATTTTGAGCGCAGTGCAGAGGTAAGAATACCGTGATACAACGCATTTTTGCTCGATTTTTGCTGACACCGAAGTTTTATACTGTATCACGAGCAGTAAATGTATAGCTAGAGTACTAGCTAGAGTACTAGCTAGAGAATCGATGACTGCTAAAGACTGTAAAGATACAACTCATATAACTCGATCTTCGTTAGCTTTTGAGACAAATGGTCGTGGATTATTTAATTGTAACTGAGCAAAAATTATTCCCAGAAAAACTCGCGTCACCCTGCATAAACAAACATGGCGGTTTCATAGGAAATATCGTCTGGGACACAATTTATACTGTACAGTTCGTAAAATTTATAACTTTTCTGACTTCTCTAAAGAGGAATGTGAAAGAGAGTAAAGCAATGCAATGTAAACTTAATAATTTTATTTAATTCTGTTTCACTATAGCTATAAACAGAAAATGGTTGAAGGTTCGTTACGCAGTGTGGAACCGCTAGCGTATTATGTTAATACCTTGTCCGACTTTGACACAGAGGTCGTCAAGGCTTATAGGAAGAAAGACAACGATAGAATCAAACAGCTAGCATCCACAGGCAACTTGATGCACATGGATTTATTCATTTGTGTGAACAAGGGTTGGCATGGATTTATCCTGTGTGTTCCAGCCGGCCAAGATGAGAACCAGTTGGTCGACTTTACTGATGTGATTAAATCTCCATTCGACGTCCCCCGCGCGCTTAGCTTGTGCTGGCAGTTCGAGTTATGCATGGAAGACGAACAACAGCGCATGTACAAGATACGAAAGGATTGCCGACTCTTCAAAGATATTGAAGGGAGGATTCAACGCAGTTTCTACATTGGCAGATTCAAGGAAACCAGCTTGAATGCTTTGCAATTTGTTGCAATGAGAGCCGCCCCGCATCGATACAGCGTTCTCCTAGAGGACTGCGTCGAGTTTGCGAAGGAGTTCTGCGTTCAGGCCCTAGCGTATTGCTCCAACTGGCGCGATATAGAGGAACAAGTTCATGCTAACATCCGCAAGGCAACCGCTTCTGGTTTTAGCGTCGAGAAGCTCTCGCGCAATGTTCGCAGCTCTGGGTGGCTGGGCAATACCTTCCTTGGAGGGGTAGACGTGAGTGGTTTGATGTCGAGCCGCTATCGAGTTGCTGGGATTATTGGTTTGGCCGTGCTTTTACTTGCCTATCCTGTAGTTGTTGCTGTTATTACCATCAAAATATTGAAGTGAATTTACAAAGGTTGAACTTGGTTCAGCATTAGGAGTTACAATCAACTCCATTATTTTGTCTTTCGCCTTTTTTAGCCATTGATGTATAATTAGCATGCGCTGTAGCCGGAAAACTATTTTAAAGAGAGAAATATTAAACATAGCACAGAGAATAGAGTTAATCAGTATATTTGTTGTTAGTAAGTCAAGTGAAAGTAATATTTCATAGGAAAAAAAGTCTAAATTATATTCCTTATTGTCCTATACAATACTGAATGAACGTTTCCACGAATTTGTCTCGGCCCCAATCCCTTCTCCTCTCAAACTCTTCGCCCCCTGCTCCTTTCGTGATTTCGAGAGAGAAACAGACTGCAAGCAGTATAGCACGACTTTTCTGCCTAATTTCGTTGAAATAAACTCTTCAGTCAGGCCAAAGTGTCCTTACCGCAGGAGCTTATCCCGCCTTCCGTAGCGTGAAATGATTGAAATGACAAAGGACAAAAAAATAACCAGAATCTCCCTGCCAGTTCGCAATATACATCCAGTTGTGAAGCAAAACACAAAATCAAAATTTATCATGGGAGCCTAACAAACCACGCGCTATAGATGGGTGCTTGCGCAATACGGACTCACTGATCAATCGACCGCACTAGTCCCCAGAACCCGCTTTCTCTTTTGGTGCTGTTCAAACGGAAGTATAGTAGCTTATTGTTTTTCGCTGCTGCATGAATGCATGAATGCATGACTGCATGAACGAACCAATTTCTCGTTTTCTTGCCCTGCAAGATATCAGTAGAATCGGCAGCTACATAGAGAGACTGGGATCGAAGTTAGCTACGACATGGATCAGATCTTTTTAGCTCAGCAATGCGCATGCGCGATTGATGAGCTTTCGTTGTGGGGAAAATTTGCCGTGAGTAAACTTTTCTTGGTAATTCCGCTGACCAGTGTATAAGGCCTGGGAAATCACAACACTAAAAAATATTGCGGGCGCAATGTAGGCATCAGGGGTCGGGGGTGGGTTGTTTCTACTTTAATTTCAGGACGGTATTTCTCTCGTCTTACACATTTAAAAGATAGACCTTTTTGGAGTTCCGATGCCAACAAACGGATAAATTCTGCGATTCCTCCGTTCCTCGGTTTGAGAAGTGCTACTGTGGATTGAAATTATTTCTTTCACGAACTAACATATGTGGTTCTATATCGAAGCACATCTGACAACAAATATTTGGACCCATGCCCGACCGATTAATCAAGGGGTTTATACAACTTCAAAAACACAGGGAATAACAGAACGGTTCCAGCAGGGCATATTTTAGGCAAACTAAATTGATCGACCGCCGAAAAAGAGCCGGGACATTGAAGCGTTCAACTGAACTCTGGCGTTTTAGAGCCTTCACTTCAAATGGATTTTCCAGACTTAGGAAAGGAAAACTGACTGCCCAGTTTAACACCCCCAGACAACGCTTGCAAAAAAATGTTGCCGCGTTACCACAATCGTTGCGTTGATTCTACCTCTCGCAGTGCTTGCTGCAACGAAAACGTTTCGAGACATGTTCATTTCAGGGGGTGTTACACTAAGTAATTTTTCGGGCAACTTGTGTCAAAACAAAATTGAGAGACAACTTGCAAGTGTAATAGGCCATTCTGAGTTGCCTTTTGCCTCTGTTTCAAAATGAGTCCTGGTACACAACCTTTGTTATGGAAATGAGTTTGATTTGCATGACAATAAAACGTGCAGGTAAAACTCATTTCCATATCAAAGGTTGTGCATCAGGACTCGTTTTGAAACAGAGGCAAAAGGCAACTCGGAAATGGCTTATTCACTTGGGTCGCAATTCCCGTCCCCAGAGGCCACGATCCTTTTGGTCTTGGTGCTGACCAAAAGGATCGTGGCCTCTGGGGACGAGAATGCTTGGGTCGTCTCGCAACACTTCTCCCCTTAACAGATGAGCAAGAAAGAACGATCACACCTTTAACTGAATTTGTCGTTTCCTTTTTTATTTCCTCATTTTGATTCAACTACACAAACCTCTAATTAAAACTTAAAAAAAAGAACAAAACAAAAACAACAACAGACAAACTACAAATCAATTCGACTATGTCTTAGACCAATGCAAGCACGTTAAAAAAGACGATTGAAATGTCGTGGGAGTTGGGGATTGAGACTACTTGTATTGTTTTCAATGATTTTCTTTTAACCTCAAACAATGCCCTGCTTCTACTCTAAACCGTTGTACTTTTAATTTTCACCTTGCAGTTTCTACCTCTTGACTAAGGGATTTGTATAAAGACGCCCAAACATCCTTGACAATTTTGATACATCAGAAAAACCAGGAATAAACAGTCATCACATGTTCAACCAACATTCCTTGGTTTTACCAAAGCAAAGTAGTCAAGGACGATTTCGAGGGTTTTCCAGCAACATTAGAAATATTAAAAGTAACATTACAAATATTTATTAAAAATACTATTTAGGATCAACCTTTGGACTATACGCATGCAACTGCGTGAAGTCAATGCATTGACCAATCAGAGCGCGCCAATCATTGCGCGTTATCGGCAGACGTCGCGTTTTTCCCGCGTTTTCTCTGTTGACTTCTGATTGGTTAATGCACATCTTCGTGAATGGCTCTCTGATTGGGTTTACTAAAGTCATTGGAAAACCGCTCGTTATATTGGGTTCCTAAGTGGTGACGTCACAAATGTAATAAATCATGAGGGTTTGATGTTTCGTAGGTACGAATTAATCGTTGAATCAAGGGAATCAGGTTTATCTTGTTTTACGATGGAAAAAGCATTTTGTACCCACAGCGCTAAACTCGTTATTACAACACTATGTATCTCTGCGACGAGTTCTTTTTGATAAAAATAATCGATGAACGATGACGACGTCACCCGAGGAACTTTATTTAGCCTAAAACTATGTTTACTTATTTATTTAAATTTACCTACACAATATTAATTTAAATCCCAAATCATTTTAAGCCCACAAATCTCGGACAATTCTTCCCGAATGCAATCATGTAGAAGCGTAATCTCGAACCCAGATTACCCTCTGCCACGTGAAAGTGTCAGACAGAGTGGGATCTGGGTACGAGATTAGTAGAAGCGAGACTTACGTCCCAGTACCAAGTGACAGCTACATAGCAGCCAAGATTGTAAAACAAATTAATTTGATTAATAAAACTTCAGTTCAGTTTTAATTTTCTTCCTTATGACAGAAGCTTATGCTTAACAAACAGCGGCAGGAACGCGTACCGATAGGTTTCCGATCCCGATTATCTAAAACGAACATTGCACGAGCGCTTTGCGGAAATTCACACGTCACTTTGCGACGTCAGCTTGCCGGCTGTTATTTCTAACCGTGAGTTTAAATTCTAATTTATTCATTGATGTAAAGCAGGATAATTTTTCTTTCGCTTTGTAAAACTTAATGTGAAAAAAAGTTTGTTTCGTTTTGAAGGGAATGCCATAAAATGAGAAAACTCGAACTTGGAATGAACGCGAATGCATACTGCTGTCTTTGACGGTATTTAAGTCACAGTAAAAAACAATCTCAAAAAGCAAAAATCTCAGTCTTTTTTTTCTGAAATAGGACGACTGTTGTGCCAATGTTGCTCACGACAAAAAAATTGAAAGATTATAGAGCGGTGTCTACTGACTCTAGAAAGTAAATTTTGTTTGCTTCGGTTTTAAGTTTGTCAAGTATTCTCATTGGTTAAAAGGTAACAGCATAAACCAACCAGAACCGGCAAAGATACCGGCGAATTGTCGACCAATCAGGTCTAAAATCGAAATAATCGTGATTTTGCTCACGCGAATTTTCCCGCGCTTGCCACCAGTTAGTGGTTTTAGTGTTCGAGTTCTGATTGGCTATTAACGATTTTTTCGGCCGTTCTGATTGGTTTAGCTTTACGATAAACCATCCTAGTGATGTGATGACGACGATAATTATTATCACGACAGCAATGTAGAGAGCAGTGACTGTGTAACCATGACGACCATAATAGATTTTGTTACAGCGGTATTGAATGTAAGACGGTTGCGTTCGTATGAAGGCAAATTAGAATGAAGATGACCACATTAAACAAGGGTCCACAATAGGTTTTACGGGATGCGGGATTTGGCTCCGGTTTCATACCGGGAATCGGGATTCGAGAATTTTTATAAGGTCAAAGGTCAAATACGCAGGTCACGAGATAGAAGGAAGAACCAATTTCTCCCAAGTATGATTATAAACAATGTACGAAGAACAGTATTGAGAATTTTGATGTCGATATTAGGACTTGCAAGAAACAGAACCTATTGAGGACCTTCGTTATAATGGTATGATGAAGTTTGTGAATGAAAATTGTGGAAAATGCCGAGTTACAAACCTTACAAAATCCAATCTTTCAAGTTGCAGTATTTAAAAAACCTGTGTTTGAATTTAATATAAATAAATATAATCTCCATGCCATTTGGATAAAAAACGATCAGTTTTAAAGATATCTTTAATTAGTATAGAATCCCAACACAAAATATAAACCATCGCAGTGTATTGGGACATAATTCAGGACGTAGATCTGGTTTTGTAGGTAGAAAAAGATTAAGATTGTATGCAAAATCATCCATGTTTACACTTAAATATCAGACAAAGGAATTCCATTTCGGTGCAAAAGAAACTCTTGCAGTAACATTTTCCACAATTAAACGTGAAAGAATATGGCGAGGGTCTTCGAAAACAAAAGGTTCGTTTATAACACGGCTCCCGTTTTAGACAAACTAATTTGTACAAGAAAAACTAATCCTTGATTCGAAACAAATCAATGCGAAAATTTGGACGGCTTTCTATCTTCTCGATATGTACAATGAAATTTGACAAATGTTTTCACTCCTTTTTCAATGAAAATAAAACGCACAATTGTACTCTTTTAAGAGAGAATGACCTTGGGGAAGGAATCCTTTTTAGATTCTGGGCTATCTATTTTTAGATTCGCCATCATTTCACAGGGGCGAAGTTACCCAAGCGGAGGCAGATAATTCTTCACAACAATTGCGCGTCCATAGGAGATGTGATGTCACGTGTCTCCAACTTGCAAAGTGATTGGTTAATCAACCATTTTGGGAGGTATTTTTCGAAAAAATGATACTTTTGGGAAAAAAAGAAAATTATAGGGAACATTCCCTCTCTAAGGTCATACTCAATGTTCTCTATCAACTACCGCGTCTGCATTTTGCTAAACTATAATTAAAAACTCCAGCTCCCAAGCATCAAATGTAGCAGTCTGGGCTATCCACCTAACTACTCTAGACGTGGACTCGTTTTGCGTCAGCTTTTGTACAAATTCGCGCTGCATCTCTCATAAAATAGACAGTTGAGAATAGCTCTTACTACAGTTGAGTACAGTTCTTATGTTCACAGCGGTCAAACGCACTACGCGCGCGCAGTTCCCGCCAAAAACGCGGCTACCAAATGTCTCAAATTTGTGACATCCTCCACATTCAAGCCAAAACGTAAGCTTTGTACGCCGAGTATGCATAGAGAATTTAATAATTGTTAACCAGGAGCTTTGTCGCCTACAGTATTTTGGTTTGCCACTGCATTTTTTTTTTGCAGCGTTTTCTTGTAAACTTCTTGTACATAACGCGTCCTTCAAACAAATTCTTGCAAAATTCAAGACAACGAAAACCGGAAGTGGCGCGGAATTATTGCGCTTGACCGCTGTGTGGTTCTTATGCGCAGAAACACATAAAAACGAGGCACTCGGGTTGCCTCGTTTGCATGTCATTTAACACGTCAACCGCTTACCACTGCAACTGCAGTAAGCGCTATTAAGAATTAAATACGGATCACAATAGATTCTTTCTTTTTCTTCTTGGTTTGGAAAAACAATTTAAAATAATCTTTTTTTTTCTTTCTTCGCGAACCAAAAAAAATCAATCTCGCCCAGGTCTCTATATGGACACACGCCCTTCTACACACAACCTGGTTACGAGAATGAGATCGGAATAATTTCGTTGTAAAGTGAATACGCGATGATCGCTCGCGAGAAAGGTAAAAAATAATTCCTCAGTCAACTCTGGACTGGACAAAAATCTTATTCAAACAATTTCCTCTTTGAAATAAATTTCGATCACTGGCTACCTCGCGTAGTAGATTTCACAACAAATAACTTTAATAACTTTCGAACCCAAAACTTTCAGGGCAACATTTTCAGAGGACAGGACCGGTGAATGAGTACTGAAAAAACCCCTCATAAAATCTAAAAATCTAAGTGCTCAAGAAAATGAGATCAGTGAAGTCTCGGGAACTGGCTCAGCTTCATGCTGAAAAATTAAACGTGACCGAAATAATGCCATGGGATACCTCATAGCAGCTAACACACATTCCCAAAGCCTGCGTAATCACTAACCCTAATTTCTGTCGGGGGAACAAGTTACCAGTTGATTGATGACGAAATCCCGTCTCCGAGACAGGACTGAGCCCGCGGTTCTCGTCCACGAAGTTGCTAAGCAACATGACCGGCATATTTGCTGGCGCGATTGCTTTCGGTGTACTCGTGAGTGCTCGCGCTAGTTTCTGATTGGATAAAAGGATTCGGAAACGATTCGAATGCTTCAACGAAGATTTGCCAAAACCAGCACTTGTTCCCCAGACTGAATTTACATCGTTACTTAACTCCAAATACTAAACAGTTGCTTTTCTCCATCCACTGAAACATGTCTAAGGCCCTAAAATGATGACCCCCCCCCCCCCCCAAAAAAAAAAAAAATCCTATAAGGTTCTATAAAGTCAGTTCCCTCAATTTTTAGCACGAAATCGAGAGTATGATGTATGATAAGGTTGTAATATGATTCAGGTATTTGAGTCGATGTAATAGAACAACATGCGATAAGGCTAATTTTTCCGCGCTTTATTTATCAAGTAGATTATGGGCCATCGAGAGTTCGATGATGTGATAGTTGACGAGGCCGCAGGTATTGAGCGATGATCGAATTGTTTTAGTAAAAACCATAATAAACCGAATTGATTGTCTAGCAATGACCCTAAATCCTCCTCGGAGAAACGATGAGAAACCGCCATTCTGTAGACGACTTCCAGCCACTCGTATACTAATGCATGATAGTAAACGAGTAGCTCAGCCAATTAGATTGCCGCATTTGCATTTTTACTAATCTCTTTACGATCGCGCGAATACCCACATAAAGAAAATAAGAACGCGGAAATATTAACTTGATCGCAGGTTATGTAAGGATTGGCCTGTTGTCCTCTGAAGCTACCATTTGATGTTATGAGCCTTGGAAGTAAAAGGCTTGACTTTTGTTCTGTAGGGCTTCCTTTAACTTCCAGGCATAAAAGCCAAGCAGAAAACGTTCACAATAATCAAGCAGATCCATAAAAAATCTCGTACCCAGATCCCCCACGGCCAGGAGAGGAGAGTGGGGTCTGGGTACGAGATTAATCCATACAAAATAGACATCTCCATTTCATTTCAGTTCAAGATTTAGAAGCAACACCAAATGCACCAGGTGAATTGAGTTTAAATTAATACCCAGTCCTGACCCCGCAGGCTTCGCTGCGCATGGCCTGTCAAATTGTATTCCATTCATTTGCCAAGGTTTCTGTCATTTCTTTCATCAGGTAGACTCTCAACCCAGTTTCATCACGTCAAACTGAAACGAAAGAATCCAGTTACTCATTGCCACGCAAAGTAATAATATGTGCACAGTAATAAGGTGGCAATTTTTCTAAAATCTTCAATTGTTGGTAATAAACAGTAACCACATGAAAGTGCTGCTCAATAGCTTTTATTTCAATAGTCACACATCAGGGTTTTTATCCACAGACGTAAAAGTTAGAACGGTCAACCTCTTCTAAACATATAAAGGCACAGCTGTCTTTCAATTTGACTAATTTCCTAGTCCTACGTAACATCACGCCTACGATGTATCCTCTCAAACAATTATTATTTTACTTTCCTTCGGAAAACTAACCGACTAAACGAAAATTACACGAACATTGTCCGAACATTGCCCGACGGCAAAATAAAAATGAATCATCCCATAATGCTTTTCGCGCAAAGTTTCAAAATGGCGGAAGAGTTTGGCGCTAGAAGGCTGAAGGTAAATATTAAATTCTGTTTTGCTGCTAAAATATTAGACAAATTACTATCTTACAGTAGGTCAAGCTGGCAATTAATTAACTAACCAATGAATGGCATTGATCAAGCTCGGTTAATTCTCAAAAGTCCTAAAAATTGCGAATATAAAAATCACACGAAACACGAATCAAAACATTGAAAATGGAAGAAAATTTGTTTCTGCAGGTTTTAGTCTCAAATACAATTATTACTTAGTGAATTAAGATTATTAGATTAAACTAATTAGTAAACTTACTTTAAATAATTCGTAGTTCCCCAGTTTTTTTGCCATCTTCATTTTCTTTAATAAAGAAGAAAAGAGATAATTTTTACTCCACTGTCAAACAGCTACAATTTTATAAGATTAACGCTATCTTTCATTTGACTGAAGATCGATATTTGCATAGACAGAAAGATCCTGTATAATTATTCTTTGTTTCAGTGTTTATGTTAGTATTCCAAGGGTTAATTCAATTAATAATAGAACAAACAATCTCCATAAAAAAGGTAGTGAAACTTACTTTTCACTTGGTTAATTATGTAGCTAAATTTTTATTTTGGTGTAGGTATATTTGTCTTGTGAATTTTTTGTTTTCGCAGGTTTGAAATTTGTCTTTTTCTATTTATAAACATTGACAGTACACCTATCAAATTATTGCTTCGTAACTGAATACTACTTTTTCCAGTTTGTCGATAATATAATAGAGGATGCAGTACATGTATTTATTGTTCTTATGAATATTACTAAGGTACATAAATAAATCCCAAGACTTTGGACTTGATAATTTTCTGCCTTTACTGCCTCTGCCTCCCCCCCCCCCCCCCCCCCCCCAAAGAAAAAAAAAATGGTATCATCAGTATCTGGTTGGATCTCTACTATTCTCTTCAACATTGTTCCGGGGGGGGGGGGGGGGGGGGACCTTTTTTGATAGCATTTAGGATGATTTCTGGAGTAAAATTATTGTTGTCGGAACAGGTAACAATTCACGTTTTGGATTGGAAGTAACCCAAGTTAACAAATTTTGACGAGGATTGTAGGCTTCGTAGTTATCAATGAAAGTTGTTTTATTATCTACAAATATTAATGTAAGATATATGTGCCTTACCTTTGCTGGTAGGCTGAAACGTAGCTTGCCATTCTGTGGTCCTCCAAAGACTGAGCATGATCAGTAAGATGTTGTGGCAGGCCTGTTGCTTGTGGTGACATGGGTGGTCCAAGAGGATCCCCTTCGCCAACCATTGAATGGTCCTGGAATGCAGAATGATCAATGTCTAATTTCTACTTACATTGTCAAGTTCAGACAAGACAAGAATGAAGTAAATCTTGGGAATAGTCTTGATTCTTAAATGCCAATCATGCATGGAGGTCACATGGCATGTACAGCATAATAAACAGTCGCACATGAAAGTACTGCTAAGTAGCTTTCATTTCAATGGTCACACACTAGGGTTTCATCCACAGCCTTAAAAGCACCACCTTGTACAGCATAATAAACAGTACTACATGTAAGTACTGCTCAATAGCTTTCATTTGAATGGTCACACACTAGGGTTTCATCCACAGATGGGAAAGTTATTGAACAACAAGAAATATATGAAGACAAGAGAAGAGCATTTAGAGTTTCATTCTCTTTCTTGCAGCTAGTACAATCTATTACATGTACTTCTCACCTCCAGTGACATGTAGTGTGGGTGCTGTGGTTGTCCGTGCTGATGCATCATTTGTTGCCACGAAGCTTGCGAGAAAGAACTGTGGACTGGACTGGTTATGTACTGCTGCGAGCCTGACATTTGTAACTGGTTCATCTGATTGGCTAAATGCTGCACAGAGCTCTGCTGCATTTGACCAACATTGTGCTCCATTGAAGAAGGTGTTACTGCTGTTGCTGCAGCTGCCGCCGCCGCTAGTTGACTCTGAATCATGAAGAACAATGCAGGTTAGTTGAAAGCAGTATGCACTCGTTGTCATCATCATCATTCATCATCATCATCACTTCTCATACCAGTAGACACATAAGGCCACAAGCATTTCACATTATACATTGCCAAATACACCTATTTCAATTAACGTTGTCGGATAGAAAGCATAAAGCCTACAAAACAAGACCGAATGGTAGTCTGGGTATTCATTAGAATTTGCATATCAGTGGAAAAGAAATCTACAAGTTTTTATTTTCGGACGTGATGTATTTGGTTTGCCCCAAATTAGTTTTTCCATGTTTTTTCACTAGCTGATTCTGCTAAAATTAAGTTTGGCCAAAAGTAGCTTACTTCTACAGGTTTAAAACAAAAAAGAAACGTTAGAAATAATGTTTTTCATGTTACTTCTCATTAGTATTCGGTGCGTGCAGCAGTTTTCTACTTTTAACCATGCTACCTTTCGGTCTTGTCTTGCGGGCTTTGCGGGCTTTTAAAAACATTTCTATCCGACAACGTTAATTGAAATAGGTGTATGACTACTGCCTAACACTACTAAAGGGATGACATGATGGTGGCCTAATGGTTAGTTTGTTGGACTCTGGATCATGTGGTCCTGGTTCAAGCGCTTGCCGGGATCAATTTGTTATGTTATTGGTGAAGACACTTTACTCTCACAGTGTCTCTCCACCCAGGAGCATAAATGGGTACTGGTGAATATTGTAAGGGCAACCCAACAAAATGGCTATGGTCTAGCATTTACCTACTCCAACAAGTCGAGAGTAAAAAACAACAACAACAACAACAACAAACTTTGTGCACAAAAAGTTTCTCACCGGTTGTAGTTGATGCTGCATTTGAATGTACGGTTGATGTGTTAACCAGTTGCCACCTTGTGCTGCGGCAAGCTGGTATGCTAAAGGAATGTTTGTTTGCACAAAGGTTGCACCCTGTTTTAAAGACCAACATACAATCAGCATTACATTCACGTCATGCTTAACAGTTTGACCTTTGGTGACTTCAGAAGGTTTATTTCAGATTTATAAATGATAGACAGACAGACGGATAAGGGGTAAGGTACATGTAAGGAATCCGACCCCATCAATGCATTGGCAAATGTGTCAGCTGACACACTACCAACGCATCAGCCGACACACTACCAACGTACATTTGTAGGTACAGATATTAGATAGCAAAATCCTTGAAGCAACAGGCAGGATTGAGAAACTATAACCCAGTAGCACTTAATGAGTTTTTCTGGTGTAAATTGAGCATATCTGGCAATGTATCAATGAAGGGTACTCACTTGTCCAGGAAGAACTGTGGCATGTGTTGTCATAACTCTTGCCGAGCTGTTTACATTGGACCTATGTGACATATAAACCGCATAAGTATCCAGACATGATACTACCATGCCATCTTAGTTCAGTTATTGTTACATGTATCTTACTACTGTTAGTATGTAGCAAATTTCTGTCCAAAACAATAATAATATTATTGTCTTGGCTTTCTTTTACGTCATGGCAGTCAGTAATCAAGGAGCTCTCTCCTCTGCAGAGGCTTCCTTGGGGGAGGGGGAGAATAAAAAGAAAGGGGACAAAGAGCGCGCGCGGGGGACGATGGGAAGAGGGAAAGGGTGCGCTTCTTTCCTTCTCCCTTCCCAACGTCCCCCGCGCACTTGCTTTTTCTCTCTCTCTCCAGCCCCCGTGCGCTTTATATTTCACTCTCCCCAATCTTCCCTATTCCCTATTATCCCAAGAAGCCTCTGCGGAGGAGAGAGATCAAGAAGCAAGAAAATATCTGTCTGTACTGGTATTTTGGCTTGAGAGGCAATTCATTGGACGTCTTTCTTTCCTTTCTGTTGCCATTTTTTGCCTTACGCCCCAATTTAAGAAGAACATCTTTTTTTAGTATTCCAGTCAGTGAAAACAAGTGCCATTTATGAGATATCAGTTTCTTTAAAAAGCCAAATATGTGATTGTCTAGATTAATGTTTATATGGCTGAAAATGAACTGAATGTCATGAAACAGTTTAAGCAGGTTGTATATGATATTTCATTTTCCTTACAAGTAAGGTGAATTTCTAATGAAAATTTTAAACAAATCAATGTCACAAAAGTTCACAATATTGTTCTATCAGTAAATGTAGCTGCCTAGATGTATATTAACACTTCAGTTAAACTACAATGTACTAACCCATTTTGCATAACAAGTGGTTCACCATATCCTAGCAAGGGTATCCCCTGTAAACAAACAGCAGTCAAGTAATGTTTTTGTGTGTTGCAAATAAAATTAAAATTAAAAAAAAAAAAAAAACGAAACATCTTAATAAATGAAATTAAAATAACTACAGTTGTTAAAACTCTCTACAATGGCCACCCTGGGGCAGAATGAACTGGCCATTGTAGAGAGGTGGCCATGGAAGAGAGGTTTCAATAAGAGTAAAGTGTATGGATCAGCGTATGATTGGGACAAGAAATCCTGGCCATTCTAGAGAGGTGGCCGTTAGGAGGTTTGACTTTATTTTATAATAAGTCATCTGATTGGTTGGCTTGGCCACTCATAGTGCGCAGATGCAAAGTAATTTCTGTGACATTGTCAGAGGTCTGGTGTATGCTACATGTAGTTTTGGCTTGTTCAGTATTTGACACCATTTCCTCTGTATTATTGGAATCTGGCCTATTGTATTTGGAAGAAGTTTTGTTTTGTTACTGGCATGACTGTAAGTACGAATTTCATGTCTAGACTGGTCTTGATTCCTCTTGCTGGTAACTTTATGAGACAGACTCAACATAACAAAATTGTCAACTTAATAATCTGTATAAATTTATTAATATTGAACACTTACCTCCTGCCTATTAATTGGCCATGAATTGTCTGTTGAAAAAACGATTTAACAATTATTAATTAACAGTGTTTGTTTAAAAAATAAGTTAGTACGCCTTGCAATAATGGTTGTTCAGAGGCTGATTTCAGTCCTTGGCTGTTTGAAGGCTGATAAACGTTAATCTGGTATTAACCCGTTCACTCCCAAGAGCGCTATAAGTTCAAAATCGAGGAATAAATCTTGAATTTCATTTTGCAAAATTGTCAAAAACAAACAGCATCAGTTATTCACATGAAAGTACATGTACTGCTCTGTAGCTTTCATTTGAATGGTCACACACTAGGGTTTCTTCCACAGACGCAAAAGTTACAACCACATTTATTGACCCAAGGTTTGACTCTGGGAGTGAAAGAGTTAAAAGTTAACCGATTTTATTCCTTTATTTTTGTTTCACTATTAATTTTTAGTATTATTGTACATTTTGAGATAAGCAATTCAAAATGTGCAATCAATTGAACATCTAATCAGTTCCTTCTGACAGAGAATTAAAATTAATCATCAGCTGCAGCATGTTGTGTTGAAATTCCATTAAAGAAAATTCTCAGAAACAAAATGTAACATTTTGGCAAATCAACATTATTATAGGCAAAGTTATTTTTTGAGGGTTCACTAAAATAATGGGTAATTCATAAATGAATCATACCATGATTTGAAGTTTGTTGTCTTTTCTTTGGACCTCCATCGGCAAACTTCACAACTAGCCCTTCAATACTACCTGTAATAATGACAGTTAATAGCAAACAATGTCAGAATAATTCATGTTTATTCCAAACCATTGTGACTTGGTAATAATATTGTCATTAATGAAGTTCATAACATCAGGGATACTTTCTAACCGGTTAGACCAACAATAACAAAGTGGAACAATTACATATCAATAGCATAGCAGTATGCTGGAAGTTTGTCACATTTGAACCTAGCTAGTTAAATGGCAGTACTAAGTATTTAAGCTCCCACGAGTCTCCTGTAGCTCAGTGGTAGAGCGTCCAACCGGCATGTGGAAGGTCATAGGTTCGACTCCTGTTGGGAGAACTCATGTGTTTTTTTCCGAGTAGCTTGATGTCACTGGCTGTTAAACACCTTTCTCAAAATGAAGCAACATTTTACTGATTTATGCAGATGAACAAATTAATTCACATTTTACATTCCTTATGACTTTCCCAATCCCCCGTACTTGCACTGGAGGCATGCGAAACAAGCCGTTTTGTCAAAGTAGAATGATTGACAAATTTTGTGCCGACTTGTAGGCCAACCATAATAATAGAGATCCATGGTGGACCATTTTGCCCAGAAATTTTCCATTTAGACATTTCTAGCCAAAATTTCTGGAATTTTTGTTTAACAAAAGCAACCATGGCGGGAATTCATTATAGAACTTCATGGAAATATCTACAGTGAATACGATGAAGGATGTACCAAACAAAATACCTAAAAAAATTATTACCTGAAATCTTTTCTCCATTAAAGTCTTTAATTATTTGTTCACAAATCTGTGTATTTTCCATTCTGCGATAAAGATTTCAAGATTTAGATAATACAGTATTAGCCACAAAATACAAAATACAATTGCCTGTTCCTGGGAGTGAGTTTTTAAATTTAAAAATTGGAGCCCATTACAAGAAAGATCACATTAAAATTAGTCAGTTGACCAAGTTTGGGCTTGTTACATTAGATTGAAACCACAGAAGGCTTTCAAAAATCCGAAACATTAGAGACATTTGTATGGAATTTGGGTAAACTATGACAGCTCACAGCCTGGTTACTATGCAATCTAACATAACCAAACTTGGTAAACTTACTCATTTCCATGCAATCTTTCTGATGATGAGATTCATTTCTTAATATGAAAATTATTGATGCAATTTGAACATTGGGTAAACTAGGACCCAGTCCCTTTTGAACTTCGGAATGGGCAATTCAAGAGGAGGGAGGAATCAGGGATTAATTATACTGTAGCTTCAGTAGCTGTAATGTGAAAATTATAAACTAACTGAGTGAATTGGTGAAACTTTGAACATTGCAGTTTGCTTCATTTCGTAGTTAGAAATTAAATCTAGGACAAACTAAGGCCCAGACCCTTTTTGAAGTTCCGCTATTACACAATCAGCCTCTTGTGTCAATATAATATCACAAAATGGTGCCACATATGTAATTTAAACCACAGGCAGCCCAGGCTCTGTATGCGAATATTAAATATTCAATGTTGATTGAATATTTATGTAAAAACGTGTTGAAAGAGATTTTATGTAGGGTTTATAATCACGAGCATAAACCCGCTTACTCCAAAACAAGCTGAAATCAGTCTTGAGTTTTTGCTAAAAGTGGGCACAATCTAACCGCAACGAGGAATTTTTGAAGTTTCACTTTGTATTTAAACGCTGCCTTTAAATTGTTCAACTGAGGCAGGAGCTCCTGACTGAGGATAGTTCTGACACCGAAAAAACCCCTGAATGAAACTAGAGAGTCAGCGCGAGATTCTAAAGTTAAAAAAAAAGAATTTTTAATCGACGTTGTATCCGATTGTTTTCGTTCCGTTTACGGTCAAATCGACCGAAGGGACCATCCATGGTGTCTTTTTTTGCAAGTAAACAATTGCACCATGCCTCTCCACGGTCGAGGTAAATTTGGTCACGATGACGCTGAATTTTAATTGAGGTGTCTCAGATGTCGGGGACACGCACAACGCGAAATAAAATATTAAAGACAACAGCTCGAACACGAGCGTTTCTCGAGCAATTAAAGTCAACCTTGGAACCCTGGGGGTAGCGAACAGAAGCTAAGAGCATGGACGTCTGCAATGAAGGTAATTTTGAGGAGACTGGAGCATTTTTGTGGAATTTATTGAGCTTCGAGTGGGACCATTGGATCCGTTCTCACATAATTGTCGCCGGCCTTTAAATTATTCATAATGGACGGTCAACTGAAAAAGCAAAACTCGTCTAAATGGCTTTAAACTGGCACCAGGAACACCCAAACATCAAAATAACAAAACACTTGCACAATGTAAGTCAGTTTTAGTTAGTTTCCTTCAAAAAGATAGCATTTAGAATGTATTTCGTGAGTTTCTCATACATTTGCTATAAATATTCAAATCGCCGCCATGAACATCAACATTGAATATTTAATATTCGCATACAGAGCCTGGGCTGCCTGTGTTTAAACACACAATGGGTAGAAGCAATCAATCTCACACATTACATGTAATAGTAACAGTGAAAATTGTATTTTTGTTCACAACAAAGTCAATATGACAAAAATATAAAGTTTGAAAACAATAATATTGTTTTCAAAGCTTTATTGATTACTATTTTAAAATTATTTAACAAAACGTAATGGCAATCACCTTGCAAATCTACACCTCTACTCTCATGATCTGTATCTCTTAATATTCTTGTTGATATAACTTTGCCATATCTTCTTAGCAATGCTTCTAATTTCTGTAGGAACAAAAGTAACACTGACGATTTCATTGTCACTGAATTTTAAAAAGCCCCTTTCAGGGAGTGTCAATATACTGTAGTATTTTATAAAATAAACAAGATACAACATGTGCTCTGCATGATTGGCTCAAAACCATTTACCATAACTCTATGATATGGAAACATAGACAATTGCTTTGTGCTTTTATTTCATAAAAACAATGGAAAACGTTTTCCCTGTGTTTCCATAGATCTAGAGTTATGGTAATGCTCGTGAAAGTTTGGGAGAACTCGAAATTGCTGTGGAAACACTTGGCTCGTGTTTCCACAGCATTTCTCATTCTCCCAAACTTCACTCCTGTTACCATATCTTTATGGAAACACGGAAAACATTTTCTATTTGGCATGTATTGTACATGTATTGTATCTTGAAGTAAGATAAAATACAAAAGTTGAAGTAAAATTTTGTGAAATACATATAATAATATAAAGATAATGATTTAAAATGAGAATGATAATAAATAATATCAAATGATGTCATATTAAAACAAAAAAATAATTAGCAATTATGTCTATCATTAACAATTCATTAGCAACCATGTCAGTTATGTTGTCATTAGCAATTATGTCTCATTAACTCTTTCACTCCCAGAGTCAAACCTTGAGTCAATAAATGTGGTTGTACTTTTGGAGTCTGCATGTGGCTGAAACCCTAGTGTGTGACCATTAAAATGAAAGAGAGCAGTACTTTCATGTGGCATGGTACTATTTGTTTTTGACAATTTTGCAAAATGAAATTCAACACATTTCCCCTCAGTTTTGAACTTAGAACTCCTGGGAGAGAAAGGGTTAATATATTATGCAATTTATTGTTAGTACATGTACATGTACTAGTAAAGTGTCCAGATTTTAGACTTACCGCTTCATCAAAATTCCTTGGAAGATAAAGAAAATATAAATTTGTAGGGTCTTGCTCTTGTTGCTATTGGGAAAGAGACAATACAGTAAATATAACACTGCATAGCACTTTATATAGATTGACCACTCCGTACTTGTTGGGAATTACAGATAATCAGGGCAAACTTGCATTATGGAAATATACCTTTCTCCAAAATGGCCGCCGCAAATTCAAAATATTAAACTGAGCGGAAAATCAATACCAGCACCTGAAAGACCACCTCTTGTTTGGTAATCGTACAAAGTTTCGTTAGGTTAAGTTCTACTGAGTCGAGAAAACAGAAGTTGAAAACTGGAAATTTAGAGACGTTTGTATACCCCCAGTCATACAAACGTCTCTAAATTTTCCAGTTTTCAACTTCTGTTTTCTCGACTCAGGTAGAAACTAACCTAATGAAACTTTGTACGATTACCAAACAAGAGGTGGTCTTTCAGGTGCTGGTATTGATTTTCTGCTCAGTTTAATATGAATTTTCGGCAGCCATTTTGGAGAAAGGTCTATTGTTTTTGATGCAATAAGAGATAAAATGCTGCAGAATAGATAGAAGTTCACCAAGCCACATACATGTGTACATAACAACTGAAATATTCACATAATGAATTAAATTGTCATTCTTTTTAGCAGCATGTCTTATATAAATGTACATGTCAAATAATAATTAATCAGTGTATTAAATTATAAAACTGTCAAGCTTTATTTATGCAAGAAGAGAATTTACTGAAGATGCAAATAAAATGGACATTTTACAGTCATTGATAACATCTGTCAGTGATTTTATTACAATATATTTATTTTAACTATAAAGCCAATCTCCTACATTGTACATGTACCATATCGGCACATTATATACATCTGTACCTGGTGTCATGTGATCTTTTCTAATATCTGCCAAGCTTTCTTTAATTTGCATTTCCAGTGATACAAAAGCAGTTAAAAATAGATAACACTGGCTAAATTATGTCAAAATCACTTTTGACACTTTTGATACTACCCTCATAGTATTCAATATTTATGGATAGATATTTCAAAAAGGAAATTAATCTATTCCAAAATGGCCATAATAAATTAACTGCATAAAATGAATCACTGCATGAATTTCAACCACAAAAATTATCATAATGTGGTGTAGGAAATGAACAGGAAGCGACGTGGACAATGCAACACCACATTCATTTACCTTCGCCATCTGCGCTTGAATTCCTTTGTTCTTCAAAGCACTCACTGCCTTTTGTGCCACACTTGGAGACTCAAAATCGACAAATCCATATCCTGTTTGAATGAAACAATTCAATCGTTTTACTCTCAAGAGTAATTAACATTTTCTCCTTACAATACAGTGGTCAAGACAAGTCGGCAGGTGACAATAAGAACACAGAAAATAATCAACTACTAGTACAGCTGTAGTGTTTAGCTGTGCTGCAGTGCTTTTGAATATTTATATAAATTAGTGCTATACAAATAATAATATTGTTATCATTACTGACATATATTATTTAATACACCAAATCTGCAGAACATTTAAAGAAATGCATTGCAATCTGGAAGAAGAAATTTAACTTTGTCAAGGGTTAAAATAATAGAGAAAAATCCAAACAAAAATATCCCTTTCACTCTCAGAGTCAAACCTTGAATCAATAAATGTGGTTGTAACTTTTGAGTCAGTGGATGAAACCCTAGTGTGTGACCATTCAATTATTAAAAGCTATTGAGCAGTACTTTCATGTGGTTCTGTTTGTTTTTTTGACAATTTTGCAAAATGAAATTCAAGACTTTTTCCCTCAGATTTGAACTTAGCAAGGGAGTGAAAGGGTTAAGAACCCAAGCTAAGGCTTGCTAAAGACATGACAGCTGTATACACTCACCTTTACATTTATTAGTGTTCTTATCTAGAATAGCTTTTGTTGAAATAATATTTCCATATCTGTGGATGAGAAAGGCTCATATTTGCACATACTTTGGACAAATAAAAAATAAAATAATACAATAATTTTTTTTATTTTTTACTTGTCCAAAATATTTCCTACATGTAGTACTTGATGTACATTTAATGTAAATAATATAAATGTCTTAATTGACCACTTTCCAATGGGGATTTTAGGGCCAATGTAAACAGACACCTTGGAACAAAATATTACAAATGAACATAATTAAAAATCTCAACTGGCTTGAGGCAGACCAGTTGGCAAATTTACAAGTGTCGCGAAATAGTTGAACTCCCTCTGGACGGTCTAATTTGCAGGTGCAGGTGTGCAGGTGTGAGTGCAGGTGAGTAACCTAGGGTTAACGGTTAGTGGTTAGCAGTTAGGTTAGGGTAAGGGTTAGCTTTTTTAAGGGTGTTCTGGGCTATTCTGGTTATTAGACCGTCCGAACTCCCTCAGCTATTTATTTTTACAGTTTTTATGTCACGTAGCTCATGAAATGATAGTAAAATACAGTAGACATTAGGCGGTATTGAGCGGTACTGTTAAGTTCTGACCATTTGGAGATAATTCAGAATTTGTGATTCTACACTGTATATTGATATTGATGCCATCACTAGATTTCATTTGCCATTACCATCTAAGCCCTAGGCCTTCTACCCAGGCAATGGGTGATAGACACCTACTGGAGTCCAGGTGCATATACCTGTAGCTATAGTCAACTACTCTGGTGATATCTAGGTGACGTGCATTCCAATCCCATGGATTGGAGGAGCCTCATCGGTGCTGGCACTTAACTCTGGTTTCTGTAGCATGATGCGACTGGGAGTTAAGTTTTACTCTCTCTAGATGGGATGCTAGTCCATCGCAGGTTCCCCCCACCCCTCCCAATTCAGGTTGCCCTAACAATTCACTGGTAACCATTTATATCCCCGGAGAGGCACTGTGTCTTCCCAAGAACACAACACAATGAGCCCAGCCAGGACTTAAACCAGAACTTTCGATCCAGAGTCCAATGCACCACCCATTAGGCCACACCTTTCTACAGCATGGACAGTCCAACATATGTCTTGGGATTTTAAACAAGAGTCTTATTATTTTCTTAATAACCGAGCGGGGGGTCTGTATGGGGTAATCTTTACCAAAGTCATCAGTACAGATTGAATGAAGTGAGGTCTGTATCAATATCGAGGTCAAGATTCCCCCCATACAGGCCGACGTAAGATGTTTATTATATGGCCAAAACCCAACACAAAATAAAATGATGCATGGACTCTTGAAGCAAACATGCATTTAGCTGGCTTTTTTTGCTGTCGTTGTTGTTCTTCTTGTTAGAAAAATGTTGCGGCGACATTGCGGCACAGCAATATGAAGTCTATAGTTGTAGATGCTGGTCTAGATGGGAGAATATTGACTGCAGTCAATATCCATTTTACCCAATCAAATTGACGGATTTTGGTAGCCTCCAGACCCCAAGGAATCTTGGCCATATAATAATAATAATACAGGTATTGCATGCCCCTCCCTCTGAACTGGCAAATATTACAAGCCTCAGCCTCTCACCTGCTACATAAATTACTTAAATCTTCATCAGTGGTTCCGGGTGAAAGGCCTCTAATGTAGAGGTTAGTTTTGCTAAGTTTCTCTTCAGATTCATCTTGACTATCACTTGCTGATAAACTTCTATGCCCTGAACTTGGTGGTGGACTACTTGGTATGTTATATGCCTGCAGGAGGCAAGAATACAGCAAGAATACAGCAAGATTAGAAACAGCAGTTTGATCAGTCATAAGGACAAAATATTCTTATTGGTATGTACAAAGTATGTGGTATGTTTGTCACATTGAACCTCAAAAAAGTAAATGTAAAGGTGCACTCGGGCCAAACTGGCCCACACTGCCGGAGCTTATTCCGGTTTCCATAGCATGAAGCCGACTAGGAGTATTGCTACTCCCCCTGGATGAGATGCTAGTCCATCGCAGGTTACCCCCCAGCATTTTGTTACCGCTACCCATTTATACTCCTGGGTGAAGAGAGGCTCTGTGAGAGTAAAGTGTCTTGCCCATGAACACAACACAATGACCCAGGCCAGGGCTTGAACCCGGACCACTCGATCTGGAGTCCAACACGCTAACCATTAGGCCACTGCATCTCCCATTATTGAATCTCAAGTTATAGCCTAATCCATTAGTCTCCTGTAGCTCAATAGTAGTGTCCAGCTACACGTAGTAATGGTGTTTGACTCCTTTTGGCGGAACTTATAATTTTTTTCCAAGTAGCATATATGGTAATGTATTATTTTATAATATATAGTGCATTTTCCATATACAACATGACTTTGTATGAATACATGTATGTTCAAATGCACTTTTCAATTCAACTCAGGGGTGAGATATTGAATGTCAGCATGAAAAGGTTTCAGTGAATACATGCACAGGCCAGACCACAACACTGGGGACTTGTCCCCTACTCTTTTCGAACAGTGTTAGTGGGTTATTTAACATCCCCTACTAGGAGTAGAAGACACGGTCAATGGATTAATGTCACCACCCAATGACATGATCATCTGAACTGAGACAAGGTGTTAAGCAGAGCGGCATGATTTTGTAACCTGAGTTATTCTAAGACCCTGGTTGGTGGTCTGGCCAGGATTCAAAACCCATGACTTCCCAGTCTGCAGACGTCTGGTACACTACATTTTGTACCAACTGAGGTAACCAGGCGTCCCACGGCCAATTGTAGGTCATGTGACCCCTGCTGCAAAATGCCTACTGCTGCCATAAATATGTCATTAATGTGTGAATTTGGTAATACATCTCCCTTGTTGATGATTTGCAAAGGTTACTAGATTACTGCACTGCCACCCACACTTTTCTTGGAGCATAAAGGCCATAAACTTCATTACTTTTAACACAACAATAACATTACCAGAAATTTCCGATACTAATTATAAGCCCCCCAAAATCTCAGATGCAAAAAGCCATCCTATAGTAAGCCATGTTTACATTAAGGTCCAAAAAGGACAATGTACTTCCAATTATTAGCTTTCTACATTATTAACCTTGTTGTTCATTGATGACTGCAGAAGTAATGTTTTTTATAATGATCATGTTTAGAGAGTTTTACCATGCCATATTCTTATGTGCGTGGTATATCGCTTTTTAAAATCATCTGAAAGGTTTTAGACTAAGGTTGAAGCTCCCGTAAGCGGACACCCTCGGGAAACAGAAAGTGTCCGTAACTAGAGCTGGCCGCTTACGGGAATGTGTACATACACAGTTTGTATGAGGTAGAGTTCAAATGGGGTTTTGTCAAGGTGGCCATAAGTAGAGCTGTCTACTTATGAGAGTGTTCGCTCAGAGTGCTTCGACTGTATGTTGAATTTCATCTCTGGAGTCTGTAAAGTCATGTTAAGTAAGCCACAGTGACAGGTCAGGCATTTTTTTCATTCAGACAGGAAATGGTAGACTACTGTACACATGAGATTACATGACCTCTTGAAATGTCTAACCTCAATTTCCTGTTTGTTGCTTTACTTGTAGACCACTGGCATTCAAAAAATGTAAACAACACCGACCTTAACCCCTTCTTAGGTTGATACTGGCAATAATGTAGTTGATTTCTGGTATATGCATGTTGGAACTGATAAAGGGTTATCCCAGCAGTAGCTGCTAAATGTCAGTGACACTTAATAGAGGGGTATCAAATGGTCCTTGGGAGCATTTGCGAGCACAGCGTTTTTCTTTGCGAGCACGAGCATTGATAAAAGTTAGCCTTGCAATGAGCACTTTGCAAAGAACTACCTTCACTAAAAACCGAGCATGCGGGCTCTTGTAAAAATATCCGAGCACGAGCAAACGAGCACCCACTAAAATGTTGCGAGCAATTTGAGCAGAAGCCTAATTTTGCGAGCACTTGAAAATTTTGATGGACCATTCATGACCCCTTAATAGGTACCCAAGCTGGCAAGAACTATTAGAGTGCCGAAAAATGCCAGGTCCGATAACCCAAAGCTTTCGGTAGATTCAAACTGTTACTAGTCCATTAGGCAGGTATCATTTTGATTCATGCATGACTAATAACATGAATGTGTTTCATGCTGGTGAAAAGTGACATCTCGGCCTCCTGAATCTTATTATCAGCTTGCCCAAAGGCCAAGCTCCAAATTTGATTTCCTTTGCACTCCTGCCAACACTTGTTCACTGTGTGTCGCCAACTGCCACCACTCAACACCATGTCATTTCATATGATCATATGGTAGTTAGTACTTATTGCTTAATTATAATGAACCATCACTTTGTCAATGACATCAGAGAGTATGAGAACCCACAGTTCGTGGTTACTTTTCAAAGAAGTGTGCATAGACAGCAGCTAATCAGAGACTGAGTATGAGAACCCACAGTTTGTGGTTACTTTTCAAAGAAGTGTGCACAGACAGCAGCTAATTGCAGTTCATTTCCCAAAGTTGGCTTTTACAGTACTTGCCATCTGGGCAAGCAGCTATAACAATTGCACCAAAAAATCTGCAATTTCTACTTGGCCAGACTGCGACTCGCCTGCACGAAGTGGTCTAATGTTAATTTCCATCCTTGCATGTACATGTATCTGACCGAATGTTCAATTATTTCCAAATTTTTACAGTGTGATTCTTGTCCAGTGCAGTTTGCTTTTCTCTTGCCACCCATACCACCTTGACTTTAATAGTTACCCCTTTGTCCCAGCTGTCTCTATCTCAGTCTATCAGGTTACCTGTATATATGGTCCAGTTACCAAAGAATGGTCTGTGCTTACGTTATTTTGTTTACCCGGCAATCAATTTGTCCTCCCTTAGACTTTTGAAAATTACTTTTTAAGCCCCCAGGACAGTTCTAAGGCTACAAATGCCTAGCAGTAGTGTGCATAGTTATTCTTACCCCTGGATGTGGATACCCATACATTTGGGCAGCTGGTGGGAATCGTGGTGACGTGAATCCTACAGGCCATGAATGGTATGCTTGCCATGATCCCGCTCCGGGACTTGTACGAATGTTTCGTCCTCCATGATATGTCTTTTGCTGCTGCTGCTGCTGTTGCTGCTGTAATTAAATTCAAAGGAAGCACATTTAGCAAAATGATTTCCATTGAATAACATGTAACTGTTCCAATCCTGATGATTGGAGGAGCCCGAAAGCTCATCAGTGTCATGCATAACTCTGGATTCCATCAGGAAGTGACTGCTAGTGATCAGGATGCTTGTCCAAGGCAGGCTATCTTGACTTCTAGCATTCCTTTGTCAGGTTTTCAAAACAATTAGCTGGTACCCGTTCATGGACAGCAGAGAGGTAGAACAGGAAACTATCTTTGAGCTCTTTCAGATCACCCAATCTCAAGGCCATTAGACCACCATGCTTCCACATAGGACAATAGCTTAACCCTTTAATCCAATCATCAGCAGTAAGCTTTTATAACAAATTTGGCTGGTCATGAAAATATTCAAGGACAGACATCTTTTTTTTTTGTCTGGTCACTCCAACAATTTGATAACACCTATAATTATTTTACACATCTACAGTTCATTTGCGGCTTTGTTGCTCATAAGGGGTGGCAAATGGTAAATTCGAGACTTTGCGTTTTTCTCTGCAAGACCAAGACTTTTTGAATTTTTAAATTGCGAGACCGAATTGAGACTTTGTGCCTTTGTGAAAAAACGAGACTGCAAGACATACAGAATCGCTAAAAAAACGAGACTGCGAGACCTGTGAAATTCAACTAAAATTTTGCAAGACCTGTAATTTTTGAAAGACCATTCACTACCTCTCTCATAGGTTATACCTGCCAACTTTTCCGTGTCAAATGCGTGAGAATTTTGTCTTCAGAGTACAGTACCTGGATTTCTGAAGATGTTCCAACGATTTCTGAACGTTGCCGAAGACATCCAAAGATTTCCAACGATGATTTGAGATTTCCGAACATTAACGAGTTTTATCCAGTTCCACAATGTGTTCGGACACAATTTGGAGAATTCAAACACAACATATCGCGTTATTTTAAGGACTATGTTTCCTTGTGTTGGTTCAAGTTTACATAAAATTATTTTTCGAAAGTGTGTTAGTTAAGGCTGTAATACAAATGTAGCTCAAATTTTTCAGCCAGGCGTGAGAAATTGGTCTGTAAGCGTGAGCTGGCGTGACATCGGAGTTTCAACCGACAGGCGTGAGACTCATGCCTAAGGCATGAGAGTAGAGTTGAAGTTGGCAGGTATAATAGGTCTGCCTCGACAAAGCATTGGAAGTCAACTTGTGGCAAGTTTTGGTGGAGAGAGACACTGTAAGAGGAAAGTGTCTTGTCCAAGAACACAACATAAGGGCTCTGGCCACTCATAGCCACCCAGGCAAACAAGTCATGAATCTGGACCTCTTGATCCAGTGTCCTGTAATAGAGTACTTATAAGTAATTATGATGTCACATAAATTAAATTTGCAAAATTATGAAATTTGATCAACTACATGTGTATTCAGAGGAAGCATGCAAAAAATACATGTAAGCTTTCCATTCAAAAATACATGTAAGCTGTCCATTCAATTTGGCTGAGATGTGGGCACTTCAGGTTTTAATTTTGTGTCAGTTCCTTCTGTTTAGAACCAGCACAAAAAAAAGAGAGATTTATATGGGATGGTACCAAACTTTGAACCTCTATATCTGTTCTATTCGTGCTAACAAGTTGAAATTTTGTGGCTGATCATACAGTAGCAATCTTTATCTAATGATCGGATTTTGAGGCTTGATAATAATCATTTGAAAATTTGTTATGTCACACTTTACCACTCTATGCATTAACCACTAGGCCTCCTAGAAGGGGTAGCTGCATGGCTATGAACCAATCATAAGAATGCATTCATCAGCTGCATCAGGTTAGAACTACAGTACACTTACTGTTTTTGGAAGGTTGGAAGGTGACTTCTTTCTGTTCTGGTTCTGCTGCTGCTGTCTCATTGGAACCTTTTACAAAACAGAGAAATGTCAAAAAGGTTAAAGTCTGTCTACAAGCCTAGCTGGCTTTAACCATGCTGATGCATAACTCATGAAGCGACTAGGACCATCTGTTGGCTTTCACCCGCAACAATTGTTGCCAATTTCGTAGCTAACAGTAACCATCAGCCATAACATCGAGTCAAAACTAAATGAACTCAGCCGTGTTACGGTTTATGGCCCTTAATGACAACCCCACCCCCATGTATATCACATGTATAATGAATATAGAATCAATGGTGTACATGAGTATGTATTAGAAAATGATCACACCATCATTGGCACTTGGGCAAAAAGTTGGGTTCTTAGATATAGTGAACTCAATCAATGCTTATTTGCAAGAAATTAATTTTAGCATCTATTTATCTTCTACCAAATCCCAAGAGACGTGGTGGCCTAACGGTTAGCGTGCTGGACTCCAGATCGAGTGGTCCGGGTTTGAGCCCTGTCTGGGTCCTTGTGTTGTTTTCTTGGGCAATACACTTTACTCTCACAGTGCCTCTCTCCACCCAGGAGTATAAATGGGTAACAGCGACAAAATTCTGGGGGTAACCTGCGATGGACTAGCCTCCCACCCGGGGGATCAGAAGCAATACTCCTATTCGGCTTCATGCTAAGGAAACCGGGATATGCTCCAGCACTGTGGGGCCAGTTTGGCCCGAGTGTGGCTTTACCTAATACCTTAAATCCCAAGAAAAATGATTTTAAAAGTTTGTGGCAGTGTTTGTTTTTGAAAATTTTGGAGGGTGGTTTCAAGTTGAGTGAGTTGAGGATGAGTCGAAGAAGGTCAAACAAAGTATAGGAAACAATGCAACTTAATTGTAGTTACATGTAGTTACCACTAAGTGCCAATGAAAAGATGGATCTCTTACTGCGCATTTCAATAACATGCGAACTCTGCTCAATCAATCAATTTCGTTTTTCGCTGCCATCAATCATCTTAGTGAACCTCTCAGGAAACAGAACTTTACTTCAACGGGTTCAAAAGGTCATATCCGTGGATTGTGATTGGTAGATTTGATCCATTTTGTTTGTTTCTTTTTTCTGGGTCCATTGGTTGTCATCGTAATTATGATTGATGGCAGCGAAAAATGCAAAAAAAAAAAAAGAGAAGTTGGGTTTTGAAAGGCGTGTTATTGAAAAGCGCAGTAACTGGAAAACACCTTTTCATGGTATTAAAATTGTTGTGTTTGCATTGCAATATTCACAATATACATATAAAATAGCTAAAAACTAGAAAATTAAAATCATGTAAAATGTATGTGTGAAGTACAATGTTATACTGTATAAACATTTTCCAAAAGCATTGATGCTATAATCAGAGTTAAAAATTAAGATATCTCATTTGAATATTGCCACAAGTTATTAGAGAACAAATTCTAAAGTCAATATTACAGAAGCTACAAAAATAGATCATGTATAAATTCTTGGTATAAAAAAATAGCTGTTATTTGAAATATTTTCCACTTCACCGACAAAACTACATGATTTGAACTAAACAATAACACAGAACTGGTTTTTGTCCCCATTTTTTTTTTAATCAAACTCAAACAATTCCATAAACCTACATATGAAAAGCAATGCATCTGACGTGAATTTACATTGTAAAGTCGGTAGACGTTTATAGTGGGACATTTTTAAGACACAAATGTATGAAACTGTCGAAACCCAACCCTTTAGCTTTAAATGTGTTTTACTTTATGTCTTGATGCGTCTAAATTCACTTAAGTAAATTGTTTTGATGTTGTTCGGCTAAAGTAGGAAATAGTCATGACTTTGGAGGTAATATTTGACAATGAAATTTAAGTCTCAGTAAGCCGCAACGACGTCTATAAAGTTTAGAAAGTAAATGCAACAGGCAAAGGTAAAGTTTCTATTACAGCTAGCTATAAAAAGCAGTAAAAAACAGCGCTAATTAATCAACTAAAATCGCCGGTAACAGCGAAAATATTGCCATGTGATCAATTGAAGTATATCTGCATGTACTACAGTATATATAACCTTTTTAAAGATCTTTAAAACACGGGCAGCCAATTTGAAAATATCGATAACGAGCGATCATTTCGTGATAACAACATTTCCTAAACAAACAGCGAATAACTGTAAAGGATCCGTCGATAACGAACGCTTTTTAACAGAACCCCGACATCGTGAAATACTAGCTATGCGGTACACAAACAAAAAATACTTTCAATTGAAGATATTCCTTTCATGACCAACGCCGTTCAAATACGCGGTTTTGTTTGTGGCGAAAAGGCTAAAGTTTAAGCAAAAATATATTTGTGAAAGATAAGAGAGCGTCTAAATGAAAGTCGCACGAATTTCGCGCCGAAAAAAAATGTAACAAGCATATGTTTCAAGTTGAATGTTAGATTGTAGTACGCTTTTGATTTTTAACACAAACACAACTCGGAGATTCTTCGAAATGTATTTTATCTTTTTGCTCTAAAACTACGTTGTTATTCCTGCTAAAAAGCGAAACAACCAAGTCCAAAAGAGAGCATATAAAAAAGATAAAACAAAACGATTTGCCGAGATAAAAAGCCTTCCTATTAGCTCCGAGAAACACAACTTCAAAGCTACAACGATAAACGTGTAATTCTAAAACGCATTTGTTAACATATATATATATATATATCTAACGGGGAATTACAGGTAGAAAATCAACTTGTGATTAATCTTTTTCTTTAAGGATCGCGTGAATTTGCGACGACAAACGAAAACTAGGATATATAGCTACTATAAAATAATACTTTCAAATCACTTAAATATCAACATAAGAATGAGCCGATTGAATGAATGGAATCTCGCCGCGATCGAAAAGAACATCTTTGCAAACCATTTTTAGAAAAATCCCGTGCGATTTTCTACGATCCGGAAACGTGCTTTTTTTTTCGGCGGGATTCGCGAGTAAACAAAAGCTCCGTGACTAAAGAACTTCCGATGTCTTATTGACAAAACAAGATGAACGGCGCACAAGCTTTGAGCGTGATTTGCACTCAATTAAACGTTTCGTATCTTTCATCCCGCGTCCACAAACATCTAAAATCTTATCGATCACAAAATTGTTCAAACACAAAGCACCAAATCACTGAAAGAACCGTACAAAGAGACGCTTTTGTCGGCGGAGATGAAAGCGCCCATCAAAACTCCGCTACATGTAAAACCCATGTACTGTAGAATGTAAATTAGCTCGCTTTGCGGGCTTTTCGATAATTTCGTTGACGGCTTTTGGCAAGTCACGCATAACTGCTATCGTGCGAACTACACTTCCGTCGGGAAAAGCAGTTTACGGTCGTTTACACCGGTGAATGGTTTATCTGACACTCCGTATCAATCTTAGAGGCGACTACCCTTCGGAGGCTTGGCGGAGTATTAGCGGAGGTTCGAAATTTCCACTCGGAAAAGCTACGTTAAAATTTCGCTAGTGCGGAAATCGTTTACTACCACAACGAAATCTGTCGATTCGAGAAACGAGCGGTGCAGAGATATTCCCTCCCGCTGTAGTAAAATGGTTTCTTTCCAAAGAGGAACGATATAAACACGAGAAATGATAGGAGCTCTATTCAACACCCCTGAACACGCAATAGTACAGCTAGCGTTTTTATTTTTATCAGGCTAAATATTTACCTCCCATACAAAGATCATTCGACACGAAGCGCCGTCTAATAGCAAAATCACGCGAATCTTACGACCTCGAAACAAGCAACCGTCAGAAACAGGGGTTCTTTTGCGTAGAGCGAGAACAACAACGCTCAACAGCGAGGCACATCGCCTGCTTTATTGTGCACTCTATGAACGCGAGGAGAACCTTTATATGGACAGCATACGCAATTACTTCGTGAAAATCGCATTCGTTGCTGCGTTCGCGAACGTGGGAAATGTACTTCGATGATGCCATGTCGACGAAATGGCACGCAAATTTGGCGATCGTTTATAAATGGCACCATGTTCCCAGCGCTCCATATCGTTACACAATGGTTCAAGACGTGAGATTTTAGTGAAATGTTTGCTTCGCACAAAAGATCGGCACCAACAATGCCGTGCCAAATTACAATCTAGCCACACACACGCTCTCCCCGCAAATCCACGACCCGAAAATTTGGCCGGCGGAGCTCGTGAGGAAGGCAAAGAATTCTCGATTGCGATTTTGTGTACAATTGACACTAAAAACGCGGGAATGTGGGGAATTCGCGGTAATTCAGTGTCCGTAACACGCGAACAAAACCAACAAACATCACCAAGATTTCATTATTCATGAACGTGTAATAAACGCTAGCTTTCTAAACTAAAACCAAAACACGCCAAACGCCGCGCACTGGCTTTTTTTAACAGCGCATTGCTGGAAGAGATGAAAATCTACGGGCAGTCACATGATGAACGGATGTGGTATGTTACGAGTATAATCTGAGCAAGATACCTTCTTGTCATCCCTTTCCTGTGAGCCGTTTTTGTTGCGATTTTCGGCTTCCGTGGCCGGCGTTTCGTTCTCTTCCAAAGCTTCTCCTTCTGGCAGCTCCCTGCTCGCGTGATCTTGCGTCGCCGCTGGATCGGGCGGTGCGTGCGAGGCCTGCGATTCACCGTCCTTGCCGTGCGTGCGTTGTTCCTTCGTACCTGTTCGATCAGTTGTCATCGTTGATGTCTCTAGAACTTGAACCAATGAATCGTTCATTATACGCCTACAATCCTACAACTGATCGAGGGCCTCTTCATTCCAATCGCCCTGAATCTGAAAGAAAAGCAACAGTTTATAAATAAAACAACTCGAAATTCAAATACGACGCTGGAGAACCCACTTCAAAGCGCAACTAGTTGGATTTGTAGTAGTGTTACGAACATGTTTTCAAAATGCCGCTCTTTGCTGACATCAAACCATTCTACTCGCCGCGATCAGCAGCATAAATCGCTGATTTCTCGGCCGATCAGAGCAAAGCACGCCAATTGCAACGACTGCAAGATAGATTTGTTTCTTTGGAGCTTCACTATCGGTAGCTAAAAGAACCAGGAGCATGAACGGACGTAAACAAACCACACACACACGTGGCCGCGGATCGCTTCCACTCGGCAAACGATCGCAACATGGCTTATCTCCTTTCCAAAAATAAACTGCATAGAAGCCGGTGCTTTTACCCGTGTTTTGAGTAAACTGCCTACTGCAATGACATCGATCCCGGGTGTCCAAATGCTACTACGATCTACAATGCCGTGACGCCATGCGATTTTGGTTTCCCGCCACACGCGCAAAGCATGTAAACCTGCTCGGCTCCTAACCTCTCAACGTCAACTAAATTCAACACGCAAACTACTCGTTCGTGAACTCGATTGAACTGCTACCCCTCTTCAGGCCGTGAGCACGTGACCCTGCTCAGCCAATGAGCAGCCCGGCGGGAAAGCTTTTCAGCGGGGGTTGTAATCGGTAAATGATTTATCGTAAAGAACTAGCGCCACTGAGACGGCCGCCCCGCTGGCGATGAACACGGGAATTTGTAAACTATCGCGGAGTGAAGGCTTCTATCATTGTGCATCACAAACGGGGCCAAGTGAAATGGGACTTTTGTGCGATTTTCTGCATGGCGTCGCTAAGCACATAAATAACAGTGAACAATAAAACCATGTCAACTGTCAGCAAGACTTTGTGTTTGACAAGCGCACAGCCAATCAGATGGCCGCATTCAGTTTGTTTACTTGTCTCACTTGTCGCTCTCATCACTGGCAATGTAACAATGGGCAAGTTATTCAATGAACCTCACGCTTCCAAAATGGTCTTATAGTACACGCGGCGCGATTTGCTGCGAGATTGTTGCGAGATCTTCGCTGCGTGAAATGTTTGAAAGCGAATTTTGAAGCGCGCTCTCTCTCGCCCCGAGCGCAGCGAGTGAGGAGCCATTGTGATAAAGAGAAAATAAACCGAGTTAGCACTTTGCGCTAATCTCATCATCATGTACAAGACGTGAACGGCGTCCACTAGCAGAACATTTTGCGCCTTTTTCTTCAGTTATAGTCAGTTGCTTCCCGTTCGTTCTCTTAAATGAAATCGTTAGAACTCTTTCCAAAGTGATTGACATGAAACGTTGGAGAAAAATGTATAATTTGTAGGAAAACCTATCTTCATTTCTGAATGTAGGAATGAGTGAACTGTTTCGATGTTGCGGGCGCTGAAAATGTCCACCTCTGTCCCTTAGCTTCACATTTGACATGGATAGGATACTAGGGGCTTTCACGGGTATAAGGGACGTTTGGCAGAAAGCCGGCATTCACTGGATAAAAATCTCTGGGTGGGCGTCTGGTAAACAAATTCAAAATAGCTACAAAGCGTTATAAGCTAGAGTAGAGATGTATAACAAATGGATGAGGTGAGGTGCATTCAGTATTCAAAATATTTTAGCACCACATCAAGATGTAACTAGTTTCGCGCGCTACAAAAATGACGTAGACCTTTACCTTGTTCTCACAGCGGTTGGGCTCAGAATCCTTTTAGAAATATCCGTGGAAACCACCGGGAATAAATCCAAGAGACTTTCACTAGCAAACCGTTAGATTGCAGATAGAACAAAGGGCGACCCTTTGCAAGCTTTCGCTACGCCAGAGTGCTTTCGTGAATAATTGATGAAAGGCTCTCTTTGAAATCGTTTGATTTCCATTTACCACCATATAAACAGACATTAAATATTTCTGAAGCTGTTCGTCAGTGCCTCAACGAAAAGGCCGTAGCGAGAAGATGAAAAACACAGGAGTTTTTAAGCAGTTATTACTATTTTGCGCGAAATTCGGGAACAGCACGCGAACTTTGAAGCGACGACACTAGGCAACTACGAGAGATTATTCAACAATGTCGTGATTTCGACACAAAAAGATTATGGCTTTTCTTGGAACCAATTATAATTTCCACGCTATTATGGCACGAAGAGTCTTGTATGAGCTTTTTGTCCAAATTATTCTGCAACGTCCAAGAGTGGATAAACATAATGCTTTTCCACACACACACACAAAAGAGTATTTGTGGCGCTCTTCCACCGAACGTTTCAAGTAAGATATATTTATAGCAGAAGATTCTATCGGCAAAGCTTTTACATGTAACAAACTGGTTCTGCTACTATAATGAGAGGTCGATTTTAAACAATTCTCGAGCTCGACACATTCATCTGTTATATTTATCCTTGTTTTGTCAAAACAAATCGAGTGTTTTAACAAGTTGTAAAAAAACGTATTCAATAGTTAATTTGAATGGACCTGCTGCAACGGTTCTATTTGCTAAGATAATTTTCTTCCTTTGTCAAAATGGCCATAGAAAGATTCAGTTTAAAATCGAAATTGTATTAGTGCTAATAACCGAAGGCATATGAGTAGCAAAATTATCGAATGTAGTTGATAACAAAATCATTGTTTGTAAAATGTACCAAACTTTGTTCTGGTGCTTTTAACAATAACGCGAAGACTTTCTCGGAATCTTTTAAAACGTTATTAAAATGCTGGGGTTTTTTTTCAAGTCGTTTTCAAGTAAGCAATCTCTCTTCGCAAATTTTGTTCAACAAACGATCCATAATCCAAATTTGCAGCAACTAAAAAAAATTCAAATACAAACTGAAATGAACCCATCACTGCTGCGTTGCCCAAAGTATCTAAACATTTGGATGTAAAACATAATAACGATGTTTAAAAGTCATTTAATTTTATTGAGTTGTAACTCTTTCATTAGCAGCCTGTTTGATATCTAAAATAGCCTGAATTCTAAACTCTCAAATTCGCTACTCTGATAAACATTTTTCAACAAGGGATAGTTTTTTAATTCACCAATAAATGACCAACGCTTTGTTCTTAAATGTTTAATCTTCAATTTAACCCTTTCGCTTCCAAGAGTGCTAAGTTCAAAACTGCACGAGGAAAACATGGTGAATTTCGTTTAACAAAATTGTCAAAAAGAAACGCGAAAAAACAGCACCATATGAAAGTACTTCTCAGTAGCTTTCATTCGAATGGTCACACACTAGGGTTTCATCCACAGACTCAAAAGTTAGAACCACCTTGTACAGCATAATAAACAGTATCACATGAAAGTACTGCTCAATAGCTTTCATTCGAATGGTCACACACTAGGGTTTCATCCACAAACTCAAAAGTTAGAACCACCTTGTACAGCACAATACACAGTACCACATGAAAGTACTGCTCAATAGCTTTCATTCGAATGGTCACTGACACACTAGGGTTTCATCCACAGACTCAAAAGTTAGAACCACCTTGTTACTATTACATAATAAACAGTACCACATGAAAGTACTTCTCAATAGCTTTCATTCGAATGGTCACACACTAGGGTTTCATCCACAGACTCAAAAGTTAGAACCACCTTGTACAGCATAATAAACAGTATCACATGAAAGTACTGCTCAATAGCTTTCATTCGAATGGTCACACACTAGGGTTTCATCCACAAACTCAAAAGTTAGAACCACCTTGTACAGCACAATACACAGTACCACATGAAAGTACTGCTCAATAGCTTTCATTCGAATGGTCACTGACACACTAGGGTTTCATCCACAGACTCAAAAGTTAGAACCACCTTGTTACTATTACATAATAAACAGTACCACATGAAAGTACTTCTCAATAGCTTTCATTCGAATGGTCACACACTAGGGTTTCATCCACAGACTCAAAAGTTAGAACCACCTTGTTACTATTACATAATAAACAGTACCACATGAAAGTACTTCTCAATAGCTTTCATTCGAATGGTCACACACTAGGGTTTCATCCACAGACTCAAAAGTTAGAACCACCTTGTTACTATTACATAATAAACAGTACCACATGAAAGTACTTCTCAATAGCTTTCATTCGAATGGTCACACACTAGGGTTTCATCCACAGACTCAAAAGTTAGAACCACCTTGTACAGCATAATAAACAGTATCACATGAAAGTACTGCTCAATAGCTTTCATTCGAATGGTCACACACTAGGGTTTCATCCACAAACTCAAAAGTTAGAACCACCTTGTACAGCACAATACACAGTACCACATGAAAGTACTGCTCAATAGCTTTCATTCGAATGGTCACTGACACACTAGGGTTTCATCCACAGACTCAAAAGTTAGAACCACCTTGTTACTATTACATAATAAACAGTACCACATGAAAGTACTTCTCAATAGCTTTCATTCGAATGGTCACACACTAGGGTTTCATCCACAGACTCAAAAGTTAGAACCACCTTGTTACTATTACATAATAAACAGTACCACATGAAAGTACTTCTCAATAGCTTTCATTCGAATGGTCACACACTAGGGTTTCATCCACAGACTCAAAAGTTAGAACCACCTTGTTACTATTACATAATAAACAGTACCACATGAAAGTACTTCTCAATAGCTTTCATTCGAATGGTCACACACTAGGGTTTTAACCACAACCATATCTATTGACTGAAGGCTTGACGCTGTGAGTGAAAGGGTTAAACACTTTGTTACTCGACCGAATATAAACTGACAACTTCGACCCATTTCTTAGACGAGTTGATCAACCCATATAGAATTAAGATGAATTATCAACAAAAATCATTTTGTAGATAATTACAAAATGTTATGAGTTGCATTAGTTTGGCTTGCCGGAAGAATAATCAAAGACGCGATTAATAAACTTAGTGTTACATCAAATACACTCTGATTTAAATTTCCGTGAAGATTTTTGAACGTCAAGGTTTATTCGTGTTCTATATTATTGGTTTTATAACTGAGGAAAATTTCATTTTATATCCTGGGATATAAAAACGAAAACTAAAGACTAAACGAAGATATAACTAAACTTCCTCTTAGAGTGGAAATCAACCGATTAGCAAAGAAAACAATTTGTAAAAAGCTTGTTTAAAAATACAAAGATGGATATTTATCGTCATGTTTCCTGTACAACTGAGTTCGTAAAGTATATTTTCACCTTTAAATACCCTTAGAATATATTTTTATCATACAGTAAAGCATGTAAAGTCATCACATAATTCAATGAAACATGCTAAAATTTTCGGTATTAATATCAAGTGTTTTATATCATCTACAAGGCCTCAAAACAAATGTTGTTCATGATATAGCTTGTTCGAAACACTCCCCTTTTTGCGTATCCCGATATTAATCAAGCAATTACCTATAACTCTACAATTTAGCCATGCACAATCAAATGTAGGAAACCTTTTAACTTGATTTAAAAAAAAATTCGTTATACGCTTTCGCGCCTGGTTTACACTACACTACACATGCATCGCATAGTTTGTTTTATCTTGTACACAAAAACGCCGTAGATTTTGTACAAATGCATGGCTGTACATCTCAACTGCAGAGTCCACAACAATAAAGCATGCTGACAAAGACCCCACGTTGTGCTGTACTAGACAATTTGGGCACTACTCTATCGTCAGGGAAAGCTAGTACTTTCATGCGAAATGACACTACCCTACGAAGCTTATCGATGAAGAACTCCTGGACTAAGCTCTTTGCTTTAAAACAGAGTTCGCCCGAAAAGCCGTTCTGTGTTTTTCGATAAAGATCAACGTGCTATATGTATTAATACCCTAAGCTTGGGCCTACTACCGAGGCCTTGAAAAATAGAGTAGTTTGTTTAATAGCTTGCGTGTCGAAAAACCATCTGTTGAAATTCGCATCGAGGGACACCGACTTACGTAGATTTCATCACAGAACAATGCAGAACGGCGGAAACTGTAATGTTTCTTGTTATTCTGAACAAAAGCGAGTTTTTATCAATTTATTGGTCAAGGATTATTCGTTGTGACTAATATAACACACATTTTAGTGAATAATGTTTGGTGTTTTAATCATTTCACTCCCAGAGTGCAAACATCGAGTCAATAAATGTGGTTACTCTTGAGTCTCTGAATGAAACCCTGGTGTGTGAGTCAAGTGAAAGCTATTGAGCAGTACTTTTAAGTTTTGACAATTTTTCAAAATGAAATTCAAGATTTGTTCCTCAATTTTGAACTTAGCACTCTTGGGAGTGAAAGGGTTAAACATCTATCGACATCTAAATGTTATGAAATACATTGACGCTTTTTATTCGTGTGAAATCGGGCAAAAATCATGATTCAATCATCGAAGTGTTGCAACTGAATAATCTTGTCATCTATTACCCAGAGTAAAAATAACTTTGCCAATTTTTTCAGTGATGGCCGAAGAGATTCGTAACGTAAAAATATATAATCAAAACACACATTTTAACATAGAAAGAAAGAGAATAATTGTTGGTGTGTCAACTGAACTATATATCGCTCCCGGAACGAAATACACATGCCTTGGCTATTCGTATGAAATCTATTCAATGAATTCGTGTTGTAAATAATCAGATAAATGGTGAAAAATAGACTGCCCGCAAATGAAAGAAGTCTTGTTTGATAATTTTCTTGGTGAAATAATATTAGCTTCTTGTGTGACCTGATGGAAAACAGTACTGTATGTGAACAAGTCTTCTTGGATTGTCGGATCAAGCGTGCTAAGCTATATATAAACCGCGATTTAGCTGTTGACCAAGTATATTTTAACATAAAATAGGCAAAGTGGATATAATATGGGAATATATGAATATGCACATAGGCAGTAAGCACTGACAGTCAAGCATCAACATCATCGCTGCCGTGTGTCAAGAAATGCTCTCTTGATCTATAAACCAAAATGTCACGGTATAATTCAGTATGGAAGCAATAGGATTCAGTGGTTCAGCTCTTCGCTGTTACATGATGAAGTCGCTAAAGTGGACGCTGTTTGTATGATTTATATTGGCACAAACGTAAAGGTTAAAAAATACAATTAGTTGTATGTACAATGACCCCTAGGTAACCTCAGGGAAGGATCGTAGATCGATAGTAGAACTACTGGACTGTGCAACGCTACTTTGTGCTTCAACAAGCTACGTACTTTTCCTAAACTCAAGAGAGTACCTCTGTGGGCGGTTTAGTCGTGAGGCGAGCGTGTTTTCTGGGCCATTTGCGCCGGAGCGACACTTCAAAAGCACCCACGTGTCCGGAGGGTGTTAACGATTTGCTCACCTTACTCCGCCACGCACACAAATAAGGAAACCGAGTTATCACGAAAGCTCTGTATACTTCGTTTTACAACAGAACGACATCCATTTGCTAAGTTAAATGTTTCTCGTGAAACTGCGAACGAAACAACGTCCTTTTTACAGTTGCAAAGCGCTTTTGGTGTCAAAGAGAGACGACGAAAAACAAATGGGATGCGAGTGCACTCACGCAATCACTGGCTCAAAACTCGGTCGAAATTTTAATTGCTTTGAAGTCTATCCATGCGTTTGTTTGAGGCAAATACAAAAGCTTTAAGCTATCGTGACCGAGAACACAATTTCCGCCGAGTATACGCAAAGAAAGCTCGTTTTAATTCAGTCATAACTGAATATAGTATATCATGTCATGACTAACATCACATGAAAAAAAAAAAAAAAAAAAAGCTATGGACCACCGATAGATTGACCACAGAGGCGCAACAAGTGCTTGTATTCCTCTGGAGTAATTTATCAAGTACGTTGAACTGGTAGCCAACGACGTTTTCCCTCGCTTGCATTGTACAACTTCATCAACGTGCACGTGTCGCGTGGTCTCAACCGTACAGAGCCGAGGAACAAAGGAGCGAAGCCACACAACCGTGACAGAGGCGTAAGCTTACCGTTTCCACGAAATTTACCTAAACAAACTCCAAATCGCCTCTTTTCAGAGAGAAAGCCCTTCTCAAACAATGTAGAGCACCTTCGAAGCGGTCCGCACAACAGGCTTTCAATAACCGATCAAAACTTGAAGGGGCTCTCAAGTTAACATATTTGTTTTTGCATGTAGCTGCATTCTAATCATATTTGGTGAACATAAGTAGTGTGTTCTCTCCGACATATAAACACGTTGCTCAATCCGGAAAACGACACAAAGTGATTACATGAACACACACTGTTTAACGCGGTTAAAGAAAGCCCTTCGCTTCTCAACAGAATCACCACAATTTTCGCGCGTAAAAGGGTAAAATTGACCGAAGGCTATAAACACTGCAAGTCACGCTATGTGCGGTAGTAACAAAGTTAACGTCCATGTGAATAAATTGATTGATGTGTGCACCTCGATGAGCTTTCCGTTGCTTGTTCAGTTCAATGAATGAAGTCAAACCTACAACCAGCAATTGATGCGAGCGACTTCGAAAAACAACGTCGTACACACTGCACGCGTGTCAAGACAGTACTACGTACGTTGCATCGCGGCCATTCGTTCAACATGAGTGTACTATACACATGTAAAACTCTCCCGTGTTTGTGCTAATCGACTTCCTTTCTCAAGCAATGCTTGAAGTCTTTCAAAACCCGCACGCAATTGAAATTCAAAGGTGTATCGCGGCGTCGTCAATTTATACTCGCGTGTCCGAGTGAGAACTTGGAACCGTATCAAAACAAACTGGATTCGAAACACAACCCCTCAGAACACGAGAGGTGCGTGCACTAGCTTTATGGCTCCTCTGCTGTTTGGGTTGACGCGATTTCCCGCGTTGCCGAGTGTGCCTAACAAACGCAGACTCTTCCCCGAAAAGGACTTCGAATCGGAGATTTAGCCCAACCAAACGGTTGGGTATTTACCTGACGCCAACGAGCCGAAAAAAACCCTTGGCGAGACCTCACGCAATATGCTATTGGCACGACTGCACTAGTGGAATTCCACAATAGATATTCGTTTACCTGTACAAGATCTCTACCTAGTGTAGATTCACAGCAAACCCTTGCAGCAGTCTCCTGAGTCAACCTTAGCGTTCAAGTTGCGGAGCTCGGCAAAGGCGGTTTACGCGATCTTCGCTTTAAAATTCACATTGATGGATGAATGGCGTCAGGCATGCGCAGGAGGCCAGCAAAAACACGTGCTCCTTAGAGTGGAAAATGGAGATAAATTTAACCGAACAGCGGCTGGTATTAAATCGAGCCTAGCCTAAATACTGTTGTTAATGACTAAAAAAATACCTTTCCCGGCGTTACGTTTTAAATTAAGTTTTTCCAGGGAAAAACTTATGTACTTATTTTTGACATATAAACGTTTATTTATTGATAATTTAAATACAAACCGATATTAGCTCATGTTCTATTCGGTAAGTGAGAATGACGTATAAATGGGTAAATATAGAAATATCATTGATATAATTGCAAATAAAAATAACGTCATTTCATTTATCAAGGACACGCAATCGTACTTAGATTAACAAGATAATCATTGAAAAATAAACATGGAATTTCTTTAAAAAAATGATTTATATAGAAAATGGATTTGAATTTGGACGGTACGATTATTTTAGTAAAGGAAAGTCACGTGCTCAGACATGAGAAATTCTTGCATTAGAAAATCCTGTGACTTCAACGATGAAGAATTTAGGCGTAGAAGAACGACATTAATGCGGACAAAAGCGTTCGAGCTAAATACTATCGTTTACCACCATAAACTTGTCAAGTACTACTTATAACGAGGAAGTTTGATGTGGAGAAACTAGCATTTTCGACTAGTAGGTATTTACGTTCAAGCGTTAAAAATATTTTCGTGTTTTTTTTTTTTTTTTTTTTTATAGAAGCGTAGGCGGGAATTGTTATTTCAAACCAAATCGCATAATAGTAGACGAACACGGTTTGACGCGACTTTGAAGGGAATTTGCGGCAAGGGGGTCAGTGTGAATGTATGTTGAAGTTTGAGTTGGAAGTTAATTTGATTGACCTTTTGAATAGGACAAACAACAACAGTAGAAGTATGCCCGGAATGTCCCAATACAATTAATGTGTAACCGGACCCTTAAGCTGGAATGTAAGCTATTTCAAGCCTTCGTCCGTGTGGATACTTGCTCGTGGCATTGCAGTGCAAAATCTCGAAGGAGAACGAAAAGTGGCCGCGAAGTTTGAAGCGTGGGAAAGTTATGGACACAAGTGTTTGCCTTTCGGAGCTGTGGACTGCGCTCTCTATTGGCTCGTGTAGGTGTCTGTCTGAGTGACGAGATGGCTACTGTCCAAGTGCAGTGAGGCGGCACCACATCAAAGGCGCCGACAGGCCATGAATAACCAGCTTGAATAATTATTGAATGGTAAACAACTGCGTGTAAAGAGTCATTTGTCATCTTCTAAAATACTTTTGACTTTGATCCTCGATGGTGTTCCATTCGCGTTAATTCGCACTCTATTCGTGTTCCATTTGCGTTCACTTGTGTTTCATTCGTATTCAAACCTGGATTCCAATCGTGTCGATTCGTGTTCCCATTTACTCACAGTGCAGGCGTTCTCGCTACCGAGTATGTCATGAATATGTAGCCAAAGGGAGGGTGGGTGAGTCTTGTGAACAAGCAGAGGAGTGGGGTAAGGGACCTCGCGCAGGTAAGTCAGGGGGGCGTAAGTGCCGGCCGCAATCGGTCGGACGATACTTGGTTATTAAAGGAGCTATGTGACGATATTTTAAGTCATTTTTTCGAAGTTCAAATCACCTTTAAATTGAAGAAAGCCTCAAAATAATACGAAAGAGGTGATAAGAAACCAAATAGGAACAAGGATAGAATAGAGAAGATTAAGGCGGGGGTCCACCTGAATGCCATTTTTCCGCCACTTAACATGGGATTAATGGAAGTATCTCGTTCACGTTTCAAGCAATGCAACAACTCTATGCTCATCCCATGAATCTATGTTATGGGGTGTTTTGTAAATTTTTGGGAAAAAATAGTTTTTCTCAAAGGAGTTGTAAAATTTAGGGAAATAAGAAATATTGAAGATTTAATGTAGTTTTAAAATTAGAATTTGGAGTTAAAAATTAGTAGATGGACACCAACAGTTGATAACCAAAAATCATTTTCTTTCTTCTATCCCAAATTCCATTGAAATTCACCCGCCTTAAGACGGATTGCGAACTTGAAAAAAATTGGCATTTTTCAAGATGCGTCATCCGTGACGTAGAAGAAGAAAGTAGGTGATGAGAATAAAGAAAATCATCAACTAGGGACAAGGGATATATTTTCTTGATATACAATGCAGTGAGGAGGGACAGGGGGGGGGTAGTCTACCGGAGGCGGGAGAGGAGAGGGCAGGGAGCGGGATCCTAGGCTCGATAAACCAGCCGCTGTTCGGGAAAATAACGAAGACCGAACTCGAGAGAGCGGCGGAAATCGAGCCTACGGGATTCCCAAGGTGGCGGAAACTGGGAGAAATAGGAAAAAATATTTTGCAATGGAAAAATGGCTGGAACCACAGCAGAAAGAGCAGGAACCGGGGCTACAAGGTGCGGGGACCCCCTGTCCCCCATGAATCATAAAGCCTGGTTTACACGTATGACGCAAGCATAGCATAAGCGCAAGCACAAGAAAAGGACATTTTTGGCGCAAGCATGAGCACAAGAAAGCGCGCGCGCAATCCGCCATATTGGATGAATTTAAAACTGCGCCTGCGTATAGTGTCACCTTGTGCTTATGCTTGCGCTTATGCTAATGCTTGCGTCGTAAGTGTAAACCAGGCTTTTATACTCAGGATGTATACAATTTGCTTGTTTGTTTGTGTATTAATTTGTCACACACAAAAAGAAATAGAAAAAATTTCAATAATAGAAAGAAGAAATTAACTGATACAGGAAGTGGCGAGGGGATCTATGAAGAAACCATAAGGCTTATAATACTACAATCAGTAAGGAAACTTAATATTTCGATCTTGCAGCCGTCATTTGCCTCCCACAGGTACTGTTTGTAAAATACACTACTAGACAAATGGTAATAAATGGGAGGTGCAGCTGCCCTCTCTTTGCAACAAAAACAAAAAAGTACAATTAAATTGGTTGTTATGGTGCAGAGGTCTTACGGAAAATATTTATAAATACCATTAATAAAAATAACAACCACGAATCAATTCCACATATTAAAATTAATTACCGACCTAACCGCCATAAAACTACAGCCGATAGTGTCCTTATATATCAAGTGCTATTATATATATTTTTTTATATAATGACACTGCCATAGTTTTACCTGCGTCGTGTGGTCCTTTGCATTTAAACGTTTATTTGACACCCTAAGCTCTTCCAAAAAATATATACAGTATCCCACCCCGTTGGTTACGTGTCGATGCAACCTCAATTTTTTTTAGGAAACAACATTGAATGAAGGAAGGGAGTTAGTTAGTTCCAATATATTGCTTTGCTCTTAAAAATAAATTTAGCGTTCACGAACCGGGGGTACTCCCTTATGGTGTGGCCCGATAGGGTATGGTTTTCAGGGTTGTCTTGGACGGGTATCGATTTTATCACTTTCTGTCTAAACAGGGTATCTTTATATGGCCTAATATCTCAAACATCAGGATAATCAAGAAACCTAACCACAAGCCGAATTTTCATCATTTTTTGTCGGCGTACTTGAGCGTAAACAGCTCAGTGACTCCATAAAAATGTAAATAGACTTGTAATCACTACTTCTATTCCTGTCTTAAGCAGGGTATGATTTTGGGTCAAATGTTCCAGGGTAGGAAAATCAGAGATTTGTGTCTTAAACAGGGTCAGACGGCCGCAACGACCTACCCGAGCGTCTGTCGAGTACCCGACCACCACCCCCTAGGGGAGGGGGGTTCATGATCGCTTTCAGTAGCCCAGACGTCCCCTATTAACTTCCTGCGTAAACCCTTTATAATTTACGCCTCCGCTGGCGATGGAAACATCGTAGATTCCTTTCATGCCTTCATGCTGTTTATATTTCAACAATAAGGTCATAACGTATCGTCGGCGAAAAGATGTCGAACGCCGTTGAAATGCGCGGCGTTGACGAAACATTTTTCCGTTTCCGCTGTGGTTTTGCACTAACACTCTCACTGCCCTCAAGCATTGGAAGGGGCGGGAAAGTGCCTCTTAACCCCGCCCGTTCGCCCCTTTCAATTTAAAAAGGTAAAATCCTGAAATCGAGGCTGAGGGCAAGAGTGATTAGTGCAAAACCACAGCAGAAACGAAAAGTTTCATTTCGCGTCGAAAAAAAAGGCAAAAGTCGATCGATCACTCTTCGTTTCACGACGCCACACAAGCTGGTAAATAGACCCCCGGGGTGTCTAATCGAACAAAATCGAACAAAAAACCAATCGAACGCAATCGAACACCAATCGTTCGATTGCGTTCGGCAATCGAACATAATCGAACAGCTAATTTTGTGTGAGTCCGATTATCGAACGCAATCGAACAAATTGAACTCATTCGAACAATCGAATCGAACGGTTTTGGACTTCGAAAAATAATTTCAGTGATGATGGCACGCGAAGCCTTGTTATCGTCTCCGTTCTGAACCAATAAGGTGCGACCCGGGGGGAGGGGGGACTCCCATATAAAAGTGACGGGGATGCTCGTCGTCTCGTTTAGGGGTCTAAATTACGGATTTTGGTCTCACGTAGGGTGTTCAGGACGAAACGCCGATATTTTTAGCCATCAAGGTATCGTTTAGGGTTGCACGCGAAGAAATAAAGAAAAACACCGTCATACTGTGTTGGTGGCCTCATTATCGGAGATGATTGCAACTTAATTAAAGTCACTATAACTCTTGTTTTTCTGTCTTTTTTAGAATGGTATCTTTTAGGGGTCAAATAAAGGTCGAGCCACGCCCAGATTGGTCTCCTTTAGGGAATTAGTTCAAAATTTCGACAAGCATCCCCGTCCCTTTCATAAGGGAGCCCCCCCCGGGGTGCGTAATCGCCGCTGAATTACCGCTAAAGCAATACGTACGGTAATCAATATCTGCAGTAATTATGATCACCCAAGAATATATTTGTTGATGGTCCAGTACCACGAGCAGAAGTTTCCAAACGCGTGGGAGTAGCGGAAATCGCCTCCGCCCGTTTGATACGCGGACGACCAAGAAACTAAAGCGATTCGTGGACGAAGCCTGAGACAGGAAGCAAATTATACCAGCTTCAGGCTTCCCGCCGAAATGGCTCCGGTGATAACACTATAATTAACTTGGAGTAATAATCAAGTATCGACGCGGAGACGGGTGTGAATATAGTTAAACATTTATCGCGCGGAATATCGCCTAATACTTAGCCGACGTCAGGCCGTAGGCCGAGTTAAATTCAGACGACATATTGCCATTTTTTCCCATATAGAAAAACGAAGAAATTCTTTCTTTGATCCAATAAGTGACACGCAAATTTTGTGCTCTCAAAAACAAGTCACGTCAGCCTGCCAGTCATTCAGTTACTTAGCAACCATTTCGATTAAAAACACGAAAACAAGGGCTCAATAAATGCGTAGCGACATTGCATGCACTATTACACCAACATTGTACGCAACGTTGCACGCAACATTGCACGCAACATTGCACGCAACATTGCACCAACATTGCACGCAACATTGCACGTAACATTGCACCAACATTGCACGCAACATTGCACCAACATTGTTCGCAACATTGCACGTAACATTGCACCAACATTGCACGTAACATTGCACGCAACATTGCACCAACATTGCACGCAACATTGCACCAACATTGCACGCAACACAGTTTTAGTTGACGTGTCGACACGCTGTCAGTACATGTAGTCGTGAACAGGCTTGGTCCAGGCAAATGAAAAAGCCACGAGCAAAGCCAGCCTAGTGGAGACTGGGGAGAGGGCCTATCCCTTCCCTCCCTCTCTTCTTGCTCGCCGGCCTTTTCGTCAATCTAACACGCTGCAACATTTCGTGCACCGTTGCTGACGCGATAAGCAAGTTTTGACGTTTACAATTACGTAACCAATTAAAATGGCGAAGGTAGCCGGATCAAGTAGCGCGCAACAATTGTAGTGGTGGACACACACAGCAATGTTAAGGCCATATTACACGAGGCAATTTTCCTGCAACTTGTCTCGCAACTTTGTTGCGGCACAAGTTGCACGAAAAATTGCTTCGTGTAACACCCCATTTTTGCAACTGCAACAGAACAAAAATGTTGCGTTGCAAGTTGCAAGGAAAGTAGAAATATCCTCTACTTTTCGCAATGTCGCGAGACAAGTTACTGCGTGTAACATGTCAATCGCAACTTGCAACGCAATTTTGGTTAAAATGAGCCAATCAGAGCACGCCCTTCGCTCGCGCAGATTTCAAGATGGCGGCCGGAGAAAGGTGCGTTGCAAGTTGCGGGAAAAAATTGCGAACGTATGACACTTCCTCTGCGATTTGCAATGTTTTCAGTCGTCATCGTTGCATTGCAAGTTTGCAAGGAAAATTGCCTCGTGTAACATGGCCTTTACAGGAGAACGCATGCAAGTATTTTGGTGAAGACTAGCGCCCTACCGTTGCCACTCGACAAAGTTTTTGATTAACTTTTGACAACTTTCTGATGGCTTTCGTTTCAACTGACCAATCAAAATGCAAGAACTATGAGAGGCGGAGTTGTAAATCTCCACGTTCCTGTTTGTACAATTAACATCTCCGCCTTCCACAGTTCTTGCAATTTGATTTACTAGCTTAAATAGAAGCCATCGTAAAGTTTTCAAAAACTTTATCGAGTGGCAACGGTAGGGCGTTTTTCACTGTAAAGCGCCTTTTCTACAAAGTTTCCTTACCTTTTGCTACAAGCTGGTAATGCTCTCAAAGAAGCGGCAACTGAGCTGCATGATGCAAAGCTCGTGATATATGCTTGGACTGTCTCTTTGACACTATAACGGTGGAGACTTGATTGACCATACATTGTATTCTGATCAGATTGGAAGAATGTGCTGTAGGCATGAACAGTTCCATCAAACTGAAACCTTGAAAGCTTGACATCGTAATTTCACCGTCTTTATACTAAAGTTGGGAACAAGAACTTTCATTAGTTGGAAATTGGCTGAGCAGCGGTTTACGTCAGAGGTTGCTAAGCAACCTGACGTCAGTATCTTTATGGCACCATGCTAGTGACTCGCACTAAGGCCCCGTTTACACGAATACGGTTTCATTTGTAACCTTAATACAATGGAACCCGCCTTACGGCCACCCCGTTTATACGACCAACCTTTTTTTGCCCGGCGAAATCGCACTTAATCTCTTGTATAAAAACCCTTTAATACGGCCACCTCGTAATACGGCCAACGGCCAGATTTTGCTATACCCGTGCATCTATTTTCTTTCTAATTTACCCCGCATTAATTACGGCCACAGACTCGACGATGGATCAAATATTGCAAATCATTGACACAATGACTCCGTATGCGCAGGTTTTCATTGTTTTGACCAATTTGTGTCTGTTTTCGGATCTGTAAATTGGTTCAGGCTGCCTTTAGTGCTCGTTCAGTCGCTTTTGTTGTACATTTACAATGACCCCACAATTACCCCGTATTACGGCCACCCCGTTATTACGGCCAGCCTTTTTTGGCCCTTAGGTGTCCGTATTAACGGGGTTCCACTGTATAACGTGACATTTTGTATACGGTTACACCTTCCGTTTACACGGCGACGATGTGTAACCGTGTACTTTTGAAAACGCTGTCCAAAGTGGAGCGTTTCAAAACGATACGGCAACGACTGTGCCGTGTAAACGGGGTAACCGTGTAGATTTGAAAACGATTGGTTTTTGGCGTGAAAAAAGCCACGCTTAAAACGGTGAACGCAGCGCTCGCTTTAGCCGTAACTACTTTAATTTGCGATGTAGCTTCATTATTGCAGCTCACGTGTCTTTTCCTTTTAAGTTTCGCGATGTTGGATAAAAATGACGGCGCTTCAGGGTATAACCGTGTCCAGATCTCAGCTAACAGAATACGCCCGAGTCACGGCCACGACGCCGGTAACAGCACCGAAAACGGAAAAATCGTTTTCGTGTAAATGCTTTCTATCCGTGTACTTTTGAACACGGTTTTGAAATCATGTAACCGTGTAGATTTGAAACCGCGTTCGTGTAAACGGGACCTACTGATTTTTTGATTGGAGAGCAAGAATCGCAAACTCTTATGGAAACCTTAATGCCGGATGAAACGAGAACAAGTCGACAAGAGTTGATCACAGTCTCGTTATCGTCACCACCAACTCTCGTGCGCTCTCATTGAATTTGCCCAAATTTCCTGAGAGTCGACGAGAGTTTTCTCTCTTGTGACATGCAGATGATATCAACTGTAGTGTACTCTAAACTCGTTTGACAAGTAGATTATGTCAACTGTCGCATACTTCCACCTCGTTTGGCTGCGCGCTCGATGACACGACTATGGGTGGGCGTGAAGTCCATTTATTGCCGCAGCGATCGACGATCGATAGCGCTGTTTAAGAAGCGAGTCTCGTATAATTATTGGGCCCATCATGGATCGATTTACCGTTGTTTTTCTCCTGTAGGTAACAAGTAGCTAGCCCTTACGTTAATCCTTTCGCAATTACAATGATGACTGAGCCCCTTGTGGGAGACGCGGTGGCTTAATGGTTAGCGCGTTGGACTCCGGATCGAGCGGTCCGGCTTCGAGCCCTGGCCGGCGTCATTGTGTTGTGTCTTTGGGCAAGACACTTTACTCTCACAGTGCCTCTCTTCACCCAGGAGTATAAATGGACACCGGCGACAAAATGCTGGGGGTTACCTGCGATGGATTAGCATCCCATCCAGGGGAAGTAGCAATACTCCTTGTCGGCTTCATGCTACAGAAACTGGGATAGGCTCCGGCAGTGTGAGCCAGTTTGGCCCGAGTGCGGCTTTACCTGAGCCCCTAACTTCATGTCATGAAAATAAAGGACCTGATTATTCATCACAGGAAAATTCACCTGATATTTTTGAAAATTCCCAAACTATTACTACAAGAAACGTATGGAGACAAGTAAAGATAATTTGAAAGTTGACCTTATAGGGGCCAAGGTGGAACTTACCATTATAGATGGCTACAGAATGCTATTGCCATCTCGGTCGACTATCCAATGTAACTCAGTTTGTTGTGCACTGACGTGAAGCACGTGACGAGATTCTCTAGCGGGTTATTTGCCATTGCACTACATGACGCTTAAATGAAGTGGGACGTTAGATGGTCATTCTGCTTGAAAGGCTCCGCCAAAGAGACGTGACTTGGAAATCAGTTCAGTGTTGCATGGTTGATAGACCTATCAAGGTTTGAACAGTCTGTAGCTGTGCCTTGCAATGCGGTAACCAGACAGTTAAATGCGGAAGTGTTAAGGACGGCTGCGGTTTGCCAACCTCGTCCCACAGCGCCCTGGGGACGAGGTTGGCGTTCGCCACGCATACTACCAAGCTCACTTTGTCAAACTTCACGTCCATGACCACTAATGTCCTGAGAGTCTTACATGCCAGTGGCTGTATGGAAGAATGATGTACTATGGAGAATAACGTTCCTGTCAGAAAAAGAAAGCCAGATTTTAGAACTTTTTTTAATGTGTTTCCCAACTTCTGCATGCCAACGGGTCAGTTTAGAAATGACTTTAAAATGCGAACGAATAAATTGGCTATTTAGGAACTATGAACCGGTGTCTGTCTCTGAGCGTGTTTTTTTTTTCTCTGGATTCTGCCGGTTCTGCTCACTCACATTTAAGGCGTTCACTCTCACATACAAAATTGAAAAAGCAGCCCAAATTTCATTTGAAAATTGAAGTTATTATTGCAAAAATATTGCTCCGTAGCCGCTCCACAGACTTAAAAGTTAGAACCAGGGGGGGCAGGCAGCGCCCTTTGATCTTGCCGCTTTTCCGCAATACATGATCGCACAAGTAAAGAAATCTGTCAATCATTCGAGAAACGTACCTCTACGGGAGTTGCTGTGAAATTTTCATCCATGGTGTCCCACAATGACCAAAGTTCAGTTAAACAGCGACCGAATCGTTCCCATAGATGTTTAGGACGTGGAATCGCCAAAATATTTCTGAACGAACACAAACGCACGTCATGTCAGCCATCGTCCGCCATGTTTATTTTAAACAAACCAGTACTTAGTCTCGCTCGGCCAAATTTCTAAAATGTGCAATCATATATACTAGGTCCAGGCCTCGCTGCTAGCCCCCCCTGGTTAGAACCACCTTGAAGTAATTACATTCGTTCCAGTGGTCACACAATCGGGTTTTAGAGCCATCATGTACAGCCTAATAAAAAGTATCACATGTAACATGAATGTACTGTTCAATAATTTTCATTTGAATGGTTACATCCGCGTTTTCAATCGATTCGTTTCCGCGCCCCCCCCCCCCCCCCCCCCCCCCCCCCCCATCTGTTATCCTCTACACGTCCTTCAATCAGAGAAAAGGACTGGAAAAGAGGCTCGATAGCACATCGACCGCCATGGCCATCTTGAATAATAAATGTTCCCGCATTGAGGTGGACTATAGGTTGGTTATTTTCTAATAACTTTCGTACTTTTCGGTGACTTTTTATAAGACATAACAATTATGGTTGATGACGGAAAAAATGGCAGCCAAACCCGTGACGGCGAGTTGTTTAGCTTACTTTCTCTACATTTGCGTCAGACGCATTAGGTGGATGATGATCCATGAAAATTTCAGTTTCAGATAAAAGCATTAGAACCCAAAGATTACTTTCTCTCTTTCATCTTAACACTTCTAAATCGCACGTGCATTGGGTTCGCCTGGTCGCTCCCCAAATACGCTTTAGATAGGCTCGAGAGTACAGAAAAAACAGCCGTTTTAATACCACGGTAGAGCACGCGTATTGCTTCGTACTGTACCAATCTCGTACACAGAGCTGCGTTCCTCCTGACCAGCGGTCGGGAAGCTTCGATATTGGTACTGCACGCAGTACTGCACGCTGATTCACGCCATTAAAAATGCCTCTACTCGTCAAGTTCTGCCATACTTTGCAGACTGGATGCATAGAGTCGACACTAAATCTATTGAATCTCCAACTGATCCTGTATGTATTTAATAACTGTCATAAGAAACTGAACCATTCCGTCTGGTTAGAGAAAAGCTGATTTTCACACACACAGCGGGCTAAAAATGTAAAAATTTAGAGCACGCCTTTGAACGGATCAAATTTCGTTGATCTAAACTTGACGACGCGTGTTTTCGGCACACCATGGGCTTTCAAAGGACTTTGTTTAATACTAGTTAGCGTTTTGCATGGTGTACTGTATATATCTCTTTCAGTTTGATCATAGTTAATGGAGGGAAATGGTTATGAAGCTCGGCAAACTTCAAAGGAACAAAAAAAAAAGAGGCCAAGGTTTATGTTGGAAGGTCCATGACCGTGCACATCTTTTGTTTTGAGCTCATACACTATGCATGAATTACGTAATCGCAACGTTTCTATTGGTTAGTTGCTTGAACACACGTAACCACCTATTGTATTTCGTCAGGTTTTGTGCACGGTCAACCCCCAAAATAGCGAACAAAAACATATAACAAAGAATTTTGCCGGGCTTCATAACCATTTCCCTCTATTAACTATGGTTCGATATTCGAAAGTTACAGAGACGGGTTACTGGTCTTAGACTGACTCATTCCCAGTCGTCTATGAGAAAATTGTTAGACGCGGAAGAGAGACGACTGGAGACGAGTCAGGATGGCTGTGCTAGCGATTCATTTCCGGTCCATCATTTGCGGTACTTTTTAAATCATTATTAGTGAAAGCAAAAAAGTAATTTGTTACTGTCCCGATCATGTAATGTAAATGGAATAAAAGGTTCGTGAACTAATTAAATTTATCTTCGTTCAACCAAGCCTCCTGTTTTCAAGTATGTCATATAAAGATATATTATAAACTACGCGGCGTTTTATATACTTTTACAGTCATATTCGCCATCATAAAGGCTAAACGATCAAACGTATCTATCCCTGACGTATCTATCCGTATCTGGGCGAGGAACAGTTTAGGGAGGATCGAGGGAGAAACGGCAAAAAAAAAAAATAGAGGAGGGAGATAGAAAAAATGAGTTAAAAAATAGCGAGATGTCAAACCTTGACTCAATAAATGTAGTTGTACATTTTGAGTCTGTGGATGAAACCCAAGTGTGTGTATATGACCATTCAAATGGAAGTTTCAAGTGGTATTGTTTGTTTCAGTGACGATTTTGCAAAATGACATTCAAGATTTTTAACTCAGTTTTGAGCTTAGCACTCTTGGTCACTCATTAGCACTCTTGTCACTCTTGGGAGTGAAAGGGTCACTGTCTGTTCCTCAGTTCAATCTATTAAAACGATCAAACACGATCAAAGTAAAGTAAAGAGGTGGCTAAAAACTGCTAAAAGATGACAGAAACATGTTCATCTCAACGCTGGCGATGTTGGATGATTTTCAAACGTTTGATCAATGAGATTTTTTGTCATCATGTTGCCATATGTTCCACAAAATCAAACCATTGCTCGTGTTATGTTTAACAATATTGAGCTACTTGGATGAAATTACACGACGATACAGTAGACCAGACACGGCATATTGTCCCTTCTTAATTTATATAATTTAAATTTATAAAAACCTACGTAGTAGCTGTCAGTCACAGTTGAAGCGACGCTTTGCATGGACAATCTAGAAATCATACTTTTCGAAGTTAAACTGGGAGGATAATTATTTCCATCGAGAACTAAAAATGTCGATATTATATTTTATACCGAACAAGGAAGTAATTTTTCGGGGAATATAAAGTCCTGTTCCATCAGGAATTCAAGGAAAAAATGTCAACTTCACTGTGTCAAAGATGATTGATTTGCCAAAACAGTTATGCACTACAAGGGTTTACACAAGGAAATTTCCATCTCAATCGAACGCTTATTTAATTATACGAGGACTAAACAAATACCGACTTGTCTGGAAAGAATCGATTGATAGATAGTGGGTTTTGAAATCACGATAATTAAAATTGAAGAATAACTCCGCAAGCTTCAGCGCGACGTCATTTGCAGTAGTGACTACAGTGAGTCTAACGAATATTTCCCGAGTATAAAATTAAAGTGAGTTGTTTTTAAAAATACAAAAGACCGTCCTCTATTACCTGAAAATATCAGACATTATGAAATTATTGAATTCTTGGCCGGTAGTTCTCTATATGTCCTGTCTGTGAATTCGGTGTGGATATTAAAACTTTATCACGTATGGCGCTGTGATCTCTGAGCTACTGATAAATTGTAAATCAAAAATATATATTTATATTGGAGTAAGAAAGAAACGAAACTGCGAACGGTCCAAACAATATGCTTACCGAACGTAAATGTAAGCTTATGTAATTGTTGGGGAGCGATGATATAAAAAGCCACGCCGCGACCTCAGACTTGAAATTTGAAAGGATTTTAGTTTCCTATAGACTATAAAAAGATTGCTGATTTCAACAGTTCAATTCTACGGTAGGCAGTCAGTTGCTTCATAAATTGTCATGATCATCATCGATTCATAGACAATTTTATTTTAGCGATTTAAAATGCAAATAACTGTAAAGCAGAACTGCCTTTGTCAATGTGATCGAAGGTATAATATCAAACAATCAAGAAATCGACATAAACTCGCTGTTTTTGAGTTATAAAAACTCAAAAACCAAACAGAATTAAGACACTACACCCAACATCACCGTTCTTCCCTTGAAAAGCTCACAATTTAAACGATATTCATTCAAAATATATTCCAATTCGATGCGGATTTCGGCGGACTTTCCGATGACTCAGCTTTATACGATCATTGACTATCTTGATCTTGACTGCCTCGAGAAAGAACATTTGAAATTGACATCCCTTATTGAAAGAAACTTACCCATCCACGACAACGGGAAATTCAACATTTAGCCTTGAAACGGTAGAAATCCAACGTAATCCATTCCGCCTTCACGAGGCAAGAAGTTTGAAAGCGTTTTGCATTCAATACATATTGTCTGGATTTTTCGACCAGACACAAAAGATGTCGCTTACGTAAAGCACCTATCTGAATGGTACTTGCGTGACGTACATCCCACGTGCATGTCACGCGACCAATTTATTCCGTTTACTGTGCCTTGCCATCCAGCCATACAAATCCTTTAAATTTTTCAAACTTTCAAACAACTATAAAATATCACGCTTACGCATCAGCAGTCTCAACAACCTTACTAATTTCAGCATGCTCTTTCCATTTCTGGCAAATTACCATTTTGTACTACCATCTATTTTTATGATTGACATGGTGAGTGTGACCGTATTATGCAAAGGGTCTTTTTGCTCCGTCTTTAGTAAGTATGAGCGTGTTTGTTTGCCTGGACGTGTTTTTTTCTTTCTGGATTCTCTTCTGCTTACTCACATGGCTTTCACTCACATGGCTTTCACTCCACGCACTGCTCGTAAATCTCGCGCGTTCGCCTCGCGGACTTTAGCGAAAAATAGAGACTTCTCGCAGTCTATCCACGCACAGTCGATGGCTTTCAACCTCGATCCCAGGGAAAATCCTGGGATCGAGGTTGTGTTGGCTTTGCCGTTCACATCGGAATCCACTTTGGATCAGGTACAAAATTTGTAAGGATAGGCCTTTTGTTCACACTGTAACTGCTATCCGGACAGGTTTCGGACCGCCTATCCGTGCAAGTTTTGTGTTTGCTCCAGGAGTAGATACAGACTTTGGATCCGTCATGGTCTCAAGTCACGGTACCAGCACAATGTGAACAGGTTGAACGGTTCCATTTACGTACCGGGGACGCCATTTTTAAAGATTCGGGCATTCTTCAAACTAGCTCAAACTGTCTTGATCGTTCTGTGCATGAGTTAAGTGGTAAAAACGATTGTGGACCGGTACAGTGTGAACAAATGAAAATACAATACCGGGACAGTGTGAGCAGGTGTAAAACTTGCACAAACTGTATCTGCACGGATCTAACTTGTATCGGTACAATATGAACGAAGCCTAAAACGTCTTATTTCAAGTTTATCCTACGGTTAAATGTTGGGGAAACCTATTAATAGCAGTTATTACAGTTGAGCCCGCAGCCAAATATTCTTTTGTTTTTAAAAAGTATGCAAACGAGTTAGGCTCGATTTCCGCCGCTCTCTCGAGTCCGGTCTTCGTTCTGGCTCATCAGTTCTCGAACAGCAGCTAGTAATCGAGCCTACAAATGAGGCTAATGGGCCAATACAATGCCAGATTGACCCTTTCGCCTCGTTTACATGTCAAACCGCTGACCGTCTGTAATAACTGCTATTGCAAAACGATTCGGAGTAGTAGCCTGCGCGCGATGGACGTTTTTTCGTCATTATTGCTATTAAAAGCTCAAGTCGATCCATACCGACTGAAACTGGAGTTAATCGCCCGCGCAAATGATCCATGGATGGAGTCTCCTCCTATGCATATGATTACAACTTACTGAGTCATTAACATTATAGCATCAAATTTGGCGAGTATTTCCCCCCGGGGGGGGGGGGGGGGGTACTTGACCCATGTTTAGGTATAGGGGTGCCGCTGAGGGTTCGAAAACCTGACCCTGTTTAGGGCAAATAAACAATAAAAACCCCTAAAATACCTACCCTGTGTAGGGCAACATCCTCTATTTTAGGACCCTGTTTAGGTTGCAATTTAGCGAATCACGTTTGACTGATACGCGGCAAACGTCTCCGATCTCTAAATACTGTACAAACCATATTTTTACGACGACAATCGTGCAACCATACCCTGTTTAGGACAGGTTCAGACCCTGTTTAGGACAGACTCGCATGAAATTATATACCCTGTTCAGGGCAGAGAGGCCAAAAACCATACACGCATTGCGTGCCTATGATGTGTAAGTTTTCTTCACGCATGAACGACAATGGTGGCTTGATAGCTGATTGCTCGTCTAATGCTTTCCATTCAAGTTTTCTTTTATTCAAATGTCAATAGCTGGCGGTTTGTAAACAAAAAGATAAAAGTTTATTTAACTAAACGAGGTACTTAGTGATTCAGTTCAGTTGTGAAAACAAGAACGCATTTGAATGCGATTTTACAGATAAGCGCAAGCTAACACCAATTTAGCTGCATTGCGCGCGTTCCTTTGCATTGGGTCTCGGCTGTTAGTGCACCTCGCCATGGGTAGTCAAGCTTTTCTCCAAAGATCTCGGCCAATCTAATCTAATCAGCGTTGCTGTTTTTTCCGTGATACTTTCTAAGCTGTGAAGTGAGTGCCGGATAATGGCGTCAATTAACCAGAAAACAGTTCAAACAAACTTCCACGTCGACAATTCCACGACCACGCACTCCGAAAACGATGTCACCCTCAACGCGATCGCCATTCTGCAGCTTGTGGTCTTGTTCCTAACGCTCGTGGCTGGTTTTCTTGGCAATGCGCTTGTGGTTGGTGTTGTAATTTTCAATCGTCAAATGCGGACACGAACGAACATATTTCTTGCGCAACTCGCAATCACCGGGATGGGAGTATGCGTATTCTGCATTCCATTCATGATAGCAGCGCTTATCAAACAAGCCTGGGTGTTTGGCGAGCCACTGTGTAAGTTTAACGGGTTTGTGGTGCCTTTCTGGTTCGCTTCATCCATCTTCACGCTAACAGCCATAAGTATACACAAATACTTCTCGATTGTTAAACCTTTGAGAAGGATAATCACGCAAAGACGCACTCTATTGATCATTGTTGTGGTGTGGGTTTCGGCGTTTGCGTGCTCTATAGGTCCCATTCTTGGATGGACCGAGATTGTGTACAAAGCATCGTCAAGCATGTGTGGACCTCGATTCCCGCGCAGCGCCTTAGAGATATCGCACACTCTATTTCTCATAACAGTGGTGTACACATTTCCCATTGTAGCCATGATATTCTTATACTGGAGGATAATAAAGGCGGTGAAGTCGCATTGTCAACGTATACGTGATACAGCTATCATTGACGATCGAGGCATTTTAGCACAGAAGAAGATAATAATCACACTTTTGTTTGTCCTGGCAGCTTTTATCGCCTGTTGGACGCCATTCTTTATATACGGGATCTTGACGCTAGTGACCGACGCCAACCAGCTTTCCCGCCATTTCTTGCGCTCGGCGTACATCTGCGGCTTCCTGTACAGTGTTTGTAATCCTATCATCTTAGGCGCGAGAAATCCGCGGTTTCGAAGAGGATTCAAAGAGCTTATCACCTTCCAAAGGATGAGGAGGCCATCACTTAGTCCCGCGGGCGCGGGTGGTTACCCGCAAAGCGTCCGGGAGCCGAGGCGTCCTTCAGCTGACTATTTAGCCGAGAAAAGATGTTCAGTGTGGTTCCTGTCGAGCCAAAACTCGCTGCTACGCTTGGAGCCTGAACAGCCAAACAGACGCCGAAAACTACGATGGATTGAAACATATATCTGAGAAGATCGATAAAAACTGAAAAAAAAAAACAATGACACGGGCTGTCATCTTCAGTGCTGAACTTGAAAGCTAATCCTCGCGACAAAGGTTTATATAAACCAGTACTCTTGTTTATAGGCCGTTATCGTAGCTTTATATGTAAAGTCAAAAATGGAGGGCAAAATAATACAGAAAGTAGGCCCAATTTCATTTATACATCGCATTTCAGTCGCGTTCAATATAATTCAAGTTCTAGAAAACTCGTTGAAATCGCTATAAATCAGTGCAATGCCCACAGAAATAGCAAAGTAGAACACGTTGCTTCCATGGTGTATTGCAATGTAGTCGAATCTGCGACTTATATACTGTGACGCGTTAGGTTAGGCTTTTTTTTGTCCAGAACTTTATACTGAAAGAAAAGATGGCGTTAATCCTGGATTATTTTTAATCCGGCTTTTATTCCAGGAACAATATCATGTTTAAACCTCTTAGCAACGTCGAGTGTCACGTGACGTCGTGACGTCATGTTAGGTACGAGAATTTAGTGATACATCAAGACAGTCTGCCCCTAATTGATGATTTTCTTTATTCTCATCACCTGTCTGCTTGACTGTGTATGGATATTGTGAGGAGAAACTAGATGTTGATAACTTAAAAACTGCAATAAATAGCTTGATGTATTAGTCAGTGCCCTTATTACACGACTAAGACAGTTAGAGGGCCAATAACTAAAATCAGCCAATCAAAATGCTTTATTGCCGGTCCAATATTTTCTAAGTATTGGACCGGGTAACATTTCTTAAATTTCCACAGTATTTTCAAGTCTGGATAGGCCGTGTAATAAATCTCTTATTAACCAAGCTTACTCGGGACTGTACTGGGAGAACTGATCGGCCCTCGGTCTTTTCTGTACGGACCTCGCTGCGCTCGATCCGTACTGTCAAGACCTAGGGCCGATATTCTCCCAGTACGTGTATATGTGTACACCTTATCCAACTTCCGAATCAAAAAATTAATGAACTAGTAATACACAATGAGAAGGACTTGATTCAGTCAGAGACACAAGCTACTCGATCGGAAGAAAATTTCCGAGTACGTTCTCCGGCAGTACACTCATGGGAGCTAGGCAAGATAATCTCGAAAACTTGTTTTCCTTTGCATTTATGTTTTTTTACTGCGGCGCGATCAATCTACTTCCGGTCTCAGCCTCGTTTCCATGTCGCAGCAGAGCGCGAGTATCAATTATGTTAATTTTGAAGGCTTTCCCGCGCTGCGATTTAGGGGGACTTTTAGTATGTTGTTCAAAGCAGTTGCATGAGCTATATTTCGAAGAGAAACCTTTTTGCAATTAGTGATGGGTCAAACCATAGGTTGACTGGACTACTAGAAACTGATTGAAGCGAAATTGTTTTAACATCGACTAAAGCCTCGATAGTGAAACGGTCCGGCAACATTTGTCTTAACATTCTCTCCACATTTGTTAATTGTGAGCCGATGTTGAGGCAATTTAAAACACCCCCTTTGTCTCAATATCTTCTCGACATTTCTTTTCTTTTCGAAATATTGAAGCCGTTTGACACGGCATGGTCTCAACATGAACGAACGAACGAACGAACGAACGAACGAACGAACGAACGAACGAACGAACGAACGAACGAACGAACGAACGAACGAACGAATGAATGATAAAAGAAATCGAATCTATTGCGCGCGGACGCCAATATGACGTGAATAATGAAATTAAGATAAACGCTACAATTACGACAGAAAATACACAGCTAGAATATGTCTATAATATACCAAAACGCTTCAAGCAGGATGTTTTCAACACAGTTGTACTTTTTCTTGTATTTTATCAACTGCGGTCTCATGGGAGCGACTGGCAACCGAGCCAATGACCAAGAAACACAAGTCGACCAACTTGACACTATTATTACAGTCGAAGAGGAAAGTTGTCAAGATGCTTCAGGACGAAGTTCTCGAGGAAAAGTTAAAAGAGGAAAAAATTATGATATAAACGTATCCGAAACTAGGAGGCGGAGAAGGAGGGGCTGGTTTAGAAGAAACAAAATTGCGCCTGCTGATTTGTCCACCGCCGAGGAAGGGCGTTCCGGTACCAACGGAAGAAAACATGGCGCCGAACCCGAAATTTTCGAAAACAAACCCGTCGAAGCCTCAAACGATCATGTTATTTTGGGTTTCTCTGAGACAAAGGATACTTTTATGCAGAGGCAAAATGGTGCCCTGGCTTTGCAGAGTTTCGCAACGTGTGCTCGCTTGAATGAGAATTTTATGAGAAGGACCGCTTGGAACCCAAACGAGATTTGCGATGGAAGTACTTCCGATAACCAGACGACAGCATCGGGGCCGTCTTTTTCAACGAAGATGTCAAATGCATGGAAGGGTTTCAAACGTGGCATTTCTCGCAGAGGTAGTCGTGTGACCGCAGAAGGCGAGGCGGGTCCGAGCAAAGAGAAAGCGCGGGAAAAAACGAACGACTCAACCGACAACAATCCTAAACCGCGAATTCAGGAGTCACGCAAATATTTCCGAAGAAAATCGAAGAAAGGAAATTCTTCCAAGATGCCACGCAACGAGCCAGTGGGAATTCAAGAACTGGGAGAAGATGATTCGACTTTCGATCGAGATCTCTATATGCAAATCAATAATCTGGCTGTCACGCACGACTCCTGTCAAGTTGCGTCGCGTGACCCATTCTTTGCCCAGGAGGAGATTCCCAGTTTGAGTGAAGTACCCATTGACTATCTCGCCATGAATTTAGGAGAGGAAGATTGCTGGAAATCCACTAAAGGGAAATCTCGATTGTCGAGTTTCTTTGCTAGATTCAAACGAAGAAGGAATTGAACTGTGAGCTCAAGGTTCATGGCTGGGACGTAACTTTAATTTGCGCAAATATAATCAGAAAGCCACAAACTTACGTATCCGAACCAGGAGCCGATTATGGCTCCTGATCCGAACCCGAATTTCGGCTCCAAGTTCTAACACAGTGGGCCGAAAATAGGGATCTAAAATAGGGATAGTAATCCCAAAGCTATGTAAAACCATTTTTTTTCGTCGCTAAACTTGATACCACAAGAATTTACCTGACAATTTAAATTGTGCGCACAGATTACGAAAACACTGAGACCCTGTATGTTTAGACTGCGAGCAGAGGACTTCTCTGGACTGCGAGCAGTCGGTCATTTTCCTCAAATCCTTGGGCGAGCTGAAATGTCATAAATATTCAAATTAGGTGTAATGAGGAGGAGGAGGGATCCGGGAGGTCGGCCGCCATGTGAAAGGGGCTGGGATGCTCGTCGTCCCTTTTAGGGGTATAAATTACGGATTTTGGTATCACTTAGGGTGTTCAGGACGGAACGCGAATAGTTTTAGACATCAAGGTATGATACTAAAATCCGTAATTTATACCCCTAAAAGAGACGACGATTCACTTGGGAGCCCCCCGGGGTGGGTTTGCACACGGGCTACTCGCGCAATCGTCGCTTCACGCGCCTCAGATAAATTAGGATGGCTCAAAATAAATTATGCGAATGTAATTGTACAAAAGAAATTATCCACTAGTTGATTATTTTCTTATTCTCGTTAGACAATTAATTCAAGTTATCCAGTTTGGTGGAATGGAATACTCAACATCGTTGCCTTGTTTCTAGCGTTTCAACATGAATAAACAACCGACCTTTGTGTCTTTAACCTCTTTACTGAAACAAGCCCATATTGTTAGTACTCCGTAACTGATACCAAGTTATGCCTAAAAATAGAAGTTATGAAAGGCTCCTTTGCCTTTATGAGTCATGTGTGGTATTTTTTAGAAAAAAAATGTTGGATGTCATTTGGAAATATTGTCAAAAACAAACAGTACCACTTGAAAGTACTGCTCAATGGCTTTCATTTGAATGGACACACACTAGGGTTTCATCCACAGACTCAAAAGGTACAACCACCTTGTACAGCATAACAAACAGTACCACATGAAAGTACTACTCAATAGCTTTCATTTGAATGGTCACACACTAGGGTTTCATCCACAGACTCAAAAGGTACAACCACCTTGTACAGCATAATAAACAGTACCACATGAAAGTACTACTCAATAGCTTTCATTTGAATGGTCACACACTAGGGTTTCATCCACAGACTCAAAAGGTACAACCACCTTGTACAGCATAATAAACAGTACCACATGAAAGTACTACTCAATGGCTTTCATTTGAATGGACACACACTAGGGTTTCATCCACAGACTCAAAAGGTACAACCACCTTGTACAGCATAACAAACAGTACCACATGAAAGTACTACTCAAATAGCTTTCATTTGAATGGTCACACACTAGGGTTTCATCCACAGACTCAAAAGGTACAACCACCTTGTACAGCATAATAAACAGTACCACATGAAAGTACTACTCAATAGCTTTCATTTGAATGGTCACACACTAGGGTTTCATCCACAGACTCAAAAGGTACAACCACCTTGTACAGCATAATAAACAGTACCACATGAAAGTACTACTACTCAATAGCTTTCATTTGAATGGTCACACACTAGGGTTTCATCCACAGGACTCAAAAGGTACAACCACCTTGTACAGCATAACAAAACAGTACCACATGAAAGTACTACTCAATGGCTTTCATTTGAATGGTCACACACTAGGGTTTCATCCACAGACTCAAAAGGTACAACCACCTTGTACAGCATATAACAAACAGTACCACATGAAAGTACTACTACTCAATAGCTTGTCATTTGAATGGTCACACACTAGGGTTTCATCCACAGACTCAAAAGGTACAACCACCTTGTACAGTATAATAAACAGTACCACATGAAAGTACTGTTCAATAGCTTTCATTTGAATGGTCACACACTAGGGTTTCATCCACAGACTCAAATGTTAGAACCACCTTGTACAGCATAATAAACAGTACCACATGAAAGTACTGCTCAATAGCTTTAATTTGAATGGTCACACACTAGGACTGATTTCATCCACAGACTCAAAAGATACAACCACATTTATTGACCCAAGGTTTGATTCTGGGAGTGGAAGGGTTAAGGCGGTTTTTTTGTTGTGAGATTACGAATTCGGACTCATTTATTGTAAATTTTATTGAACCATACAGATCAAGTTGACTCTTAAATCTGCACTAGTGGACCAAAGTAAGTCTGTAGTTCGTGCACAGGGAGCAGAGGAGCTAAATTTGACGTTTGCGAGTTTCGATCTATTTGCTTTATACGCGGTGTATTGCGTTATTGCGTTATTTGATCTTGTTGTTTTCGCTTTTTAGTCCCAGCGGGTAATCGGTCGTTTTCCGTAAGCTTAAGCGTAAGCTTTCCGAGCGAGGCACGAAGTGCCGAGAAGAAATAACGACAAGGGATGAAACATAGTACCAAATTTTCGTAGGATGTGGACCGTAACATACTGGTGACGGAAGTGACGTAAGCCGTCAATAAATCGGAAGCCATTCATTACGAATTCAAAATTCAAAACAACAGTTGATCGGAAGGAGATTTAAAACGAAACGCGTTTCAACTGAGGATAATCTTTCCCAGAGGAAAAATGCGAAAGGCAAAGATCGCGGGAATAACTCCATCTCGCTCAAGCCAGTCGCGCTCGCTCAACTATTCGAAAGATTGGGGACTGCTTGCGCTCCGTAAGCTATCTTAAGATCGATCGATCGATCGGTAAATCGCTGTATTTCCTTTACAGGCTTTCTCTTTTCAAGAAAGCGTTGTTTGATGATTACATAAACTACTGTTTCAGACTGTACAGATGAATAAACTTATGCCATTAGCTTCCGGTGATGCTCACAACAATACGTATGACGTATTTCCGTCACCAGTATGTTACGGTGCACATCCTACGAAACTCAACTTTGAACGCCATAAAAAGCGATCACCGAAAGGAGTGTTTAATGGATCTCTTAACCAAAATTTTTAAACAGCTGTCTTGAGACTATCCATGTAAGACCACATGCCGAAAATCAGGGCTTTTTATCGCATCAAAAGCGAGTTATCGGGGATCGAAAATTGGGTTCAATTTTGTTTCATCCCTTGTCTCTCTTCTTACAGCGTAACGATCTTGTGTGCATGTGACGCCCACAGTCAGCAGCCTGCGGTTACCCTAAGGAATTCCCGCTGGGACTAAAAAGCGAAAACAACAAGATCAAATAACGCAGTAACGCAATACACCGCGTATAAAGCAAACAGATCGAAACTCGCAAAGGTCACGTATACATTGAAACTCGCAAAAGTCAAATTTAGCTCCTCTGCTCCCTGTGGTTCGTGACCTCAATAGTAAGCTTATATTACACTGACCACTCAAACATAGGATGGCCCTACGCGTTTCAATAGTGCTAGAAAGAGCGTTGGAGACCACACATTATTATCCCGATGTGGCGCGAGTTACAGTGTCCCTTCATAGATATGCACCACGATAACTACAAGAAGCCCAAACCATCGATGATAATGAAATGCGCTTACAAATGTGGAACCCCTAGTTGTATTAATATTATATTCGGGCCATGTAAATCTACCAAGGAAATTTGCATAATGACTTACAAGAAGAAACAAATAAAGTACAGTTGAATATAGATCTACCTGAAGGCGGATGTGGTGCTTTCATTGAGCTTCCAATAGTTAAATACAAACAGGCCCTGAATAACTTCTCGATCTTGCAAAATCGAGTTTCTTAAAAAGAAATTGAACATCATCAGGGGTCTTGGCAAAGACGGACACATCAGAATAACAGCTGCCATTATCCTCCTCTGCAGCAGCCAGTATAATAATTTGTCCCACTCCCAGGTTCCTTGCGTTGATTTCGTTTGCCTTCTCCACCAGCCTTTCACGTGTCATGTTGTGGGTATTTTCACTAAACATTGCGGAGTGTTTCAATCCCACTTCGGAGGCCATGTAACGAGCCAGCAATAAGTGCGACGTTTCACCAGCGACTCTTGGGTTCAAATCGACCAGGTACTTTCCACGAGCTGTGAATAGCACTTCGAACGACACGATACCAAAGTAGCCGTTCTTATGAAGGTAATTTTTGATGGGCACCGTGAAGTCTTCGTACACCAGGTCTCTGTACTCGTCTTGCTTGCCCCAGTCAACAGTTCCACCCGTCCATTCAAATACATCGAATATCCCCAATGTTGTACCAAGCCAGAAGATTTCACCAGCTTTGTCCAGATGAAACATGAAGCTTGGCACTTCCTCGACTCCTGGAAGGAACTCTTGGAACACAATCCCTCCCTTCCAACCACACGTTTCTCTGATGTCTCGTAACGTGGCAGAAAGCTCGCTGGCGTTTTGAACGAGCCGATTTCCCCGTCCGGCCCAACCCATATCAGCTTTGACCGCACATGGATAAGAAATGCTGTTTTCGTCCATATGCCTTGGAATCGGCACTCCAATATCAAGTATAGAGCTTTTCAGCTGCATCTTGTACATGACATCTGGATCAATGCTGTGCTTGTGTTCTGGGATGCCTTGCAGGGCTGCCGATGTTACAATTGGAACATCGTCCTGGAGAGCTTCATCGACTGACTTGACGGTTGCCTCTGAGAAAGCTGGGAGCCATTTTTGCCAGTGTTTCTGCAAGTACCATGGCGGCTTATGGTCCATGATTACGGGAATTTTATCGCCGGCGGTCGGGAGATTTCGCAACGGAAACAGAACTTGATTGAAACTCAAGGCAGGAGGAGGCGAATCGAACATTCGGTATTTTGTGTCGTTCTGAAACCTGTATCCTTTGGAATACGAAGAAGGTTGCTGTGGAAGAAAATATGCCTTGTTCAGGTCTTTTCGGATGAGGCTCCCAATGGTGATCATGTTCGTGCTGGAAGACACTATGATCAGTCTAATCAACTACAGATTATGCAACATGTCGTCAGGCAAAGACATGATCGGATCACGCGATCCTTTACGATCGATGAACCCCCCGGGGGGAGTACTCCCTCATGTGGCCTATACGGGAAGTGCCGCTGGACAGGGTATGGTTTTTGGCCTCTCTGCCCTGAACAGGGTATATAATTTCATGCGAGTCTGTCCTAAACAGAGTCTGAACCTGTCCTAAACAGGGTATGGTTGCACGATTGTCGTCGTAAAAATATGGTTTATACAGTATTTAGAGATCGGAGACGTTTGCCGCGTATCAGTCAAACGGGATTCGCTAAATTGCAACCTAAACAGGGTCCTAAAATAGAGGATGTTGTCCTACACAGGGTAGGTATTTTAGGGTTTTTTATTGTTTTTTGTCCTAAACTGGGTCAGCTTTTCAAACCCTCAGCGGCACCCCTATACCCAAACATGGGTGAAGTACCCCCCCCCCCTCCCCCCCGGGCGATGAACTCACATTCCCGGATCAGAATTGGCCATTTCCGAGTTGCCTTGACCATTTTGCCTCTGTTTCAAAACGAGTCCTGGTGCACAACCTTTGTTATGGAAATGAGTTTGATTTGCATGACAATAAACGTGCAGGTAAAACTATAAATTTCCATAACAAAGGTTGTGCACCAGGACTCGTTTTGAAACAGAGGCAAAAGGCAACTCGGAAATGGCCTAAAGCCGGACAAAATTGCTTCCCGCACAAGGCAGCCTCCTATTTCTGTTCTGAGACTCGATTTCAGGATGTCCGGCAAGATCATGCTGGAAAGATGTTTGTTAGCAGTACCCTAGCCTGTTCCAGGCGTTCACTCGCCGGCTTCGCGCGTCTTTTCGTGTGACTCGCTCCACTATCCGATCCGAACGCCTGGAACAGGTTAGCAGTACCCAGTCCCTCGGGTACAACACGAACTGACTTTTGTAAACAACTAAGCCTGCTACAAAACCACGTTCTCTTTTAAACAAATCTCCAACAACCTTTGATCTTTATAAGTTTCACGTATACATGTATCAGGGGACCACGATAACTACAAGAAGCCTGAGAAGCCCTTGAAACCAACGATGTTAATGAAATTCACTTAAGGATTACAAATGTGGCAGCACTTCACTTCCAATATGGAACCTCTAGTTGCTTCCGGCACAGGGCAACCTCCTATTTCTGTCCTGAGTTTCGATTTCAGGATTTCCGTCTGCATGCCTGCCGGTAAGTTGGTCTAAGTTGCCGGTAAGCCGGTAAGATGTTTGTTAGCAGTACCCAGGCCCCTCCGCGTGAAAAGTCTGATTTGTGACGACTATTGCACGCTCGAATTTGCACGAGAAGAGACGATTGTTGTTTTCGGGATTTCTTTTGCGCGCTCGAGGAGACGCTGTTTTGAGACGCTCTGATGCTTGATTGTTGCCGATTTCGGCTGTTTTGAGACGCTGTTGCACACGCTCTTGCACGAAAGGATCTTGCGTGATATTGTTTTATTACCAAGCCGCCCTGTTATGTTTCAAGCGAACATATGAACTGACCTTTGTGAGATCGGAGTCGCGTGCCCCTTTTTTCTACGATTTCACGCACGCACGTTGCATTGGTTTACTTCAATCACATCGACAATTAAAAATTTGGACACGTTGCATTGTGTTCACAATTGGTTTACTTGAATTTCCTCGAAAATTAAATATTTGGAAGTAGTGTCCTAAATCTGGCTGTGACATTGTAACAAATGTGTCTGTCACTACCAGATGTTGGTTTTGCGCTTTGTTAGTATAAGGTTATTTTGAGACGCAAATGCACGAAAGGATCTTGCGTGACATTGTTTTATAAAACCAAAGATGATAATGAAATTTGCAAATGTGGCAGCACTTCACTTCCAATATGGTATACCCCTAGTATTACACTAAACCCCGATTGGATCAAATAACTCCAGTTGCGCCCACAGTCAGCAGTCTGTGGCTACCCTCAGGAATACCCGCTGGGACGAAAAACCATAAACAATAAGATCGAATAACACATTAACGCAATACACCGCGTATAAAGCATACGGAAAAGATCGAAACTCGCAAAGGTCACGTTTAAAGCATATGGCCAAATCAAAGGTCAAAGCAAAGGTGAAATTTGGCTCCAACCTCGTCCCCAGCCCTTCCCACTTTTAGGGAAAAGCGCCCTGGGGACGAGGTTGATTTGGCTCCTCTGCTCCCTGTGGTTATAGTCGTACTGTAACTCTCGAGTTCATGAGGGCACTCAAATGATGTGGAATGATGTTTTTATTTCATCTTTCAACCACAGAATAAAAAATAAGATTCATTCTAACTCACTCCATACATAAAATCTCACACCTACAAGCCTCGCCACATTATGTTGAAACACCCCACTCCCAGACTCGTACCCAGTCGCTATTTATCTGGTAAGAAACAATTTTAGCCGAGGGAATCTGGAGCGAAAACAATTGCGCGGCGCGTGGGGCGTTCTGGGAATTGTTTCTTACCAGATAAATAGTGACTAGGTACGAGTCTGCCCCACTCCCCTCTCAAGTTGAATTCTTAGTTTGCCTTGAATTTCTCGTGTCCAACATCGAGAAGGAGCAAAGGGGAAATAAAAGTAAACTGTTTAAGCAACTGGGACGGGGCTTGTAGCTCGTACAACCCAGAAGAAACAAGTTTAGGTTTCATTACTTTAAGGACGTTCGCGCCCATTGTTAGTGCGCATCCTTACTGCTCACGCTATTCATGCCGCACGCGCACCCCACGTCATGCTGCATCGAGCGCGCGCGCTGAGAATGGAACTGGACAAATATAGAGCTGGAGGCCGCTTCAATAACTTAGGATTTTACTCTCTTGGATGCACGGTGACCCCTGTTGTTCTTTTCATAGATCACTTCCTTTACCGATTCTCTCCATTTTAACAAAAAAAATCTGAACGTGAGGCCTTTTGATTATTTCGCTTTTTCTACTAATTTGCGATCAATTTTTTTCTACGAATGTGGGTGTGCATGACTTACAAGTATCCTTCTGTAAGGCTAATTTTACTCGAAGGAATTACAGCAGCTGCAAAAATTTACTCAATAGACCTACCGTAAAAGCTCTATTAAGCCCCGGGGGCTTATTTAATTTCAGACCTCGAGAAGGGGGGGGGGGGGGGGGCTTATTAGAGAGGGGGGCTTAATAGAGGGGGGCTTTTACGGTATTTGCGTTGAAATCAACACATCGATCTTATCTAGATTTCTCCATTTTACTTTTTTTTTTGCTAATAGCAATGAAGCCGATATCGCTTCACATGACCAAAGCTTCTAGAAACACTACGGTCTTCAATAAGCTTTATCTGCAAAACGAGCACGGTGACCCCCAATTTGTTTTGCCTTTCTGACATGAGTTGGTCATTCTCTAACTGCAGCAAAAGTTTAAAAAAAAATCTGAACGTGGGAAGATTTTGGCGCGAACGTCCTTAAATAGATTATTATTCAATTTAGCCTGGGTACATTCGCCGACTCCCATAAATAAAATTAAAAAAAAAATCGGTAAGAGACTTCCCTTCCTGATTTTTTTTTTTCTGAAGAAATTGAGCGATCTAATTTGTTTTCAAAATTATATTTTACACATGCAGTCCAAAACCTAAAGGTCAGAACAAAAATTATCACACTTTTTGTCATCTAAACAAATGCACACACTTTAAAAAGGTATTTTCGAGAATAAGTTAGTGACAGATGAAGCCCGTTAGGTTAATCGGAGTGATATAGCTATACTACGTGGTATAACTAGTCATTAGGTGTCTTCCTATAGTCTGAGCGCAGCAGAATAGTCATACAGTCACTACCCTCTTCGCTCAATCTCGTTCCCAGGGTCCTCGTTACCCTTGTCCAGCGGTGGAGCGGCCAACAAGGACCTTTGGGATAGAGCGATCCGCCTGACTTGCGCAGTAAGACCGGAAGTCGAAGAATCTTGGCGTCCGTTAGTTGAAACATGGGGTCGAACACATGCGCAGTAGAGCCGGAAGTCCTAGAATCCGGTCATGGCGGATCGCTTTATCCCAGAGGTCCTTGTTGGCCGTTTCACCACTGGACAAGGGTAACGAGGACTCTGGGAGCGAGATTGCTTATCGTTGAAAAATTCGCGCACTTGCAATTGCGTGAAGTCTGGATAAACTCTATCTTTTTTTCCATTTACATCTATCGCTTTTTAAATAAACGTCTGCTAAAAAAATAAATTAGGTTTGATATGTACAAACATTTACATCTAACGGAATCTCGCTTTTCATCCAAAATGGCTTGAAATTGAAAATACTGCCAAACAAAAGCTTTTAACACCAGTTTCGTTACCAAATGCTGAAGAAATCTTTTCTATCACTGTAGTCTTCAATTCGAAAGAATTCACTCCAAAATTGATAATCCACCTTTTTTGACAAAGTGTTTGGCAATTTGATGCTTTTAAAGACAGACAGTCGTTTCAATTTCTTTGACATTTTGGTTGGTATGAAAGATTCCATTTTATTTTAAATTGACACCAGATGCCGGCACCGTGCCAATAGGACCTAGAGGAACTGTCCGGTTTCTGAAAGAAGAAGATATGTAAGGATTAAGAATAACGACAAAGGAAAAAAATCGTAAATTTCAGTGTGTAAAAATATTCAGAAGCAAACAACACCACGTGAAAGTACCACTCAATAGTTTTCATTTGAATGGTCACACACTAGGGTTTCATCCACAGACTTAAAAGTTAGAACCACCTTGTACAGCATAATAAACAGTACCACATTAAAGTACTGCTCAATAGCTTTCATTTGAATGGTCACACATTAGGGTTTCATCCACAAATTAACAGTTAGAACCATTTTAATTGACTCGAAAATTGACTTTGGGTTTTCAGTTAGTCATAGCACAAGCAATACAGATTGCATACATGTATTATAAAAGGTAATTACAGGGAATAACCTTGATATCTCACCTCGCACATGGAGACATATCATAATAGCCGCTCTCCATGAGAACGTTTTCAATTATATTCTGCAACAAAATAAACACTTTACATGTAGATCGACAATATGCAGCGTTATAATCCATCAAAATTTTTTCTCGCGCGCGATTGGTCTAAACACGTCACGTGACGCAGCCAAAACTGGGGAATATCCGGGTGATATTCCCCAAGTGATATTCCCCAGTTTTGAAAATTTGCGTTTCACGTTCGCATGTTCAGTTTTCGTCTCAAATAAATTGCTAAATTAAATAGGACTGATTGTTTTGAACGCCAACAGAATTATTTTGATGTTTAACAGCTTGGCCGACCGAGATCTTCCACGGCAAACAGAGCGGCCTTGTGAAAAAATATTTGAAGGATAATAACTACAATAGCCTCCATTTGGCTTCAAAAATATACTCGGATATTTGTCCGCGGACATTATCTGTTCCGAGAAGCGAACAGTTTTCCGAGAGCGAATATTTTTGAAGCCAAATGGAGGCTATTGTTTATATACTACACACTAAAATGTCGAATAAAATACTTCTTATTCTTATTGTATCGTGTTTGTGCGAAACTTATTAATGTATTGGACACTGCCTACTAATGACTGTACCGTTTTTGCTGAACTCTTGATTGGAAATATTCATATTAGTTATAGGAAATAAACAACATTTTATGTAAAAAATCAAACACGAGACACAGTGTTTCATCGCATTTCCAAACTCCGAGAAGAGAGTTGAAAATACGACGCGTAGCGGATATTTTTGTCGAAATTCGAGGTGTTTGGAAATCAGATGAAACACCGTCTCAAGTGTTTGATATATGTTCTCAATCGTAACAAAAACTAAGGAGTAAACGGAGAAATAAAATCGAAATAAATAACGAGTTTGAGTTAAATCAAGAACATTCTCACCAACCTGCATCATCTCATAAGTAATTCCAATTTCCTGACCGTCGGCAGATTCCAGATTTACCCCGCTCACTAACAAAACACAAATAACAATTGAAAGTTGGAAACAAAATATGATTGTAGAGTCTAAGCTATGTCATAAAGGTAAATTAAAGCCTCTCCACCCACCCCTCCCTCCATCGACTTACCTAACTTGTCAGCGGTATCCTGCTGATGATGCAGGAACGTAGGATCTCCGAAGCCGAATTTAAGGTCGATTACTTCTCTTGAGCCCTCGATCACCTGTCATGCAAACACATCAACAAATCAATGCGTTGCGTCGCAGGAGAGAGATAAGGAAAAAATAATAATTACACGCATATTCTTCCGTTTACCAAGGAAAGCGATTTGGATTGTAATGATTTGCTTTGGCAAAGGTAGCCTACACGCGTTCGGATAGTGGGGTTGCGACGCGAAAAGACGCGCGAAGAGCGGAGAGTGAATAAAGGGCGAGGGGATTCTTAGCGCGTCTTTTCGCGTCGCTCCCCCATTATCCCAACGCCTGGAATATCCTCCGTTTTGAACTTAAGCACTCTTGGAAGTAGCCTCCTACGCAAATTGCATGACGAGCCCAAAGAGCGTGTGCGTAGGTGGCTATCTTGGAAGTGAAAGGGTTAACGATAGCCTACATGTATGTAAACAGGACAAACAGTGATAATTCTTACCTTTTTGACTTCGCTTTTGAGATTGACGAAAGAGCTGTTTTGTGGAGCAAACAAAGCTCTCTTGAATTGTTCTACAATTCTTCTTTGTGGATTGGGCGATAGCGTTGGGGGTAACTAAAACAACAAGGAAATCGTCATCAGACAAGGCATGAAGACCTAATGCGGGGTTAGCCGCCTTCCATCGCGCCCCGCTTGCAGCGAGAAAGGTCTCGCGAGACGTTGCAAGCGGTGCGCGATGGAAGGCGGCTGTATTCGAAAACTAGGTTCAAACCATTTACTATAATAATACAAAGTAGAGTGAGAGTAGAATGGAAAATCACCCTCCACCCACACACCTGCGTTATGAAGATTATCTTGTGAAGTTGATTGAGGATTTGTGAGATGGGATCGATTATTTGACGAACTTTGCGAGGAGATATACTGAGAGTTGCTGCAGCAGTGGCTGGATAATAATAAAATAAAAAGCATCAATCAAAACGAGCTAATTGCATTTGCAAGAAAGAATAACAAGACCAACAAAAAATAACAGAGGAAAGGTAAAGGAACGTACCGTGCAACTCCGATAAATACTAAGCTCTGTATGCTCCTCTCCCCCCCACCCACCTGAATAATAAGCCCCGAAAATAAGCTCCAAATCTCAGACGCAAAATTCCTTTGATAATAAGCCCATGGCCTTAGCTCCTAAAAATTATAAGCCCCTATTGTAGAACTTGTTTTGTATTTTATGTCGCTACAGTAAGCTCAGAGACTTGTCCACTGTTGACCACTGTAGAATCTGTTCTATTTCATATCGTTATGTTAAGAGAGTGTTACAATGCAGTATTTTTGTATGTACCTAAAAATCGTCAGATGCATAGAATTCTTCCATTCCAAATATATGCCCAAACATTTTTGAAACGCAAAATTCCCTCGGCTAATAAGCCCCACCGATAATAACCCCCTCCAAAATAAGCCAACTAAAATAACCTTTTAAACACATATAAGCCCAGGGGTTTATTATCGACATTTTACGATATCTTCAAACGAACAGCTCAAATAATACTTACGAGGTCTTGCTTTTAACTGTCCGCTAGTTTGTCGTCTGTACATTTCCACTGAGGAGCTAAAATTGGACAACAGGAAGGAATATCAACATCTGAATTCTCATCACGGTATTCAATACAAAGTCAATCGTACAGGTTAGAAGAATTAACCTCAACATGAAATAAGATAAGGGTGGGGAGGGTAGGGGATGGTGGGTTGGGTGGGAAGGAGAAGAGTCTCCTCCTCTTTGTCACGGTGTCAAAACTCAAAGCATGATGGTATTGTTTGCTTTCCAAGCCTATCGCGAGCCGACAGGAAACGAAGTCTACGCATAAAGAAAGCGTAACTTATCTGGCCGCACTCGGAAGCCGATAGGAAAACGATGTGTTCACGACAATTAATCGTCACTAATCGGCTCGTACACGGGATTTAGTTCCTCTTGGAGTCGCGCACAACTCTCAAAATCTCTTTCGTTCAACGAAATTAAGGCCAAGGTTAAGGAAGGGTTACAGTACACTGCACTATATTCCGAGTAGCTTTTTGCCTCTGAAAAGTTTTGCAACAGGCCTCGTTTTGAAACAGAGGCAAAAGGCAGCTCGGAAGTGGTCAATATCCCAGCATGCAACACCAACCTGCTCTGCGTTCTTCTGGATGTAGATTCACTTATCCCAGAAGCAGAAATCCCGGATGAAGTCACGCCATGTGTCACGGTACTCGTGTTCGCACCATTCGACGTCCCAGCTTTACTGCTGACCGCAAAATCAACATGCAGTGGTCTCCGCGCGCCCTTGCGTGGCCCCGGGGGCTTGGGCACCGTGAATACATGAGAATTAGACGTGGAAGAATTAGCGCTCGTCTTCTCGACAATAGTTCTTCCATTTTGCGTTTTTTCCGTGGCTGTTCTACCGCTCGGCGAGGGCTTCTCTTTATTGTCTTTACCACTACTCGAGGATTTCTCAACGCTTCCTTTACTAGTTGATTTATCCGTGACTGGCTTTAGAGTTCGTTGCCGTCGCGACAAGCCTGGTGACGAGTTACTTTCATGCTTCGAACCGCCATTATTATTATTTTGTTCCGGTGATCTCGTACTGGAGCCCAGGCCTCCGTTCGCTTGAACATCCCCACCAATATCTATCCCAGAGTCCACCTGGGGTGCAGGCTCCGTCTCGCCGTTTTTATGAACACCGTTCTTGTTTGAATCAGCTAAAGCACTCGCCGCTTCGAACACGGTGTCACTGCCTTCAGGGATGTCCACGGTCCTGAAGCCAGCGGCTCCTCCACTACTTGAAAGGTTCACAAGTTTGTCGTAGCGTTCTTGTGAAGCCCAGAAGAGGCGATGGTAGTTCTGCATGTTGCGAGTTGCCTCGATGTAATGTCTGAAAAACAAGACAAACGTTAACATCACATCATGCAAACGACTGCTCAACCAATCAGAGCGCGCGTTATATGTTCAAAATTTTACAACTAGCCAATGAAATGCCACGTACCGTTGTGTTCGTTTTCTTTCCCTCTCTAGTTTCTTTTCCAAGCTGATCTCGTGGGATCGTAATTTGTCCACATAAAGCAGCATGATTTCACTGATGTTAGCAGCAACCTGAGACAAAGAGACCGAGTTGAAATTATTTACTCCACGCTCAAAAGGAATCGCGGTATTGGAATAAAACAGGCGATTACAGCATTAGCGTACCTGGACAATATCCGGTCTTCCATCAGGGTTCGGTGACAGGCATCTAAACGAAGATATTTCAACATCATAAGGAACAGAAATAATGGTAAAACGTAACAGTTCTAATCAACCAACTGGACTGGTTGGAGACATTTTTCGCTATCTCAAGAAAACATTTTACTCTTAAATGTTATAACTTCACCACTGACCATTAGCTGTTCCATTGAAATACTGTGCGTCCAACGTTTCAATCCCCCCCCCCCCCCCCCCCCCCCCCGCTCTCACCACCAAGATACTAGCAACAACAAAGACCAATAGTTTGAATGAAGATCCACCAACATTGGTGAAAATATAACTTCTTAAACCTTTTTTAAAAGTATCTACTGTGAAACTAGAAGGTAGAACTTTTTTCAAGTGACAGTAATTCAAAGTAGAGAAAAACACAAAAAAAGACTCTATCTTTAGAAATGCACAGCGAAGGACACTTACTCTATCGCAGCGAGTCCAGCCTACTCACCTTTGTACCGTCTCTGATAGCTTGTCGGAGTAATGTCCAGGAGGAATGGGCTCATACTGAGCTTCTACGATCTGCACACGAAAGAACAAACACAGTATAACCCCAAGAGAAAGGTATTGTATTCACTCGAATAAACCCGCGGAGCGTCGGTACCTTAGACTGGGGGCGGTATTCAAGGGAGGCGTTTAAACGTGATGGGGCGTTTATTTTGGGGTGTAAATTTTGGAATTGAAAATACCTTGTTCATTACTGTAACTAAATACTATAACCGGGACCAATTAGACAACGAAAGCCAAACCGCGTTACAGAATAGAAACAAAGAATTCCACTGAACTTCAGTTGTTTGACCCAATCAGTTTTCAGTGCAATACAATTATTTATTGTGCTCTACAATACACGATTGCTTTTCATTGTCTAAGTGGCTCCAGTTCCCGGTTACAATAATCGCACGGTATTGTCGTGACATGGCTATCGGTGACACGATTGAGTGTCGTAAAACCAAAACCAAAGCAATTACTATGGCCAATCACAGCAATCGTACATGTAAAAAACGCAAAGAGCAAATGAGAACTTGAAGCAAATACACGTAGCCGGCGCCAAGCGCGGGAAAACGCGTGTGACCAAGTCGCGACTGGTTTTAGTTTTACATTTGATTGGTTGAGCAGGTGGCGCGAGTTTTTTAAACCAATCAGCGCGTAGTAAAGCAAAACCAAAGAAATTCCGAATGACTTTCGACACTCAGTTGAAAACTGCTCTAGTGTATCGTGACATAGCTATTTTAATCCCAGTATCAACTTGATAGAATAATACACATTTCTCAACGTACCTTGGTAGCTAGAGCTAGCATGTTAGATGAATAAAATGGCGGTTGAAGAGTTGCCATTTGATAGAGAATACAGCCTGACGCCCAAACGTCTGCTTTCTCGCCATAAGGCTGGCTTTGCAAAACTTCAGGACTGAAAGAAAAGAAAAAACATGGGCACATGGTTCGTTTATTCAACCTTTGAAACACAAGTAAAGCCCGGCAATTGACGAGAACAAGAGTCGCTGAGAGTTGGAAGGATGAGAGTTGCACGAGAGTTTTCTTCAACTTTCACCAGCCCGGCCAAATGAGAGAAAACTCTCGACGACTTTCAAGAAACATTTGTGCAGGTTCAAATTCGATGAGAGCGCATAAGAGTCGCCCAGAGCGCATGAGAGTTTCAGGCCAAACGAGAGTGAGAATTTGAACTCTTAAATCAACTCTATTTCTCGTTTGGCCAGGGCTCGAGACAATGTAAGCTTCTCACTGCAATTGAGCTTCTCAAAACAAAGTCTAGCAAAAGATCTTCACGTACCATGAATATAATATTGTTCCAACCATCGAGGTCATTTTACTTGCATCTGGGTTTTTCTGCTTTGCTAAACCAAATCAGCTGCAGAGAGAAAACACAAAAAACAATGAATCATCTGTGCTCTCCAAGAGACGTCTGAAGACAAAGAAGAGACTTAAGTGAAAATCATATACTGGCCGCTTACGAGAATGTGTAAATACAGAGTTTGTATGAGCTAGAGTTCAAACGGGGTTTTGTCAAAGCAGCCGTAAGTAGAGCTGTCTGCTTACGAGAGTGTCCGCTCAGAGCTTCGACTGTAGATTGAATAAACAACAACAACAGTAAATAGCTTACTTATGGTGACTTTATCGTTTTCTCCCAGCATGATGTTGTTTGGAGTAAGGTCTCTGTGGACGATGTGTTTCTCCTTGTGAATGTAGCGTAATCCTAACACAATCTGAAGCAAACAGATCAGAAAGAAATAGCGTTTAATATTATTACGCACGCACGCACGGAACAAAAGAAGAAATCAAAAGGTACACACGAGGGAACGTGTCTCTGCATGTAGCTGTTCACACGAGGGGACTGGCTGCAGAGACTTGTACCAAGACTGTGTTTAGGAGACAAGTCCCTACAAGTCCCTTGTACATACAAACGGGGGACTAGTTGCAGAGACAGTCCGATTTGGTCTTTGATTGGTTTATTTTCTTATTCGGTCGTAGAGACTAGTCCTACGAACAGTGCACACGAGAGGACTTCTCCCCGGGACTGTTCCCTTTATTCAAACCAGTTTGAATTCATGGTGCCCGCGACTAGATATTCGGACGAAAATGGGTAGTTCACACAAAGGAACTTGTCGCAAGGAATAGTCCCGGGGACAAGCCCCTCGTGTGTACCGATCTTTAAATATGCTCAGGGGAAAAATATCAAGGTCTGAATCAATGTACCTGTATAAAAATATGCCATATTCTTTCTTCAGAAAATCTTGTTCCTTTTTCCTTCAAGGAATTAAAATGTTCTCCAAGAGGAGCTCCTTCAACTAATTCCATAATGACGTAGAGTTTGTCCTCTGCAACAACACGAAGACAACAATAAATGGTCAGTGCATTTGTGCAAGAAACAACGGCAAGGTGTGACGGTTATTAACGTGGAAAAGTGTTCAAATGCTGAAGCGTCTCTCTCTATCTTTTCCTTGGTGACATTGTATAGTTCATTTTGTCCAAAAAACGTCTCTATGTGCACATGCAGAATTATTAAATGCACATGCAGAATTATTAAACAGCAGATCTTGACTGTAATGCGAGAAAGTAGAAAAAACCAAACAACTGAATACAGGATCACTCACTTTCTTGAAAAGCCTTGTGGTACTTGACGACATTTGGATGTCTTAGCTGAAAGAAAAGGAAAATAATCAAGTACACACCCAACCACAGTGAAAGCTGAGTTCAAACTCCCATTGTCATTTGACTGCCAACTCTCAAACGCTTTCAACTTTTTCAAATTACACGAGAGTCGTCAAGAGTTTTCGCCTGTTTTTTCGCCAGATGATGTCAACTCTGGTGTACTCTCAGCTCGTTTGATGATAGTCGCTGATGATAGTCGATGAGAGTGGAGAACAACTCTTGTACACCTTACATCCCTCAACTCTTGTTTGTTCCCAGTTTAAAGCCCCAAATAGTGATTGGTTCATTTGGGTCAATGCTAAGAATTTAAAGTAGCTATGTCACGATATTTTAAGTCATTTTTTGTGATGAGCAAAATCACCTTAAAATAATAGTTCATATAGTTCATTAAAGTAGATAAACACCAAATAGGTAATAAGAAACCAAACGGGAACAGGGATAGTTGAGGATGGAGAAGATTAAGACGGATTACGAACGACGAACTCATTGACAAATTTAGACTAACTTTTGCAAGAAGCACAGTGACGTTACTGATGTACAGCACACAGCGGTCAAACGCAAAATTGCGCGCCACTTCCGGTTTTCGCGGCCTTGACTTTTCCATGAGTTTGAAGCGTAATGGCCGCGAAGTTTGTAAGAAACGTTATAGAACATGCAATGGTAAACCAAAATACGAGCTGAGACACTTTTTGGATAACAATTATTACATTATCTATGCATACTCCGAGTATAAAGCTTAAGTTTTCAGTAAATTTCTTAAGTTTGAGCTTTAAAGCGGACGACTTCGCAATTTTAGACATTTGACTGCAAAGTTTTGGCGGGAACTGCGCGCGCGCAGTACGTTTGACCGCTGTGTGGATGTACAGTGGCTCCTTTAAAATCTTACCTGTTCTTTCATGATAGTCGTTTCATTGACTATTTCACCGACGCTCTTTCCTCTGTCTTTGGCCGTCTTACCAAGAGTAGGATTATGCACCGACATCTAAAACAAGTGAAAAACACAATCATTGGCTGGATTTTGAAAAGAAATTAAAAAAAAAAGAAATTAAAACTTGATTTCATTGATAACTATTAACATCTCTTACTGCTTGCTTAGAATATTAAATTATAGAATTTTAGCTTTGCTGCTTGCTATCTTAATGTTATTAATGCTATGTGTGTGTATGTGCGTATGTGTGCTAGTGTGTGTATACATGTTTATTTTGGTGCTTTCCTGTCTGTCCATTTATTCCTTATCAATACTTAATAAATAACTGGCTGCCTGGCTCGTCTAGCCCCTATGGTTATTTCAGGCAGCCAGTACTCTACTATTATAATAATAAAAAATTGTAAATTGTAATTTTTTGAGAGAGTACAAATAAAAATGTTGTTGTTGTTGTTTGAACTCCAGAGTGGACGCGTGTAAATTTGAAAGCCGCAATAAATGCTCACAGATGTAGCGATACAGATATATCAAGTCAAGTACACTGTCTTCTCTTTCATAAATGTAAAGAACATAACAGTTTACTTAAGCGGCCATACCTCTTTCATCGCAAGATAGCTTTGACCAGCATGCTTCTTTCTGACCTGGAAATGAAAATGAATACAGACACAGACAGAATCAAACAAAGCTTGCAAATGTATCAAGTAATATATCATACACGAGAGACTGTTTCATCCGATTTCCAAACACCGAGAACGACAGGTAGCGGAGTGTTTTTGACAAATTCGAGGTGTTTGGAAATCGCTTCAAACACTTTCTCGAGTGTTTGATATATCTTCTCAATCGTAACAAAAACTAATACGGAGACTGAGTAAAATCGTAAAAATATGCCATAGCTATGATTTCCTTTGTTGAGAATGTACAGTAGTGGTAGTGTATTTATATAGCACATTTTCTAGTCTTCAAATGCGCTTCACAATCCACCGTAGGAAAAAAGATGGCGGCAGTACATTTTACCACAATTCCTTGCGAACCTAACACAGCCAATAGGCACATCTGAAAGCCATATTTTTGCGAAATTCGTCCCTGTACTAACAACATTATGTATGCTAGGTTTGAAGTTTTTAGAACTTTTCTGTGCGTTTTTATGAGCGTTTTTAGGGTTTTCGTGCGCTAAGAATTGTAGGTAAATGTACCAGTCGCCATCTTTATTCTTACGGTGGATTCAACTCAGGGTCAGCATGTTAAGGCGCCTATGGCAGCCACTATCAGTCCATCAGTTCTAAATCTCACCCCACCCACCCAACCCTGTGAGAACAAATGATGCTACAATTGGATTTCTATCTCACCTTAAATACACTCCCAAATGCACCTGATCCCAGAAGTTCTAGTACTTCATACGAGCCGACGGAATGACTGGGAGCTTTGTTCTGATTGGTCGCCAAAATGTTGTTCTTAATCACTGAGATGTCCTCCTCCTTGAAGGTGAAAAAGAAAAAAATGTAATATAATGCGCACTCTGGTTGTGCAGTCGTTTTGCACGAGACGATGTAAACACGGTTATGACGTATCATCGCATTTTGTTGGCTTTATTTTATCAAAGAAATAGAAAACGGCCGCTTTTTCCTTACATAGCGTGAGGTTTACACAAGAGAAAGTCTCGAAAGTACTTACTTACGCGCCGCGTAATTGACGCCCATAAGCGCCGAGTAATTTACGTACCTCGTGATGCGTACTTGACGCTCCTACGTGCCGCGCAGTTGACCCCCCTACGCGCCGAGTTAGTAACGCCCCAAACTTGACGCCTGCAAACTTTCGAATTTTCCCAACCTTTCTCTCATGTTTGCATCAGCCTATGTAAACGCGCGCGCAAATTTCTAGTTCTTAAATGAAACTGAATGAGATTTTACCACTGACTAAATATAACACTCAGGCTCTCGGAAACTTACCGTCAAAGTGGAAATCTTGTCAACAAGAGCTTTGTAGGCGTTCAATTCCCTGATGTAATGTCCAACGTCAATAAACTTCTCAAACAGGTCAGGCGGAAACAACCTGCAAATTAAAAGACCAGATATCAACATACAGATTCTCACCACTGGTGTTCATACGTTCCTTACAGTACCTGCTGGGAGAATTTGTTTCAGAATATCAAGGATAACTGACTAATGGGTCCTCATTAGTCGACTCAACAAGCATTCTACATTTCCATGTAAACGCGCATTCCATTTTCTATTGATTATCTCACCTCTTAAAGAGCTGGCGATTTCGCTCCATACTGAAAAGAAACCTGCAGAAAAACAAAACAAAACAAAACAGTTACACGTGAAGAAGAGTATTATTAAAGGTACTCGGATCTTAACGTCTCTGATGACTGAAAACCAGACTAACCTCAAAGCCCTGAAGGCGCTTTTCTGCAAAGAGAAACAGAAAGAAACACAAGTCAATTTAGAGTAACTTTTAAAGTGGATGGAAGCATTGCGTGTTCCAGTTCTAAGGATCAGAGGGGCTAGTCCAGTTCTGGCCCTCTCTCTGTCACGCAACGCTAGCCAGATAGCTCATCAGTGCCAATGCTTACAACTCTGGTTTCTGTAGCATGAAGCAACGAGGAGTATTGCTACTCCCCCTGGATGGGATGCTAGTCCATGGCAGGCAGTGGCGAATCCAGGGGGAGAGTCGGGGGTATACGGACCCCCTATCAGACCTGAGGATTTTTTTGCCTTCACCATTATCCTAAACATCTCCAGGATCCACCGAAAGGCACTTTTCAGAGCCTGAAATCTCAAAATTTTCTGGGGAGACCCCACAAATACCCCCAATTGTAGGGGAGCGCCCCCATCCGTGCCCCCTCCCATGCCTACCCCCAAACACGGCTACGACGTGTGATAGGCGCTCCGCACTCCTAGATCCGCCCCTGGCAGGTTATCCCCAGCATTTTTGTCAGGTTTCCCTAACAGCTCGCCGGTGCACATTTATACTCCTGGATGGAGAGAGGCACTTGTCTTGCCCAAGAACACAACCCAGTGATCCCAGCCAACGCTCAAAGCAGGTCGCGAGATAAGCAAATGAAAATTCCCAAACCTACCTGCAAATGTTCTACAGTAGCAGCCTCATCAGAAGATGATGATTCTTGCGGAAGAATCAGTAAACCCAGCAGATAAATACCATTCGACTAAAAACAAAGGAAAGGAATGGTGAAAATATTTCTAAGCAACTTTTAAGATAAAAACATGTGAAATTCAGGTAATGTACTACATACATGCATGTTACAATACACCTTAATTTATGCATTGCAAGGCTCCTTTACATCTTAGCAAAATTAGTTCCCCTGGCAATGACAAGCTTGCCTACGTATTCATTTATATTGCCACAACTTTAGAGTCTACTGATTGCTTCTACGAAAGGTAATCAATAACTAGGTCTGCAATGCGTACATATAAGTGTGTTACTTAAGTTTAATTAGTATGTGTCCCAAGTCAAATGCATCAAATGAAACTGATACAGAAACCAAAATGCTCTCATGGTATAGTTATATGATGCCGACAATTCTAGAGAAGGAATTGCTTAATACAAGATACTGTAGCAGACACGTGTGAATTGCATACCACTGGAAATAGACCAATTTTCGATATATTTAAAAATTCTAACTTGGCTCCAGGCTTAGGGGAATAAAACAAAAGAAATCACTTCGAGGTTGAGCCCTAATAAATTTCTTTTGTTTTATTCCCCTAAGCCTTGGAGCCAAGTTAAAATAATTTTAATACATGTATATCGAAATTGGACTATTAGATAACATTAAACTGGGTTGTTTTGAAAGATGATCTTCTAATCACACAGCTTAATAACAATCCGCCAACCTGTACGATTTGCTGTCCATTAGTGTCATTGACAACAAGTTCAGTCAGCGCAGAGCACACAGCTAAAGACAAATAAACATCATGAGCAGTTAATCATGATTGTAACAGTAACTCCCTCTCAAGTGGACAGCGCTAGGACCATGCAAATCCTTTGAGAGGTGTACACGTGTATGCCTTGGAGAGATATATGAACATTTTGTAGAAGAAGTTGATATGTTATTCAATGATGTTTCCAACTCACCAATTTTCAAAGGCATCGTTTCTTCTCCGGGCTCGGCTTCTGTCTGCTAAAATAATAAAAATATAACAGTTAATTATCAATCTATATTATGTACATGTTAACCACCATATCAATTTTTTCTACATTATTAAGAAAAATACCTAGTAGTTAGAAAAATTACATGCTCGAATACAAATAATATCCACTGAAAGATAAGCAAGAATTTGTTGCAGTTGGTATTATTTATTTAACATTATGGTAATTTTACACTAAAATTACAGCTTTAAGTTCCCATGTACCTCAGCATTGATGGATGCTTTTGAACCAGTGTCTGAACAAAGGTATAACGTATCACTGCTTGGCTTGCGATCCCTACAGTGAACAAAGGCGTGCTCAGTGTTACAATGAGAAGTTCACAATTACATGTACGACAAAATATTTATGACATCTAAAGAAAGTAAACAAGTTACTGTGACAAGACAATGGGATTGCAAACTGCTTACTGCAGGAGAGCCAGTAGAAGGGGAATTCCACCGAGAACTCTGATGTCATTGCTAGCGTCAGGATCTTCTGCCAGTTGTACAATAATCCACACCTTTATTGCATAAAAAAGAAATGGCAACATTCATTATTATGTACATGTACAGTAATGGAGATTTGCATGATGGCGTCATTTGACTAATTCCTTTTTCTCATGCTAATTAGAGCCATTGTTATTTAAACCCCAATGGGATTTAAAATTTAAATAATAAAGGAAAAACGAAGTCAATTCTGGTAGTTGTAGTCAAATGATGACATCGTGCAAGTGTGCTATTATACAGTACATGTACATGTAGCAGTGTTACCAAGTTATTGGTTAATAATTAATGTTTTATAATAAAACATATATTAATATTTGTTGCACCTAACACAGGGTTTTGCTTCTAAAACTGAGCTGTCATGGGAGAATTGAAATCAGAAGCAAATGGAATTGTTCAAAGGTTGCAATAGAGCGGTGTTCAAGTAATCTCGGAAGTAATTCAGAATTGCTTTAGTTTTGCTTGAAATAGTACGCTCTATGATTGGTCTAAAAACTTGCGCCACATATTCAACCAATCAGATGCAAAACCAAAACCACTCATGACTTCGTTTTCCTGCGCTTGGCGCCGGTTACAATATTATTGTATTTGCTTTGAGTTCTCATTAGTTCATTTTGTTGTTTACGTTTGTTGTGATTGGCCACTGCAGTTGCTTTGGTTTTGGTTTTGGTATTATGGCACTCAATTGATCCACTCTAACCACCTCCAGGAACGAAGATCCTGGATAGTGTACAAGCAAACTTACCACATTCCACAACAGCTTGAGATTGTCACAGTGTAGTAAGCTGAAAAAAAAACATGAACAAGATCTTAGAGGACCCCTCTGTAAATCACCCAGTGAAGTTGCATCCTCATAAAGATTATTATTATTATTATTATCTTGAGTTCAACAGAAATTCCATTACCAAAAAGTATTTCACAGTTCCACTGAAAACCTACTACTAGATATAATTTTTGAATTCTGATGTTTCCATTCTATGATAAAAAGCCAGAACGTGATTGGGAGCAGGCCATTAGTGAGTAACTAATACTAGCACGTACTGTTCGAGAAACATATTAGAGAGCTTAAGCACAGACGTTTTTCGCGTTTTTGAGACGGACGGCAAAAGGAACGCGAATGTTATTGTTCGTGGCGCGCTTTCACCTCCACCAATGAGTTGGAAAGCCCTCGTTTTAGTATTTACAATGGACGTTACAGACGAAAAGTCGATAATCCCGCGCAAAGAAGAGAACATTCGACTTCCGGTTCCGTCCGTGGCTCAAAAACGTCCGTGCTTAAGCTCTCTATTATGTCAGTCAGTGACACACATAGCAGTGCCTCCTCGCGTTTTTCTCGCAGGAGGTGATTTCCACACGCGTGAAGCGCGTGGAAAATCACCTCCCGCGAGAAGACGCGACGCGAGGAGGAGGCGAGAAAAATGAGGGACTGCTCGTAGTCTAGTGACACACAAGCTTTTAGCCAGAAGGACGTCCAGGTGTCCTGTGGATGCCCAATCCTGGGGCATTATGAGGGAACGTGCCTCCAGGACGCCGACTTTTCAAATTCTGGCTAAAAGCCTGGTGACACATCAAGCTACTTGGAAAAAGAATTCTGAGTTCTCCCAACAGGAGTCGAACCATTGACCTTCTGCATGCACGATCTGTGAGACGCTCTACCACTGAGCTACAGGAGACTCAGGGGAGCTTAGCTCTTTCTAATACAAGTTGTTTGTTTTACATCTAACATTCATATAATACATACAATCTACATACATGTACAAGCACTCAAAAATAAATTATTATATACATGTAAAGCAACTCTCACCTCAGACAAATTGGAATTCCATCAAAGATCTTGACTTGCTCTCTGATACTGCTGTCAGCGCACAATATTCTAAGCAGTCCAGCTGCCAAACTGAAACACGTATGCGCACATTAGATGCATGCAAAGATTCGTAACAGATCACAATGAGTGTCTATACTAAAACACGATAAGCCTTACACCCGGGAGGTGGGGAGACTTCCATATAAAAGTAATGGGGGTGATCGTCGGAATTTTGGAAAAGAGGTTAGGTACGGGTCGCACTACAGCCAATTTTGTTTACATAAAAAATTTTGTAATTTTGGCGAGGAAAAATTTGCAAAAAATTCGCAAGTGCCAAATTTTCGTGGTGGTCGCACTCAAACCAAGATGTGTTTTCCTAAACTCTCCTGATTGATGTAAATGTAAACTTAAACGGCTTGGGACCAGGTTTCGTACTTCGCTTTCTTGGTTTTCGTCGTTTCGTTGTAGACTTGCCACTAGTCGTCTTCTTTGAGCGAAACCGGGCGACGCGCGACAACGATCGAGGACACGTCGCGAGAGGAAACCAAAACCAACGAAAGGGAAAAATAATATTGGAAAGGGATTTAGAAAGTCTACGTTTTTTGCTGCTGGCTTCAATTGCAATCGAAGGAGATTGTTTTGAACTTGAGACGAATTGTTCTCCAAATTGCCGCCGGTAAATTTGGTTTCGATCAGACCCAGTGTATTCATAGACATTCGCGGCGTAATATCGATATTCATTTTCTTCGTTTTCCGGTCGAAATAATTATTAAAAGAGTCAGATGAACCAGGTAAAAAATTATTTTGTCCCGTAATTGCACGCGCTAAACTAGCAAATCTTAATTATCAAAACATAGCATCTTGCGTGAATGACAGTTTAATGGCTAAAACGGGCTAAAATAACAAAATTGTGTGATTTTCAAAAATTTGGTCGCCTCCAGGGCAACACTTCGGCTTCTTTGAAGATTGGCGAAAATTTGGCAATTCGCAAAAAAATTGGCAAAAAATTGAAACTGGGGGTCGCACTGTATTTTACGATTTTTACGTTACATGTTGACAGATTTGACACTTGAATAAACAAAATTGGTCAAAATTGGCTGTAGTGCGACCCGTACCTTACCTAAAAGGTACCAAAATCTTGTTTTGTGGCTGTGGCTCAAATTCATTTTCACCCCTAAGAGGTACAAATACTAAGACAAAACTAGTACATATTTTTTCCGGCTTACAAAAGTAGAACCTATTAGAACCTATTAGCACCTATTGAAACCGATCAGAACCTATTAGAACCAATGAGAACCTATTAGAACCTATCAGAACCTATTGAAACCGATCAGAACCTATTAGAACCTATCAGAACCTATCAGAACCTATCAGAACCTATTAGAACCTATCAGAACCTATTAGAACCTATCAGAACCTATCAGAACCTATTAGAACCTATCAGAACCTATCAGAACCTATTAGAACCTATCCGAACCTATCAGAACCTATCAGAACCTATCAGAACCTATCAGAACCTATCAGAACCTATCAGAACCTATCAGAACCTATCAGAACCTATTAGAACCTATTAGAACCTATCAGAACCTATTAGAACCTATTAGAACCTATCAGAACCTATCAGAACCTATTAGAACCTATCAGAACCTATTAGAACCTATCAGAACCTATCAGAACCTATCAGAACCTATCAGAACCTATTAGAACCTATCAGAACCTATCAGAACCTATCAGAACCTATCAGAACCTATTAGAACCTATCAGAACCTATCAGAAACTATTAGAACCTATCAGAACCTATCAAAACCTATCAGAACCTATCAGAACCTATTAGAACCTATTAGAACCTATCAGAACCTATCAGAACCTATCAGAACCTATTAGAACCTATCAGAACCTATTAGAACCTATCAGAACCTATCAGAACCTATCAGAACCTATCAGAACCTATCAGAACCTATCAGAACCTATCAAAACCTATCAGAACCTATTAGAACCTATGAGAACTTATTAGAATCTATTAGAACCTATCAGAACCTATTAGAACCTATCAGAACCTATTAGAACCTATCAGAACCTATGAGAACCTATGAGAACCTATCAGAACCTATCAAAACCTATCAGAACCTATCAGAACCTATCAGAACCTATTAGAACCTATGAGAACTTATTAGAACCTATTAGAACCTATCAGAACCTATCAGAACCTATTAGAACCTATCAGAACCTATTAGAACCTATCAGAACCTCTTAGAACCTATCAGAACCTATCAGAACCTATTAGAACCTATCGGAACCTATCAGAACCTATCAGAACCTATTAGAACCTATTAGAACCTATCAGAACCTATCAGAACCTATCAGAACCTATTAGAACCTATCGGAACCTATCAGAACCTATCAGAACCTATTAGAACCTATGAGAACTTATTAGAATCTATTAGAACCTATCAGAACCTATTAGAACCTATCAGAACCTATTAGAACCTATCAGAACCTATGAGAACCTATCAGAACCTATCAGAACCTATCAAAACCTATCAGAACCTATCAGAACCTATCAGAACCTATTAGAACCTATGAGAACTTATTAGAACCTATTAGAACCTATCAGAACCTATTAGAACCTATCAGAACCTATTAGAACCTATCAGAACCTCTTAGAACCTATCAGAACCTATTAGAACCTATCAGAACCTATCAGAACCTATCAGAACCTATTAGAACCTATCAGAACCTATTAGAACCTATCAGAACCTATTAGAACCTATTAGAACCTATTAGAACCTACTAGAACCTACTAGAACCTATCAGAACCTATTAGAACCTATCAGAACCTATCAGAACCTATCAGAACCTATTAGAACCTATTAGAACCTATCAGAACCTATCACAACCTATCAGAACCTATTAGAACCTATCAGAACCTATTAGAACCTATCAGAACCTATCAGAAACTATTAGAACCTATCAGAACCTATCAAAACCTATCAGAACCTATCAGAACCTATTAGAACCTATTAGAACCTATCAGAACCTATCAGAACCTATCAGAACCTATTAGAACCTATCAGAACCTATTAGAACCTATCAGAACCTATCAGAACCTATCAGAACCTATCAGAACCTATCAGAACCTATCAGAACCTATCAGAACCTATCAAAACCTATCAGAACCTATCAGAACCTATTAGAACCTATGAGAACTTATTAGAATCTATTAGAACCTATCAGAACCTATCAGAACCTATTAGAACCTATTAGAACCTATCAGAACCTATCAGAACCTATCAGAACCTATTAGAACCTATCAGAACCTATTAGAACCTATCAGAACCTATCAGAACCTATCAGAACCTATTAGAACCTATCAGAACCTATTAGAACCTATCAGAACCTATTAGAACCTATCAGAACCTATCAAAACCTATCAGAACCTATCAGAACCTATCAGAACTTATTAGAACCTATCAGAACCTATCAGAACCTATTAGAACCTATTAGAACCTATCAGAACCTATTAGAATCTATCAGAACCTATCAGAACCTATCAGAACCTATTAGAACCTATCAGAACCTATCAGAACCTATCAGAACCTATCAGAACCTATCAGAACCTATCAGAACCTATCAGAACCTATTAGAACCTATCAGAACCTATCAGAACCTATTAGAACCTATCAGAACCTATTAGAACCTATTAGAACCTATCAGAACCTATTAAAACCTATCACAACCTATCAGAACCTATTAGGACCTATCACAACCTATCAGAACCCATCAGAACCTATTAGAACCTATCAGAACCTATCAGAACCTATGAGAACCTATCAGAACCTATGAGAACCTATCAGAACCTATGAGAACCTATTAGAACCTATTAGAACCTATCAGAACCTATTAGAACCTATCAGAACCTACCAGAACCTATTAGAACCTATCAGAACCTATCAGAACCTATCAGAACCTATCAGAACCTATCAGAACCTATCAGAACCTATTAAAACCTATCAGAACCTATCAGAACCTATTAGAACCTATCAGAACCTATTAGAACCTATTAGAACCTATCAGAACCTATTAAAACCTATCACAACCTATCAGAACCTATTAGGACCTATCACAACCTATCAGAACCTATCAGAACCCATCAGAACCTATTAGAACCTATCAGAACCTATCAGAACCTATGAGAACCTATCAGAACCTATGAGAACCTATCAGAACCTATGAGAACCTATCAGAACCTATTAGAACCTATCAGAACCTATGAGAACCTATGATAACTTATTAGAACCTATCAGAACTTATCAGAACCTATTAGAACCTATCAGAACCTATCAGACCCTATCAGAAACCTATTAGAACCTATCAGAACCTATTAGAACCTATCAAAACCTATCAGAACCTATGAGACCCTATCAGAACCTATCAGAACCTATCAGAACCTATCAGAACCTATGAGAACCTATGAGAACTTATTAGAACCTATTAGAACCTATCAGAACCTATCAGAACCTATCAGAACCTATTAGAACCTATCAAAACCTATCAGAACCTATTAGAACCTATTAGAACCTATCAGAACCTATTAGAACCTAACATAACCTATCAGAACCTATCAGAACCTATCAGAACCTATCAGAACCTATCAGAACCTATCAGAACCTATCAGAACCTATCAGAACCTATTAGAACCTATCAGAACCTATCAGAACCTATGAGAACCTATCAGAACTTATTAGAACCTATCAGAACTTATCAGAACCTATTAAAACCTATCAGAACCTATTAGAACCTATCAGAACCTATCAGAACCTATGAGAACCTATCAGAACCTATCAGATCCTATCAGAACCTATCAGAAGCTATTAGAACCAATCAGAACCTATTAGAACCTATCAGAACCTATCAGAACTTGTTAGAACCTATCAGAACCTATTACAGTCAAACCGGATGTTCTTTTCTCGCTCTGAAGCCATGACCTGTTGTGTTTGTTGTGATAGTTGAAAATGTTTATATCGCAGCTTGCCAAAGCAAATTTGTCTTTCAGTTTTGCGTTGAGAACTCAATCTGTCGCTAATTTCTGTCAGTCTGTTGACTAAACAGACTAAACAGTCAACAAATGCAAGAGGGCAATTAGTTTATCCCGCTTTGATAACAGAGCTGATATTACTCATCAATTTTACGTAAAATATAAGAAGCCGCGACGTTTCACGGAAAATGAAAATCGGAACTTGTCAGAACGTAAATCGCAACTTCGCAGAGGAAATTTGAATTTCAGTTTGCAAACTGCTCCGAGCAAACTGGCAATCAAAATACCAATATTGCGGCGGAATGTTGTAAAGTTGTCCACAAAAGAACATCCGTTTGACTGTAATACATGTACCCTAAAAGGTACCGGAATAACTCTGACTAATAGTAGTTATTTTAGATTTTGACACCCTTAAGCGGTACCAAACCAGGAATTTTAACCCCTAAAAGGTACGATGATCACCCCTGTCACTTTTATATCGAAGTTCCCCTCCCCCCTCCCCCAGGGCCTTACACCACACACTTACGTTTTGGAAAGCACGTCATATTCTTGCAATATTCTTAACAGTATCTCAGTAGAGTTCAATTCACCAATTAGGGCTCGAGGTCTTTCACTATTGAAAAAGAAAGTGTAACAAATTATATATATATATGACACATTTAAAATGTATGCAGGCTCTTCCACTTCAAAATTTGCAGTTATTGGCTTCTGGGCCGGCTACATGCATGTAATCATAATTACAGTGGAACCCCACTTTACGGACACTCGTTAATATGGACACCCGCTTATTACGGACAGTTTTGTTTGTCCCGACGACACATATTTTCTCTTATATCAGCCCGCTTAATACAGACACCCGGATAATACGGACACTTTTTCATGTCCCTTTGGTGTCCGGGTTCCACTGTATAGCCATTGTACAATGTAAGTAAATATCAACAATTTTTGCATGCAGATTATTTGACACATTTGGTGGTCTAAATGCATGTTTACAGCTGCTAACCTTTGAGCCAAACCAATCAAGGCGTACAAAGAACAATGCAGTACCATGACATCACTGGCTGATAAGAGAAGAACAAGAGCCTACAGAGGAAAACAACATACTGTCAGTGCACAGAAAATAAATGCACATAATGATGCAATATTTTGAAGTCATAAATAATTAACTAACATGTACATGTATGCAATGGCTATTCTATATTATAGAATAATGGTCACCTTTAACCCTTTCACTCCCAGACGCAAGCATCAAGTCAATTATCATGCTTCTAGCATCTGTGGATAAAACCCTAGCGTGTGACCATTCAAATGAAAGCTATTGAGCAGTACTTTCATGTGGTACTGTTTGTCTTTCCATATCTTGCAAAGAGAGTGAGAGTGAAAGGGTTAAATAATAAAAATAATAAAAATAAATAGCTTGACTTTGTTTAAGGAGGGTGACACCTACATGTAACAGTCTTACATTGTATGACTGACAAACCTGTGGACCGCGGATTCTAGATCAAGTTGGAATTTAGAAGTGTTGGTTTTTGTGGACGGAGGAAAACCGGAGAGCCCGGAGAAAAACCCTCTGAGCAACGATGAGAACCCGACCCACATATGGCTCACAGCCAAAATCGAACCTGGGCCTCATAGGTGGGATGCTCTCACCATGCACTGCACCATCCCCTACTACTGAAGAGTGGACACTCCTGAGCAACTGGCTTCAGTGTCTGTTATGTTATAGAGCTTTGACTCCATGTAATAGCAGTACAGTTGAAACCTCCAATAGTGGACACCTCCCATAGGCGGACACTTCCTGTAAGCAGACCACATACAAACACTTCATATTTAGCCCCCCATAGGCACACATACACCTCTCCTAAGTGGACACTGTTTCTGTAACCAAGAGTGTCTGCTTACAGGAGGTTCACCTGTAATTTAAAAATATATATGCACCGGCCCACCCCACCTCTACCTTTGTGAAGTGAGTACGAGACACACATCTAGTCAGAGTACTAAATAAATTATATCCTGCATACCTTGTGAGTACAACATGCTACAAGCCACTCTCTCTGTTTGACATCTGCAGACAGTTTCTGACAAATGTCTGAAAAGGAGAAAGTTATAATATGTTCACTGAGTGTTGTATATGTGCAGTAAGCGTACTGTACGCTTCTATTTGTGTTGATTGACTTTACAAATTGTTTAATATATCAAACATCATGAGCATTACTTGCACATTGCTGTCTTGAAGTAGTTTTCCACTACATTTTCTAGTCTAGTTTGTACTAACCTGAGTATCAGGCGAATTTTTCCGCGCTCTTTTACTCTTCGTCTTTACGTGGTCGCGCTGAAAATGTTTTAGCGTAACACCCGTAAAGAGAATGTAAGGAGCGCAAAAAATTGGCCTGATCGCAGGTTAAGTTTGTACTTAAAAAAAAGATACATGTAGCACTAAACAAAAATAGTACAATTAACAAAGTAAAGGTGTTTACTTGTCATTTCTTTCAAAATGTCAACAGTAAATGGCTCTTCTCCATTCTCAAGGTAACTTTCTGTCAGTAGTTGTAACCGCTGTTAAATAAAAGAGAAGTTATTAGGCTGATGACGTTTTCAAGTAGGATATCATCCTTAGGGTCCAGTGCAAAAACTCTCAGTGGAATTACTATTTAAAACTACTACCTAGATCTGTAGTAAAGTACTAACAGTAGAGTAGATTACAAACAGAGCCCACCTCTGAAAGAACTTTGACTCCACCAAGATTGAAAAAACTCAACCTAAAGATGAAAGAAAAGGTTTGTTGACAATTTGAACAATAGACCATTTTACAGTTCTGTGAAATGTAACCAAGCCTCTGTATGAAAGCGAGGTTAGGGTGACCATGAGATGATAGAGATCAGAAACTAGTTTACATGACAACAGAATAATTTACATTTGAAAAGAAGGAAGGTTTGTATCACAACAAAGTCACCTCCAGCCTCACTTCTGTTCAAAGGCCTGGATTCTAAGCACACAACTGTAAAATGGACTATTTAAAAAGAAAAAATTAATACTTCAATCATGAATGTACAGTGTACATTGCATCTTATATGTACCTGGAACATATGGTCACGCATCAACATTCTGAGGCATATTAACACTCTGAGGATGTTCTCTGGAGGAACTCTTTGAATCCATTCCCTAAAAACAAAACATGTATAATAAAATACATGTAGGATCTATTAAATTGGATATGATAAAATACATACATATGTGCAGCTTGATCATTGTTTTTTTGTGTGTGTGTGTGACTGTGCGGTGTAAGAAATTTAAACTTTTAACCCTTTGAATTTACCACACTTGAAATATAACAAATTAATTATTATTTAATTCTATGCTACACCAATTGAATTCATGATCAGGGTTCTCATTACATGTAAGTGCCGCCAGCAAGCTAAATTAACGGCAACTTTAACTTCAATTTAACAGCTAGAGTTAGCTATTATCATTTTCTGATAATTGTACAATGACGTACGCAACTGGTTGATGGTTACTTACAAGTAACAGACTCTTTGCTTTACAAGGGCGGTGAAAATCTAAAAAGATGGTAAAAGTAATTATTTGACAATGATTAAAACCTGTGTCGATCATAAGTACAAAAATTATGTACATGTTCTAAATATAAAATATTCTAACTTTTCAATTTAAACATACACTGTACGACTTTGTGGCTTAATGTTATTATTCCATATAATTCAAACCTCCCCCCTTTCCACCCAAAAATGCACCCCACCCTACCTAATTGCAAGGTTCTACGAGACACATATTTGTAGTTTAATATACACTGTACAATACAACATTATGCACCTTGAAATACTTAGTTTTAATACTGACAATAAACGTAATTTTTACTAAGTTCTGACACCATCTTCATACGATATACAGTGTGTGCATACATGTACATTATTTTGTACTTGATGCTGTTTTATTTTTAATGAGTGGCTTTTAAAACAGACACTAACCTGGTTGAAATAACTGTGGTAAGCATGCGAGCTGAAGTTCCTGACTCCCTGATACCTGGAGCTGTCATCAAAAGAAAGAAAACTTGATTTACAATAAGCAGTCCAAAATTACATTACTGTCTATCAAGAGGTCTGGGTTCAAGCTCTGGCCGGGATCACTGTGCTGTGTTCATGGGCTCTCACAGTGCCTCTCTCCACTCAGGATATTTATAAGTATTTATAAACTGGTACGGCAAATTGCTAGGGAAGCCTGATAAAATGCTGAAGGGGTATTCTGCGATGGACTAGTATCCCATCCAGTGGGAGTAGAAATACTCCTAGTCGGCTTCATATGATAAAGGCAATGTACATGTTATACTACAATGTACTTAGTTAATACATGATTGCATGAACTTTACACACACACTTATTATTATGATGGCTAATAATATACAATGTACATGAAACACTAAAAGTATATTATATATGTACATGTATATATACATATTTAGGGACATAGTCATGATGCCCAGTTGTTGGTGGCTGGATCACTGCGTGGGGTTCCAGGTGCTGTACACAAATTAATGATTCTAACCTGAATTTCTCCAATGCCAGAGCTTCTGTCGACTGGTGCTGATGCGGCAGTAAACCATTTGTTTGCGCAGCCCAGGGATTAGACGTTATGTTCTGGTTTTCATCTGGTATCCAGGAGATGGATGGAAGCTGCGTAAAGAACATAGAAATTAAACAAATCAAATATGATTCTATTACGTGTAATTAACATTATTTTATTTAATCGTCTGCATGTTTACATAGCCTAATGCACACACAAAAGAAAGTTTGGGAGAATTTGAAAGTTTATTTACATGTAAACCCGAACTGCAGACGAAGGTTTAATTTTAATTAGGTACTGTCAGGAAAGGCCCTGTTCTATTTCTTTTATAAAATAAAGCTAACAAAATGCAAAGACATGTGATACCGGGTGTATACAAAACCTGGGCTAGGCATGGCCTGGGCCATGGCCCACCCTATGGCCTACCCTATGGCCCACCCTAAATTTTATATTTTTACCAAAAAACAAAAGAAAAAAGAACTACTTCCACTCAGGGATCAAGCGTTGAAAGATCGAGTGACTCGAGTGATGGCCACCATGTTTCTTTTATCAAACTCGTCCCCAGGGTCTTCTGGTTGTGTGGAAAATCAGGAATTCGGAATCCAAAACCGGAAACGGACCGGAAATGGAACTGGAACCAGAATTTTTCTCATTTGTTTGTTACTCATTCTACATTATTTTAGAAAACATTTTACCCATTTCGGTTGTAATCATAAGATGACCAAAGCGTGGTAAATTTAATAACCGGTACTAGTACTACTGTCTCGTTTGAAAATATGGAGTAATTAAACGGCCACCCTTGGGGAAATGGTAAATGGCTGTTTAAAAAAAACAGTTGTCACATTCTATTTCGGACTCTTATCTGTCATCCACTTTTTCAAAACAAGGCCAAACTACGTGTATTTTTAAAATTATTGGTGGCCACTTTAACTTAATAGGGGTAAAAACAATAGAACTCTCATCCGGACAGCCAAACATGTAGCCGAGCCAGCTTAATAGAGGTGGCCGCTTAATAGGGGTTCTATTTACAGGGTCCGAAATTAACCTTTTTATGCGGCCGCCAAGTGGCGACTGAACAAAATTTTTAAGTTACCAGATGGCAAAATCTGGTCGCCAAAAAAAAACCAATTTTAAATAATTAAAAAAAAATTTATTAACCCATTGACACCCGGGCGTTTCCCAAAAAGCGGCAATCTAACAACCCAGATGCCTATTTCTGGCCATTATCTCAACAGTTTAATGTCAAACTGTCTAAAACTTAGTTTAAAACACGGCAACTAACATCCCCTTCTACGTAGAAGCAACGAATTCAATATTTTTTCTCGGGCATGCGCAGAAATCAAAATTTGGACCTGACTTTAGGCTTTTCTTTTCCTTTTCTTTTTTTTGCAGTTCTTGCTCTCCTTTTTCTCTCCTTTTGTTTTGTGGTTTTGTTGGCCTTTCAGTCGCCTTTGTTCACGTTGAAAAAGTTTTAAAATTAAACGTTGGGAAAAGGGAATTTTTTGACAAAGAGTGTCAATGGTAGTGAAGGTCGCGTTTTTGGGTGATTTTGGGAGGAAAAAATCCAAGTTGTTTTGTGTGTATCTCTGCTCCAATTTAACGTTTCGTGCTCGTTTAGGCATGGTTTTGTTAGACATTTTCCAACTCTATCCGTTGATTATCAAAGACATCCTCTGGCGTAAAAAGTGATGACGTCACAAGTGGTAGAAGTTCGTGGTCTCCTCTTGGCCGGTTATGGCCGGTATGGGCGTCAATGTGTTAAATAAAAAAATTATAAAAAATTTAAAATAAAATTTAAATAAAATTATTCAATTCTTCTTCTCCTGACTGCAAAAAATTCTCAAGGGTTTGCAGAGCGCCAGGAAACATGACATTTGAATGAATATTCATGGAGAAAGGAAAGCAAAGTGTTTATGCAATGCGCCCATGGTATGTCTGTCAGATACGCGAGCAAAGTGTTAACAGCATTGACACTGATGAAGGGGTTATCCCGAAACGTCTGACTGTTTACATCAGATCAGTTATCAGCAAGTTGCTTGCTGGAAATTAAAACCAGCCGTGAAATTTTTATCCCAAATGAATTCCTTGAACGCTGGTTCAAAACATCGAACACGCTAAAAGTTAGACTAGCCTTGAAATTCTGGTCGCCAACACTCAATTTTTAGTCGCAACCAGCTGGTCTCAATTTCGGACCCTAATTTACAGTATTATACTGTAAATAGTTTTGGGACTTGGATAACTGGCTGCTTTTAAAAATAGGTTAATAGCTGTTCAACTGTATGTTACTCCTCCATATTTTCAAACGAGACAATTCGGTCATCTTGTGCGAGTTACAACCGAAATGGTTGAAATGTTTTCTAAAATAGAATGAGTAACAAACAAATGAGAAAAATTCTGGTTCAAGTTCCATTTCCAGTCCGTTTCCGGTTTTGGATTCCGGATTCCGGATTCCTTCTTTTTCACACAACCAGAAGACCCTGGGGACGAGTTTGATAAAAAAAACATGGTGGCCATCACTCGAGTCACTCGATCTTTCAACGCTTGATCCCTGAGTGGAAGTAGTTCTTTTTTCTTTTGTTTTTTGGTAAAAATACAAAATTAGGGTGGGCCATAGGGTAGGCCATAGGGTAGGCCATAGGGTGGGCCATGGCCCGGGCCATGGCCTGGGCCATGGCCTAGCCCATGTTTTGTATACACCCTGTGATACCTGTGGTTACATTGTAGCATCATAAAAAACTACTACTGACATAACGCCAAGGTTTGTGGTTTGTGTTTATCTGCTGAAGCCGAAGGCTGAGGCGGATAACACAAACCGAGGCCTTGATAATTTCGCTACATGCAAATTTAACCGAATCCAATTGTTTTAATTATACATTTTAAAAAGCTAAATCATCATTTCGGGTGTAACTTTGCAGCGTTTTGTCGCTTTTTCCTTTGCGGATTGTGGAGTATTTTCATTTATTTTTTGTTGCCGCTAATGAAGCGACGCGTGCTATAGTCATGCATGACGTCAATCGAGATGTATTGTCTCTAGGTTTGACGCGTAATTACACGCCTCTGTCTGTAGGTAGGAGGCGTAATTACATGCATAAATCCTTGGCTAGTGTTTGTAGTTATGACGCATCAATTGGATGCCAGCGTGAATTAGCTGTACGCTCTGAGCCAATAAGAATAGAGATAGAGAGCAAAATGTATAATAATACCTGTTGTTTGCTGGCTGGAGTGTTGAGTAAGTCTAACAATCTGGATAGGTCTTTTTCCTCATTGTCCCTAAAAGAAACAAATGAAGGACAGTTATTAATAAGTCTGGTTTAATCTTGTACCATGGATGGAATATGGGATGGGATGGTAAAACATTGTAAACAATGCCCTAGCAATTTAATGGTCCAGAATTGGGCTCTGGCCGGGATCTACTCATATTTGCGTTGATCTTGGTTAAGGCCCTGGCCAAACAGAGACGCAATGCGTTTGCATTTGCGTTACGTGCGAGCATCGCTTGCATTTGCGCTTGCATTTGCGTCGCACGTGTGAACCAGGCTTTACAAGAGGTGTCCACCTACTGGAGGAGTCCGTTAGCGGAGGTTTGACTGTATGAACTTGCATGCAGACTTGTGTTGGGTGGCCAAACGGACTGTCTTGTAAGTGCATGCAAGCAGTGCTCGAAATTTAAAAAAATCCAAGTTGTCCTTATGCCAAATGCCGGACAACCAAACCCCTGACTTTGGTTGCCCTGATGACTGCTTGGTTGTCCTTAAAATATTATCTGACCTATTGCCTAATTATGAGTTTTGACTCAATTTTCACAATTCTCTGAAGCGCATTTATTACCTGAAGATTATCCCTATATTTAGAGCTATTTTCCTGTGTCAAATTAATAACTTATTTTCGTTATTCTGTTGGACATCACAGAAACGTAAGTACTTCAATCGATTTATACTTTGGTTGTCCGGAGGTTTTTTCTCGGACGACCGGGCCTTTAGTTTTACTGAAAAATGGTTGCCCGAAACACTTTTTAGTCGTCTCGGACGACCGGACGACCGCTAATTTCGAGCACTGTGCAAGCATGATAAAAACTTGCATTGACTTGCATTGAGCACTTGGCCAAATGGTGAAAAACGTGCGTCTACTTGCGCTCAAATTTGATCTTGACCAAAGTGAACGCAAGTCATCACAAGTCAGCGCAAGTTCGCGCAAGCCCAAACAGAGATGCATTACAGTGTAAGTTGCCAACTTGCATCTAGTCCCTTATTATGATCACTGGTACTATTTTTTGGGGTGTATGTAAAACCCGGAACACACCCGGAACACACCCGGAACACACCCGGAACACCCCGGAACACCCCGGAACACCCCGGAACACTCCCGGAACACCCCGGAACACCCCGGAACACCCCCGGAACACCCCGGAACACCCCCGGAACACCAACGGAACACCCCAGGAACACAAAAAAATATAAAAATAATAATAAAATAATAATAAATAAATAAAATAAAAACAAAATATATTTATATAGTGGTTGAAGTAGTGAAATCGAACACGGTGAGCGGTCAAGAGCCGTTAACGAATCGACTGATACCGAACACTTCCGAAGATGCCCCGAAGATTTCGGAAGATGTACCGAAGATTTCCGAAGATGTCCCGAACACTTCCGAAGATTTCCGAACTCTTCCGAAGATGTCCCGAAGATTTCCGAAGGTATATCGAAGACTTCTGAAGATGTTCCGAAGATTTCCGCACGTTTTCAGAAGACCGAATTTTTCCGAAGCTTCTTATCTAAGAGTGAATAAGTGGCAAAGGACCGCTCAAAATTCAAATGTTTACCAATTGGCCAACGCCACAGGGCGTGACATTGAATTTGAGGTAATCGGAGGTCATTGCCATGTGCAATTTCGTAGACAATTGGTCATTGGTCAATCATGTCGTTGTTTGTTCAGTCGAACCTCCCTAACCTGAGTATCAGGCGAATTTTTCTGCGCTCTCTTTTACTCTTCGTCTTTACGTAAGCGAACACCCTCGGGACCAGAGAAAAATTCGGGTCCTCTGAAAACTAACCTGCGATCAGGCGTTCTTTTCCTTTTCTTTCTTTTCGCGGAGAACGAGAGCGCGGAGAGAGAGAGAGGAAAAGGAACGCCTGATACAATTATTTGCCGATTCGCTTTCCACCCACTTGTCAATGATCTGTCAAGCTGTCAATTTTCAAAATCTACGTTACAGTTCGTGACATTTGTACACTTGCCGTTCTCTTGAATTCGGTCTTCTGACCTTCTTTGCTTCAAGTGCATTTCTAACGGGCAAGATATGTTGTTTTATGAGGAGCATTTTGAAGTAGAATAGAGCCTTCGACTGTGTTTTTGCCATCAATTTCATTCCGAAAACAGCACTGACTACGATTGCGTTACACGACACAAATTTGCATAATAACGTCCTAGACATGTCTAGTCAGTCGTTATGGTCGAATGATTCCATGATTCCGTTTAGAAATTTGAATCAAATAACCATTTTTTAAGCGGAAAGCTTCAGCCGTTTTACAGCGCGGACACTCGAACCGTGAACGCTTTGGCTTTATTTTGGCTTTATTTTGGCTTTATTTTGTCTTTATTTTGACTTTATTTTGACTTATTTTGTACTTATTTCAGAACTAGCCAATCACAGCCCGGATTCGAAGTAAAGGCCAAGACATTGACAAAATAAAGACAAAATAAAGACAAAATAAAGACAATTAAAATAAAGCCAAAATAAAGCCAAAGCGTTCACGGTTCGAGTGTCCGCGCTGTAAATGTAAGATCTTTATATTGGCTTAGTAATGATTCAGAAGAGTCCTTCCCTTCGCAAAAGGCGGTAGCGGAGTGGGAAAGTAGAAGGCCTTTCTTGTACTTTAATCGAGCGTGCACGCCGGATTGACAAAAGCCATATTAGGTACGCATGATTGACGGAAGTATTGTTTTTCGACCAATCAGGAAAACATTCAGAATCTGAATGTTGTACATGAGATCCGGCAAGTAATTGTATCAGGCCCTCCTCTCTTCGAGGAGGGCCTGATCGCAGGTTATCTGAAAACGTGCGGAAATCTTCGGAACATCTTTGGAAGTCTTCGAGCCATCTTCGGAAATCTTCGGGACATCTTCGGAAGTGTTCGGGACATCTTCGGAAATCTTCGGAAATCTTCTGGGCAGCTTCGGAAATATTCGGGGCATCTTCGGAAGTGTTCGGTATCAGTCGATTCGTTAACGGCTCTTGACCGCTGACCATGTTCGATTTCACTACTTCATATATAAATATAAATATATTTGTTTTTATTTTATTTATTTATTATTATTTTATTATTATTTTTATATTTTTTGAGTTCCTGGGGTATTCTGTTGGTGTTCCGGGGGTGTTCCGGGGTGTTCCGGGGGTGTTCCGGGGGTGTTCCGGGAGTGTTCCGGGGTGTTCCGGGGTGTTCCGGGGTGTTCCGGGGTGTTCCGGGTGTGTTCCGGGTTTTACATACACCCCTATTTTTGCCAGGAATCGAAATAAATTGCCTGGAACTTGTTGGGAGACTCAAAATATTCAACAGGAAACTGGAAATAACACCTTAAGGCCCATTTACACAACACTGAATTTTTGGTATGGCTCAGATAAAATTGGTACCCGTGTCATTTTTTATCCATGCTCAGACCATATTATAAATACATTAGGTAGTCCAAGCACAGATGAAAATGGACATGGGTACCAATTTTGTCCGAGCCGAACCAAAAAATCCAGTGTAGTGTAACTAGTACATGGGCATTGAAAACAATATCGGGAACATTCGCATACATGTACATGAAAAATTTTGAAATTTAACTTTCAGGAAGTTCGCAGTTCGCATGGTACTATACTACTCTGCAAACAGCACGTTTATAGAGTTGTCATCCCGTAATGAAATTATACGTATCTGCATATTTCCAAGCTTTCAAATGGATGTAAAATCAAAATTGGGAAACCTTACATGTACAAAACTGCATGATGCATGCTGTGTTTACAAATTGAAGCTAATTGTGTGACACTGATTGAATGACAACAACAGAATGGTAGACTTCCCCTGGGCCGAGATTAGAATCCAGCTGATATTAGAACAAATAAAAGGAAGTCCTAAAGGTATCCTGTCTGGTCCGATTCTAAAACTTCAGAGAGCACAGAACAGATCTATTATTCTAGAATCGGAACTGTTGCAGGAAAATAGCTTGTCAATTACAAAAAAACACTTTTCATTAAACGCTGAGATCACGGCACCCGATTTAAATCCCCCTGTACAGCTTGACACAGCTTAAATCTAATGAACATAATTTGTAATAGCTTTGTTTTTTCTTTTCTACAAATACGCAAAACGCATAAAGAATTGATGTACTACAACTGGATGAAGAAAATTTGGCTATTTTATGTTTACGTGATGCAATTAACATGTTATCACCTTTCCCGAAATCTCATTAGCGCGTCCGCAAAACTTTTTGAAACGTTGTCTGGAGCAGTATTTACATACAGTAACATAGTCGGTTGTAGGACTAAAATAACTCCATTTTACATATTTAATTAAGAGTCAGTTTTGTATATATAAATGCTTTCAAATTTACAGAATTTGCACAATGCCTATTTCACGCAAGGGTTTATTAATTTCTGAATTAAAAATAATCTTGATTCGAATTTCAGCGACAGAGAAAAAACTCCGTCACGATAAAACAAACGCCGAAATTATTATGAGGGCAGACAGATCGATATTATTACAACCACTTAGTCAGGTTTATAAGAAAACTTTGGCATAATCGATAACCAACGTTATATATCTTGTTGATACACAATATGTAAGCTTATGTTCTTGCTTCATAATCAATATTATGCATAAATTGCCGGGTAGGTTTTATAACTTTAGTCACAATCGAAGAGTTTATTAACATAGCAAGACTTCTTTTTCTTCAACTATACCTCAAACTGGTGTTTCTAATTTTAACAAAATGTGAATTTAGTCGACTACAAGCGCACACGAAATGTCTCGCTTCCAAATTGCACGTTCGCGAGCAAAGAAAGGTCAGCCCTCAGGCAAAATAAGTTGTATACTTAGGGATATTGTCTCGTATATGATATTCTGTCCTTTGAGGATTTCGACACATAATGAAGCTACGGAACGTCAAGGAACGATATACGGGTCGATAAAGACGCATTTGTAGCAAACCCGCGGGAAAGCTCGTGAAATAGATCGATCGACGCGAAGACGTGAAATGTCCGCGAAATCGGAGAAATTAAATTTTCACAATTCAAGATTTTTACTAACCTGTAAACCGCAGATGTTTGTCCCTTATCTCGTTTGTCCTCTACAGGCATCATAGATTTAGTATCAACTTAACGTTTTCTTTGCCATGGCCCCGGAATCGTATACCTGTTGATAAATCATACACAAAATATGACCTTAACTTTCCCAAGGTTTCTTGGTTTCTTATGAACTGCCTCGCAACATAAACATTCGATGAACTGGACTTTTAGGAACGAGATTTACTGCGATCCAGCAATGATTTACCTCTAAAATTAGTACGGTTGGGATAGAGAAGAAAGTTTAGGAATCGATCGAAGGTTTATTAAAATTTTCAGCTATGTAGCAAAACAAACGGGCGGAATTAAGACACGTCGACACTGTAAGCTCACATCTCTTGGCTCAAAACCCAAACAAGATCTTATTCCCTCGCAAGAACGCCAAGAATTTTTATGAAGTTTTCAACACTTCAAGATAAACTTACCGTTTACGAGTTGAATATAGCTATGATTTTGCGCTGTCCTACAAGATTACTGTTGTATAACCTGAGTCACTCCACGAATCTTCATGATCACAGTGCATGCAAAGGAAATGCGTCAAAAACGAGACAGGAAATGACCTCGATCGACTCTCGATTTTATGGCTGTTGTCTTCTGAATGCAAATGATTCCGCCTCTAAACATGTACGAAGTGACCTTTTTAAGTGGAGCTGGGGTAGGCTAGGCTAAATCTGCAGTAGATATTTATAAAACTAGCTTCCCTCTATGCTTGACATTCTTCCTAATTGTTGTGGTTTTTCATAGGCTTACCAGCGATCGTGAAACCGATTCAAACTTGTGTGAACTGTCGCTTTTATTCACCGGTATAAACGCTAACTAAAGAAACCTACGTAGCATCAAACACGACAATTAAATTTCAATAATCTTAAGGAGATTTTTTAGCATCGAAAGGATTTGAACGCCTCCAGCAAGAAATATATGAGAGTGGAATAAACATGGTCACCCGCAATTTGGCCGCAAACCTTCCGCAAATGATCTCCAAATTGGCATGTTATGGTTAAACACAAGAACGCACTAAACTAAACACGTAAAACTAACCTGGAATTTATCAGCGACATCTACGTACTACCCTCTCAACCTGCCAGCTTTAAAATTAGCTAAACGACGAGTTTCGCTCGATAGCGACTACAAGTTCGCTCGCTTTGCTCAAGAAATTTGCAGAGCAACGTCAATTTCTCAATAAAAATATTGTCGTTTTTCGACCAATCAAAACGTCACGTGTGACAATGGCGCGTAATCTCAACCAATCAAAATTCCGCCTGCTGAGTTGATAATTAAACTCACTCATACCCACTTGGGATACAAAATTCAGCTGTACACTGGTGAAAATTAATTTTATAGTCGATTTTTAAATTTCCATAAAAAGTGTACATCCGTTCTTTAAAAAAAAAACAGAGTTTATAACTCCAATGTTTACGAACCTATGTTTTGAAAGCACGAGAGCTTAATTTAACACAATTTTTCTGAATTCTATAAAATACACCTTTGGGGAGGGGTGGGGGAAGGGGGTACTTTCAGCCCTTCTGACGGATTGCGAAACTGAGAGTTTTACAAAATTATTTCGCCAAAGGATTCCAGACCAAACTTTATCACAATCACATAAGCATCATAAGACGCCCATAAAACATAAATTTAATATTTACCTACACGGTCAATTTATACCGACGAGCAAGCTCTCTTGGGAAGTGGGGCGGGGGATTGTTTTATCCATATTTCTTCAATATTTTTAAAAATGGCGAAGAAGTTCCATTTCCAATTGCAAGCACAAAAATATATATTTCAGCTTCTTTGCATGCTCTAGCCGTACATTTGCCATTGCCGGTTGCCTGTACTTGTAGTTTATTATTATTATTTTTTTTCGTGGAGCCGTTCCAAAATCAACCCTATACGAAAGCGCGCGGTGGACAACGGGAAGAGAGTACAAGAGAAAAGAAAGCATTGTTTCTCGCGGTCCCTCGTCGATCTTTATCTCTGAGTCCCTTTTATTTTAGAGCCTCTGCGGAGGATAAACCTGACTATTGCAAAAACATCAGGAGCCGAAAAACATTTTTTTTTTTAAACAGAAAATAGAAACATAAGCGCAAATAAAATGACACCGAAGGGACAGACCAAATTAAAACTGTCCGTATAGTTACTGGCCAGGCATGACGTCATGTCAAAGTCTGATGTTCATATTTGAATTATGTTTTATCAGTGTATAGTGATATAACTCCACAAGTACACTGGTTCTTTTGGAAGTACAGTGGAACCTCGATATAACGATGTGCCAAGGGACTGACCAAATTAGATCGTTATATCGGGAGATCGTAATAACGAATTCCCGATATAACGATTTTTCGGGAAAAGAGCCAAAAATATCGTTATATCGGGGTATTGTTAATAATTGATTTGTCATGTACTGTACAAATCCCTATCGTAACAAGCTGTTGACAGACACACGTTACAGTCCTTATGCAATGAGAACTAAATTATAAATAAAGGAAAAGTATTGCCCGAGAGTATTGTCATATCTTTTCAAGTGTTAAGCCTCCTTTTTCATCGCGCGATGATTGATTTTATCGTTATATCGGGATACATTTTACGTTTGGGCTGCCAGATTGTGATCGTTATATCGGGAATATCGTTATATCGAGTATCGTTATATCGGGAGTTTTCTCCATACATTTACTGTAACATTTGCCGGGCCGTAAAATGTTGATCGTTATAACGGGAACATCGTTATATCGAGTATCGTTATATCGAGGTTCCACTGTAGAAAGTTCCGAATATTCTTCTTTTTCATATATTTCAACAGGAGCCCATGATTTCAAGCAGTTTGAACTGCCAGACTTGTACTTGTGACCTCAAGTGCTGACGAAGATCTGATCGTCACATCAAAGGAGGAGCAAAGGTTGGTGTTGCAGGCCGCCGAGAAAGTTGGCTTCTCTCTGCCCCTATACAGCTCTAGCTCTAATGCGCATGGGCATACGCATGCCAGACGCTGATGGGGAGATAAAGGAGCAAATCAGTTCGTGTACGTGTAGGAGAACGGCAGTGAATTCGTTTGGTCATGCGCTGTACGGGGCTGCTGTTGCAGCAAAACAAGATCATCATCTTGGACGAGCCCCACTGCAGTGAGACTGAATGCACTGCACACGTGGATCTAGTCAGAACAACAATCTGGGTCATTGTGTGTGAGAAACTGAGAGCACCAGAATCCATTTTGGAGGGCGTGGCTCAAGTTTACCCCTCGAGGTACCAACAACTACCTTGTGTAGTTCCTGTTTATTTTCCGTTTACCTTGGAAACGTACCCTGAGGGCTGATTCAGACGATACAACTTTGTCCATGTGACATGACACAGACATGCTTACGTCAAGCTATACGACACGAATTATTCCGTGTACTGATCAAACCTGCAACTTGATTGCGATTATCGTGTACGACACGAAAAAATGTCCTACGATTTTAAAACATCTTTTTTTAAAAACCCTACGACAAATCATAGCCACAGACAATGTTAAATGGTGGGAGCTGGTTGTATACGATCGATTTTTGCACGCCTAACGCGAGCAGCGCGAGCTACAGACGGTCGCATGCGACAAAGTTGCAGTACAAATCATGGTGGGTCTCGCAAAATTTTAGCCGAATTGCATGGGTCTCGCAGTTGTTTTTTGAGCGGTTCTGTACGTCTCACAGTCTCTCAAGTTTTTTTTTCAAAGCCGTTCAGTTTTGAGTCTCGATCTCGGTCTTGCAATTGCAATCTAAAAATTCAAACAGTCTCCGTGGTCTCGCGGAGAAAAACGCTAGTCTCGCCGTCTCGCAAAGTCTCGGATATTTCTATCGCCACTCCTCGTGGTGTAAATCGTGGTGTTAATCGGTCGTGTCAAAATTTGAAATGAGACCGGATAAATGAAGACGCCTTTGTTTATAGGCTCGTCACGAAATATGCGTCTCATCTATTTACGTAGGCAGTATACAATCTAGACAATACTCGTATAAGCTAAGCAGAAGGCAATGGTTAATGGTGGCTGTTTGTATCCTGACTGCACGTCATGTAATTACTCACTGTACTTAGTACCAAAGGTAAGAAAACTATCCTAAGGGAAGCCTTTTTTGTAATCTACAGGGACCTAAAAGGGTCCGGTTGTTCAGGATGGATAACTGTCGGATCCATAGCCTGCGTAGCAAGCGTTCCTGTATGAACGAAGAGCTTTTCCCCCCGGGGGGGGTACTTGACCCATGTTTGGGTATAGGGGTGCCGCTGAGGGTTTGAAACCCTGACCCTGTTTAGGGCAAAAAAAAACTAAAATACCCACCCTGTGTAGGGCAACACCCTCTATTTTAGGACCCTGTTTAGGGCAAACGACAAAATACACACTCTGTTTAGGACAGGTTTATTTTAGACACCCTGTTTAGGGCAGACTCGCATGAAATTATATACCCTGTTCAGGGCAGAGAGGCCAAAAACCATACCCTGTCCAGCGGCACGTCCCCGTATAGGCCATATAAGGGAGTACCCCCCCCCCCCCCGGGCTTTTTCCGCGAATGAAGAGCTTTTTCTGCATTCTGGCCGCGCGAAAATTGGGGCGAGAGCAAAAAAGTCGGAGTGGGGGGAGAGGGTGGGGAGATGAGGTCATCATTCGCGGAAAAAGCTCTTCGTTCGTACAGGAACGCTTGCTACGCAGGCTATCGGATCCACCGGATAACTATCCAGTAAGCAAGCTACGCTACCACTATCTGGATAGTGATTTATCCGGTGGATAGTGTTATCCATCCTTTGAACAACCGGACTCCGCACCATGCACCAGATATTTGGCCGCTTCTTGTCTACATAGCCTGCTGCAAACACTCAATAGACCTCAATAATGTTCGGGAGACTTCGTAATTTCCCGATTTAATTTTATTTATTTCTCTTCAATGCATTAGCTACAGCGGGAGAATTCGAAAGTTTATTTGAGCCCGAGCCGAAGGCGAGGGCTAACATGCGCGCCGTGTGTAAACACGCTACACGCCCGTCATTTACTGCGATCTTATTCATCTCTTCGGTGCCTGGAGTGCCTCTCTATTACATATATAACCTCAAACAAACACATGGGTCCTCTCTGAATACAACAACGCGTGGAGCCTCTTCTCTCGAATGACGCTGAAAATAAAACTCGGTACCCGACTGCATCAGAATGGAGGTGGAATCAAAGTGCCCATAATGCATCAGTCAATTACAACTAGGTGTAGCCACGTTCTGAACTTTTGAAGAAGCGTAGACTACGAGCAGTCCCTTATTTTTCTAAGGGATAGTCGAGTGGGAGAGCACGCGAGCGCGCGTGAAGATCACTTCCCACGAGGAGACGCGACGCGCTTTTTTCGCGCGCGCACACTCGCATGCTCTACCACTCGAGATCACTCGACTATCCCTGAGAAAAACGAGGGACTGCTTGTAGTCTAGAAGAAGCGCTTCTTAGTCATGCAACCGTTGAACGTAACCGGACAGCTTGTGGAGGTAATAACTATCAGGAAAGTTGCTGCAGATTTGACACTTTTTGGCGCCCGAGCCGTCAATATTGCTTCTTTTACTTATCTCTGGAATTGAAGCTTGAAGAGAGACTTCATATCAATGTCATTATCATTCATTCGTCTTCCGTCTCTAAAAGTTCCCTATTTCCGTTGTTAATTTGCTTGTAAAATACCGTGAAAAGAAAAGGAAATGACGTCACAACCGTTCGACAGAAAGATTGTGTACAAACTGGTACAACCAAATGATAAAGAGTCGAGAACATTTTGGAATAGTATTAATCCGGGATTAATCAGTCGCATTGAACGTTTGGACGCTGTGGACTCAGTATTCTGTCGAGTTAAGAGATTGAGAAACTTGAGTCAGAGATCACAGACCGGGTAAGTGAGCGGCTCAAAGTGAATTCACAGTTTTCAGTTTTACTTGCTTTGACGAATTGTTGAAGTTGTTGGCGAGTTAATTTTGATTGCACACTTGACTGCGTTTAGCGTGAAATTCAGTCGCTCGCGTGCGCTTTATTTCTAAGCATGCATCAGAGATCGCGAGGCAAATTACAAAAAAGCAACGATAGTGATAAAGTGGAATCGTAGTACAAGCTTGTCACCAGATTTACTCTTCCTAAACGCTGCGTGAGACATGTGAGACAGCGACTGTCATGTATGAACTCTGTCGCTGCGCTTTGGGTGTCTTTATTTCAAAGGACTTTTGATCAACGAAGTTTGTTGTTTTGTAAATTTATTTTTTGTCCAGCTGAGTAAATAGCAGTGTTGTTATGGACGTCTCAATGGCGAATTATAACGAGACTCCTTTCACTCAATTCAGTGAAGTTTTATTTTTACACTTTCGGTATGTGCAGCAACTATCGGAAGCATTTTAATTAGTGTACTTAGCGATTTTGCATTTCCATTGCTAACAGTTATTAATTAAAAAGCAATCTTCTGGCAGTTCTTTCATCTGCCGAGCAGTGTACATTGAACGAAATAATTCCAAAGCTTGTTTAATTTGTATATAATACTCACTGAGCAGGAATTAATTTGACTTTGCTCAACCCAGGTCACACCAGGGTTATGTTGACAAGAAAAAACTTTTTTTTGTGCATATTTCTACCAAAGAGCTAATTTTCTTAATAAATGTTAACATTCTCCCTGCTACTCGTGCAAGAAATGTATGCTGAACAGTAAGGAGAATTTGTATATCAAGGCTGGAATTTCGTGAAATCCGCTGACGCGTACGAATGTGTGCGGAACTCGTTCAGTGCGATTTTGTCATCGCTAATAAGAGAGGACGGTTAATTTTTCCTCTTTTCACGGCTTATAAAAACACCAGAGCTAAGATATCATGAAACTTATGCTCCTGTGAATTCCTGAAGCAATATCGGATAGTTTTAGTCACGTGAATGCATTTTTTTTCCGTGAGGTTTTATGAAGCGATATCATGCGATATTGACGTCAACTTGAAGTAATCAATAGAGTGCCAATTGATCGGTACTCAGCGAAAGCAGTGTTGCTCGAGCCACTTTCATTACATTTTCTATCAAAACACTGTACTTTCCTTGCGGTAAGTGCTCCGGCGAAGAGAAGTCAAGAGAATTAACGAATCCCTCTTGTTTGACAGCTCAAAGGCGGCCAAGAAAGAAGACTAGTAAAAATCGCGAAAGGTCGACTTGTTTCAATTCACGTGCGACGATTGAAACCCGAAAACCGGTTAACGTAGGCGCGGGAGTAAAATAAAGCGCGAGTTGGAGTCGGGCGCGCGAGAGAAGAACAAAACGCGCGAGGAACAAAACGCGCGTGTCTTCTCGCGCGTGTCCCTCTTCTCTCGCGCGCGCCTCTTCTCTCGCGCGCGCCCTTAAAAACTCGTGCTCTTCTCCACTTAGTGCCACTACGCAGGCTACGGCTAACGATAATCCAAGGTTAAAACATATTCCGGGTTTCGATTTCTACTGTATAAAGTTGTTTTTCCAGTCTAATGTTTTGTGGAGTTTGAGCGACTGGGAACGGCGAGAGCTGGGCTCTGCCGATTCGAAGCGTCCTCGATGCAGTTCTTGATTCATCAGATTCGCGCAGGAGAAAGTCGTTCAGTTTGGACTAAATTCTGCAGGAAGAATTAACGAATAGTTAGCTGTGAACTGAGCAATGTGAAAGAACACGATCGCGCATGCGCATTCTATGAAGACATAATATAAACTTGTTTCTTTTGGTCACGTGATCGGCGAAAGAATGTATAATAACCATATGCTTGTTTTATCTTACCCGCATTGAAAGAGTTCAGCGCAAAATATGATTGACATCGCATGTGTATGAAGTGGAGCTTTGTGTAAGGATTTTCAAAGTACATGTAGCCTCAAGTATCTGCCGAGCGCAAATCGTACCGGCGGTTGAGTTCGTCTGCGACGCAGGCTACAGCGAGACTAGCAAAATTTAAAAAATCAAAGGGTTTGAAACCGCAGAACTTATAACAATTTGAAACAGAAATAGAAAACCCCATTGGGTGTCAAAAACTGATTGCTATCGGCAATCTCGAATAAACCAATTTTAACGATAAAAAATTGAAATATTACCCAGTTGAAAGTGATAACAAAAAAAAAGCAAAGAGTGCCATATGATGAAATTTTACTGTGGAAAGTCGGTTTAAAATAACTCATATTTGAAGCATATGTTTTCGAGATACTTCTGTCAGGACATAGAGGTCAGACATTATGTCTGCTCCCAAGCTCATAGCCACAAGATAACAAAACTTTACTTGGTGAAATCAACACAGTATAAGTGTTGAGATAGTCGTAACTGATTTGATATGAATCAAAGTTGATTTTCTGTTAACTGTACCCCGGATATATATCAAATTACGCGGTTTACAAGACGCTGTTTGTTTGTAATTGTACACAAGAGATAGACGCGCGAAGAACTACAAGATTTCTCTCCATTTCTCTGCAGTGCAATTTTGCTTGGAAAAAGGTGAATTATTTTAGCACTGCTGTCGCGTTTCCTACGTTCTTAGATTGCTTAACTTCTGCCTGTATTTTCACAGCTCATCCAGTTCTGTAGGAGACTCTTATGTATCAAGAGTTACAGGTAAGCAGAAAGATAACAATTCAACTCCCGCCCTTTGGACACTTCGATCACGGACTTGCTATTACGGATATACACGCAATAACTAAAGTTGAAGTCTCGGCGAAATTCATGGGAGATTTACTGGAAAAATAATCATGGTATTGTGTACGGACTGTCGTTATTACGGACGCCAAATCGCGGTTCTAACGGTCCCCATTTGAACGGGCGGTTGATCAGTAAGAACAGAGTAGCTTTCAAAGTAGATATAGCTGGGTAACATATGTATATCAGTAGATTGAATAATCTGGCTTCCTTTCATGAAATAAGCGATCCTAGGTTATTAGCTTACTTAAAATGTAGATTTCGAGAAACTAATAGGAGGAATAATAATAATAATAAGAACAGAATGTTCTGGATACCTTGAATTGAACAACTGAAATCAGAAAAATCATTAAAAAAATCTCATTCCCACCTTTGACCCAAAAACAATTCAGTCGGATCGGAGCAAATGTTCTGCTTTCTTCAATCATGCCAGTGTATTCTATTCTTATACGATGCCTAAGGCCTGTTATATAACACGAACATTGTTTCAATCGAAATTAACCTTTTTCGCTCCCTCGTTTTCGGATAATTTTCGTGCAAAAAGGGTGGTCTGGTTCAGAAATAGGTTGTTTTTGTTTACCTGACGCGCCCATCCAAATTATTTCATCACGCGAGCAGTTTTGTTTTTGTATGTATTTCAAATAAATATTGCCTCAGACTTCAAGACAACATGTTTTGTAATCCTAACTGTGAGGATATTTTGATCCCTTTTAGACAGTCATTTCCCCTTTTGGAGTCATGCAAGCGGACTGACCTCGGTTAAAATAATAAAGAAATCAAACACTTCATGATTTCTAATTGAGATAAAATACTTTTCAGATCAATGATATTCTTGCCTTGGTATCCAATGCATATTCGGGGGACGTCCATATAAAGTGACAGGGGTGATCGTCATACCTTTTAGTTTGGTACCGTTTATGCATATATGGTGTTAAAATCTAAAATGGCCACGGTTAGAGTTATCTTGGTACAGCGAACAAACTTAGCCTCATAGTGGTGAAAATTAGTTCGAGCCACACCCACAAAACATAATTTCTGAAGATCAACCGTCGGTTGCTATATCAAATATTGCCCGGTTTAAAAAATACATGGCCTTGTCAGATCATTCATTGCTATGGCCTATCGCGTGCAATAAATCACTTAGAATGTTATAAGTACACGAAAGATTTCTTAATCAATCTCCATCGTTTGCGATCTATAAATTCTTGTTATGTTCTCGAAATATCGATATCCTTATTCCTGTGTGGTTTATTGCGACTATAATGCCGATAATGGCGAAATGCTTTAATCCCCGTAATTATTTGTTACCTTACCAGTCAAAACAAATCAGTCCACACACCACACACAAAGGTCAAACGTAGAAAAATAATGTATCATTTATTTTGGAACAGCGACAGAAGGGTCACAGGAGCGCAAGCAATGCATTTAGTATAGAACGTTCTAATCATTGTCCACGACGTTGTTCATTGGGTTAAAAGTCGGGATGCCGGAGTCGCTCCAAGTAAGCTGCATCAATAGGCATGAATCGAACCAAATGTATTAAGGCCATGTTACACGAGGCAATTTTTCCTGCAACTTGTCTCGCAATTTTGTTGCGATACAAGTTGCACGAAAAGTTACTGCAACGCAACAAAAATGTTGAGTTGCGAGAAAAGTAGAAATATCCTCTACTTTTCGCAACGTTGCGAGACAAGTTGCTGTGTGTAACATGTCAATCGCAACTTGCAACGCAATTTTGTTAAAATGAGCCAATCAGAGCGCGTAATTCGCTCGCGCAGATTTCAAGATGGCGGCCGGAGAAAGGCGCGTTGCAAGTTGCGAAAAAAAATTGCGAACGTATGACGCCTCCTCTGCAACTTGCAATGTTTTTCAGTCGTCATCGTTGCGTTGCAAGTTGCAAGGAAAATTGCCTCGTGTAACATGGCCTTTAGGCGACGGACGTGAGAGAGCGCGGAATAGTCTGGACCCGACTAGATTACTGAACTTACTACTTCCGGTTCTCGCTATTTTGTAAGTTCGGCGCATTAGGCGCGGCACCTGACCTAATAGGAAAACCTCCCACAACGCCTAATTCCACCCCCCCCCCCCCCCCCATCATCCCACCCCCATCATCCCCCCCCCCCCCCCCATTGCGCGCTGGCAATTAAAGCACATGGCCTGTATTTATTAATTATTTTATCTTTCATTGCAGATTATTCTATCCTGGAACATGACGACAAAAGCAGAAATATTAGTCATTGTGTTCTTTTCATGTGGCCTTTTGCTTCTATGTGGAGGTGAGTCAGTGTGATAAATCTCAGTGTCTATGGAATCTCTTTTTCATATGTCTTATATAATACCAGTAAGAAGTTGTTCAAACATAAAAAAAATTATCTTCGATGATAATTTCTTTAACTCATCGTGTAATTCATAGAGGTTATTCAGCGGAAAGTTGTGTAAAATAAAACTGACTCGTAAAAATGCCCAGCTGTATTACACAACTTTCCGCTGAATAAATTGTTTGTTATACGACATAATATCTTTCCTAAACTATAGGCTTTCAACTGTGTTTTCCGTAGCGCGCGGTCAGGGGGACTAAGACCCGTCTTTGTGCGTATTCGCACTCAAAAATGCTATGTCGTATAATAACGTCCGTTATTTTAGATTTCATTTTCTTCTTTTCCCCAGGCTCTACCGCGCCGCCTGACTGCAGACAATACAAGACATGCACCGAGTGCATTGTAAGCAGCCCAGAATGCAGCTGGTGCGAAGACACGGTAAGCCTAACTTGTACTTATCGTAATCCATTTCCATCCTCGACATCTTTATTGAACCTCATTTCCCAACAGTTCCGGTCATTTTTCCAGTACCGTTCTACAAAATCAAACTATTATTGGTGCGTTTCCTATGTCCTGGATTTGTTTTGGAACGTCTTGAAATCACGCGTCATTTGACGTCATTGGCTGTATTTATCTCCATGTTATCATGGAAGACGTATACACCCTATTCCAAAATGGCTGTCAATTTAAAATTATTTTGTTTGTATTTAAATTTAAATAATTTGCCTCACGAACCTCGTTTTTGAGTTGATAATTCAAAAGAATTTGTACTCTAGAACGAGGTTAGTGAGGCAAATTTAAATGTATACAAAATAATTTTATATTGGCAGCCATTTGGAATAGGGTCTATAACACGTTTCAGATGTACAATAAGTCTCAGACGTATTGAGTCATTTTTGTGAAGGCTTACACGAAGTATTTACGTATTTGTGGTTCGGTTTACGAGAGGTTGTGCCCCGCACATCTGCCACAGTTTTCGTTTTGCTCAGATTTGCCTGAATTTTTGCATGTGGCCATCCGTTTATTCGAAAAAATCTGAATCGCCCCGTATTTTATATTTCCGCCAATTTGACCCGTAATAGACATTATTATACGACGTGACATTTTAGAGTGCGAATACGCACAAAGAGGAGAGCAGATATGAGACCGTATTACATGGGTCTCAGTCCCCCTGACCGCGCGCTACGGAAAACACTGTTGAAAGCCTATATTTTAGGAAAGATATTATGTCGTATAATAAACAATTTATTCAGCAAAAAGTTGTGTAATACGGCTGGGCATTTTTACTCGTCAGTTTTTATTTTTCGAGCCTGAAGGCTCGAAAAAATAAAAACTGACTCGTAAAAATACCCAGCCGTATTACACAACTTTCCGCTGAATAACCTCTATATATTCGTATTCTCACGGTTGGACTGGAACTAGCTTGCAATCGAGGTTCATGCCGGGAAATATCATTAAAAATATTTGCATTTGTAAAGATTCCCCCGCATGAGCCTCGATTGCAAGCTAGTTCCAGTCCAGCCGTGAGAATACGAATATTGTCAAAGTTCAGGTTTTTTCCTTAACAACGGGCGTCTTTCCTTTAAATTGTTTCCAGTCTGTGACTGCGAAATATTAGATAAATTAGATCATTGTTGATCTCAATTGAAACAGTCGGGCAGGCCTTTTCAAACTCTGCCATAGTTTCTGGGAAAAATCGCTAAACTGAACTAATAATTATTATGGTTAGCTCTACCTTCAGCAATTCACTTGATATCTTCCTCTTGATGTTCTAGGCGTTTCGAGTATGAGCAAGGTACTGAGTCATAAATTTTAGCGCCGTTTTGACCAAAAATCAGCAAAATCCCCGTGATAGTGCCCCTTTAAACGCCACTGAACGGTGCTTGGAAAAGACTTTGCTTGCATGTGTAATTTTAAGGAGAGAGCTGCATTTGGGCCTCAGTGCAGCTACAAAGAAAAGAAAGAACTTTATAACTAGAAAAACGGACGACGATGTTTATATCTCTCTTAATTTTAATTATCTTAATTGCTATATATCTTGATCTGACCGCTGTTTTTGTTCGTTTTGTTTTTTATTGATTTTAGGAGTATCACAATTTAGATCAACCGAGAAGAAGATGTGATTTGTATAAGAATCATCAACAGAACAAATGCCAAAATATTTCCAATCCAGGATCGGGATCGACTGTTCATTCGGTAAGCAAATCCTCTCATGTAAGACAAACAGCTTTGCAGGACGATCAGTAGTTAAGTTAGGGTGAGGCTAACAACATTCAGTATAGCTCATCTAGTGTGATCGTCCGGGTGAGGGTAGTCCTACTAAGGACTGTTGTTGGTGACTGACCGCGCTTCGACAACAAACAAAACAAATGTGACATGGGCTCCCTGTCAAAATATTATTATTATTATTATAACCTGAGCCGGGAAGTCAGCTTCAGAGTCAAGTGAAATGTGTTGTTAGTCAGTCGATGGTGTTAGAAAATGATTGGTCAGTTTAGCCGTGATCATCGGTAAAGTTCGTAAACAATGATAGGTCAGTTATTGTCAGTTTCGATCCGTCTATGTCAAAAGTTCTTGAGCAAGACTCTTTACTCTCACAGTGCCTCTCTCCACCCAGGAGTAAATGGGTACCGGCGGATTGTCCAGGCAAACTGACAAAAATGCAGTAAATTTAGTACTAAGCTCGTGTTGATAATTTACTTTCTCCGTTCGCAGAATAAAGCACCGGACAGTGACGTTAAAGTCTCTCCTCAAAACCTAACTCTTCATCTTCGACCAGGTATTTGTCTACATGAACCTATATATAGCTATCACAGCAGACTCAATACAAGTCTAAAAAGCTGAACATTTATTCGATCTGCTTTCTGATTCATCTTGCTGTGGGATACGTGGTGGCTCAATGGTTGGTTCAAGCGCTGACCGCGGTCATTGTGTTGTGCAAGACACTTAACTATCACAGTGCCTCTCTCCACCTAGGAGTATAAATGGGTACCGGCGGACTGTTAGGACAACCTGAAAAAAATGCTGAGGGGTCACCTGCGATGGACTAGCATCCCATACAGGGGAGTAGCGATACTCCTAGTCGCTTCATGCTATGGAGACCGGAGTTGCGCAACGGCCTGATCATGATAAGCCACTTGTCTTGAGACAGACTCTAACCTAACCTTTAACCTTTCATCTTGCAGGAGTTCAAACCACCATCACTATAAACGTTCTGACCCCTAAAGACTTCCCAGTTGATTTGTATTACCTCACGGATGTGTCGAGATCCATCAAGAAGGAATCTATCAAGTCCCTTGGACATTTGTTAGGTAAACGACAAGACAAAGCAATAGACATGCAACCCATGTTCCTCTAACGTTTACTGCACAACATCATTCACTGATTGAGGTGGACTCGCGATGTTTTAAGTCTTCTTCACACAGTTTATATTCCTCCATTCTCGTCCAAGAGTCCACGATCATTTTGGTCAGCACCAAGAACCCCCAAATATCAGACGCAAAAACCCTTCAGATAATAACTCCCGGCCCCTTAACTCGCTTTTGTGATTGAATCTTATTTTTGAAAGTTTCAACTTTTGTTTACCTTGCCTAGCTCTGCCTCAAGTTCGACAAGAGATATGCATCATGCAACAGTTAGTCAGTCTGTCGACAGTCTGTCTGTCTGTCTGTCTGTCTATCCGAGGATAAATAATTCCGAGGATAAATAAATTTTCAGTTCAGTTCTGCATGTCTGTCAGCGTGTCAGTCAGTCACTAAGCTACCCGGGCTAAGCTGTTGGCACATAAGGCAGCATCAGGTATTATGCTTGATTAAATTGTTATCTGAGATTATCCTGTTTGATTTTCTTTACAGCGGACGAGATATCAAACCTGACGTCACGGTTTCGCCTTGGACTCGGTGCGTTCGTTGACAAGCCTCTAGCTCCTTATATGGACACAGACCCTGTGATGTAAGTCTTTCCGTTGATTATGATTATTTCGTTTTCGTCGCATGAAAAACAGTAACTAGTTTAAGGTAATTCCATCGAAATAGAAGTTACACTGGAAGTTTCTGAAACTTTCCCTAGTTGAACATTGTGATGTAATGTTTCAAAATATAGAATAAAAAGAATAGGTCACCAGCCCCGCGAAAGAGATATAATCGACTAAAATACCTCATAATTCCTTACAAAATCAACCAAAAACACGTATTTTTTCACGTTTTCAGTGATTATTAATTTTCCTGCACTGAGAATTGGTCTATACTCCTTGTATAGAAAGAAGATGATTACTAGACTTAAATATGCGACAAAAAATGATAGGTCACCACGCTCGTTTACGAGAAAACAATAATTTACCTCTCTGGCGAGCATAGCCACAATGAAAAAGCCGCCATGTTTTTAATGTGCGCGCGCTAATTACGCGCGAAATTATGCGCAGAAAGGATGCGCAATGCAATACTAAGGAATGACCGAGAGACAGCGTGTTTCATCCGATTTCCAAACACCGAGAAGAGAATTGAAAATACGACGCGCAGCGGAGGATTTTTGACGAAATTTGAGGTGATTGGAACACTGTCTCAAGTGTTCAATATAACTTCTCATTCGAAACGAAAACTAAGAATTAAACGCAGAAATAAAACCGTAAACATATAAGCTAATTAAGACCAGGTATCCTGCAAGCTTACATCGCGGTTATGATTTCCTATGAATCAATAATGGCGACATGACAAAACGCAAAGTTCAAAGTCACTTACTATGAATCCTCAAAGAAAATTCCGATAACAAAATAACCAGCACAAAGAATACACTAAACATGAACTAATTTAAACTTAAACGAACTGTTCGGCGTCAATCACTTCAGCGTTCAGTTAGCAGTCTGCTCCGGCCTGCATTGCAGAACGCAGACCGCGCGAAACAGTCTGTTTACACAGGTTAAGATTATATTCCTTTCTCTCCAACGCATTAGCTTCCATTGACCCAGAGAGCAGTTGAATATCGACAAGTTTTTTGCAAGAAGTTCACTCAAGTCTGACCACGTGCCAGATAATTAACTAAAGTGTTCCTGTTTATCTTTATTTTTTTTAAGGATTGCTCATCCTGATCCGAAAAATCTCAACTCTACTCCAACGTTTGGTTATCGCAATGTCCTGTCTTTAAACAAGAATGCCTCCAATTTTCAGGTAGGTGAGCCTAGCCTAGTTCTTATAGAGCCGTGTTTTTACTTAGTTTTCGAGTTTCTGAGCCCAGTAAACTGAAGTTAGTTCATTTAAAAAATAAGTCGTGAAACTTTATACTCTAATAAAGGACGAGTAACACGGGCAACTTTTTCTGTCAACTTGTCCCGCAACATTGTTGCGTTGCAAGTTGAAAAGTGTTTTTGCGCGTATTACCACCGTGTTGCAAGTTGCGGCAACATGTTGCGCGAAGTAGACATGAATTCACTGAATTCTGATCGTTGAGGGTAAAATTACTCCTAAGATTCACGACGATCGTCCGAGGACTTCCGAAGATGACACGAAGATAACCTTTTTATTGTGCGAATACGCACAACTGATGAGTGCAAATGAGACTAAACACGTCATACCCGTGTTTACAAGCAAAACAACTACACAACCAATCAGAGCGCGCGTTATATGATCAAAATGACTACACAACCAATCAGAGAGCGCGTTATATGATCAAAATGTAATAAATGCAATGAAGAATGATTTTTCTAAAGTGAAAGATACCGCAAAAATGTATATACTGTATTTTGATGGGTTTGAATTGAAATAATTGACTGCAAATTTATTTCCAGGCTGCCATCGAGAAATTGATGTCGTCTGGAAATGTCGACAATCCAGAGGGAGGCCTGGACGCTCTCGTTCAAGTGGCTGCTTGTGAAAAGGTTGGTACCGTATTTTCTCTATTAATTCCCCGGGGGCTTATTAAATTTTTTTTTTTTGAGGAGGAGCTTATTAGAAGGTGTATTAATATAGGGAGAGGACTTATTAATATTTTTATCCCTGAAAGAAAATATGGTATATCATTAACGAAAGGCTTTATTGTTATACGCTGTAATACAGTCAAACTTGTTTTAAGCGGGTACCCTCTATTTAGCGGTCAGTAGTGAAAGTCCCGAAAATTGCTTCACTTAATCACATTAAACTTGACCTGTGTTAAGTGGTCACCTCTATTAAGCGGACGCGGTCACCCTTTTGCAATGAGTCTCAATGAGCTGTTGTTATTGATTTTGACCTGTATTAAACGGTCACCTTGCCAAATTCATGAGATCATGTTTGGATTATCTTGCCAAAGAGCATTGCAAATCGGCGCGTAAAGTGCATTTCGGTGAAGTTGACATGGAGCCATTTTGTTGGTTTCTTTGATCAATTGAAATTACAGAGTTTTTATTATGTTTGAATTGTTAACATTTTTCGTCAAACCTGTATTTAGCTGTCAACCTGTATTAAGCGGCCAGTATACCATTCCCCGAGGGTGACCGCTTAATGCAGGTTTGACTGTAGTGTAATTTCACTTATCGTCAAGCAGACACGACAAGTGAAAATAATCAATAAAATCATCAACTATGGGATCTTGTCCCAAATTCTTACTACTAACTTTGAAAGAAATGTATGGAAGCCGCCAGTAAGGAGAATTTTACATTCAAGAAAATGACCGCTTTTCTCTCTTGGCAGGAGATCGGTTGGAAAAACAAGGAAGACGCGAGGAGGGTTGTAGTGCTAACAACTGATGCAGCTTATCACTTCGCTGGGGACGGACTGGTACGAGTTCTGAATGCACGCATGCGCTTAATCAAAAGTCGGTAACATTTCGTCCCACATGTGAGCGAAATCCGATTTTAATGACTTTGCCCGGTTAATGATTTTGCACCAAGACCGTACTTACTAGGATCATTTCTATAGTACGCGTCCCGTCTTTGTACCCTAACAAAGACAACACCATCAACCGTGATGACGATGCGAAGCGTTCACCTCTGAGCGCGAAGCACGTCGCCGACTTTGTCTTTCACGGCAACGGTCGGCGGCGATTGATGACCGTTCCAGTTCCTCCTTTAGTGGGGAACTGGAGGAGGTGATCGCATTCTGAGCGGTTGATTTTTTTTCTTAAAAAATAAAGAGAAATTGTTAACGCAGTATTTCTCTTGCGTACTTTTATGTGATACGAGTAGTTTCATGAGAGGATGATCTAAGAGAAGCATTTCCCCATACATGGGACTGTTCCAATGATAATTTTCATGAAATATATTTTTAACAATTGCAATTTCAATGCGGGAACTAGGCAGCAGTCCCCGAGTATCTTCTACCACTTTCTGCTACCTTAGCTGCACGCTTGAGAATACAACTTTATTTAATCGTTCACAGCTTGGCGGAGTTGTAACTCCTAATGATGGTCTATGTCACCTGAAAGGCCAGGAATACAATGCTTCGACAACCATGGTAAGTTTATATAGTCCATTGCACGATTACTTTAGACTTTTGTCAGACACCGACCTCTCAGGACCCGTCCACACTAATGCGTTTTCGAAACGCTCCGTTTTTACCGAAAACGCATCAAGACCTCCGCGTCCACACTGTCGTTTTAGTAGCGTTTTTCCGGTTCACACTAAAACTCTCGATAACGCTCGATAACGCTGCAACAGTCATCTGCGCATGCGAGCGACAAATAGACATGCCCTCGATGTGAATGTCGTCAACGTGTTTTCGCTGTCCACACTAATACGATAGGCCTCCGTTTTCAAATGTCTCCACTCTGGGCAGCGTTTTAAAATGTATGCATTTTCGATGAAAACGATCAGCGTTTTCGATCATTGTAGTATGTGGACGATAAACGAAAACACATCGAAGTTTTCAAACGAAAACGCATAAGTGTGGACTTTAGTCTACAGATACGAACAACACCTATGATTATAAACCTAAACAGTTTGTCACTCTTCTATTATAGGATTATCCATCTCCAGGTCTGGTTCGCGAGATTTTACTTGAATCTAACGTGGTTCCTATCTTTGCCGTCACATCCAAGGAAAAAGCTATATATGAGGTGCGTAGCAAGTTGAACGTCTTTATTTCTGCGAAATCGCGCGGAATCACGTGATACTTATTAACCTATGACGTCGAGTTCAAGTGAATACCTCGCTACAATACATACAATGTTGTGGGATATTTGTCTTCGTTTCCCACGTTATTTGTATTCTACTGAATACATAGAAACTGAAAGGAAAACCGCACTCGGGCCAAACTGGCCCACACTGCTGGAGCTTATCCCGGTTTCCTTAGCATGAAGCCAACTAGGAGTATTGCTACTCCTCCTGGATGGGATGCTAGTCCTTCGCAGGTTACCCCCCAGCATTTTGTCGCCGGTACCAATTTATACTCCTGGGTGAAGAGAGGCACTGCGAGAGTAAAGTGTCTTTCCAAGAACACAACACAATGATCCAAGCCAGGGCTCGAACCCGGACCGTTCGGTCCGGAGTCCAACGCGCTAACCGTTAGGCCACGCGTCTCCCACTACTGAATACATGCATACTTAATCGGTTGGCTCATTTTATGTTCTTATTAGGAACTAGCGAAGTTTTTAGGTAACGAAACTTACGCGGAGATAGGTGAGCTGCAACAGGACTCGTCAAGCATTGTGCGAGTTATTGGAGAGGCGTACAAGGTGGGTGATATTTTGAAATATGAAGAGTTAAATCCATCAATATTTTTCTCGCGCGCGATTGGTCTAAACACGTCACGTGACGCAGCCAAAACTGGGGAATATCGGGTGATATTCCCCTAGTGATATTCCCCAGTTTTCAAAGTTTACGTTTTACGTTCGCAAGTCAGTTTTCGTCTCAAATAAATTGCTAAGTTTAATAGAACTGATTGTTTTGAACAGACTAGAAACATTTTTGGAGGCCAACATAATTTTTTTATGTTTAACAGCTTGGCCGAGATCTTCCACGGCAAACCGATGAGAGCGGCCTTGTGAAAAAAATATTTGAAGGATATAACTACAATAGCCTCCATTTGCTTCAAAAATATGCTCGGATATTTGCCTGGACATTATCTGTTCCTCGAAGCTCACAGTTTTCCTCGAGCTTCGCTCTCGGAAAAACTGTTCGCTTCTCGGAACAGATAATGTCCGCGGACAAATATCCGAGCATATTTCCTCGCCAAATGGCGGCTATTGTTTATTTAGTCCCCATAACGTAAGGCTTCTAGTCCAGTTAGGAGAACGGGCAAACCTTCGTAGAAATATTTGGAGAGTTCTCCCTACGTTGTCGCGCTAGGACGACTCTGCGCTAAGCAACCTCTCCGATGAACCATATTATCATAACAAAATCTTGACATTAAGATGAGAATCTAAAATGGTGGATCTAAGACGGCGGATTTGTGAAATTATGACGTCATCATAGCGTCACATGACGTCATAATTGACAGGATGCATTGTACACACGAAAAAAAAAAGGTATTGCGTTGAGTTAAAGTTGCCGATTTCTGTCGGGTTGAGAGAAATAAAGTTTATTGTAATGCCAGTTAGACATTATCCCTGTATACTATGTAGCTTATCAAATAATTATTTACTTAATCTCATAAATTTAACGATTAGTTATTTAATGAGTCTGATAAATTTCTTTCACTCTCTTACACAAAGAAAATAGCTCGTAAAGTGACGATACGTGACGCTAACTCTGAAGGACTGCGGCTGCGTTATACTGCAGTGTGCCCGTAAGTACCTAGCAGGTGTTGTGTAACTGCCCATGAAAAGTCCCTTGATTTTTCCGTAAGAGTAAAATAATAAATCTCCACGTTACGTCTCTCGTGAGCTATGTCTTAACATAGATACTTATTCCACGCGCCAACTCGGTTGTTAAGTAGTTGTATTGTCTTCTTTCAGAAAAGGAAAAGTTTACGAGGACACCAAAACCTGCACTGGGGTTGAATTAGGAGATACAGTAAGTTGAAATGCTATTTTTGCAGACGTTTCAGTCCCCCTCCCCCGATCAATCATCCCATCAGTCAAGTAAAACATCTCTAGTGTGGTAGGTGTGCCCGAAAATCAATCCAGTTCAGTAGTCGGTCAGGCATCTGTTAGTCGGTCGGTCGGTCGGGTCGGTCGGTCGGTCGGTCGGTCGGTCGGTCGGTCGGTCGGTCGGTCGGGTCGGGTTCGGTCAGTCAGTCAGTCAGGTCGACCAGTCGGTCAGTCCGTCAGCGCAGCCAGTCAGTCAGTAGGTCACTAGATCTGCTTGTCTGTCTGTCTGTCTGTCTGTCTGTATGTCCGTCTGTCTGTCTGTCTGTCTGTCTGCCAGCCAGTCAGTCAGTCAGTCAGTCAGCCAGTCGGTCGGTCGGTCGGTCGGTCGGTCAATCAGTATGAATGAATATTAACTTTATTGTCGGAGCTAAAAATCTGTTCGTCGGTCAGTCAGACAGTCAGTCAGTCAGGTAGGTGTTTCATTTATCGACTGAATAAATCAATGATTTATGCGATTGATCAGACCAAGAGCTTGTTTCAATTATATATGTACCTTAAATAAAATATTTTCCTTTTCAGGTTTCCTTCAGAGTGTCTGTATCAATGACGAACTGCTCAGACGACTTACCAACAAAGTAAATACTGTCAAAGTTCAAATGTCTGTTGTCCTTTATTTCTAGCAATACCAAAAACCACCTTTGTTTGTTGGCTATTTCCGCATTGTTGATTCATTGGAAATGACAAAGAGACACTTTTATTTTTATAGCTTTTCCATCAAGACTCCATACGGACACGTCTTTCTGAAGCTCTCCTATGTTTGTAGTTGTGAATGCGAGAGGAAAGAAAACCTGGTGAGACTACGAAACAATTAATTATTCCACGAGAGCATGTAGTGAGATACAACGGAGTAACATCACTGGTTTAAAGCCACTCTTGCGGCAAAGGAAAATGTCATTTGACGAAATTCATCTTCAATAAGAGAACGGACGCAAAAAAATCTTAAATCGCTCGTGATTTCTCACACCCCTTTTACCATACTGTGACGTACTTAGTATGCAAGAGCATACGCACGTGACTATAAGTAGCCTATTAGATGAATAGAACCCGTAGCTATATTGACTGTCGTCGAAAGTAACTGTGTGTTTGTTTTGGTATGGTATTGCTGCGTTCGACTAGCTCTAACAAAACACCGTGCCAACTTGCTCTAAGAAATCAGAGCAAACATACTTCCTTTCAACCAAATCAGAGCCAATTGTAAATTGGGAGGGGGGGGGGGGGGGGGGGGGGGGGGGGGGGGGGTGGGCGGTAACCCGTTAATAAAGGGGGCTGAAAGTCTACGGCAGGCGGGAGAAGAGAGGCGGGAAGCGAGATTCCCAGGGTGGCAGGAACAGGGAGAAATAGGAAAGAATTTCGCAATATTGCGCAATAGAAAAAAGCACAAAGAGGCGGAAACCAAAACGGAAGGGGACCGTGAGTACAAGGTACGGTACAAGGTAATGGAAAGTGGGAAGTTCATTCCCCTTATGAGTTTCCCACGCTTGGCGGTGGTTCCACATTTTTTCTTCGGATTTTATTGGTTTATTGCGTTTGTTCTAATTGGTCAAATGTGATTACTTTGGTTTTGATTTGAGGAAAGCTCTCTAAGCGGTATAAACGCTGTTCTTGTAGGAAACAAATAGCAGCAGATGCAATCATAGAGGATCGTTAAAGTGTGGAATATGTTCCTGTAACGATGGATGGTGAGTCTTGAACAACAAATATAATTAAGCACATTTCAAACATTTCAAGAGTTACAGGCGCGCGAGAGGGAGTAAACGCGCGAGGCGAGAAAAACAAAAAACAGCGCCGCTCTTTCCCAGGGTCTCTCTTCCCCGCCTTCAAGAGTTCTTGGAGGCGGAGGAAGAGAGACCCTGGGAACGAGGTTGGCTCTTTGCCTTTTTCTCGCCTCGCGCGTTTCTTCCTCGCGTGTGCCCCCCCAACTCCCGCTCCATTACTCCAGCGCCTATTACGCAGGCTACGTTTCAATAATTTTTTCCTTACAAGATTAATTGACGAGAAGACATATATCAACTGGAGGATCTTGACGGTTATTAGAATTAAATCGTTGGTGTTTCAACTGCGTCTGTTGTTATTTTAGGGCAGGTGAACACTGTTCATGCACAGAGGAAGATGAAAGAAAAGGTTGTCCAAGGTAATAGTTCACTAGTACAACTGACGCACGGGAGATGCGGTGACCTAATGTTTAACGCGTTGGACTCCAGATAGGCGAGTGGTCCATGTTCGACCAGCCTAATTGTGCTGTGTTCTTCAGTTGGCAAAACACTTAACTCTCACAGTGCCTCCCTCCACCCAGGAGTATAAAATAAATGGGTACGGGCTAATTGTCAAGGAAACCTGACAAAAATGTCGGGGGTAATTGCGATGGACTAGCATCCCATCCAGGGAGTGGCGATACTCCTAGTCACTTCATGCTATGGAAACCGGAGTTAAGCGCCGGTCCGATAAGACACTTTGTTTGTAGACAGACTTGAACCTTTTTTGACCACGTTTGTTTGTGTTTATAAGCGTTCTCTATTCTCTGCTCATTATCAGTAGCAATAATGGTGACACGTGCAGTGGCGAAGGATCTTGCAGCTGTGGCAAATGTTACTGCAAAGACACCAAGGTAAAGATGTGGCCTGTTGGAGCATTTTCTCTCCATTAAATTTTACCTTATTGATCGAAACTATCAAGAGAAACGGCGTGAATATGTATATCGACAGGGGATTTCAAGTAGCTTGCGTACCAGGCGTAGTGGGGTGGGGTGGGGAAAAGGACAGTTCCCTTCATTTTTTCTCCCGATGTTCATCCCTAAAAATAAATTTGAGACGGGAAACTCGTCCTTCACCGGATTCATATCAGACGAGTTTTCCGTCTTAAGACGAGTTTCCCGTCTCTAATAAGAATTCGGCTAATATTAAATGTCATTTCCCTGCATGGCGGATGGAAGCATATTAAATTAAAATAAAATGATTATGGTATATATTACGATTATGGTATGTTTCTGTTCATAATATAGGATCCTAAAGGATTACTTTATGGTGACACCTGTGAATGCGACACCCTCAGCTGTCCAAAAGACCCCGAAAATGATGAGATATGTGGAGGCTCAGGTACTGTTCGCTACAATGTGCTAGCCTGATATCAGGCTCCTGAAGAAAATTTGCGAGCGAAGCGAGCCGAGTCACTGCAGAAGGACTCGCCCCAGGCAGCGACTCGGCTCGCTTTCGCTCGCAAATTTTCTTCAGGAGCCTGATCTCAGGCTAACAATGTGCTAAGCTATTGTGGATTCAAATCCCATTTCAGCCCTGAAATTTTTCTCAGTCTTGAATCATTTCTTCACTTTATATTCTAATACTATCATTCTTTGTGCTTCGTTTGAAACTTAACATTTCAAATTTAAGTACATGGTAGTAGCCTTCCAAATTCCATGCAGCGCAACCAAGGAAAAACATCATCGATTTATGTTCAGCAGGCAGAGTGCATGGCATATTTCTGCACATGGTACGCGAAAAAATAACTGGATGAGAACAACAAAGTTAAGAATAACCTCAAACATTTCATGTTCTGTAGTGAAAATTGCGTGGAACTGACTGAAAGCCTTGAATACAATGAAAAAAGACATCCTTGCGTGATACGCAATCGTCTGTGCGCGTTTCGTTATTTCACAGTCTTCCCACCTCGACATTCCTGACAAACTCACATTTATTAAAACCAGACAGCAATCCTACACGTGGTTATTTAAGCATGAATAAGTATGAGGGAAACCAAGGCAGGATGAAAAAGAAGGGCTTGATAGTATAAACTGGCCCAAAATTTTAAAATCGTGGCATTGATATTTGATTGAAAAAAAAATTGCTTTATTTTCTATGGCAACAGAGCGCGGGTTTTGTGACTGTGGCCAATGTAACTGCACTGAAAACTGGAGCGGACCTTCTTGTAGCTGCAGCAGAGATTTGAATGGATGTACTAAGAATGGGGTAAGGTTAAATTAATTAAGTCACAATTTGTGTAAAAATAAAGGGCCGATTTAAGACCTGAGCTTGATCTGGTTTAGAGCTGAACTGGGGTTCACACGGGACTCAGTGGACGCCTTGGATGAGTGGACTGTATTTTGAAGTGGTGTAACAACTGTGGCTATTGGTTTAAATCTGGTTTAGTCTGCGGTTTCTCAGTAAACGCTGTTAAACGTTGGATAAACTTCGTTTAAATAACCAGCCCAAAAAAGTTTGCTCTGACGAAGGGCTAACACTCGAATCATCCTAGGTAATCTTAGGCTCGAATCTCGCCCTAGCTGTCGTCGTCGTGCGTAAGATGAGTTTATTGTTGGTTTTCTTCTTGTCCGAGATCGAGTTTTTTGTTAGGTTCTTCACTTGTTTTCCCTGTCTCCGTTCCCTGCTAACAGAGTCTCCTTTTCCGTTATTTTGAGGCGGGAAGACTCCTTTTCTTCCCGCCTCAAAATAACGGAAAAAGAAAGAGACTCTGCTAGCAGAGAGTTACTGTCTCCGCAGAAACCCTTCTGAACGGATTCCATGTAAATTGCACGTGTTGGTTTGCTCTCCTAGCCTATGATAGAATTTGGTGAATAAATTATGCTTTTTTTTTTTCCAGGTCCTTTGCAGTGGCAGAGGGACCTGCAGATGTGGGGCTTGCGTGTGTAACGCTTCTTTGCCCTATAGGGGACCCTTTTGTGATGAATGCCTGGTATAGTATTATTCTTTGTCCTGAGCTCTATCATTTCAAGCAAACTTTGCATTTTTCTCCGTTAAGAGAGCAATGCAACTCTGAAAAATTTACAACACGATAATGATAACCAGCCGCTGTTTCGGAAAAATGATCACACGATCTTTCCCCGAAGTCCCTTCTCGGGGAGGAACGAAGATCGGACTCGAGAGAGTGGCGGAAATCGAGCCTACTAGCATCAATGAAGAAGAAATTATTCCGTTAGTGATAGTAGCTTCAGTCGAAGCTCTCTGAGCGGACACTCGCAATGTAGGGAATGAATATATAGGTCTGCAATGCGTACATGCGTTTTCTGCTGCTCTGATATTGGACAGTTGGTTTTTAGTGTTCTTAGATTTGCTTCAAATAGAGTAGATCCCGAATACACTGTATAAGCGGTGGCGTTAATTCGCGCCATTTTGACACAAGATATCAAAATTCTCTCCTGCCATTCTGTAGTAGCAACTGCCCAATACTGACAAAAAAGCCGTACTAGACAAACGGCACTCGAAGCTCATTGTGGACTAGCCTGAGATCAGGCTCCGAGAGAAATCGCCGAGCGCGGACTGGGGATGGAACGAAGGCTCATTGTGGACCTAATGTGTTTGTTTGTATTCAGAGCTGTATAGGAACATGTGAGGCCAACAGAGCATGCGTACAATGTCGTATGTTTGGTACAGGAGAGCTTGTCGGGAAGGAGTGCTCTCGCAAATGCAAAGATTTTAAAATCACTCCTGTAGACAAGTTAACACCTGGTAAGTCGTCGCGGTCATCACACAAATTCTCCTTACTGGTCTCTATAAAATCCTTAGGATTCTAGTAGGAGAATTTGTTTATTTATCAATACAATTTTGCAATTGATTATCAGTTCGTTTTTCCCATTACCGGTACATGTACCTTTCACATCTGAACTCTTGCATTCTGGAGTTTGGCGACACATCCCTAGCAAAACCTGTGTTCAATAGCCTCGCCTTACCTTGCCCGTCAGCGGGTCTAATAGCTGTTATTACAGTTGAGCCTGCAGTCAAATATTCTTTTGTTTTCAAAAGTATGCAAACGAGGCTAATGGGTCAATACAAGGCCAGATCAGCCTGTGTACATCCGCCTCCTCACCTCCTCCCTCGCTTATTTTTCCTGGAGGGAGAGGGATGTGACACAGGCTATGCCAGGTTGACCCTTTCGCCTCGTTTGCAGGTCAAACCGCTACAATGCCAGATTGACCCTTTCGCCTCGTTTGCATGTCAAACCGCTGGCATCTGTAATAACAACTATTGTATACTCTACTCACTAGCTTTATAATTTTTGTATTTATTTTTTCTTTAGCCATGGGCAAACAGTGTCGGTTTCTAGATGAAGACGACTGTTACTTGGGTTTGCTTACACAGTAAGACCAGATGGACAATTGGAGATTTCTACAAAGAGGAACAAAGGTTGGTTCCCTAATTGAATGTCCAGGATTCTTGAACTGATTTCCACCAATCCCTTGAAAGAGATTTTTCATACATGTGTACATGGAACATTTATCGGAGGCGCGGTGGCCTAACGATTAGTTCGTTAAGGACTATGAATCGAGCGGTCTCCGGGTTCGAGCCCTGGCTGGGATCATTGTGTTGTGTTCTCGGGCGAGACACTTTACTCTCACAGTGCCTCTCTCCACCCAGGCGGTATCAATGAGTGCCGGCGAACTGTTGAGCAAGCTGACAAAATGCCTGTTGTTCGAAAGCCGATTAACGCTAATCCTGGATTAAAAGTCAATCGAGGTTTTAAATTTCACTGCTAATGTTTTGTAGAGTTTGAAATTACTCAAAGTCAAAACCGAAAGACAAAAAAATAGAAATAGAAACCTTCTGACTGAATAGTTACAATTTGAAATCTGAGTACTTCACGCTAATCCTGGATTAGCTTAATCTAGTCACTTCATGCTACGGAAACCATATTAGCTTCTCGCTCCACCGGATTCTTCAGTGTCTTACGTTAATTAAGACCCGTTTAGAACTTTAGTTTATTTGTTAATTTTTTTCCCTTTCAGACTGTCCATCTGAAATGAAGGCTTTATTAGTGATTCTCAGCGTGATAGGAGCCGTGTTAGCTGTTGCTTTAGCTTTATTACTAATATGGAGAGTTTTAGCAACAATACAGGTGAGAGTATGTTGGCCTCGCAGACTTCAGTTCAACTGGCGGATACGTTTTACCACCAAAAACGCTCAGGGTATCTGCAAAACTTTTACTGGAAAAAGTATTGCATACCCCAAAGAAGGCAGAGTTTTTTAGTGTTCATATACTTTCTCAAGAGAAGATGATCTAAGAGAAGGATTCCCCGTGCCCATGATAAGTTTTTGAAATCTATTAATAGTTTCGCGCCATGCTGTGAAAGTTATTTTTATTTCCTTCTGATCGAGGCTCCGACATCACGTTACTCGAACTGACCAATCAGGTAGCGCTCTTAAAATGGCTCAGCTATGGACTGAAAATTAAAAAAAGATTTCAAAAAATTATCATTGGAAGAGACCCATGTATGGCGGAATGCTTCTCTTAGATCATCCTCTCTCCCTTTCTGACCATTCAAGACTCGTCCCCAGGCGTCTCCATGTCGGCTACTTCTTTTTTCGTTGTTTATTGCGACAAGTCTAATACAAAAATATCGGAGAGACACATGAATTCGGATAGTTGTAGTGACGTGATAAACGGGATGGAAACCTTGAGTTCTGAACTTTTTGGTTTTCTTGAAATTCTTGAGGACTTCAGGATTAAGGACTGTCCTTATTAATCTGAGCTATTTTCGAGTTCCTTTTGCTTCTGTTTCAAAACTAGTCCTGGTGAAAATTACCTTTCATGTGAAAATCAAACACATTTTCATTTCAATACTGAGTTACGCACTCGCCTACGTAGTTGGCGGTCTTGTTGGCGCGCGAAGTAAAAATTCCGAAGCGGCGGAGCCGCGAGAGTCTGGGGCGGGGAGGTCTTTTCCGCCCCAGACTCTCACGGCTTCGCCTCTTCGGAATTTTTACTTCGCGCGCCAACAAGATCGCCAGCTACGCAGGCTAGTTACGCACCAGACTCGTTCTGAAATAGAGGAAAAAGGAAACTCGGAAACGACCTGTTGTTAAGACAACTTTATTTATGTTGTTCTTATCCTCAGGACCGGCGGGCATTTGCCAAGTTCGAAAAGGAACAACATGATGCTAAATGTGTTATGGTAAGCTTAAGTTTTTCATGATAATGAGTTCATAGGCTCCCATAAGCCCCTACGGATGTAACCTCCCCATGAGACCTTGCGACAAGAAAAGAAAATATCGAGCACATTACAGTAAGCGCCCTACCATTGCCGATTCGACAAAGTTCTTGATTAATTTTTGACAATTTTTTAAAACTTTCTGATGGCTTCAAATTGCAAGAACTGTGGGAGAAGAAGATGTCAATTGTCAGAACGTTAACGTGGAGTGGAGCTTGACAACTCCGCCTCTTATTTTAATTGGCCAGTTTAAAACGAAAGCCATCAGAAAGTTGTCAAAAAGATGTCCAAAAGTTGTCAAAAATTAATCAAAAACTTTGTCGAGTGGCAACGGTAGGGCGCTCTTTTCACTGTAAATTATCGAGTTAATAAACTGCCAGACGGATTTGTCCCACAAATTCAAAACCAGACGTCAGTTTTCCTTTAAATTATGTTCGGCCATGCAACAAGCTGCTTAATTTCACGCAGAAAGGGCAGATGACAAACACTACTGGATTTTTTTCCGTTGGAATATCGTACGCGATGCTTTTTAAGTATCTTCTCCAAGAACACAACACAGTGACCCCCGCCAGCGCTCGAACCCAGACCGCTCGATCTGATCCGCTATACTTAACAATTAGATTATGAGCTCGAGATTTCTATGATGTGATAGTTGATGAGGCCGTAGGCCGAATCAACTATCACATCATAGAAATTGAGAGCGAATAATCTAATTGTTTTAGTAAAAATCATAACTAAATCATCCACCGAAACTTCGTAGAAACGAATAGAAACGGCAAATTTGTAGACGACCTCCAGCCACTGCACACTAATGGCTGATAGTGTGCAGTAGCTCAGCCAATCAGATTGTCTCATTTGCATTAGTGTACAGTAGAGTTTTACTAATAAGCATTAGGCCACTGCACGGTCTCCCATACTATGCTGACATAACCTTTCTTTTTTCTTCCAAAACAGGCTGAAAACCCGATCTTCAAGCCAACGACCACAACCTTTCAGAATCCAATGTACGGAGTCAAAACATGAGGCGAGAAATCACACAGTAACCGGCTACATTCGAAAACGTCGCAAGAGGACACTTCCCGTACGCTTACACCGAGTTGTGGTCCAGGCCACACACAGACACCTACATCTGTAGCCTCCAGTGTTAGGAGATATTTCCCATGGGTGACCGCTAGTGGCTGTTCAGGGGGGTGTAGGACTGTCTTTCACACATCACACCCGATGCACATAGTTATACTGTTGGACAGTGTTGTGATAAAATATTTTCGCAAACGAAATGAATGGTCAGGATACATTAAAGCATCAGTTTAATATTGAAGCTTTAGCAACAACAATTAATTACAATATTTTGCGCCTCGATTTGACTTACTTGCCTTAACTTTACTGATCAAACAATCGATATTTTTATATCTTGTTATCGCAATGATCCGTTTTCAACAGTAGTTTTGTATTTTATTGGGACGCTTTAGCAACTCTTAGGATCCGTCTTTGATCAGCTTTTAATTCATAGAGATCTCAAGACTGAGCTTTACTTACTGCTGAACAGTCATTCTACGAGCGCGCGTTAGATATATAAACAATTCTTGGTTTGAAACTTACGTCAGCGCCGTCATGTTGCCGTGACCTTTAACAAAAGATTTATAATTAGCTTTATTATACGACATGGAATTTTAGAGTGCGAATACGCACAAAGACGAGAGCAGATATGAGACCGTATTACACGGGTCTCAGTCCCCCTGACCGCGCGCTACGGAAAACACTGTTGAAAGCCTATATTTTAGGAAAGATATTATGTCGTATAATAAACAATTTATTCAGCGGAAAGTTGTGTAATACGGCTGGGCATTTTTACCCGTCAGTGTTTATTTTTTCTCGCCTAAAGGCTCGAAAAAATAAAAACTGACTCGTAAAAATACCCAGCCGTATTACACAACTTTCCGCTGAATAACCTCTCAGTTTATTCTTCCTGTCATCCAACATGGCCGCCAGGGTCTTTGCGCAAAAATATAAATGGATATTTGTCCGCGGACATTATCTGTTCCGAGAAGCGAACAGTTTTCCGAGAGCGAAGCTCGAGGAAAACTGTGAGCTTCGAGGAACAGATAATGTCCACTCCAAGGACAAATATCCGAGCATATTTTTGAAGCCAAGTGGCGGCTATTGTAGTTATTATCCTTCAAATATTTTTTCACAAGGCCACTCTGACTGTTTGCTGTGGAAGATCTCGGTCGGCCAAGCTGTTAAACATCAAAATAATTCTGTTAAAAACTGGGGAATATCACTTGGGGAATATCACCGGATATTCCCCAGTTTTGGCTGCGTCACGTGACGTGTTTAGACCAATCGCGCGCGAGAAAAAAATTTGATGGATTATAAGCACGGATATTTGTCGACCTTGGACATTATCTGTTCCTCAAAGTTCACAATTTTTCTCGAGCTTCGCGCTCGGAAAACTGTTCGCTTCTCGGAACAGACAATGTCCGCTGACCAGCCTAGTACCCAGGCGTCCCCTTCCCGCTTACTCGATTTGGCGCGAAATTTCATTATTCAACAAATTGTCACAACGACCATATGTGGTCAAGACGCCCTTGTTATCTGTTACACGAATGACAGATATCCAGGTATACTGTAGTTTGCCATAATTTGGAAGTGTACTCAAAAAGACTTGTCGGACGCTGCTGAGTTTGAGATTGCACAATCGCAGTTTATCTAGCCTCGTGACAATTTGTTGAATAATTAATGAAACAATTATCCTGCTCAATCTTACCTACGGCCTCGTCGGCTAAGTATCAGGCGATATTCCGCGCGATTTCTTAAATGTTTCTTTCGTAAGTATAAATTTTCGTGAAATTATTTTCGAGTGAAATGGACCGTACATTGGCTTTCGACTCCAAACAAATTCTGAAATGTTTTAGCTATCATAGTTTGCCAATCGAATCACCAGATATTTTCCTCTGTAGTGTTTGTGTGGTCACTGCCGGGCTCTTAGATTTTACAATTTCTTAGTTACGGTTATCGTGAATATCAACCGTACTGAAGATAAGTATTTGGAGCTGTAGATATGTAATAAAATTAAGTTATAGCTTACAATTACACGTTGTTGTTTGTCTTTGGTGTACTTTAACTTTTTGAAGTGTGCGAATGGTACAGCAAGTTAGAACTAACCGGCTTGAATTGCACATCATAATATATAAACAGTACCAGATGAAAGTCCTGCTCAGCGTTCATTTGAATGGTCACACACTAGGGTTTCAAACACAGAATCAAAAGTTAGAACCACCAGCCTTAATAAACAGTACTCACAAGTAGCCTAATTCTCAGGTGGTCCTAGTCGCTCGCTCTCCCTCACTCGTCTCCCCGAGGGAGCCGGAGAGCGGAGCAGGCGACTTGGACCGTCTCATTTCCGTCTGAGAATCAGGCTACACTAACGTATTATCTGTCGTAGCTTCCTCCGAAGAAACCGGTAGAGGTTTGGGGAAGTCTCCCTCTCTTCCGCAAACTCGCCTCAGGCCCCTATCAACTATCAACAAGTTCTCTCTTCCCGCGGAGGAGGCTACACATGTTGTCGTGAGCACTACAGCTCTACTAGCCTGCGAATACAGCCACCTTCTATCGCACGGTGAAAGGCGGCTGTATTTGCAGGCTACAGCTCTACTGAAATGCCTAGCTTTTGTAAACTTAAAGAAACAAACTATAAAAACGTACTTACTTACTTACATAGCACGATATAGGTTCAATAAACGCGGTTCAGTTTTCATTGAATGTTTCTAGATTCCTCTTTTCCAAGACTAGCTGTTTCAGGGCTGCATAGTACACTCTCTTGTAGCCATCATCGCCCGTCACCACCGCCCACGGGTACAGTTTCTCCACTTCCTGAGCAATGACGCCGCGCTCAATTCCACTCTCACCCAGTTCTTCGACGGCCTGTTTAGACCACACCCAGCTGTAGCCCTGGAGACCAATCTCCTCGAACTCGGAATGCGGTAAGGCTGTGATGTTTTCTTTAAGGCGCGAATCGCTGAAAATTCCGAACAGGACCGCACCGCCAATAATTGATCTTACTACGTCTCTTCTCTCCCTGTTTCGTGATCTTTCAGCTGCTGCTTGGGCTTCTAGTAGCCTCCTTCGCTCTTCTTCAGCTCTTCGCACTTTTTCTTCTTGAATTCTCCTTTGTTCGTCTGCTCTCTCTCGCTGGCGTCGTGCTTCATCCAGTCTCTGTTCTTTCTCGCGAGCTTCTCGGAGCCGTTCCTGTTCCCGCTCTCTTTCCCTTCTATCCTGCTCCGCTTGTTTTCTGCGTTCCTCCTCACGCGTCTTTGCTTTTCAATTATTTCTACTTTATGGGCAATGACTTTGGCTATTTTCTTGCTAGCTTTCGTTTTCTCCGTTTCCAGAGCGCATTTCTCCGCAAACCTATCCATATCACGACCCATGGAGGACTTGATTTGATCCAAGTCTTTTCTCAGAAGCGGTTCGATGAATTCTTGGAAACTGCGGTCACACAAATCAGTTTCGAGGGCAATGTATGTATTCGAAAATCCACTCCAGGAATTCTGATTGATCGCAACTTGAAGCTTCCTGGCGAGGTCTGCGATCATTCGTCCGTCCATGTTTGCTCCACTAACAGTTTTCTTAGCAGGAAAACGTTGAAAATCCGCCGCAAGAGAAGATGAGACTTTTGCATAATCGTCGCGCAGAAATTGTTCTAAATCACTGAATCGTTTCGAATCTCCTACGAACGGAATGTCTCTGACCTTGGTGCGATGGCGGGGAAAGTGCCTGGCAATGGTTTCACCGTACTTGCCACTCAGAATTAAATCTTGAATTTGTCCTTGTAGAGTTTTTCCTGGCGAGGGAGAAAGCGCGTCTCTCAAGATTACCATCAGTTCCGGGAATGACGTCACGGTATCTGCGTCCTTCCAGATCTGTTCGCTCAAACGCGACACTCGGTACAGAAACTCTACGTTGTGATTCTGTACGCCTTCCCTGGCAAACAGCGCCAAACCCGAGGACAAGAGAACAGTGAAGATGCTCAATAAATCAGTGTTTTCGTTGTTTCCCAGGTTCGTTCCTTCCGTGTCGATAAGAATTGTACTTCCGGCGCCGTTTGAGTCACGCAACACCGAGATCCACACGCCCGTGGTACATGGCTCTACGCTGTCACTCGTTTTGAACACTTTCTGGACTCTCTGATTTGTATTCCCATCTAGAAAGTATCCGATCAAGTTCAAGTTTGTGCTCTTACCGACCCGAGCGTCCCCAATGGCCGATCATCTTTACAGGTCCTTTAATGCTTCGATCTCGCGTAGAGCATCTTCACCGAGGGTGAACTTTTGACTTCGCTCGTCGTACTTCAGCAACAGTTTAGCTGGTGAGTTATCGCTACAAGCTGCGATCAAAAGAGTCGCAAATATCACAAGATCGGTGATCAATTTCATTCTCACAAGACAGTGGCGAAGTCCTAGTAATCAAGGAGGTCGGCCTGACTAGCCGATTTACATGCTGCGTCGGGCTTTTATATCGTGCCATCCGCCCAGAAAGCATATATGTACTTTGCCCTTGTGTATTGTTTTTCTTCCAACTTTTATCATTATTATTATTGTCTTTTTTCTGGGAAAAACCCCCCACGTGTTTCGCTTTGTATCACCGTGAGAAAACACAAACCGGAAGTGATGAGGCAAGGGAAAAAACCCTTCAGGCCAAGTCACGTGACAACCGTGACTACATTTGTTTCGCAGAACTTGATATTTTACTTTATTAAAAGTTTGTCAACGGAATCTTTTAGCTTTGTATTGCAAGACCAGATGGAACAATGCAGTAAAAATCCTTTCTTTTCAATTGTTTGTGGGCTTTCGGAAGAGCATATGTCACTTCCGGTGTGATTGCGGCGGTGTGATTGCGGCGGGAATTTATTTGTATTCTTGAATTCTGGGTAATACGAATTCTTGAATTTCGTCCACAATGTAAACTTTGGAACAGAATAAAACTAAAATTCACTCTTGCAAAGAATAATCAGAAAGATACAAATTAAGGACTCCGTAATTTTAATTTTAAAAAAGTAGAAAATGGTCACAGAAACTCAGTTTTGCTTTGCCTTTGTAACTGCAGAGCCCTGAATTTTAAAATTCCTTTAATTTTTAAAATTTGATCGAAATTAATTATTATATAGACCTTGTTGTATTGTCTTCTGTTGAGTCAATGTCATCAGTCAGGCGTTTTGCCTAGCCTGTGAAAGAGGAGAGATGATCAATCATGGGCAACCATACCAAAAACTGCAGTATTCTAATCCAGAGAAAAAAAAATTCAATTGCTTTCCGAGAAAAATGGAAAGTGAAATAAGAATTAGCATGCGGGAAATTCCCGACCTTGTGACGTGTCAAACTCTGTTCCCAGAATAAAAGGCCTATTTGAAGACATTTTTGTTCAGTCAGTTTCAACTCGCTGTACAGCAAAATGAACTTGACGCGTTGCTTTCTCGTAGCGACGTTCTTGATCGCGCTTTATTTTCCTTCTGATGTTCAAGGAAAGCCAGCAGGACTTCTAATCAAGTTCAACAAGGAGAAAAAAATCTTCGAGTTGAATCGCGCGGTTCTAGAAGAGATTTCGCAGCTGCAGCGACCAATAAGAGTAATAGCTGTTGTTGGAGATTCCCGAATTGGAAAATCGACCACACTCAACATCATAAGTCACATCTGGACCGGAGTCAATCGAAGTTACGTCGAAGAAATTTTCAAGACGGGCGACACACAGGAATCCGTCACGCGTGACGTGTGGTGTCACGTCATTCGAGACGAGCGAGGAGGAAGCGTTGTGTTACTCGACGTCGAAGGCACTAATTTAGGAGACGATGCTGTCACGACTCACCTGAGCATGTTTACAGCCCTGGTATCGTCAGGTTTAAACGTGTTTGTCCGCGAGGTGTTTCAGAATAACAACCTGAATTTCCTGTTTAAGATGTCACGCTTAAGTGATCTGGTCTTCCCAAACATTTCTCTTGAGAACTTTCCCAAACTTCAAGTCGTCATCCGAGACGCACTGAACGGTCCTGGTGGTGGCAGAACGATCGAGGACTACACCAGAGACTCCATAGTGGAGCCATCCTTCCAGGAGAGCATGCAAGAGGAGAGAAAAGCCATCGCAAAGCATTTCCCGCGAAATCAAATCGCAGTGAGTGAGATTCCACTGGTGACACGCGCACTGTTCAAGGATTTCGAGCAGCTACGCAAAAGTGACTACTGGAATGAAATGAGGCAACTGGTTGGCAAATTCAAAGAATTTCCAATAAAAAAGACCTTTGGAGGAAATCCTATAGATGGCCCAGGACTTGTTGAACTGGCCGTTAGACTTGCGGAGACGATGAATGCTGACTCGTGGCTTGACTTTGCAAATGTTTACGATGCGGTGGAAAAAAATATTTGCAAGAGAAGCCACGTGAAACAAATTGAACCGCTTTTTGCGTTAACGAAAGCAGACGAGATAGAAGCAAAAGTAGAAGACGCTTTGGAGGCGTTTAAAATGGAGTGCGAGTTGCAAAGTGAGATTGCCGCTGCGCGGAAAGATCTGGGGCGCATCGTTGAAGAGAAGAGGAAAGCGGAGGAGCTGGAACGGAAGTTGAAGGAAGCGGAGAACGAGAGAATAGCCGCGGTGAAAAGAAGCGAGGAGCAAGAAGTGAAATTTCAACATGACCTGTCAATCAAAGATGAAGAAATCGTGAAGGCAAAGAGAGAAAAGGAGGATGCTGAGATCAAGGAGAAGAATTTAAACAAACTTCATGAGGAACAAATGAAAACCATTGAATCGCTGCGGCAAGAAATAAGAGAAAGAAGTAGTGGTGGCCTTTTCGATTTTATCGCGCGTGTTGTAGTAGAAGTTGGGCGAGCATTTGGGCGAGTGACAGGGATTTGAAGCAAAATATAACCACGCTACCCAGCTCCCAATACAGTGTAATTGGACTAGAGGGGGTATGCTGGAAATGGCCCGGAATGAAATCACCGAGAAATTCCTTTGGACTGACCGGAGAGGACTGCGGAGTGATCGCTCAAGATGTAACTAACATTCGGTTTAATATAGAGATTTTGAATTGACTGTGGGAAGTCATTATGTTTAAACTTTGCTAAGCTCTATAATTTGTGGTTTTCATCAACATTACAAAAAACTGTTTGCTTGCATGAACAACATCAGAAAATAACAGGTAAAAGAACTGGCAGAAAGAAACGTTTCCGCGAAAACCGAAAAACCGCAATAAAAATCGCTCAAAAACCGAAAAAACCGCACGATCGAAACCGCAAATTCACAAACCTCACTTCCCCAAACCTTGATACAACAACGAAACATAGCTATTATATATGGCGCCATACTTTAGTTAATTAAATAAAGACGTTTAGTTTTCCTTTTTCTGAGGGATGAAAACATTTTATTCGAAATCATCGGCCGTTTTCACACTAGAGACGGGAAAACTCGTCCGAGACGGATAACTCGTCTCATCTGGCACCGAACGGAAAATTGGTTGCTCTTCCCTGAAGTTTGTATCGTCGGTTACTATATTTGAGCCCCGCCTCTTCATCGCTGCTTTCATCGAACTCGTTGTCTTTACAATTGTCAACACTGAGATTCACTGACATCTTCCACACTTTATCTTTATTTTCCTCGAATGTAAAGTTCAAAGCAGGGACGTAGCGTGCGATTTTGTAATTGTACGCACCAAGACTGTTTATAACACCAAAGGCGCGCCACTCTAGGGGGGTTTGGGGGCATGGCCCCCCCCCCCCCCCCAGGAAATGCCATTTCCTGCGTTTTCCGCGGGACATTTTCAATAAATACTTGTTACTTCAACGCATCACATTAGTAAAACAAAACTAAAAACAGATATCATCCCAATCAAAATATGAAACGAAATTAGTTTTCAGTTTATGATTCTTTTATTGAATCAAAGGAGGCGCACCACGCGAACCAGTACACGGATTGACCGAGGTGAAATAAAGAGGCCCAGGAACTACTAGGAAAACAAACAAAAAACCGAATGCTAAAAAACGAAAACCGCAACGGATACCAAAACCGAAAAAACCAGTAATGTAGAGGGGTTGTAATCAGAGTAAAGTGTATGGATTGGCGCACAGTTGGGCAAAAAACCGAAAAATCGATCTCAAAAATGACCAAAACTCTAAAACCGAAAACCCCATTCCCCCCTGATACCCATATAGTGTGGTGCACCTCTTCTATTTTTCGTTCTATTCCCCTTTTTATAAGCAAACTAGTGTATTTTGTTACAACACAATACCTGTATATCACAACTGTAGAGGTGGGAACTTGGATGGCTGCTCGATATTTTAAAGCTAGAAGCGCTTGCTCGATATTTTTGGGGGGATTCCTGCCCCCCCCCCCCTCCCCCCCCCCCATCAATAATCTAATGGTCCACCCCTTATGCGATTGTATACTTCCAAAACCATATGATTGCATAGGGTGATAGTTTAACTCAGTGAGGTGGGCCGTGTAGTGTATGTAAAATTGTCGGGCACAGTAACAATAAATCATTCATTTACTGTAATTGACTAACTCTATAGTTTCAGTGATCACGTCTGAAATGAGCTGAAAAACGTCCAAACGTTTTTGACAAAAAAATCTGCAAATTTTGGTTGGGAATTATCGTTCGGGAAGAATGTGTTCCATTTGGTCGAGGCGCGAAATTTGCCATGGCCGACGCCGAAAGGCCTGGAACTGGTGCAAAACTATGATGCAACGCGAATCAGTCGGAACGTCCCAACCGGGAAAACGATCGAGTCTATGGGTGCTTACCATTTAGCCCAAAAATCCAGAAATTTCGGTGAAAGTCAAATGGATCAGACATTTTCTGGAAAATCCGTTCGGAAATTGTGGACTACCTCCAGACGTAGTCCTATTTTTCCGTTTCGGAACGGAGCGTCGGAAATTTCCGTACCATTTGAAAGTTTATTCCGTTTCCAGTTCAACTCAGATGGACCACAGAAACGCCAGCACTTGTTGTTCAGGAGAAATAGGATGCCTGCTTCTTGCATTCCCTGCAGGAATCCTTCCTATGTTTATCATTTCCTACAGTGAACGTCTTCCAAGAATCCTTTGCGGTCTCTGATTTGACAAGATGGCGGCGCTTTCCTGTTGCGTGGCGAATTTTGGCAATTTTTCATCTTCATTTTTTCAGCGTTTAAGCGCTAACCTGAAGTAAGTGAGCTTGTAACATATCCTTATCATTTGTTCTTCTAATGGAAGTGTTTTTTTGTGGAAATTAATGGTTCAGGAGTTATTTTTTATGATGTTTCAAAATCAATACTTCGATCCATCCGTGACCACGGCTTCGACGCGGTGCATAAATTTATTCGTAGCAGTCTCTCTGCTTGAGTAATTTTTACATACAATTAATATTTTGTTTTAGAAACGTTCTTACACAATTTTGTACCATAGTGACCCTTAGTGACCCAGGATTTTTAGCTTTTTGGAGGCTTTGAAAATGGGGTAAATCAGCAATTATGGATCACATCATTGTTGTGAAACATGGCTAACATGCAAGACATGTTTATGAAGAGAAATGCCGTTTTTGTTTCTTTATATCGTTTTTTACGCGAAATAGGCGTACAAATAACGCTTTTTATGTGTTTCATTGAACTCAAAATGAATAATATTCTTTCTTATTTTCTTAGGTCCAGCATGGATGATATAGATTCAAGACACTTTATAGTGCCAAATGCTCTCACATTTCCAACAAGTTCAATGTTTACACCTGAATAATTTTAGGTGCATATAAGAATACTATCAACTATTTTGTGATACTGTGTCATATTGGTGGCTAGTGGGAAAAATATATATTCTGTATCTGATGGGGTTGTGTAAGCCACAGAGCCCCAATACAAAAATAATATAAACCAGGTGGGGGAGACAGGAATACAAAAATATACACCAATAGTACAAAACTATATTTTCGCCCAATTATATCAAATAACTTGTAATCAGGCCATCCTTAGATTTTCATACTGCCTCAATCTGAGAAGTTACCTAATTATTCATGATACAACCTTGCTATTCCTTGTTACTTTTAAAGAAATTCAATCAATATTAACTTATATTATTGATTTTAGTCACCATAAAATAAACAGCTGGTTCATATATGCAACTAAAATCCTCATTAAAAGTCCTTGGGACAATAGGTATGGAAAGTTGAAGACTACAGAATTCAGATATCATCCTATGCTATCAAAACAGGATTACCCATTCCACCGAACAATGTTGAAGAATAGCAGACATCCAGTCACAGATCACATCATTGTTAAGGGGGGGGGGGGGGGGGGGGGGGATTAGAGGGAATAGAACACTGAAAGTTATAAAGCAGTGGTGGATCTAGGAGAGGGGCTGGAAAATTTTTCCACCTGATCAGTTATGACAGGTCTGGATCCGCCACTGTCAAGTGTCCAAAAATGTGTGAGTTGTGAGTTGCAGCTTAACCTTGAAATCAGTGAATTATTTCTTGAAGTTTTTTCACATTACATAATGATGCTGTTACAACCACAGTAGCCATGTAACCACTCATTGTTTATTAAATGCAGTGACACTACATGTATTTTAATATGGATTTCTAATTTCTCCATACAATTTATTACATAGTCATGTTTTAAATGGTGAGCAACAATAAATATATTTCCAGAAATGAAGAGCAGTTCAAAATTGGTGAGAAAGCAAAGTTTCAATATTAATGTAGACTCGATCATCAGCCATGTCAATTTGGTAACCACAGTAGTCATGTTTAATAAGTCACCCAGTGGCCAGTGTTCATAAACTGTGCAGTGACACTATTTCAATATGGATTTCTAATTTCTCCTTACAATTTATTGTAACATGACTGTGGATAATAAGAACAATATGTCAGCTACAATGGCCAGGATTTTTCATTTTGACCATGCACCCATCAATACACTTCACTTTCACTAAAACTGGTCCCTACTCTGGCCCCAGAGTGGCTGCTATTGATGTCACCTGGATGGTCATCAAATTCCCAGAAGTTGAACTACAGTGGAACCCGCTTTACGGACACTCGTTAATACGGACACCCGCTTATTAAGGACAGTTTTGTTTGTCCCAACGACATATATTTTCTCTTATATCAGCCCGCTTAATACGGACACCCGGATAATACGGACACTTTTTCATGTCCCTTTGGTGTCCATATTAACCGGGTTCCACTGTAATAAAATTTTAATGTATGATAATCAGAAGACAATTACTAATTTGAGCTTGAGACTGAGAAGAGAGACTCAATGCTACAATCATTTACCAGTCATGGCAATTTATAACCACAGTAGCCACGTAAACTCGCCTAGTGTTCATAATTACAATTCATTGTTAAGCAGACAAGAGTGGAGAATAAATAAAATGTATGTTAGGGGAGTTGAACTGCCACTAACAGCTACCTCTAACAATAGCCATGATTTTTTCACCCCGACCATATTCCCATTAACACACTTCTCTTTCTGAAACCAAACCTCCCTACAATGGTCACCTCTACAACAGCCAGTAAATTCTGCCCCAGACTGGCAGAGTGACCATTGTAGTACAGTGGAACCCGCTTTACGGACACTCATTAATACGGACACCTGCTTATTACAGACAGTTTTGTTTGTCCCGACGACACATATTTTCTCTTATATCAGCCCACTTAATACGGACACCCGGATAATACGGACAGTTTTTCATGTCCCTTTGGTGTCCGAATTCACTGTACTGTATATTGTTTTGACGGTCATCAAACACAGAACCAATAAAATGCACTGTATAATAATCAGGAATGAGAATATATAAATAAAGATTTTGAGCATGAGTCTACAAGAGGTTGGAAGGCAGGTCATGAGAATGAAGGACCAACAGTGTATACTACAAATATTAAATTATGACTTCTAAAGATTTAATCGAAGCGAAATACAGTGTCAGTACATTTCTGAAATTTTAGAACACAAACGTACATGTGCCACTTTACGGTAAATGTATTTCACCTGCGCACAGTACCACATTTAAACTTGGTTTGCCTCTGGTTTGCTTCTGGCCATGGAAGTGTTGAAAATGCAACATATTTTTGCCAGAAAATCAGTGATAGAACTGGATAAATATTGTAGTTTACAGCATTTGTAACAAAAATTTTAAAACTAAGCAGAACATGTATTCAGACTAATTTAAATTTAGTTTCATGGATAAAAATCTGTTTCCCTATCCAGGCAGTATAACACTGCCACTGAGAAACAAGGGAAACCCTCAAGTAAAATACAAACAAAATCAATCATATATAAGCTTAAAAGTAAATAGTTACTTGATTCGAATACAGATGTACATTTCAAAAAAATTCGCTTGGTCTAAAAACGAAACATGCTATATTTAAAAATTAAAAATCATACACTCCTGTATTTCCTGATTCTCAATCAAGCAAAGCTAGCAATATCACGCTTGGCCTTGCATTAAAACGAACATCATGGACATACAGTTTTTAGACTTTATTTATTGAAGCGAGATCCCTGGTAGAAATCCTATGTAGGATCCTAAAGGATTTGGTAAGATCCTGTAAGATCCTGTAAGATCCTGTAAGATCCTGTAAGATCCTGTAAGATCCTGTAAGATCCTGTAAGATCCTGTAAGATCCTGTAAGATCCTGTAAGATCCTGTAAGATCCTGTAAGATCCTGTAAGATCCTGTAAGATCCTGTAAGATCCTGTAAGATCCTGTAAGATCCTGTAAGATCCTGTAAGATCCTGTAAGATCCTGTAAGATCCTGTAAGATCCTGTAAGATCCTGTAAGATCCTGTAAGATCCTGTAAGATCCTGTAAGATCCTGTAAGATCCTGTAAGATCCTGTAAGATCCTGTAAGATCCTGTAAGATCCTGTAAGATCCTGTAAGATCCTGTAAGATCCTGTAAGATCCTGTAAGATCCTGTAAGATCCTGTAAGATCCTGTAAGATCCTGTAAGATCCTGTAAGATCCTGTAAGATCCTGTAAGATCCTGTAAGATCCTGTAAGATCCTGTAAGATCCTGTAAGATCCTGTAAGATCCTGTAAGATCCTGTAAGATCCTGTAAGATCCTGTAAGATCCTGTAAGATCCTGTAAGATCCTGTAAGATCCTGTAAGATCCTGTAAGATCCTGTAAGATCCTGTAAGATCCTGTAAGATCCTGTAAGATCCTGTAAGATCCTGTAAGATCCTGTAAGATCCTGTAAGATCCTGTAAGATCCTGTAAGATCCTGTAAGATCCTGTAAGATCCTGTAAGATCCTGTAAGATCCTGTAAGATCCTGTAAGATCCTGTAAGATCCTGTAAGATCCTGTAAGATCCTGTAAGATCCTGTAAGATCCTGTAAGATCCTGTAAGATCCTGTAAGATCCTGTAAGATCCTGTAAGATCCTGTAAGATCCTGTAAGATCCTGTAAGATCCTGTAAGATCCTGTAAGATCCTGTAAGATCCTGTAAGATCCTGTAAGATCCTGTAAGATCCTGTAAGATCCTGTAAGATCCTGTAAGATCCTGTAAGATCCTGTAAGATCCTGTAAGATCCTGTAAGATCCTGTAAGATCCTGTAAGATCCTGTAAGATCCTGTAAGATCCTGTAAGATCCTGTAAGATCCTGTAAGATCCTGTAAGATCCTGTAAGATCCTGTAAGATCCTGTAAGATCCTGTAAGATCCTGTAAGATCCTGTAAGATCCTGTAAGATCCTGTAGGATCCTATTAGGATCCTACATAGGAACAGGATCCTAACTCCTAGTTAGGATCCTATCCAGGATCCTAACTAGGAGTTAGGATCCTGGATAGGATCCTAACTAGGAGTTAGGATCCTGGATAGGATCCTGCAGGATCTTAAACAGGAATAGGAACTGATTTGTTAGGATCTTATAACATTCTAACTAGAAACAGGATCCAACTCTAGATCATACAGAGCCTGAGAATTGTGAACTCCCACTCAAAATATTAAGCCGATATTCATATTAGAATATTGTTTAATACTATAACTTCTCTAAAATACAAAGATTTGAACTTGGAAATTATAACCATAATTATATAATTATTTTGGTTATAATAATAATACAATAATAATAATTATTATTGTCTTCAAGATTATTATGAAGATTAAAGCATGTGCAGTAGTCTTATTAATTTTATCAAACTCTGCCCAGGGTTTAAAAATTTTATAAGAACTTAATTAAGCAGCTTAATTAAGGATATTAATATGATCTTAATAAGATCCTACAGGATCTTAATAGGATCTTAATAAGATCCTACAGGATCTTAATAGGATCCTACAGGATCTTGATAGGATCTTAATAGGATCTTAATAGGATCTTAATAAGATCCTACAGGATCTTAATAGGATCCTACAGGATCTTTATAGGATCTTAATATACAGGATCTTAATATCATCCTACAGGATCTTGATAGGATCTTATAGGATCTTAATAGGATCTTAATAAGATCCTACAGGATCTTAATAGGATCCTACAGGATCTTGATAGGATCTTAATAGGATCTTAATAGGATCTTAATAAGATCCTACAGGATCTTAATAGGATCCTACAGGATCTTTATAGGATCTTAATATACAGGATCTTAATATCATCCTACAGGATCTTGATAGGATCTTAATAGGATCTTAATAGGATCCTACAGGATCTTGATAGGATCCTACAGGATCTTAATAGGATCCTACAGGATCTTTATAGGATCTTAATAGGATCCTACAGGATCTTTATAGGATCTTAATAGGATCCTACAGGATCTTGATAGGATCCTACAGGATCTTAATAGGATCCTACAGGATCTTAATAGGATCCTACAGGATCTTAATAGGATCCTACAGGATCTTGATAGGATCCTACAGGATCTTAATAGGATCCTACAGGATCTTTATAGGATCTTAATAGGATCCTACAGGATCTTGATAGGATCCTACAGGATCTTGATAGGATCCTACAGGATCTTTATAGGATCCTACAGGATCTTTATAGGATCTTAATAGGATCTTAATAGGATCCTGCAGGATCTTAATAGGATCCTTCAGGATCTTGATAGGATCGTAATAGGATCCTACAGGATCTTGATGGGATCGTAATAGGATCCTACAGGATCTTGATAGGATCCTACACAAACCTACCCTGGGTACCAGAGGTTTATTTCTTGTGTCGGGATCGGCCGGAGGCTGACGCCCCGAGAGAAAGAACCTCTGGTGCAGGGCGCATTGATTTACCATTCTCGTTGAACTTTGATCTTTATTAACGTATTACATTTAAACCAATCACAGCGAACGTCCCCTACGTACTGTGATCACGCGCAATGGAACGTGGAGAGGTGGTTACAGTGCTGATACTGTTACCGGGGCCACTTAAACTAAACTAACCAATCAGATTACAGGAAACAAACAATGCATTCCAACTAAAATCTTTTGAGCCAATTAACAGCAAGGAGAAAACAATTACACAAAGCGCAAAATTTAATGGAATGCATTGTTCGTTTCCTGTAATCTGATTGGTTAGTTTAGTTTAAGTGGCCCCGGTAGCAGCACTGTAATGTTGGCTACCATAACCTGTCTTTAGAAAACGCGCAAAAACAAAACATTTTCGGGAAAGTTGCTGTTCTCTTGGCGGTGGTTGACGACGATCTTTCAGACGGGCCGCGGCGTTACAAAGAGAATTTGGCCGCTGGAAAGCAGATGAAAAGCATTTATTGTGTCTCTGGTAGCTTGTCCGCTGCAGATATCAACAAGCCTTCGGCAGGGTGAAATGTATGGCATTCATTGAGGGCATTTAGCGGGCAAATAACGATCATAAAATCGGACTTTTGGGATAATGACTATATCCCATCTTGTTCAGCTCAACAAATAGTCCTGGAATGAGCTGGAACAACAATGATTTTCAGTCAGTTGTCAATACCGCTAAAAATTCCTTGCGGCGAATAAAATTAAAAATACCATCAGTTTGCTGAGGCACTTAACTTGTCGACACTATCGAACAAATTTATTGATGTAAGTAATATGTTAAGGCGGGATTCTACCTGAATGCCATTTTTCCACCACTTAACATGGGTTTAATGGAAATATCTTGTTCGCGTTTCAAGCAATCCAAAAACTCTCCACTCATCCCATGAATCTATGTTATGGGGTGTTTTGTAAATTTTTGGGTGATTTTTGGGTATTTTGGGGAGGAAATAGTTTTTCTCAAAGGAGTTGTAAAATTTAGGGAAATAAGAAATATTGAAGATTTAATGTAGTTTTAAAATTAGAATTTTAAGTTAAAAATTAGTAGATTGACAATTGACGACAGTTGATAACCACGCAAGAGCACCCGCGTGGGTATCAACTGTCTGTTGGTGTTCCAAATTTTTTTCCCCCCTTCTATCCCTTCTTTAAACCTCTTAATAATTTATAAGTAATAGTAATAATAACTAATTAACTTCTATCTAACTTTTTGTAACCTTTTATTTTTTCTCAATATATATATGTGCAATAAAATAAATTTTAAAAAAAGTTCAACATAGCTTGGTGCTTGCATATGGTATACATTTCACTTCAAAAATAATACTTGGAAAAACAAGTTATACCTGAAAGTAATCTTTCAATTTCAGGAAGTAGGTCAATTACATAAAATCCTAGACTCTTCTCCTTTTCCTTGGATTCCAGCATTTGTACAGTGATTTTTTGTGCAGATGTCTTCTAATAGAAGGTCCAAAGACACAATCCATGGGCATACATGACGTTTGCAGGGCTTGCAATGCATTATAGGGCGATTTGAAGAGAGAATCTTTGTTGACGTGTTTTGGCCCATATTTCTCGTGATGAAAGCAAAACAAGACCAGATAAATTGTTTTTAACTTGCTCATAGTTGCAGAATTGTTCATCTTTGTCACTAGGTGAAATGTCTGCTGTCACATCTGGTTCATAACAACGTCATCCTCTATCACATTTGTAGCTGTGCTGAATAATAACAGTTAGCGATGGATCTATTTTACGGAAGTATCGTTTGCCTTCTTTTTGCCGTCTTGCTGCTGGGAATTTGTCCGGGGAATGCTGCATGTTTCATCCGCCATATTTGTTGTCACTTCACGAGACCGTGTGGACATGAGTACGAGATTGTCGGCATCAACTTGGATCACGTGCCACTTTTCAACCAATTATGAAGTGACGAAAAAGGAACGCGTCCTTTTCGAATTTTCGTCACTTTTAAATCGTGATCTTCGTGTATTTCAAATAAATGTTTTGTGCTGATTTTGTGTATTGGCGTTTAAGGTTTATAAGATGTTTTATTATGGTTGGACGAACCTCACAGAAGAGAAATGTCTACGAGAAGGTAAGGCAATAAATTGCTAGATTTTTGTTCTCTTTGGCAAGTTCAGAAAGCTTGATGTGTCATTATTTTCTGGGAATCATGGATACATATAAACCCCTAAGTTTGTGATTAAGCTTATTCATCTAATGTGAAGACCAGGTAATATCCCAACGGCTTTTAGATTTAGTCAAAGCATACAGTTGTAAGCTTATTCAAGGCAAAAATGTGCAAGATGATCATGATCCCATATCTCAGACTAAAATGATGCATAAGCTTACATGTGGTGTATGGTTGAGCTAAAAGAAGCTATATTTTGTCAAATTAATCGACTGTGTTTGTTCAACAGAATCTTGGTACCTTGTTTACATTGTAGTCACAAAGATGATCACAACTTGAGAGTTCACTTCAGATTCTAGTGGGCTCGATATCTTCTGCTTCAGATAGTAGGTTAGTGAAGCACTCTTAAGAAATCTTTAAATTTCTTAAACTAAGAGCCAATTTCTCAATTCAAATCATAGGATAACTCTTATCCTATGATTTGAATTGAGAAATTTCAAGTTTAAGAGTGAAGGTTTTCACTGGTTTTACAATAATTTATTGATCTCTTTCTTTCTTTTACATGATATAACTAATATTTACATGCAATGCATCAGTCAATTCCAGCCATGAAGGGTTTTGAGGATAAATCTAGTAGACTTATTTACATGCCATGAAAGTAGTCAGTTTTTATTTTTTCGAGCCTTTTGGCAAGAAATAAATATGCATTACTGTTTAACATTACATTTTATAGTAGTGGGAAGGAAATGGCTTCTGCCCTGAATGTTCACCGTAAAACATTTCACTCACTGCAACACAGGCAATGGTGTTCAACATGTGAATAATGATGATGACCAACCAAAACGCTGTCACCATGAGTTTTTCGAAGCCTTCAATAGCAGCCATGAGTGATGTAGACAGGAGGAGGGCAATTTGCAAGTGCATGAGTAAAACAATTTTTTTCTTGAGAATTTCCCCACAAGGTTAAAAATGCAGATGTCAAATCTGTCCTATTGAATGTAGCCTGCGAGCAAGCTCTCTTGGCGTTTTTTGGGGGAAAAGAGAAAGAGTGGGGAAATAGAGCTTGCACTTATGGCTCAGAATTTTGAATGCCACCCCTCAAAACCCCCCGCCGTTTCCAGCTGTTTGAGCTGTCATAATTTGGTCAATTGAAACTTCGTGGTCGTCTCAATTTTCTACGTAACGCAATGCCTTGTATTCAATCTCACACGCTCGAAAGTCGTTTCTCGAAAAGTACTAAACGGATCGAATCGAAAAACATCTCTATCGATAGGGGTTTCAAAGCGCAGGACAGCTATAATATTTGTTCCCCGTTTGTTAGAAATTCCGCTCTGAAATTTCTGTTGCAAGATTTTTCATATTTAATTACAAAAGCCAGTGTGTAGTATTTCTAAGTATGCTACGAAAAATGCTGTTTCTCCGAACTACCGTACCATTTGACTCAAGAGAGGTCTCTTTGGAAAGCATTTTCAAAGCGCTGAACAGAAAAAACTATTTAGTACGTGCCCCTTCGAAGTTTACTTCCAAAAATACCTGAACTAATTTTTCTGCATGAGTGATAAACACTAAAAGCGTCATGTTTGCTAAGAAGACGTCATCAATTAATTAATTTCCACCAATCAGCATTTCGCGTCGATTTTTTGAGCGCAGATATTCAAAACTCTGAGACATCAGTGCAAGCTCTCTTTCACTTTCCCGCCTCCCCACCCCCCAAAAACCCCCAGAGAGCTTGCTCGCAGGCTATATTGAATGGCTTCCGCTAATGAATGATTAGGAGGATGGTGCATAATATATTGCATCGTGCAAAATATACACAAGTTCGATGATATTTAGGAATTTTTTCTTAACTTTGTTTTTGTCAGTGTTTATATTCAAACAAACAAACAAACAAACAAACAGGAGTTCACATTCCAATATGGTTCGATTAAGTTCGATTGCCGACCGTTCGATTGTGTTCGATTGACAAAAATGTTTTGTGAGTTTGATTTATCATTATGTTTGATTACCGAACACAATTGAACGATTGGTGTTCGATTGAGTTCGATTATAGAACTTCTTCACTGTAATGTATATATTTAAATACAATGTATGTATTTTTTCTTTTTACACTGTATTTTGTAGCCTTTTTGTTTGTTTGTTTGTTTGTTTTCTCAAAGATACTAGCTTGTATAAGCTACTCTTACTGTAAATTCGAGTTTAAATAAAGTTTATGTATGTATGTATGGTTTTAATTTTGCAGATGGTAGAACTTGTTGAAGGATCAGCAGTATACTGTTAACTGGTACTCCCAACATTGTGCCTGCTGTTCAGTATTGAAAAATTGGTTAGGATAATTATGTCAAATGAATGGTACTGTTGACAATTCAAGCTTTCTTATTGTGCAGTGGGGAATGAAAGGAAGAGCAAGACTAGTGACAGCCACCAACCTCTTTGGTAGGTGCATGACACTGTTTCTGGCTATTGGTTATTTCTGAATCTTTTGTAGAATGTCTATCGTGTTGCTTTCAAAACAAGATCTAACATATTTCCTCAAATAATAGCCAGAGGCGATTATTTATTATTTTCGCTCCAAATGGGGGTGATTACATGTCGTTTCAAGATGAAAATCGTAATAATACGATTTTTACATGGCGCCAGCAGCACGCGCTACAAAAGTCGCATGCGACAAAATCGCACAGTCTACATGTAAATTGGCCTTTAGAGGTCAAACAGCCTGCCATTATGTACCATTCACATGTGATATCATTACTTATTAAATTAGCCCAATCAAACAATTAACATTTAATAAATGAAAATTACTGTGTACAGTCGAAATATTCAGAACAAATTCTGAGCTCTCCAATGGGAATAGAACCCATGACCTTCCAGGTGCCAGTTGGACGTTCTAACCACTGAGCTATGGAGAACTTATGGTGAGCAAGGCCATACAACGGCACCAGTCAGTCATTCCACTTTGCATTTAATTAATATTAATTTTATTTTCTTATTTTTTTTAGGTAAAATATGTTCAAAGTTAAAAAAAGATGGCATCACTCCAAACATGAAATGTGTGGAAGACAGGCGCCCATAATGGACACAAGTTGCTTGAACAACAACAACAACCAACAATGTTACTAGAGCAGAATGAACATTATTAATGACAAAAACATTTCTTATTTTTATTAACTTTTAAAGTTAAGAGTGAAAAAGCCTTATAGTCAAGTCCTTCTCACCATGATGGGGGTAGGGTGAGAGTGTGAAAAATACATGTTACATTAAATTATGGTCTCGGCAATTTGCATTAAATATATTTATAGCTAAAACACAAAGCTGTGGTTTCCCTGTTCTAATGGCTTAAATTGATAAAGCTATGGATTTGCTATGCATGATATGTGTTATTCACACAATGCCATAGCTTTTCCATAGTTTATGAAATACAGTCAACTCTCTCTAAAGTGGACACCCTCCGGACGACCGGACCAGCTCTAGCTGTCTGCCTTAGAGAGGTGTCCTCCTTATGAAGATTTAATGTAATACACATGTATGACACTATAGAAACCTATTACGTCAGTCCCTTTCTCAGCTTCCGCTCGCAAAGATATTCGTCAGATTATACAATAAACAGCACCCTTTCTTGTAATCAGATCAGTTTGAGATTATTATTGCTGTGGTAGGGCAATTTGAAATAATGACAGCCAACAAAATGTATAATCTATTGATTGTGTAAAAAAATGCACTTCTAGTGTCTGCCTTGAGAGGTAGTTTTCACCAGAATTTTGTGCATAATGCATATCATATCAGAACCATCTGGACCATAATGTCCCATATCACCCAGTTTGGTAAGGGAGCTAAATTTGCTAGGATCCTGTACAAGATCCTATAAATCGACTATAGGATCCTGTACAAGATCCTATAAAATTGGCTAGGATCCTGTATAAGATCCTATAAATTGGCTAGGATCCTGTATAGGATCCTATTAAGATCCTACAGGATCCTACTTAAGATCCTATAGGATCCTGTATAAGATCCTATATAAATTGACTAGGATCCTATAAATTGACTGTAGGATCCTGTACAAGATCCTATAAAATTGGCTAGGATCCTGTATAGGATCCTATAAATTGGCTAGGATCCTGTATAGGATCCTATTAAGATCCTACAGGATCCTACTTAAGATCCTATAGGATCCTGTAAGATCCTGTAGGATCTTAAATAGGATCTTATAGGATCCTACAGGATCCTGTAGGATCTTAAATAGGATCCTATAGGATCTTAAGTAGGATCCTATAAGATCTTGCATAGGATCCTATAAGATCTTAGGTTAGGATCCTATTAGGATCCTGTAGGATCTTACTTAGGATCCTGAGTAGGATTTCTACCAGGGATTACGGTAAAACTAAAAAGCATATTACACAACTTTCCATTACCTTGAAAACCCCGAGATTTCAAATACCTAAATGCACAAATCAGTACTTGATTCCACACGGCAGAGTGATGCAGGATTGCGGATAACTTTTCTTGAAAACGTGTTAAAACAATCCAAGGCATTTCAGTTGATGCTCGGCTACAAAGAACGCACACGTGAAGAGAGGTACTTCGTGATATTTCAGTTTAAAATAGCTCATTCTGGAAGATATTAATCCAAATTGTCCTTGTTCGACGCCGTGAGCACAAAGCAGTTGATTCTGGTTAAAATTTGGAGCCCATTTGCCAGGTACAGCCTTTCCCTCGAGGAGATGTTTTCATCTCAACGCGATGAATACAACTGCTGAGCAACCGCGCAAAAATTGATAATATTCTATACAACGCAATGCATCTTGGGAATATTTTCACCCCTCCTCCAGGGTAATAATTTCCCTGCACAAGATCGAAAATGACTTTGAAGCTCACTCGTGCGGAAACTCACGCGTGCGATAAACTCACTCGGGTATGTGATCTCATATCTTTGAATTCTGTTTAAATTTCTTGGCATAAAATAGCTTACGGCACCAATGATCATGGCATCTTCTTCTTAAGCCCTGGCCAAACGGAGACGCAAGTAGACGCAAGTTTCCAACTTGCGTCCACTTGCGTCTCCGTTTGGCCACGACTTGCGTTCACTTGCGTTCACTTGCGACGACTTGCGTTCACTTTGATCGAGATCAAATTTGAGCGCAAGTAGAGTAGACGCAAGTTTTTCACCGTTTGGCCACCCAACGCAAGTCAACGCAAGTTTTTTTGTTTACTTCCAGTACTGAATTGCAGCGCGCGCAGGAGCATTCAAATGGCTTTCTTTTTGGCAACTTGCGTACACTTGCGATAAACTTGCGACTCCGTTTTGGCCACCAACGCAAGTCTGTACGCAAGTTCGACTTGCGTCTACTTGCGTCTCCGTTTGGCCAGGGCTTTAGTCAATAGATTTTAGATTTCTAGCTAAGTCAGCCATATTGACTGAAAGACCGGAATTAGAATATTGTAAATGGTAAGCGCCACCTCTTTCGGTTGGTCGTTGAGTTTGGAAAATTGCTTTAATACCACTATATGCAACGGTCACCCAACCGGTTTTTTCTTACAAATGGTAAGCACCAAAACTTTTCAAAAGTTCCTTTCCTCCCGGCCGGAAATTTTCCACTGGAATGAACCAAAAAGTCGTGTACCATTTACATCCCAATTTCCGGAATTTTTTTGTAATGGTAAACAACCCTTGCAAAATTGGTGGCTTTTTCCCAGAAAGAGCCACAGGTTACACTGGGCATAACATACAGTATCTCGAAACTGAAACCGGGACTTTTCCCTAAACGATAACAAACCGCAAACAAGATCAGTGATGTTTGTAAATATTGCTTAGTTTCCCGCTGTTCCGTCTTTCAGTTTCTCCTTTGTTGCTTTTTGAAAGCGAAACTTGCGGGGGGTTTTCCAGAAAGAGCTCATGGGGAGTACGTTACACTCGACATACCGATATTAGCTAGGAAACCGAAACGGGACTTTTCCCTAAACGATTATTAACCGCGCGCAAACAAGATCAGGTGTGTAAATGTTGCTTAATTTTCCGTGCTGCCCCGTCCTTTTTAACTCGTGAATGCGAAAGCAATGACGGGTTCAAGTAGCATTTGGGACCATTTGGTCGCTCGGTCGATGTTCTTTGTTTTCAATGTTGCTTTTCCAAAAGCGAAACTTGCTGGGTTTTTCCCAGAAATTTCGGTTACACCCGACCTACCGCGGATATTAGGAAACTGAAATTGAAACCGGGACTTTACCCAAAACGATTATCGATAAACAGTGAACCGCAAACAAGGTTTGAGAAGTTTTGTTTGAATCAAAATATTAACAATAATTTGATATTTAAAGCCTGGCCAAACGAGGATGAGAGTTTGTTGAGAGTTGGCTCTCATGAGTTTTCGTCAACTCTCATCGACTATCATCACCTCGGGCCAAACGAGAGAGAGAGTCGTCGACGATTCTCGAGAAAAATTTGACCAGGTACAAATTCGATGAGAGTACATAAGAGTAGTTAGTTGAGAGCGAATGAGAGTTTCAGGCCAAACGATTTGAACTGTCAGCAACTCGGCATCCTCGTTTCATGTCGTTTGGCCCGCGGGCTTTATAAGGATGTTGAATCTATTGCGTCATCCTTTCCGTTTTCGATCTTAAGCTTTGTCCAGAATTAATATGCAATCGAAATCCAAAGATTATAAAACAATTTAATGTTGAGAAAACGTAATCGAATAACACAATATTTACAATTACAAGTACAGAAACATTGTGAACCTCATCACATTTAACAAAGTCGAGTTTCACGACTTGTTTATATCTACTTGTTCAATATTGGCAAGCGATATTTGCTCATTGACGCCAATCTTACACAAATTGGCCAACCATTGTTTCAACAGCCAATAGTGGTCTGGGATGTACATTAATAACGATAGGCCACGTAACGCGTAGTTTATCGATATAACTGAAAACAAAAAACTACTCAATATACACAAATTAGAACATCGCAGAAAAGAATATATATTAAATAGAGGTTATTCAGCGGAAAGTTGTGTAATACGGCTGGGTATTTTTACGAGTCAGTTTTTATTTTTTCGAGCCTTTAGGCGAGAAAAAATAAACACTGACGAGTAAAAATGCCCAGCCGTATTACACAACTTTTCGCTGAATAAATTGTGTATTATACGACATAATATCTTTCCTAAAATATAGGCTTTCAACAGTGTTTTTCCGTAGCGCGCGGTCAGGGGGACTGAGACCCGTGTAATACGGTCTCATATCTGCTCTCCTCTTTGTGCGTATTCGCACTCTAAAACGTCACGTCTTATAATAAATATATATATAGATCAAGGATAAATAAAAGGGATTTTATACTTTTTGGCTTGTTATCTATTGACTAATCTCCAAACTATACCAAATACCCCGTTATTTAAGCATAAAATTCACCTATTAAGAAAAACCTGTACACGGTATACACGAGTTTTGGACAGGTATAACTTTGATAACTTTAAGCCGAACTAGTCTACAATCTGACAAACGAACACCCCCAACAACTAACAGCTTGAATTCATTTCAAAGAATAAATTGTTATCACTGCATTTTAAAATTATACAAGGTTTGACTCTGGGAGCTGATACTTATAGTAGTAAGGCAAATTGGTTTTTACATTCTGGAAGTTGGAGGTCGAGAGAGTAACTTATCCGGTCTCTAACAAAATATTTGATATTTAAGCTCTAAAAGCCCGGACCCGGACAGGGGTTTATTTTTCACCTGGACTCATTTCAGTGTCGCCATCTAACGAAATAATGCTCTTATCTGAAGTACAAGATTCATAACACTAACAAAAAAATTAACAACTTTTATCAGAGTCTCTGACAATTCGCGAATGGAATATTTTGTCTCACGGGCATCTTCCTTGAGCATGATCTTGGTGAGCTTTTTGAATTCGTCGGACAGGGCATTGATCACCTTGTGATTGTCCTTGATGAGCTTTTTGAATTCGTCGGACAGGGCTTCGATCCCCTTTTGATTGTCCTTGGTGAGCTTTTTGATTTCTTCGACAAGGGCCACACAAGCCACACCAGTAAAAATGTTTTTGACTACGTTTACAAGTTCGTCGTCGTCTTTTCTTCTTCTTAACATCCTTTCCTCTTCCTCGGCTCTTCGCACGTTTTCGTCTTGAATTCTCCTCTGTTCTTCTGCTCTCTCACACGCGCGTCGCTCTTCATCCAGTCTCTGTTCTCCCTCACGAGCTTCTCGGAGACGTTCTTGTTCCCGCTCTCTTTCCCATCTCTCCTGTTCCGCTTGTCTTATGCGTTCCTCCTCCAGGCGTCTTTGTTTTTTTATTATTTCTACTTTCTGGGCAATAACTTTGGTTATCTTCTCGCTAGCTTTCGTTTTCTCCGTTTCCAGAGCGCATTTCTCCGCAAACCTATCCATATCACGAGCCATGGAGGACTTGATTTGATCCAAGTCTTTCCTCAGAAGCGGCTCGATGATTTCTTGGAAACTGCGGTCACACAAATCAGTTTCGAGGGCAATGTATGTATTCGAAAATCCACTCCAGGAATTCTGATTGATCGCATCACGAAGCTTCCTGGCGAGGTCAGCGATCATTTTTGGGTCCATGTTTGCTCCACTAACAGTTTTCTTAGCAGGAAAACGTTGAAAATCCGCCGCAAGAGAAGATGATACTTTTGCATAATCGTCGCGCAGAAATTGTTCTAAATCACTGAATCGTTTCGAATCTCCTACGAACGGAATGTCTCTGACCTTGGTGCGATGGCGGAGAAAGTGCCTGGCAATGGTTTCGCCGTACTTGCCACTGAGAATAAAATCTTGAATTTGTCCTTGCAAAGTTTTTCCTGGCGAGGGAGAAAGTGCGTTTCTCAAGATTACCATCAGTTCCGGAATGACGTCACGGCATCTGCGTCCTTCCAGATTTGTTCGCTCAAAAGCGACATTCGGTACAGAAAATCTACGTTGTGCTTCTGTAGGCCTTCCCTGGCAAACAGCGCCAAACCCGAGGACAAGAGAACAGTGAAGATGCTCAATAAATCAGTGTTTTCGTTGTTTCCCAGGTTCGTTCCTATCGTATCGATAAGAATTGTACTTCCGGCGACGTTTGAGTCACGCAACACCGATATCCACACGCCGTGGTGCATGGTTCTACACTGTCGCTCGTTTTGAACACTTTCTGAACTCTCTGGTTTGTATTTCCATCTAGAAAGTATCTGATAAAGTTCAAGTTTGTGGACTTACCGACCCGAGCGTCCCCAATGGCTCCGATTATCTTTACCGGTCCTGTCAATGCTTCGATCTCGCGCAGAGCATCATCACCGAGGATGAACTTTTGACTTCGCTCGTCGTACTTCAGCAACAGTTTAGCTGGTGAGTTATCGCTACAAGCTGCGATCAAAAGAGTCGCAAATATCACCAGATCGGTGATCAATCTCATTCTCACAAAACAGTGGCGGAGTCAAGGAGGTCGGCGTAACCTGCGATGAGGCGAATTTTCCGCGCTCTCGTTTACTCTTCGTCTTGGTTAGCGCGACATCCGTAAAGAGAATGTAAAGGAGCGCGAAAAATTGGCCTAATCACCGGTTGTGCTATTGTTTAAATTGACCAATCAGGAGGAGACCCCGTGATGAGTATTACGAATATGGCGGATGCTAATAATTGGAGTCAAAGATGCTTGTAAACGAGCTGTTGAAACGTTTGGCTCGTTCCAGCAAAAACATTTTCGGGCTATAAAGGAGTTGTTTTCTGGATAAACTACGTTTGCAAATTTCAATTAATCTGTATGGGGTTTCACGCGGATTGCCGGTTAAAAAATGTGCTCCTTGCAAGGATATAAAAAGAACAAGGATAAACAATGAGTGACTGAATCAACTTTTTCCAGAATCACAAATGAATTCAAATTAATATTGTAGTAGTTGTCGGTTTTGAAAATTTCTCAGGGTATTAAAATCCACTCCAATGTTTTTATTGACAACAGACCACGTTTATAAATGTAGTCGGCTTGTTTGCTTTTGTGGAGACTCAGCCGACCGTATTGCAGTGTTTGCTTTCCTTGCGGTTCCATCTCGCATCTGATTGGTGGCTACACAGATCGGCTACACAATTGAAATGTCCCAATGAAATCAAATTATTAACTCGCTCTGTGTAACCGGCCTGCAGTTGTTTTGCCTTGTTTAACTCGGCTTTTCGAGTTTTCGTCGGGTATTTGACGCTGCAAATAAAATGAATTGAAATACGTTGAATGAGCGGAATTTGAAGGATGCATTCGCAGTGGAGAGGATCGCGGGCGCACCGAAACACTCACGACTGGACTTAGCAAGCGGGAAATTCCCGACTGTGTGACGTGTCCAAAACTCTATACGAAGTCATATTATTTGCTCAGTCAGCTTCAAACTGCACAGCAAAATGAACTTGAGAGGTTGCTTTCTTGTTGCGATGTCCTTGGTCGCGTTTTATTTTCCTTCTGATGTTCAAGGAAAGCCAGCAGGACTTCTAATCAAGTTCAACAAGGACAACAAGGAGCGAAAAATCTTCGAGTTGAATCGCGCGGTTCTAGAAGAGATTTCGCAGCTGCAGCGACCAATAAGAGTTATAGCCGTCGTAGGAGATTCCCGAATTGGAAAATCGACCACACTCAACATCATAAGTCACATCTGGACCGGAGTAAATCGAAGTTACGTCGAAGAAATATTCAAGACGGGCGACACACTGGATCCCGTCACGCATGACGTGTGGTGTCACGTCATTCGAGACGAGCGAGGAGGAAGCGTTGTGCTACTCGACGTTGAAGGCACGAATTTAGGAAACGATGCTGTCACGACTCACCTGAGCATGTTTACAGCCCTGGTATCGTCTGGTTTAAACGTGTTTGTCCGCGAGGTGTTTCAGAATAATACCTGAATTTCCTGTTTAAGATGTCACGCTTAAGTGATCTGGTCTTCCCGAACATTTCTCTTGAGAACTTTCCCAAACTTCAAGTCGTCATCCGAGACGCACTGAACGGTCCTGGTGGTGGCAGAACGATCGAGGACTACACCAGAGACTCCATAGTGGAGCCATCCTTCCAGGAGAGCATGCAAGAGGAGAGAAAAGCCATCGCAAAGCATTTCCCGCGAAATCAAATCGCAGTGAGTCAGATTCCACTAGTGACACGCGAACTGTTCAAAGATTTCGAGCAGCTACGCAAAAGTGACTACTGGAATGAAATGAAGCAACTGGTTGGCAAATTCAAAGAATTTCCAATAAAAAAGACCTTTGGAGGAAATCCTATAGATGGCCCAGGACTTGTTGAACTGGCCGTTAGACTTGCGGAGACGATGAATGCTGACTCGTGGCTTGACTTTGCAAATGTTTACGATGCGGTGGAAAAAAATATTTGCAAGAGAAGCCACGTGAAACAAATTGAACCGCTTTTTGCGTTAACGAAAGCAGACGAGATAGAAGCAAAAATAGAAGACGCTTTGGAGGCGTTTAAAATGGAGTGCGAGTTGCAAAGTGAGATTGCCGATGCGCGGAAAGATCTGGGGCGCATTGTCGAAGAGCGGAGGAAAGCGGAGGGACTGGAACGGAAGCTGAAGGAAGCGGAGAACGAGAGAATTGCCGCGGTGAAAAGAAGCGAGGAGCAAGAAGAGAAATTTCAACATGACCTGTCAATCAAAGAGGAAGAAATCGTGAAGGTAAAGAGAGAAAAGGAGGATGCTTTGATCAAGGAAAAGTATTTTATAAAACTTCACGAGGAACAAATGAAAACCATTGAATTGCTGCGGCAAGAAATAAAAGCAAAAAGTAGTGGTGGTTTCCTCGATTTTATCGCGCGTGTTGTAGTGACTGTAGTAAAAGTTGGGCGAGCCTTGGTCGGAGTGACAGGGATTTGAAGCAAAAAAAAAGCTGTATCCAACCAGGGAAATGATGGATACTTGCTCGTGCAATATGACATGTTACGCGAGATTATTAACAATTGTCGTGGCAAAAACTACGAGAAACAACATCCGTTATAGAGATTTTGAATAGACTGTGGGAAGACATTATGTTTAAACTTTGCTAGGCTCTATAACTGGACTCAAATGTTGTAAGAATCAGAGAAATTATGCTATTTTTTAGCCAATCAGAATTCATCTATGGCTTTCGCGCGTACGTTTTCCCGCGCTTGGCGCTTGGCGCCGGTTGCATGTTTTCCCGCGCTTGGCGCAATTTGCAATTATTTGCTTCGAGTTCTGATTGGTTCATTGCGTTATTGACGTTTCTTGTGATTACAGATGTGATTTCTTTGATTTTTTTTTCAATTTACTGCTCATCAGTTTACGCTATGTTAGACTTAGAGTTGGACTCCGATAAAATTGAAACTAAGATAATAAAAGAAATTAGCCAAGAAATGTTCCGCATCGCCCTTGTTAACACTGATTTATGTTTTCCGAAATGTTCTGTATACCTCAACCGATACAATTTAACTGAAGAGTATGTCTACAAGCCTAGTGCATTACTAATCAGCCGGCGGCGCTTAACTCCGGTTTCAAAAGCATGAAGCGACTAGGAGTATCGCTACTCCCCCTGGATGGGATACTCGTCCATCGCAGGTTACCCACCAGTATTTTTGTCAGGCTGTCCCTGACAATTCACCGGTTACCAGGCGCTCCTGCGGTTACCCATTTACTCCTGGGTGGCGAGAGACGCTGTAATAAGAGTTAAGCCGGTCTTGCCATGCAAGAATACAAAACACAATGACCCTGTGAGGGCTCGAACCCGAGCTGAGTCCAACGCGGCTAACCATTATGCCACCACGCTTCTCACTATAAACATACATACCCATTTTATAGCAAACTTTGATTCGATTTTTCTCATCTCTAGCTTATGCACTTCGTCAACAGACCACCACTAGAGTCACAGGCATAACTGTGGGTTGCCAAATAATCTGAAATCTTTTTAGGGCAAAACAACATTGATAAGAGATCAGAGGGTTGGGGCTGAAGAAATAGACTGCTTGGGGACTTGTCACAAATTAGCGGGGGGGGGGGGGGTGGAAAATGGGGGAGGGTCATAACTTTTTGATCCCCTAAAAAGGGAGGGTCATGAAAAAATAGGCAGTGAAAAAGAGGAGGATCACATAAATTTAAGTTCATAGATACACCAGTGAGTGCCAGCATAGATCATAAAGAGCATTGTGTTTAATATATATACAGTATGGCAGGAATAGTAGAATCCAGGAGCCCATTACCTGGGCGCCGCTCCTTTGTTGGCGGCGGTGCGCGAGGGACTGGTAACGAGAAGAAAGTTCGCGCGCTCGTTATTTTCCCGCTCTTTATACCGACCGACGAAATGCAACAGCGCGGCGAATGGGGACGAGGCAGAGCTTTGGAAAGAATATGACACTTTGATCGTTCATGCACCGGTGTCCTTTGAATAAATTAAGAAATTTAAACGTATATCTTTCAAACGAAACCGAAACACCGTGTATAAGAAAAGCAACCAATAAAGAGTTTCGGTTTCGTTTGAAAAATTGATGGGTCAGTAAGGAATTTATAGCCTGCGTCGCAGACTTTACTGGCGGTTGAGTTCGTCTCAGGGAAATAAACAATATACTGGTACATAAATTTCAGCTGAAATGCAAATAACTGTAGTTTGAAACTTTATTTTCATGAATATTAAAAAGGTGTTTTTCCAGCTCCCTTAGCTTAGCATCCATAATTTGGGTGATTGAAACTATTGCTATATTTGCATATAATCTAGCAGGACAATTGCGATTTTCGGCGAGCAAAAAGTTCAACAATGAATAGTTTTATACTGTTCGTAGCCCTTGGAACGCTGTTCGCTGGCTATTTGAATATTCCTGTTGCTGAAGGCAGTCGAGCAAGGCTTCTACTCGAGTCTGCGAACAACAACACGTACAAGTTGAAACCAGATGTTCTGAAGGAAATATCACAGCTCCAGGGACCTATTCGAGTTATTGCCGTGGTTGGAAACGCAAGGGTTGGAAAATCTACAACCTTGAACTTAATCAGCCACATTTGGAAGGGAGAAAGCGAAAATCCAGACGTAGAAGAGATTTTTAAGACCGGAGATTCATTCGAAGCAGTCACCCATGATGTGTGGGCGCACATTATTAAACGGCCCCAAAACGTTGAGGGAAGCATTCTGTTACTCGACGTAGAAGGTACTGATTTAGGTGATGATAGTGTAACCCTACACCTTAGTATGTTCACGGCAATGATGTCATCGGGTTAAATATTTTTGCCAAAGATGTTGTGGCAAATAGTGACGTTAACTTTCTTTATCAAATATCTGCTCTGAGCGAAACTGTCATTCCGGATATAAGCCTCGAGAACTTTCCCAAACTTCGAGTAGTTATAAGAAGCGATCTTAAAGCTCCGAAAGATCGTAATGTTCAGGATTTTATGCGAAACTTCATCCTTGAGGCAAAACACCAAGGGAAAGTAATCAGGAAGTATTTTCCGAGGGACAATATAGAAGTAAGTCAGATTCCATTTGTCAAAGATCCCGAGTTATTCAAAGACGTTGAGAAACTGCGCAAGACTACCAGCTACTGGAGCGCAATAAAAGATCTATCAGAACAGATTAAGAACACTCCAGACAAGAAACGTTTAATGGAGGTCTTTTCGATGGAAAGGCACTTGCAGGGTTGGCTGAGACACTCAAAGATGCAATAAATTCAAACTCCTGGCACGACTTCGCAAACACATATCAGCTATTAGAAAGAGACTTGTGTAGAAGAAGTAAGGACGAGCTCTTACAGCGCGCGTCAGCGATGACCGCAAGGGAACTGGAAAGTAACATGATAAACATCTTTGTGAAGTTTAGCGAGAGGTGTCGCCTAGATTCAGAGAGATCCCTTTTAAAGGATGTGGAGTTGCCGCGCATGCTTGAAGAGAAAAGGAAACGTGAAGAAGAAGATAGAAAAAGAAAAAGTGAAGAAGATGGCTGGTATAATTGGGCCAGGAATAACGGGCTTCCTATATATAGTGGGATAATTACATTAGCAAATCTAGCTCATTTTTTTAGTGACGAGCGACTAAAGCAAGATATTGTAGCGGTGCAATTTCCTTCTCAATATCACCATATTGGACTTCAAGAGGTCTGCTGGAAATGGAATGAAATCGCTGAGAAGAACTTTGGACTGAGAGGAGAGGGCTGCGGAGTGATCGCACAGGAAGTTACGAAGACGTATCCTTGGGCTGTTATCAAGGGAAAAGATGGCTACCTGCGTGTGCAGTACGACATTTTACACGAGATGATTATAAACAATAGCGATGTTTCTCGTTACGTCACCTATTGTTATTAATGTGCCAACCAGAGAACTATTGGCTGTTGAAACAAAGAGTTCTTTTGTTTAATGGTTGGCAAATTTGAATAACAAAACAAATTTGACGTAATGTTGATCAACAGTGAACACTCCTATACACGAGCCAAGAACGATAGTGTGTCAGCGATTAACGAGTGTCAGACGCCCACTTTGGACTTACTGAGTCAATTCTCTCTAAGACGAACACCATCGGGACCAGCACCAACTGTCCGTCTTAGAGAAGTGGAGGAAATGACTGAAACAGGTGCGCAGGGACCAACAACAGGTGTCCTTTTTACAGAGGTGTCCGTTTTATAGTGGTGTCCGTGAAGAGAGTTGACTGTATAAATTAATGATCATCAAAGTACGCGATTGCAAGATGTTACGGCTTGAATAAGAGCTCGGTACGTAAAAAAACACAAACAAAAACATAAAAAAGGAAACTTAAGGAGGATTTTTGCGTTGAGGCTTTTTAAACATCGATCATCGCACGTCAGAAATGAGCTGATTAAAAAGTTAATTCAAACGTTTTTTGAGACGTTTTATGTCAGACAGAAAAAAGGTCCAAAAATTTCGTTAAAGTTAAAGTATTTGATGGTCCCGATTATTTTTATTTTATCATCACCTGCAGGAACCTGCATTGATATTGGCGTAAGGAGAAAATAGAGGGTGATCACTTTTGCGCCAAACCTCGTTCCCAGGGCTTTTCCCTTCTAAATTTGGCGGGAACGAGGTTGTTTTGCACCAATCAATCAAAATTGGGTTTTTTCCCAGACGTACGCACGAGGCACCATTGGTTATTTACCATTGACAAAAAATTCTGCAGATTTCGGTTGGGAATTACCGTTCGGGAAGAACGTGTTCCATTTGAAGTTTTCTCCGAAGAACCCGCCATTTTGGTCGAGGCGCGAAATTTCGCATGGCCGTGACGGAAGCCGAAAGGCTCCTGAACTGCATGGTGCAAAAGATTCAACACGAATTTCCATTCGTAACGGTCCCATGCGGGAAAACGGGTCTATAACTTTTCAGACGTTCTGTTCCTCCCGGAAATTTTCCAATGGAATGAACCAAAAAGTCGTGTTCCATTTACATCCCAACCGGAATTTTTTTTTTGTAAATGGTATTAAAACAACCATTGCACTGGTTTGAAAAGCGAAATTTGTGGTTGTTTTTCCCCAGAATGAGCCTTAAAATAAAGGCCCGCGCGGGTCGCACTTGCGGACAACTTAGCAAAGACGAGTGCGACCTACGTTTTCAGGACGAACAACTTGTCCAAAAAGATAAAACAACAAAGAAGCCGTAGTCCTATGATTGGCCCACGTCGCACGTGTGCACGTTTTGAAATTTGAATGATACAATAATCGCAAAACAAGTGCGACCTACTTGTTGCGAGTCGGACAAATTTTGTCAAAACGGACAAAACTTCAAAGGCGCCGTAGTGCTGCCCTGGGGCTGGACAAGCCACTTTCCCACGCACCTGGTGACTCCAGATAACAATGCTTTGCTGATTAACCATTGTGTTTTTCTCTGAGAATAACAAATTTGCATTTTGAAGCACGTTGCCATATATTTGATACAAATTTACCGCGGCCTCCAGGACTGTGTGCCAGTATTGGTTTACGCCACCAAACTGGATTTACAATATGCGAATAACAATGCATTGTTTTTTTCGTTTGTTTCTATTAATTTTAATCGTCACAGGTCGAACAAACTTCATGATTTTAATAATGTTGTGAAGGACAAAGCTGTTCTCCCCAAAGCCCAGAATTTGGTCATTTCACGTCGTTGTTTTGCAGAGGACAGCAGAGGACAATGTTGGGACATTTCAAAACTTGTCCGCAAGTGCGACCCGGCCTTAGGTTACACTCGACATACCATATCTCGAAACTGAAACAGGGACTTTTCCCTAAACGATAATAAGCCGCAAACAAGATCAGTGTTGTTTGTAAATAATATTGCTTAGTTTCCCGCTGTTCCGTCTTTTTTCTCCTTTGTTGCTTTTTGAAAAGCGAAACTTGCGGGGAGTTTTCTCAGAAAGAGCTCATGGGGAGTAGGTTACACTCGACATACCGATATTATTAGGAAACTGAAACCGGGACTTTTCCCTAAACGATTATTAACCGCGCGCAAACAAGATCAGGTGTGTAAATGTTGCTTATTTTTCCGTGCTGCCTCGTCCTTTTTAACTCGTGAATGCGAAAGCAATGACGGGTTCAAGTGGGACCATTTGGTCGCTCAGTCGATGGGCTGTAAAATTTAATCGCGATAATAATTTATGCGCATATCAACTTATTCATTCACGGACCCTTCACGAGTCACAGGATTCTTTGTTTTCAATGTTGCTTTTCGAACCGGTTTATATATACACACGACCGACCGCGGATATCAGGAAACTGAAATTGAAACCGGGACTTACCCTAAACGATTATACAAACAAGATCAAGTTTGAAAAGTTTCAAGGTTTGAATCAAAATATTAACAATCTTTAAAGCCCGGACCAAACGAGGATGAGAGTTGCTTTTAGTTGGCTCTCGTGACAGTTTTTTTTTTTTTCATGATAAACTCGAGCCAAACGAGAGCGTGAGAGTCGTCGACGACTCAGTCAAGGAAAATTTTAGCAGGTTCAAATTCGATGAGAGCGCACGAGAGTCGCTAAGAGTTTCAGGCCAAACGAGAGTGAGAGTTTGAACTCTCAGCAACTCGGCATCCTCGTTTGGCCCGCGAGCTTTAAAAGGATGTTGAATCTATTGCATCATCCTTTCCGTTTTCGATCTTAAGCTTTGTCCAGCCTCTAGACGAAAATTAATTATGCAGTAAATCCAAACATTATAAAAACAATTTAATGTGTTGAGAAAACGTAATCGAAGAACATAATATTTACATTGTTACATGTACAGAAACACTGTGAACTTCATCACATTTAACAAAGTCGAGTTTCACGACTTGTTCAATCGGCTAGCGATATTTGCTCATTGACGTCAATTTTATCTGTTTATAGCCAATTGGCCAACCATTAAACAAAATAACTCTTTGTTTCAATAGCCAATAGTGGTCTGGGATGTACATTAATAACAATAGACCACGTAACGCGTGGTTTAGCGATATAACTGGGAAAAAAAACTACCTAATATACCCAAAATTAGAACATCGCAGCACTTTTCGCTTGACTGAGCGGTTTTCAATTGAGTGTCGAAAGTAATCATTGAATTGCTTTGGTTTTGCTTTACTACGCTCTGTGATTGGTTAATAAAACTCGTGCCACGTTCTCAACCAATCAGATGCAAAACCAATCGAGACTTGGTCGCGCTTGGCATCGGCTACGTGTATTTGCTTCGAGTTCTCATTAGTTCGTTTTGTTGTTTACGTTTGTTTTGATTGGAGCCATTGTAATTGCTTTGATTTTGGCTTTACGGCACTCAATTGAAAACCGATATTGAAACCTGTACATCGTATATAAACAAAACTATAGCGAATTTGGATATGCAGGAACAACTTTGACAACTTCCAGCCGAACTTTTCTAAAAGTTCCACTTGTCTACAATCTGACAAACGAATATTACCCCTATTGTAACCTATCGTCTCTAACAATAATATTTTATCTTTACGCTCTAAAAGCCCGGGCCAACGACAGGGGTTTATATTGTCGCCTGGACTCATTTTAATGTCGCTATCTAACGAAATAGTGCTCTTATCTGAAGTGCAAGTCCATGACTTCACTACAAAGACTCAAAACTTTTATCAGAGCCTCTGACAATTCGCGAACGGAATATTTTGACTCAAGGGCGTCGATAATCCGCTTTTGATTTTCCTGGAGCTTTTTGATTTCGTCGCCGAACATTTTGTTACAATTCGTTTCGTCTGCTTCCTTTCTCTTCTCTCTTCGATTGTACAAAAATTCAGCCCCACCAGGGATGTCTGCGGGGATGGCTGATCTGACTGCAGCATGCATCCATCCCTTCTCGATATCCGCTTTTAACCGCGATTCGCAAGTGTTCAGCTTTTCCATAAGATTCTGAGCTTTTTGTTCAGCTTCATTGTGAGCTTTCGTTTCTTTCGCGATGACTTTGTCTCTGTCTGTGATTATTTTCTGAAATTCCTCTTCACTTTCAGCTCTTTTCTCGACCTCCTCCACTATCCTGCTTTTATATTCCGCGATAATCATCTCGATTTCTTCGCGTGACTTTTTCGCTTGAATAATTTGCTGTAGTTTTTCCCTGGCAGATGTTAACCCATTTTCTAAACGGCACTCTTTTGCAAAAGCGTCCAAAATGTTTTTCTCCTCGGATTCGATCTGCTCTGATTTCAGTTTGAAAAGCGGAGCAATGAACTTGGCTTCGCTTCTCTTGCAAATATTACTTTCAATTGTGTGGTAATTATTTGCAAAATCAAGCCAACTTTCTGTGTTTATGGTTTCTGCTATTCGTTCAATGAGTTCAGCAAGTGCGACGCCATCCACAGGACTTCCCTCAAGGGTTCTTTTGATTGGGGATTCCTTTAATTCTGTTGCTAAAGTTTCTACTGCTTTCAGATAGTCACTTCCGGACAGTTTTTCGAAGTCCTTAAAAATCCCGCGCGCTCGTGAATGTGTACATGTGGAATCTGGCTCACAGCAATTTCACTCCTTGGGAAGAGCTTAGGAATGACCTCAGTTCCCTCCTCGACCATATGCATGCGCTTTTCAGGAAATAAGTGTCCCCGCAGTATGATGGAATCTCTTGTATAGTCTTCAACAGATTGACCGCCTGGATTTTCTAGTCCGCCTCTCACAACAACTCGGAGTTTGGGAAAGTTACTGCTGCTAGAGTTCGAAAAACCATTTCGTTTAGACGCGCCAAATAAAACAAATAATGCAAGTTACTGTTTTGAACGTGTTCGCGTACCAAAATATTTAAACCAGACGAAATCATTGCCGTGAACATGTGAATATGGGCCACAAGTAAATCCGCACCAAGATCGGGGGCTTCCACGTCTAGCAAAACAACACTTCCTTCTTTGTCGGCTTTCGTGATGTACGCCCACACTCCACGCGCGACGGTTGCGAGACTGTCTCCAGTCGAAAAAATTTCCTCCACGTGTACGCGATTCGCGCCATTCCAAACGTGGTTGATTACGTTCAAAGTAGTTGACTTGCCAACTCTTGAATCACCATTCATAGCTATTACTCGAATAGGCAAGGGAAGTTTCGCTATGTCTGTCAGAAAGTTTCGATTCAACTCGATTTTCCCAGTCGTAGCGTCAAACTTGAAAACGGGTTGTGCTGACTTTCCATGAGCAACTGGGAAAATACAGATGGCGAAAAGAACTCCATAAAAACTCAGGCCAACAAGTAACAACTTCTTCATCCTTCTCGCCAGCCTCAAGAAAGGAGGGCCACCTCTCTGAGCACGGCTGACTCCAAGAAGGGATGAAGTGAACTAGATTATTGCCATGCTGGGGTTTATCCCTTGGCCTCAGCCTGAACAGGAATAACCGGTTTTTATCATACGTGGCTTAACAGCAGCTTTCCAAGAAAGAAAATCGATCAATCAATCAATCAATCAATCAATCAATCAATCAATCAATCAATCAATCAATCAATCAGACTTTACTCTCTGGATAACTTGATTCAAGTAAAATCAAATCAACCGTAGGATTAGAAGTCGTCAAATCGGAGAAAATAATAAGAGATAGAAAAATGAAGATAGAAAACTTTATTAACGTGTCAATGACTTAATAATAAACTCATGCTCAAGGATTTCAGATCGGTCTGCAGTACCAACCATTGCGCATGAGCGAGTTTCAGCTGAGTGAACTATTGATCCTATTTGCGATCGGATTGATGACTGTCTCCATAAAAATATGAAATTAATCAAAGAGGAATGCACTTGGATTTCAGAAAACACAAGTTACGATCAGTGTCAGCGAGTAGTCCAAAACAGATGAATCATCAAATCTGAACTGAAGCGAAACTCAAGTTTGTTTTGATTTTCTATTTTGATGGGATTTTTCCCTGAAGGTTATGAAACCGAAAACATATTTATTGAGTTATCAGGGAATATGGAAATACATTATATTAAAAAAAAACTGAACATTTTTGTTCAGTAGCATGGTTCCAATTTCTTTCTTTCAGCTTATTTCGCCCATTATATTAATAATAAAAGATACTCATTTATGTAAATTCTACTGAATTTAGAAAGTGTCACAGTCTATTGTGATGCAAAGATTGAGAGGCAATTGCAAATCAATCATATAGGGTTTTTTTCCCAGACAAATGAGTCATGAAATTTGAAAGGCAAACCTGTGGGGTTTTTTCCGGAATCTGTGTTCTTTGTTTAGGCTCATAATGGGAAAGCGAAACTTGATGAGGGATTTTTCCCTAAGTAACATTAAACCGAAAGTAAACGCGAGTTTCTTGTATATCCAGGAAGTGCTGAATAACGAAAGCAATTTCTATCAAACTACAATAACATTGGACATTTCCGCGCGAAAAGTTCGCCTAAATTCGTCTTCAATCTGGCAGAAGCCCAACATGGAACTTAAAATAGGAGTCGTTCTTCTCGTTTTCGATCTTTTGGGAGTAGCTTGCCTCGACAGCCCGTCAGCTAAACCGCTCTTGACGTACGATTATCAAAGCGACAAATTCGTCCTCAACGAGACTGCTCTTCGCAAGCTTCAAACACTACAAGGTCCATTGAGAATCATCAGCGCCATCGGGGATGCTCGCGTAGGCAAATCGACAAATTTGAATCTAATCAGACATTTTCTGGATGGAAATAGTAACAGAAGGATTCAAAAGGTGTTTAAGACGAGCGAATACACGGAACCGTGTACCACGGGAGTGTGGATGTCTGTCGTGCGTGACACAAACAATATTGGAAGTACCATTTTAATAGACACAGAAGGAACCAATGTGGGAGACAACGAGATTACTGATTCCTTGAGCATCTTCGCCGTTCTCTTGTCCTCGGGTTTGGCGCTGTTTGCCAGAGAGAGAATCAGCAATTACAACGTACAGTTTTTGTATCGAGTGTCGCGTTTTAGCGAGCATATCTGGGAACAGGATGTACAGAGCGCTATAAACCCGTACCCGAAACTAATGGTGGTACTACGCGATCCGCTGTCTCCATCGCCAGGGAACACTCTACAAAACGAAATTCAAGATATGATTCTGAACGACAAAAGGACATACGGACAAACCATTGCGAGGCTCTTTCCTCGAGATCGAATCCAGGTCAGAGACATTCCGTTCGTAGAGGATCCGAAACGGTTGAGTGATTTCGAAAAGTTTACGAGGGACGACTATGCAAAAATAGCTTCTTCTCTCGCCGCGGACTTCAAAAGGTTTCCCTGTAAGAAAACTGTTCACGGTGGAGTCGTTGATGGTAAAATGATCGCTGATCTCGCCGTGAAACTTCAAAATGCGATTAATCGGAATTCGTGGAGAGGGCTTTCGAACACGTATATCGTTTTTGAAACGAACTTGTGTGACCGTAGATTCCAAGAAATCGTCGAACCGATACTGGAAAAGGACGTGGAAGAAATCAAGCGCTCCAAGGATCAAGCAATGGAGCTGTTCGTTGAGAAATGCACACTGAGGGAGGAAATTAACTATACCCGTGATCGAATAGATAGCGTGATCGCTTTAAAAGACGAAATCAGGGAGAAACAGAAGCGTCTAGAACAAGAACAACGGAGAGAACAGATGGAAAAGAAGAGAGAAATAGAACGAGAGGAAGAACGTCGGCTAGTTGTTCTTGAGCGAGACAGAAGGCTAGGAGAAGCGCGGAGGGCGAGAAAGGAAGCAGAGGAACATAGGAGAATTCTTGAAGAAAAAGTGAAACGGGCTGAAGAAGCTCAAAGGGCTGAAATAGCAGCTCGAAGATCAAGAGAAAGGGACAGAAGAGACATAGTAAGGTCAATTCTTGGCGGTGCGGTCCTGTTCGGAATTTTCAGCGATTCACGACTGAAAGAGAACATCACAGCCTTGCCGCATTCCGAGTTCGAGGAGATTGGTCTCCAGCTCTACAGCTGGGTGTGGTCCAGAAAAGCCGCGGAAGATCTGGGTAAGACAGGAACAGAGCACGGTGTCATTGCCCAGGAAGTGGAGAAACTGTACCCGTGGGCGGTGGTGACGGGCAATGACGGCTACAAGAGAGTGTACTACGCAGCTCTTGAGCAACTTGTAATGCTAAAGAAAAAACTTTGCTTGGCTGATGATCACTTTCACTGAAGCATTATTAAAATATATTTATTTACAAAATGCTGTTCGTGTTACTTGCTTCAGCCACTTGGGTAACTTCCCACAACGACGCTCATAGGGCTTGTCACGCAATCTTTCTCCGGAAAGGTTGCGTGACGAGCCCAAAGAAAGAGCGTCTGCATAGGAGCTCTTGGGCTGCCATTTTACCCCCGCCTCGCCTATGTTTCACCCATACGCTGGAAACACCTTGTACAGCATAATAAACAGTACCACAATGAAAGTACTGCTCAATAGCTCAGTTTCACTTGAATGGTCACACACTAGGGTTTCATCCACAGACTTGAAAGTTAGAACCACCTTGTACAGCATAATAAACAGTACCACGTGAAAGTACTGCTCAATAGCTTTCATTTGAATGGTCACACACTAGGGTTTCATCCACAGACTTGAAAGTTAGAACCACCTTGTACAGCATAATAACAGTACCACGTGAAAGTACTGCTCAACAGCTTCCATTTGAATGGCACAACCACATTACATGACTTAGGTTAGGAGGGAAAAGTTTATGTAACTTGAACGTGAACACTTTAATTTATTACGATTTTACATTACGTTGCATGTAATAAAAGGCATGACCTCAATAAACTGTCCTCTTATAGCAATATGTATACAGCTAAATATCCTTCAATTATATATTAGATTATTCATAACAACTTATTTGTGATTTTCCTGCAATCAAAAATAAGAAGAGAAGGAAAGCAAGACGTGATCGTGAATGTTAAGTGTGATGTACATCTCATTTCTCCTTATAACATCCATACATTGTTATCAAGCAGACAGGTGGTGAGAATATCTAACTAATCACCTAGACATTTTTCGTGATGTATCACTAAATTCTCAGAACCTACATTAAAGGAAATATATGACAATTAGTACGGAGAATTCATATTTGAATATTTGAACTGTAACGGTTCACATCTGTGTATTTGGAGGTATTTCTGTAACCGTAAACTATAATTTACTTGACATAGATTTTAACGTGGTACTTCATCGATAACAGTCCTGCGTTTTACATTTCATTTTAAAGTCTTTAATTTTATTAAGGGAAATTGTTCGTTTAAAAAATGGTAACTGTACAATCCTGACGGTAAATAACATCATGGAATATATATATATAAACAAATATCGAAATATTCGAAAAATCACCCAATCATTGGGTGTGATGGTTGCATCTTGTGATTGGTGAGCTGTCATGTTAGGTGTGACTCTTCTCTTGTTGATTCAACGGGTACTTAGAGGAGCTACGTCACGGATGGCGCATCTTGAAAGTTCGTCGTTTGCAATCCGTCTTAATCTTCCCCAATCTGAACCATCCTTGTTCCTGTTTGGTTTATTATTACTCCTTTGGTGTTTTTCTACCTTAGTAAACTATTATTTTGAGGTTTCCCTTCGATTCAAAAGTAATTTTTTGTTCATCAGAATAATGACCTCAAATATCGTCACATAGCTCCTTTGAGCACTCTGCGATTTGACCACGGTGTCTGTCAATGGTCGCCTATCCTAGAAGCTTTTTGCTCAGAATCTCGTACACCATCCTACGCCTGAAGTAAGGCATGTGTCTCTGATAAAAATAAAGGATAACATATTATTAGGTATTTCTGTTTAACTAAGCGTTGATTTGTTTGAATACATTGCACTTTGCAGTTCAAAATACAAATATGGGAAGTAATATATCAAACAAGAGAGACAGTGTTTCATCACATTTCCAAACACCGAGAAGAGAGTTGAAAATACGACGCGTAGACGAAATTTGAGGTGTTTGGAAATGCGATGAAACACTGTCTCAGTGTTTGATATATCTTCTAAATCGAAACTAGAACTAAGGAGTAAACGGAGAAATAAAACTGATCGTAAACGAGATACACGGTTATGATTTCCTTTGTGGTATGAATTATTAATGAGTTTGAGAAAGTTGTGTAAAATCTCAAAAGTAAGGAATAAAACAACATACACGACAAACAGCACGGAAGATAGAGCAATAAAGAGATATGCTTCATACCTGGTCAAAATCGAACGTCGCCTTTCTTGATAAATATTCTGCGTACTGAAGAAGAAAGGAAAACAAAATCATCCACTGAGAGTTTTTTCTTGTGACGTAAAACGTTATCACAGAAACAATCACGACGCCTCAAAATACCAAAACCAATCAGAACTCGTTAAAACATGTGTGAAGCGATGGCAAGCGCGGGAAAATGTATCCGCAGTGGCAAGCGCGGGAAAATGTAACCAGTAGCAAGGGCGGGAAAATGGAACCGCAGTGGCAAGCGCGGGAAAATGTAACCAGTAGCAAGGGCGGGAAAATGGAACAGCAGTGGCAAGCGCGGGAAAATGTAACCAGTAGCAAGGGCGGGAAAATGGAACCAGTAGCCAGGGCGGCAAATGGAACCAGTCGCAAGCGCGGGAAAACGTCGCGTGAGCCATATCGTTATTAGTTTGGAATAACGCCTTGGAAAGACGTTCTAAGATAACGCAGATGGGTAATTCTTACAGGAGAGGTAGCCAGGACTCTACGAAGGAGGAAGCTGGATTTAAGTTTAAGGTCATACCTTGCAGGCGAAAACTCCGCAATCACATCCGTTCAGTTGTTCCGGTATATCCTTTAGGACGTGAAAGAAGACAAAAAGTGAAAAGCGATTTGTGGTTTTGTAAGGGTTTATCTATTACACCCCTAAAACAAACAACAAGTTCTGGTGTCTGCAATAGTTATATGACACGTGACAGAGGTCAACTAGAACGTTTTTGCTACTTTGGCCACTTTTAATCTCGCGGCATTCGCCGCTTTAGAAACGAGAAGTAATCTGGGGCGAGTCGCATCTCGCAGTCGCTTGTGGGACCGTTACTGGGGACACGTCATCGAACTGTAATATTGCCAGAAAATCTCCTTATACCTGTAAACTTTCAATATTTATGAAAAACTTGACTTCCCAAAAAAGTATAAACACAAACAAACAAAGACAAAAAATAACTGTAATATTGCCAGAAAATCTCCTCATACCTGTAAACTTTCAATATTTATGAAAAACTTGACTTCCCAAAAAAGTATAAACACAAACAAACAAAGACAAAAAATAACTGTAATATTGCCAGAAAATCTCCTTATACCTGTAAACTTTCAATATTTATGAAAAACTTGACTTCCCAAAAAAGTATAAACACAAACAAACAAAGACAAAAAATAAGACAGTAACTTTTCAGTGTATCAGTATCGAGTACCTTTGGAGACGCTGTCTTCCAGCCCGTCATGTCAAATGGCGCTTTCTTCTTGTCCAGAGATTCGCTGTTTAGGTAATCTCTACGAAAAACACAAATATTTTGATTTTCTACAATAACTGAATTGCCCCGCCAAAGGGGAGCCGCGAAAGGTCTTGTCGAATTGATTTTTAAACTATACATTACAGCGCTTTTCAATAACATGCGAACTCTCGGGAACTCTGCTCAATCAACGGTTTCGTTTTTCGCTGCCGTCAATCATTTAGTAATCCATTCAAAAGTTCACGTCCGTGGATTGTGATTGGTAGATTTTTCACGGTCCGTTGGTTCGAGTTGGTTGTCGTCGTAATTTTATGATTGACGGCAGCGAAAAACGCAACTGTAAGTTGGATTTTGAACTTCAGAGTTCGCGTGTTATTGAAAAGCGCTGTAGCATACCTAAAAACAATCTGAAAATCTCACCTCAGTGCAGAAAGGCATTGTGGGTTGGAGCCTTTCAGTGAGTCGTAGTACGATATGCATTTTTTGTTTAAATCGACCGCCTGCCGTGAAAAGAGATCAAACAGTAAGTGATCGACGCAGATAAACTTGTAAACTACCTTTTAGAACAGCTTTTTATTGACTCGTGTAAAAGTAAATCCAAAGAATTCGGACCTTGAAATAAAAGTTAAAAACGGACAATTTTACAATTTTTAGAAAGGGCGGGAAAAGTCACGTGAGCGAAATCGCGTCCGCGTCTATTGTTGCACCTGATTGGACGAAAAAAAACATCTTCGTTTTGATTGGCTAGAAAAACAGCATGTCTTCACCGATTGGTTGGAGCCCTCTCTCGCGGCGCGCGCCAAGACTGCGGGCAACCCACGAGACACGCGCGATTCCTCGTAACAATGTTACAATGATGGGGGGAGAAAATGAAAACTGAAAAATAAGAAGAAATAAGAAAGAAAATCTCACCGCTAAACACCAGTGCATTCCTAAATGAACTGGAACAAGAACCAAATCCATCGCAAAGATATCCACCTGTATAAAACATGGAAAACATCATCAAAGGCTTACTCAAAGAAAGAAACCACGTTATAAGTAATTTTACAATGATAAAATCCTGTTACTACATACACGGTTTTTATACCAATAACCGTACACAAAATGGTGGAACAGAGAGCAACAAGTTCAGTTATCGGCAAATCCTCGCAAGCGTTACCGAACCGAATAATTTTCGATTCTTATCGTCACGCAACACTTCTAGAGCGTTGCGTGACAATGCAAATAACCGCTGTGATGGATAGAGATTATGGTAAGGCGTGATTCATTACAAATCCTCTCACCTTCTTAGTCCAACGTTTAAGACTCGCGTATCCTGACTTGATGAGTTTGGGATAAAAGAATGAATTGAATGCGTGCACTTTCACTTTCCCTTGTTGATTACTTCGGTCCACGAGAAGGTTGAAGAAGAAGTTGATTATCTGCACAAAAGATCAACATAAAAAATAATAATAATGTAAGTACACGCTTGATAATTGTGTTATGTTCTTGGGCAAGACACTCTACTCTCACAGTGCTTCTCTCCACCCAGGAGTATAAATGGATACTAGCGAACCATCAGGTTAAACTGACAAAATACTGGGGTAATCTGTGGCATTGGACTAGCATCCCACCCCTTTACCTTACCAACACGCTTGATAACAAGCCCTAAGATTACACAACAAAAGACAAATTCAAGTTTCATTCCGATTTGGAATTGAACAATAAAAAATTGTTGGCCTGCCGGTCAGTAAATCGGGTCAAAATCCGCGAGCCGAGCGCGGACATCCCTGCCGCGGAGCCTATTCATAGATTAGCAGTACGTACCTCATCGTTAAGCCAGTTCAGGTTACTAAGCGTCGCCATGTCACTTCGTTTCAAAGTGACTCGGAAGCCTTCCACAAGAGGGTCGTCATCATATCCTGGAGCTAGTGCCGCGTCCACCTAAACCAAAATAAATCGTTACTATTATAGGCTGGCTTAGCCCTGATTTAAGTCAGGGTTCTAGATTTGGGAGACGCGGTGGCCTAATGGTTAGCGTGTTGGACTCTGGATCGAGCGGTCCGGGTTCAAGCGCCGATCGGGCTCACTGTGTCGTGTTCTTGGGCAAGACATAGTGCCTCTCTCCACCCAGGAGTATAAATACATACATACATACTTTATTGAAGCTCCCTAAGTGGGTTTTTCAGCATCAAATACAAATTTAAATGAATTAAGAATATAAATACAATAATATAGTAATTACAATAAATATATTAAAAATATTACAAATGTAGGAAATTAATCTAATAACAAATTAGCAAGATGACGCTTAAAATTCTTAGGGTTAAAATTCTTAGGATATAGGTAAAGGAATTGGCACTTCCAAATTTAAATTAAGCCCATGATGTAAAGCCAAGTCACCTGCTTTTTGAGCAGTCATACTGCCGACAGAAGTGAAGAATTCATTTAATTTGTTAGCTAACCCAGTGGGGTCTTCAGAAGCCATAGAACTATCTTGATGTTTACGTGGTAGACATCGGTTAATGATTTTCCAAATCGAGTTAGAATGGGTACCGGCGACAAAATGTTGGGGGTAACCTGCGATGGACTAGCATCCCATCCAGGGGGAGTAGCAATACTCCTAGTCGGCTTCATGCTAAGGAAACCGGGATAAGCTGTGGCAGTGTGGGCCAGATACCAGTTTTAAACTTTAAAGGCAAGGTGACAATGAGGAACTGTAACAGGGCAATACTTATGGACCCCACAAAATCATGTCGGTTGTTCGAAAGCTGATTAAAAGTCAATCGAGGTTTTAATTTGTCTTGTATGAAAGTGTTTTCCACTGCTAATGTTTTGTAGAGTTTGAGATTACTCAAAGTCAAAACTGAAGGACAAAAAATATAAACAGAAAACCGCACTCAAAGGCTACAAAACAGAAATCAAAATTCACGCTAATCCTGGATTAGCATAATCAACCTTTGAACAACTGGGTCCTGGAGGTTTCTATAAGGTCACTTTTTATTGGCCCTTCTCTGTCACCCATCCCAAAGGCGTTTTAGTAGGCTGAACACAGCAACTGTTCGATTCCTCGTTATTTTATAGAGGCTGGTTTCCATACGATCGCTGGCGATCAAGGAAATTAGAAAAGTGGGCCAAGAGTGACTACTATTCGGCGTATGACCTACTTGCGTTCACTGTGAAAAATGTAGCAAGCACTACAAACACCTGACGTCACCATGACGCCATAAGGATACGCACGTTGCTAAGCAACTACTCTGCCGAAAATCGCGGGCTCTGTCAATTGGTGGAAAGAGACAGAAGTATTGTACAGAATTTTTAACGACTCACCATTCTTTCCATTTCATTTGTGAGTGGTACAAATGAGTCTGTTACTTCCTCTACTTCTTCCTCTGCCTGGTATTAAAAGAGAGAGCATTGTACTTTACATAACGTTAAAAGAAGTGCCGTCACAGTTTGGCACTTTGTGCATCTCGAAGGAAATTTCGCCAATCCGTTTGATCTTATTCTGTGGTTTCCTTGCTTTGTACATCGCAAAACGACGAATTAATTTTTCGTGACATAGCTTCATCAAAAGAAACTAGGATACGTTCGTTACTGAGGGAATTCTAAATAAATAAATAAATAATAAGTGTCAAATGAACAAACAAGTATTCAAGAAGTACTCAAGAAGCTAGAGTTGCTCTCGGCTATCGCCTCAAGCAACTCTTATAAACGCTTCTCTCGTGCTCTCCAAAATTCCCGCGTGCATCATAACTCGATATACGCACGCTAAAGCATGAACCAATTGTTACTAGTAAGTAATACATGTAAATAATATAGGCAAGAAGGGGAAAAAATAACATACCTAGCGGCTTATGATTTGATCACTTCCGTACGCAAATAGTTTTATTTTTATTACATTTAATAGTTGTAAAAGATAGAAAGAAAAAAAATCGTTTAGTTTGGATTTCTTTTGACTATAAATTACTGACAGAACCGAAAGTTTTAATTATTTTAAAGGAGTTTTCATAACTACCGAGTGAAGATGAAACGAAAGAACATACCGCGTTTGCGGCAATGTATTTTCAGAAATGTAACTGCTAGGAAGAAAATTGCGAAAAAACTGCTTGCAATACTTACCTGAAGCGACCAATCAGATTGTGCGATTTCTAGCGGCAAATCACGGTACACGAAAAATTCTTGTGAACGATATACATGTAACTTAAAAAGAAATAGAACGCTGGTGATGTCCATCGAAGAAGAAAAGAGACTTGAGGAACGTGAGGAAACCAATTAAGTGCCACAGTGTCAGTAATAATTTTGTAACCAATCACAGGTTGGTATACAAACGGCAAACGTCAGCTTGCGGTTGATTCTCTTAAAGATGATTTCCAGTCCGTATTGCGCAGGCTCAGGGTTTGTTTTCATTTTTGTTTTGAATTTGTTGATTAGATATGTTACACTTCGGTAATAGCGTACATGAAGTTGTTATGAAGTTTTTGAGTCCGCCATTACCAGTGATTACAGGTTTACGAATGCTCGATGAGCTGAAACGTCGGTTTGGAATAACGTCGAGGTTTTTCTACTCGTTACTATTGTTTTGCAAGGATATCTGGCGTTAATAATGAAGAAAAAGGTAAGTTTGTACAACAATTTCTATTTTCGCTAGTATTTACATTTCTTCGTATGGGAGTCATAAACATTGAGGCGGAGATTGCGCAGTACGGACTGTAAATCATCTTTAAAGGCTAATTTACTGGCTATGATTTGCCGGCCCGATTTCTCTTTTATTATGTACAGCGCGAGGATGAAAATCAGCCCGATTTATAAAATCTTTGGCGCTGCTACAGATTTTTATAAATCGGCCCGATTTTCATCCTCTCAGTCATTTTCAGCAAATCAGGCCATGCCGTGCGTGTAAATTAACCTTTACTTTTCCTCCAATCGTTAAATAAATCCATCAGAAAAATCGAAAATAATTCACACGTTCACGACAAACGCGAAACTACTCACTTTCACGTAGAAACGGCAAAAGTTGGATTTTTGCTGTTCGCGGGAAAAACAAACGCGATGCTTTTAAAATCTCTCTAATGTTTTCGAGTTGTAACGTCATCTCAATTACAATGTACGACTCTGATTGGCTGGTTTAAATTTGGGATGTCCTGTGCTATCCTCGACATTGTATTTGGCAAAAACAATTTACGTAAGTACGAAATAGGACCTAACGAATGTCAAATACAAAATTGGATGAAAAAAATTTCAAGGCCTGCCAAAATTGGCCGAGACCGTAAACCGAGTTAGCTCGAGTTCAATTTCCGAGTTGCCTTTTGCCTCTGTTTCAAAACTAGTCCTGTTGCAAAACCTTTCATATAAAAATAATTTTGATCGCAAGTTCATTTTCATGCAAATCAAACTCATTTTCATTTGAATGTTTTCGCACCTAGACTCGTTTTGAAACAGAGGCAAAAGGTAACTTGGAATAGCCTGAGATCAGGCTCCGAGAGAAATCGCCGAGCGCAGACTGGGGCGGGAACGAAGGCTTCGTTCCAGTCCCAGTCCGCGCTCGGTGATTTCTCTCGGAGCCTGATCTCAGGCTAACTTGGAAAGGTCACAAAACTTATAATTTAGTTGTGAGAATTTGGTAGTACATCAAGACGATATCCCTGGTTGAAGTTGATGGTTTTCTATATTCTCATCACCTGTCTGCTTGACGATGTATCGATATTGTAAGGAGAAACTAGATGGTGATATTACAGGATTCGTCACTTTAGAAACGAGAAGCAATCTGGGGCGAGTCGCATCTCGCAGTCGCTTGTGGGACCGTTACTGGGGACAAAATGGCGGCCAGCTTGACGACGCGTCCCCAGTAACGGTCCCACAAGCGACTGCGAGATGCGACTCGCCCCAGATTGCTTCTCGTTTCTTAAGTGGCGAATACAAGCAGCAATTTTGCAAAATACCTCTGATTCTTCTTCCTCCTCATCAAGTCCCGCTCTCTGTCTTCTTAATCTTTCTTGTATCTTAATTGCAAAAACAAAATAATTACTGAATGAATAAAACAGCCAACAATAGTACCGCTCAAAAAAAAGGCGCCAGTCTCGCTTCTCACAAGACGCGTCTCGTTTATCGGGAGACGCGTGTGTGTCTCACTTCTCGAAATACGATTCTCACTTCTCGCAAGACGCTCGCGTCTCGTTTCTCGAGAGACGAGGAGTCTCGCTTCTCGTGACACGCATCTCATTTCTTGTTGGAACATGAGTGACACATTATGGTAGGAATCACTGTACAGTGTAGCTAAATTGCATGCACAACCCGTGGGATATCGCCGAATATAGAATGGCTTTACGGCCTTCTTATTGGCTTATTACCATGAAATAAATAATATAATAACATGTGTAGATAAATGCTGGACAAACACACCAGCCAGAGACTTAAGTGCAGTACCTTTTCCTTAAGCGCTTCTGTTTCTTCATCTCGCTGTAGTGAGCATGGAAAGAAATAGAAAATACATCAGCGGCAAGTTCAACTTTAAATTGACACTGGCCGAAATTATGTACGTCAATACTTACTTTGATAAAACTTTGGCTGTGTTGCAATGAAAATTTCGTTTTATTCTGATAATAAATTTTTTTTATTTTTTTTTTATTTTTTTTTTAACAATATGTATTCTCAACATTTGCATTTTTCTCAATAAATTATTGTTATATTACCTTTTGTTTTATTACTTTTAGCTTTTTTTCTTCCTTTGAGATCTCCCTTTGTCTTGATAAACTTTCAGCTGACAAAATGTCTCGCCTATAAAGAAAATAATACAAATCACAGCAATTAATTATCAACTTTTAAAACTTTCTCAGCAATATATAGATGTTATTGAACTAGTGTGAGGTCCATACTGGGGAAATATTGGTCGAGATATTTTTTGCAATAAACGAACCTGTACCTTTTCTTGTCATTTTCTCCAAAGGGTCCAATGTAAGAGCAGGGATCTGATTACATTAAACCCTTTCACACTCAGAGTCAAACCTTGAGTCAATAAATGTGGTTCTAACTTTTGAGTCTGTGGATGAAACCCAAGTGTGTGACCATTCAAATAAAAACTATTGAGCAGTACTTTCACGTGGTACTGTTTGTTTTTGACAATTTTGCAAAATGATATTCAAGATTTTTTCCTCAGTGTTTAACTTAGCACTCTTGGGAGTGAAAGGGTAAATTCATTTCGTAAGGTGTCACATGTACATGTACATGTACTTACCAGCTTCTGGTCCATTCTTCATCAAATGGATTGCGCACAACAGATGTCTCCAGTGTCCTACTGAAATAAACATTAAAACGTTTATTTTCCACTGGCTGAGAAGTGAAAGAAGTTGGTGTTTCTTGTCACAAGTTTGACTCACTTGCATTTCAAACTTACCTTGATCTACTTGTATTACTGTTTGGAGGCGACACTTCAGTTACACCTGTAAATTACATTATAAAATATTAGACTGGGCATATACAAATGTAGAGTACTAAAAGTTATGACGTCACAAAAATTAAATTTGCGAAATTGTGAAATTTGATCAGCTATTCGGAGGAAGCATGCCAAAAAACGTCCACTTGCCAAAAATTAGCTCTCCATTGCAATTTGCGGCTGAGATGTGGGCACTTCAGGTTTTAATAATTATTTCTCCATACAAGCCCTTCTAAATTTGCGTCTGTTCCTTCAGTTTAGAACCGGCGCAAAATTAGAGAGCTTTGTATGGGATGGTACCAAACTTTGAACCTCTATATCTTCTGTTCTATTCGTGCTAACAAGTTGAAATTTTGTGGCTGATCAAACAACAGCAATCTTTATCTAATGATGGGATTTTGACGCTTGGCAAAAATAATTTGAAATTTTGTGACATCACACTCTACCACTCTATATGCTTATATCGTAAATGTACTGATTTGTTTACAGAATTGCAAGACTCAATGGATGGGCTCACCAAAAACATCAGAAGTTTTCCATTAATTTTGTTGGGTCAGGTAGCTGACCTTGTCGGGTTTTTGACTTGAGAACCGTGACAGAGGTTTGGATATATACCAGGTCTTTTATTTCTCCATTTACTCCTTAGTTTTCATTTCGATTGAGAATATACACCAAACACTTGAGACAGTGTTTCATCCGATTTCCAAACACCTCAAATTTAATCAAAAATACTCCGCTTCCCGTCATAATTATTTTCAATCTCTTCTCTGTGTTTGGAAATCAAATGAAACAATGTATGGTGTATAAGTTATCTTAATGACAATTCTCAATTCATTACTCCACAACTTCTGAAAGAAATCCTGACCTACATGTACAGTAGTCTCCAATGCAGCCTTTATTTAGCTGGTTACTTCACACAACACTCTCGTCCCGGAGAGCATTGCGTGACGAGCATTGCACGATGAGCCAAATAACAGCTGTGTAGGAGACTGGACACAATTCATTTACTAACCTGGCCTTGAATACAAACTAACATCTGCAGTAGCCTTGCGTGACTTATTAGCAGATCTCCTTGGCGATGCTGTCATTCTCAGCCTGGTTGGTGATAGGGGAGGGGAGGCTGGGGTCGTGAATGACACAGGGGGTGGTGGTAAGCTTGATCTTGGTGACAATAGGCTTCCATTCCCTGACCTGTTTGAATAACACAGCAAAATATTTACATTTTTATAAAATTAATGCATCATTATTTTGAAGCAGGTTTCCAGAAGCTGTTTCCTTTCAAACTTGGCACGATAACCATTAATCACCCCCCCCCCCCTCCCTCTTTTAAACCCCCCTCTATTAAGCCCCTCCCCTCCCCCCTCCCCTCCTTCATTTTCCTTCACAATGACAGACTGCATTACTGGTGCATTTTTACCATACTAACCTGGGGGCACTAATTCACATACACTGTACAGTACTTGCAAGCTTTAGGGGAAATATTAATGGTACATGTACTCAAAAAGAATCGTAATTAATCACGAATACAGTAAAAACCCGCAAGTAAGAACCTGCATTTTCCCAAGTTAGCCTAAACAGGTTCTTACATAAATGGTAATTAGCACAAATTTAGGCTATTTAGGTTCTTAAATAGGTTCTTATTTTCTGAAGAAAAAAATTACATTGTAGCTAATAGAATTTAGTGGTTTTCAGCCTATTCCTTATATAAATTCTGCATACCAAGTAAGTGATAAGGCACCTGTGTCTCCAAAGAGGATCCAAAATGTTGACCTATCTTATTTTCCCAAGTGTACACATTTTTTTATATAGATTTTAGAAAATAAGAACCTGTTTCAAATTTTAGGCTAAACAGGTTCTTGTATAGAGGGGGTCTAACTGGCAAATTTTAGCCTAACAGGTTCTTAAAAACTAGGTTCTTACTTGCGGGTTTTTACTGTATAACACAAAGTATGGTTTATGGACGTTTATCCACTTACTTGCATTTCGCTAAATTAAATAAACCCCCTCTCTATTAATCCCCCCTCTCCATTAAGCCCCTCCCCCCCCCCCCCCCGTCAACATGCTTGAAATAAATAAGCCCCCTGGGGGTTTAATAGAGGATTTACAGTTTTTATCTGTTTTGTTTTGTTTTTTAACCCATTGACTACTGGGCTTTTTCCAAAAAACGTCAATCTAACATCCCCTTCTACGTAGAAGCAACAAATTCAATATTTTCCTTGGGCATGCGCAGAAATCAAAATTTCGACATAGTTTTTGGGTTTGAAAAACCCACCTGACTTTAGGCTTTTCTTTTCCTTTTATTTTTTTTGCCATTCTTGCTCTCCTTTCTCTCATTTTATTTTGTGGTTTTGTTGGCCTTTCAGTCGTCTTTGTTTTTTTGACAAAGAGTGCCAATGGTAGTGAAGGTCGCGTTTTTGGTGATTTTGGAGGGAAAAATCCAAGTTGTTTCGTGTGTATCTCTGGTCCAATTTAATGTTTCGTGCTCGTTTAGGCATGCTTTGTTAGACATTTGCCAACTCTATCCGTTGATTATCAAAGACATCCTCTGGCGTGAACAGTGATGACGTCATAAGTGGTACAAGTCTGTGGTCTCTTCTTGGCCGTTTATGGCCGCTTTAGTAGTCAATGTGTTAAATTGGGTGAATTTTTAAATACGAGATGTAAAAAATGATGTCACCCTACATGTATACTGTACTGTACTCTGTACGCTCACCCTACGACTTTTCATCTCTTGTAACTTTGATACTATTAAATTTACATAAAGCATTTACCTTGCATGAGGCCTGGTCTTAGTAAGAAAATCAGTTTGAACTTGTAACGGTTCATCCATTGCAGCTCTGTTTGTGATGTCAGGTGTTTGTAAAGTGGTATACTGTGCCACTAGCTGTCTGTATCTGTCTCGTTCATCCAGACGAACAACCTTGTTTGAGAGAGAAACAGTTCATCTGGTGTAAAGGGCATGAGAACATGTAGACTACCTTGTTGTTACTTATTTTCGCAAGAACTTAATTTTGCGAAAAGGTTCCAAATGCTGATCTACATTAACAAACATGTAGAATCAGAATCGGCGCTACAGATTTTAATTTGACATAATGTATTTGCGTGCAATTTGTATTGATAAGAAGCACCGAAGATCTCCACTGGTGGAGGAGGGATTAGAAATTCCCATTAAAGTTATAATCGAAATGGATGGTATGACAAGAAACAAGTATAAACAGCTTGTTGTAACTTGCCAAGACGGTATGTTTGACGACTGCACCAAGGATGTGTCACAACCACACCCTGGGTCTCCAAGGATGTTCAAAAATGTACAATGTCAATAATAAAATTATAATAATATTGTGACATAGAATTACATGTACCCTGTCTGCCGAGCTCATGAATCTGCTTCTATCACCAGGGGATGTCTTTGCCGCAGTCTTGTTGTTTTGCCCACGGCCCCTTGGTCTTGACACAGATCTGCTGTTGGACGGAGAGTTGGGACCCCCTGATCGTCTGCTCTTATATTGGGTGGCTTTGTAAGATCTACTGTTGGGAGCATCTTTGGGTTTGTAAGACCCGCTGTCAGGAATGTCTTTATATTTGGATGCTAGTAGAAATCAATCAATGCATAACGGCCAATAAGAACACTAGTTACAAATTTTCCAAACTAAACAAGTGAAGGAAATGATGGTAAATTTTAAGCGGACACTGACTGAATAATAATTTTATCTTTCTTATTGTGTTCCTACCAAGCTCAAAATTTAACATTATTGCTTTACATTGCGTATCTAGTATTATGACAAACTAATCCTAGCAGTACATGTATGTGGGAAGTTTGTCACATTTGAACCTAGTTATATGGCCTAAGCTCCCACAAGTCTCCTGTAACTCAGTAGAGCGTCCGACCAGTGTGCGGAAGGTCATAGAATCGACTCTGGTTGGGAGAACTGACTACTCTGATTTATTTTTTGAGTAAACAAGTGAACTTTACCATCTCCCTAATGATCTGTATATGCTTTTTAATCAATAGACATGTAACAATTTCCACACAGCTAGCAAAACTGTGCTTAGATTTCTGTAAGAAAAATGTAATGATATGGGCCATACCGTAAAATTCTAATAAAAAGGCCCTGCTTCATTTTTGTTCAAAATATTTTTTTGGTGGTTGGAAAGGATTTTGCGTTTGAAAATAATTTTTATTTTTATTTTAAATTATTTTTTTAAATCTTTTTTTTAAATTACCACCAATTTCACTGTTACACAACCTTTTAAATCAAAACTCCTCTGAGCAGTTTGCAAATAAAGATTTCTGTCAATCACACACGTCTTATGGAAGGTGCTTCACTTGTGGTAAAATCAAACACTTCCATATAAGGTATGACATGTATGATTGATGAAATCTTTTGCAAACCACTCAGAGGAGTTTTAGATTAAAAGCTCACATAACAATGTCTAAGTGAAATTGGTGGTAAGAGCTAAATTTATCTAAAATTATAAAACTCACGATCATAGATTCGGTCAGAACTTTCTGCCATGCTATAGTTTTGCTTTGTGGATGTTGGTAATCCCAGCCTGTTTGTTTTGCGGGAAGATCTCGCTGGTGTTGAAGTTTCTGGCCCTCTGTTTTTATTCAGTGGTTTCCTTGTCAAACCAGAACGTCCTTGATATAACCTGTCACTGGCAAGAGAGCTCTAAAAAGAGGAAAATGATTATTATTTAATGCTAGAAGTGCAGCCATTTTGCATAAAAGCATCAATGATAATATTGGGTAACAAAAAAGCTCATGTTCAATATGTAAATCAGGATTTTTGTATCCAATTCCCATTGTGTTTCCTTCATGAAATACAGTACACTGAGTCATACCTCCACTAACAGCCACCTTGGTAGAGCAGCCAGGAATTCACCCCGACCATTAGTCGATCCATACACTTATTAAAGATGATTTACAGTCCGTACTGTGCAATCTCTGCGTGCAATGTTTATATGAGTCTCATACAAAGGAATGTTTACTTGCCAAAATAAAAATTCTGGGACAAACTTACATGTACCTTTTCTTCATTATTAACACCAGATATCCTTGCCAAACAATAATAACGAGTAGAAGAACCTCGAAGTTATCCCAAACCGACTGACGTTTCAGCTCATCGAGCATTCCTGAATGTAACGACTTGTAATGGCGGACTCAAAAACTTCATGTACACTATTACCAAAGTGTAACATATCAACGAATTCGAAACAAAAATGAAAACAAACCCAGAGACTGCGCAGTACGGACTGGAAATCATCTTTAATAACTCTTATAACATAGAGGGCAAAATTACTGAATGCTGATTGGCTGAGACAGAGGGCATTTTTCATTAATTTTGGTTTGCCCGGGGCAAAATTACTTGATCCTGATTGGTCGAGCGGCAAAATTCCTCGCTCCTAATTGGCTGAGCGCGCTGCACTTGGTTGGCTTCTTGACGGCGGGATTTTGAGTAAAATTTTCAAACACAGCGCTCGCTTGTACTTCGCTTCGGAGTTTGACTTCAGTTTCCCGAGTTATTTGATGAAAAAGGAATGGAGACTGGGTGATAGCTTGAAACGAAATTCCGAAAGCTGAATCTCAGTGTTTCACTCGAAACAACAGAAGATTATTTCAACTGAAAAGTAGAAAACTTGCATCAGCTAGACACTTGGCTAGTTTGCGACGAAATTCATTCATGGCGGCCAACTGACTTCTTCGCTTCACTTCTGTTAAATACGGGCTTCATCACGTGCAAGACAGAGTAAATAGCACAAAGTTTGTTCAAAGAAAGAAGAAGTTTAGATTAAACCGGAGAAGTTACCTGTACAAGTTTGTTTGGACTCATGGTTTGCTGTTTTATCGATATAGGATTGTACATGTCAAGCAGCTCGCATGCAGCGGAAAGCTTCAAAACATTCAAACAGGTACTTGGCTTGGATTGAGTGTATAAAGCTTGTTAGTTTTTTTTTCACGACTTAGATTTTTCTCTTAAGAATTACATAACAGTCAGCGTTATCCTGTTCTGAACGTAAGGTTTTGCTTGATCTTGCTGTGATTCTGCGTGATTTTAGAAAGGAATATTTTCGTTCTGCAGGCTGAATTATTAGCCGCACGTTGAAGGTTTCTCGAAAATTTTGCCCTTTATGTGATAAACAAGTAATCGCATTGTTCCCTCGTGCAATTAGGGATTAATTTCACTTGTATTTTCAAAGTTTTTACAAAATTGCACTCGTCGCTGCGCGACTCGGGCAATTTTGTAAAAACTTTGAAAATACTCGTGAAATTAATCACTAATTGCACTCGGGCCCATGCGATTGCCTATACTTATTGACACTTCTCAATGATGACCAGGAATTCATCCCAACCATGAGCTGGTCCATACACTTTCCTCTTATTTAAACCTCACTACAACAGCCACCATCAATAATATTTCACTCCAAGGTGGCCATCGAGAGAGGTTCATTCAACTGCATAATCAAATTTTGATAAAGTACATTGTAATTTACTCACATTAGGTAACCCTGTGTTTGCAGAACTTCTAAATTTGTCCATTTCATCCTCAGCATTGCTTAACTCTCTGCTCAGAGAAGACTCATTGTCGTCTTGAGTTTCTCCTTTCACCACGTAATGCCAGATGTATTTACTAGACCATGTTTTGAATCTCTTGACATAATCAGAGAAACTCTGGCTAGGGTTGCTACTACTGTTTGCACAACCAGCTGAATAGGAACACAGATCCAAGCATTCAGAGTTGATATTTACTATCATTATTTCAGGGCTGCAAATATATTTTTTTTCTTGAAAGGACACATGTCTGACTTAGTCACCATTTTGGTTGGACAAAACAAAACTGAGATCGGACATCATATTACAGTACTGCTTGATAAGCAAACCTGCTCATTTAACACGTTGTTATCGCAGAGTACATGTAGTTTGTGTCTAGAATAAAATGCGTTAGCATTTGCGTTGGAAGACCAAAAAAAATTGTCCGGACACAATGTCCGACCACAGTTGGGATTTCATCGGACATTGGCAAATTTTGGTCTGCCATTGTCCGATGACCGACTGTTATTTGCAACCCTGATATTTAGTATACAATAACTAAGATACTACAGCTGAACCCCGCTATCTCAAACTCTCAAGGGAAACAAAAAACAGTTTGAGATAGTGGGGAGTTTGAGAGACATGTAGCCGATACTAAATGACTGAAAAACAACCTTGGGCAAGGGGAATGGGTTTGAGTTTGAGATAGCGGGGTGTTCGAGATAACCGAGTTAGAGATAGAGAGGTTCAACTGTATGTGTGTTGTGATTGGTCCTAGGCCGTTACATGACTGTCTTAGATCACGGCTTATTTTGAGCACATGTGTCTGTCTTCTGATAGATCATAGGCTAGATGATGTCACAACATGGTGTGACTCACATGTATGATATGCAGAGTTCATACATGTAAATCCAAGTTCTTATCGGCAAAGTCTTGTTAACCATTTTTCACTGTCAGGGACCATGATTAAATAAAGAGAAAATGTACAGCTTTTAAAACTGGTCAATGAGAAACAAGCTGCTGAAAATCATTCACTTTGAAAGATTTGTAACCCCTGAAGACTAAGTAGACTGTGCAGCAAAAACCATAAATGTTTGCCATAGCTTGATCCCAGGAAATTACAAAATGACAAAAACAGACATGACTATATTTGTAAGAATTTGGTGAAATAAACTTTATTGCTTGCCACAGTAGTCAGGAGATTTTCACACTTTTTTTAGAATTCCAGACACTGTGAATCTTGATTCACTGTTCCATCACATGTATAATTGAAGGGTTGGGTCAAAAACTATGCTAAATGGGCAAAACATTCTACATTGTATACATGTACATGTACAAGCATTTTGGTTGTTTTTCCAGTCCGCTCTTCAATTAACCATTTATTATTACTTATTATTACTATACTACACCCACCTTCCTCAATATTCCTTAACCGCTTGGCTGGTGGTGTCTAGTAAAAGAAAAAGTCCATCAGTCATTTCCAAAATAAAAACCGTTCAATCACCTACGATTTTTAAGGGGTCCTGAGGGCTTCAAAAGTCATTTCTGAGGGGGTCACTAAGTGTCAGCATCTTTCGAATATTTCTGAGGGGGTTGAGAAAAAATTGGCTTTTTTCTTTTAGGAAAGTTTTTTTTTTTTTTCTGAAAGGAGAGTCATGTCGGCATTTTTTTTTCAGGGGCATTCTCTACCCCAGAGTCCGCGATCCTTTTGGTCAGCACCAAGAAATCATGACCTCTGGCTGGTACCGATTTTCTGAGCTTGCGCAGAGTACTCGTTTTCTCATCTTTTGTCCGTTAATTGTTTTAACAGCCAATCAAAATATTAGTTCTATCTGTCCCCGCCAGAGTCCGAGATTCTTGGTGCTGACCAAAAGGATCGCGGACTCTAGGGACGAGAATGTTTCAGGGGATATATTTTGACTGCCCTCATCCACAGGGGATGGGGAGAGGGTGGATATAAAATGGAATGGCCCAAAATAAACACCTCTCTATGAACTAACCTGTAGTACATCCGTTATAATAACATCATCGTCCTCCCTAAAAAAGGCACAAAGCATTTAACATACATGTAAATCAGTAAACAGTTATTAAGCTTCCCAAGTTTCACAACAATCTCATGACCCATGGTATCCAAATTATCAATGGAAATCGATGATTGGAAAAGCAATCGATCAATCGATAAAATTAGTTCATTGGTATCGGTCAATCCATAATCAATCGATAGTCTGACACTAACACTGTCATTGATTGCTAGATATACAAAACACTCTGACCACCCACTTCTCGACACAAAGAATATACCCTGTTGCACGTGCACTCGAATTACCACTTGCCCGTAACTGTCATTATGCAAAGAGTGCAACCCTCCATAAGGTGCATCGTTTTAGGGTACATGTATCACCTTTGCCATTTTGAAGTACAAACGTTGTCGAGCTTTTTACTGCTTGCAAGAAGAAGGTAGAACACGAAAACACGTTTAAAGTTATTTAAAACGTGGACAGCTCGGCCACCTTCAGTCTGAGCTTGTCGATCTTCTCTGGCCACTACACACAAATATCTCTGTGAAAGTGAAACTTTTCATAGTAAGAGAACGAAGAGAGAGAAGAAAATATGTCTTGTTCTCCAATGTTCGGATGATAAAAATAAAATGTGTTAACAATTAATGCATGCAAAGATGTGATATTAAGCTCCTATTCCGTCAGTTTGTAGACTGTGAAACGTAACAAAACAAAGCAACCGATCAATATCAATTAATCCATCGATTGTTATTGGAAATCGATGACAATCGATAAAAGGTCACACAAATCTTCATCATCGATTGGTCTCAATCGATTAATTGATATCGATTGGGGTATCGATTGATATCGATTGTCATCGATTTCATCCCGGGCTCATGAACACAATCGTCTGCTTTCCACTTAATTTGATTTATGGAATTGACCAAGGACATCCATGAACAAAACAATACTTAAGCTTTTCTCAAAATAAATATGGATCGCACTTGATAGAGCTCGTAAATTACATATAAGCTTTAAGCTTACACACATCATGTAAGCTTATAAAAGTTATCGACTTTGAAGGTCAAAAAAGTGCCCCCACTTTAAACGCGAAAATCGTTCAAAATCATGCAATTTAAATACACAGCATTGTAAAGCGTAAGACATGATACCTTTCCCTTCGTCTTTTGTCTCCTGCTTTCCTTCCAGGTAGAGAATAAGAGCGAATATTATCATAAATGGACGATAAAGACTGCAACATGGCGGCACTCACAAATTTACCGCCATAAGAATACCACTGGCCAAATGCAGGCGAGTGTGACGTCACACCATGGCGGGCAGAATGTTTTGCGTTGTTGTGTTTTTCATCCCATTTTGAAAGTTCCTTTATAACGAAAGAGTGATAGAAACAACGCTACTGGTTACCGTAATGTTTCAGAACATTTTTCATACAAATTAGCCAGTTAATAGGAAATTATTATGATGTAAAATTGTCTTATATGACGTCACATATTGCTTGCAAGGAATGCAATGCAGAGTGATCACTGACCACGTGATAAAAATTGGCCAATCACAGCGGCGTAAATGGGTGAAAATAGATTCGAGCCACACTAGATTCTGGTAACTTTTAGGGGCTCCGTCAGTCAAAATCTCTGACGGGCACCCCCAAGACAACACGCTCAATTTCAACCTCTTTTCCAGGTTCTTCTCCGTTATCGGTGAAAAAAAACAAGCTTTATTATGTTATCTAGTATACCGCGTTACAAATGTGGGAGTATGAGGTTGAACCACAGCAGGGTCACCAAAGCGTCTTATAAGAGTTTGTATGTAGCTGAAATTCGATCGAAAATAATTTTCACTTTTCTTTCGAAAAGTTGTAAATAATGTGAAATAAAGTTTAAAAACATCACCTGTTGTCTTTTCCGGTGTTTTTATCGCTTCTGGAAGAAGAATTTCGACTCGAATCTGCCACTGTTAGTGTAGTACACTTCAGTGGCAGATTCGACCGTAGGTCGAAATTCGCCCAAAGTAGCTTCCAGAAGCGATAAAAAACACAGGAAAAGACAACAGGTGATGTTTTTAAACTTTATTTCACATTATTTACAACTTTTCGAAAGAAAAGTGAAAATTATTTTCGATCGAATTTCAGCTCCATACAAACTCTTATAAGACGCTTTGGTGACCTGTGGTTGAACATGATCCTCAGGAGTGGTACCAAAATCGCATTTGCCACTCCTAAAATGTTCGGCGAGCATGCGGGCTCATAGTTCCCTCCGGATATAACGAAGTCCGGATACAGTTGTTCAAGCAATTATACTCGTGACTCCTAATTAACGTTTCACTAGCAAATACTTTTTCACGAGCCAACTTTTAGAAACCGAGAGATTTCCTTAAACCGGTTGCATTGCAGTGTATAAAATAATCAGTCAAAGAAACAACCTCTTTCCCAGGTTATCTCTAACCTGGGAGCGAGGTTGTCAAAGAAATACTCTATTGCGTCGATGATACCCTGATCCCAGAGGTTTTCTTTCTCCTACTGAACTCGATCGAAGCGAGTTGAAGCGACGCGCCAGAGAAGAAGTTTTCTCTCTCGTCGGTCCGTAGCCTGAAAAAGTCAAGAACTTCTGGTCCGGCGGGTACGTGGATGACATTTTATGCAGTAAAGGTTGTTGTAAAGGCCCGTGAGGGTTTCTTTAGTCTTCCTCTCAATCTATTTTATTGTACGCTTTTCAATATGTATTTGTATTGCGTTATGGGAAATATGAAACATTCATCTCTCTTGCGTATGATGAACTGTTCAGTAAGCGGGATTAAAAAAAAATACACAATCAAACGATAACTTTTATATTGTTTTTTAATGCGATACTTTTATAAGTTATGTTTCTTTCTAACATGACACTATGATAATGAGTATGAAATAGGACCACATGCTGTCCTATTTGGAAATAATTGTATGAGAACGAGGCCTGCCGAAAGTGGACGGAGACGAAGGCCGAGTCCAATTTGGCAGTCAGGAATTTTTTTGATTCAATTATTTCTAAATTGGACAAGCATGTGGTCCTATTTTTTTATTATTATTATTTACGTTTTAGTTACTCGTTAACTTGGATACGTATTCAAACTAAAGATACATTTTGACAGTTTGTAAAATTAACACACCGTGTGTATGACTATGTGTTAATTGTACAAAATGTTCAAATGTATCTTGACACGCTACAGTATACTGTTGAAAACGTGCATTCATTTATATAGATATATAGAAAATATATTACCGACTGATAATTTTTTGTCATACATTTATCGGATGATAAATGGTTTAGAATTAAAGAAACTAGTCGAATTACATTGTTTTGTAAAGCCGATAATCAAAGTAACTACATAATGTGCAACAAAGTTTACTAGTAGTTCGTACACATTATTTTAATTGTCTCTAAATAATTTTATTCTAATATTCTATATTTTGTATTTGATCTCAATAATACTCCAGTTATTCTACACATTTTAATCTAGTGTTTTCAAATATACTAGCACAATATAGAGTATATAATTGATATACAATGTACATATATAATATTTCTTTTATAAATTTTCTTTTCTCTCCAAAGAATGAATACATATTAACTACTTTTTTTAAATCAAATACTTTGACCGGTTTATCAATGTTGCTTAAAAATCGTGTATAATGCCAGGAGCCCATCACTAGGAACGAGCAATGATAATGCTGAGATGGAAGTTAAGATAACTTTTAATTGCTTTGGTTTTGCTTTTCTACACCTTGTGATTACCTAACAATCAGATGTAAAACCAAAACCGATCACGACTTGGTCGCACGCGTTTTCCCGCGCTTGGCGCGCGTTACGTGGACTTGCTTCGAGTTCTCATTGGTTCGTTTTGTTGCTTACGTTTGTTTGGATTGGCCATTGTAATTGCTTTGCATGGTTTTGGTTTTACGACGGCACAATTTAAAAAAACTTATGGAATCCCTCAACCTCGTCCCCAGGGCCACCTCCGCTTTCAAGATGGCGGGTAGGCGCGAAGAAGACCCTGGCGAAGAGTAGGTCACGTGACCACAAAATTAGCCAATCGCGAGCCCGCCGCCACTTTGAAACAATCAAAATCTCCAATATTTTTTGGAGACACGTGACCTGCTCTTCGCCAGGGTCTTCTTCGCGCCCACCCGCCATCTTGAAAGCGGAGATGGCCCTGGGGACGAGGCTGGGAATCCCTGTGGCTAATCAGCCAAGTTTGTCTCATAAAACAAGAACTCGGTGATTGTCACTATCGGCAACAACAATGTACCCGCCCGGAGATACAGCCACGCCCTTCGGGTAGCACTTCTGACCCAGGCCATTGAGCCCAGACGCGAGAGTAGCCTCCAGGCTCCCATCCTCATTGAAAATTTGAATGCGATGATTGTACTGGTCTGATACAATCACGTGATTGTCCATGTCGAAGGCAATCCCCGTCGGATACTTGAGCATTGATTGGCCAGTTTGCCTCGCGCCAATCTCGCGCACGAAGTTCCCATTGCAATCGAATACTTTAACAGCGTGATTGTTACTGTCTGTGACAAAAATGTCACCCTTAGCGTCCATGATTGCGTGATAGGGTTGATCAAGCTCTCCTTGTGCGTGTCCATGGCAACCGAACACGCGCAAAAGGCTGCCGTCCTCTTTAAACATTTGTATTCTGCTATTGCGCCTGTCCGTGATGATAATTTCGTCATCATTTCCCAGGGATACACCCCACGGGCGTTTCAACTTCCCCTGATTCTCCCCGTAGCCACCAAACTTGTTGATAAAGACACCGTCCTTTGTAAATCGCTGTATGCGATGATTGTCCTTGTCACAAACAGCTATGTTCCCTTGTTTGTCGACAGCAACATCCGTCGGGTGGTTTAACTGTCCGTTTTTTTCTCCGAGATTTCCAAAACTCTTGACGAATTTGCCTTGAGGGTCAAAAATCTGAATGCGATGATTATGACAATCGGCTACATAGATTTTCCCCTCACTGTCCACCGCTACGCCACAAGGGAGCTTGAATTTTCCCTTAACTTCGCCCAGGCTTCCAACGCACAAAGTTGGACGCGTTATCTTGCTGTAAATGCGGGGATTGGTGACCATGACTTTGAATGGGCTTCCTTTGATTGGCTGATGGTGGATAGCGATTCCGACTTCATGCTCGCCGTTCAAACTGGGAGTGAAGCCAACTGAATAATTTCCGTCGCCTTTGTCGACGATTTCTGACCTGATGGTTGCCTTATTTGGGCTTCGGACGTCGATCGTCACCAGATCTCCGCCGCGAGTTTTCGGCTGGTTGTCGAAACCTTTCGCCGTCACGACGAACTCAGCTGCTGCGCCAACCTGAGCCTTCACGAGTCCGTCGCCATTTGCCGTCGATAAATCCGAGCATGTGTCGGAAACGACGATATGGCCGAGTGCTTTCCGAGTAGCCTCGACGGAGTTCTTGCCGGGGAAATAATACACGTTCTTTAAATTCGTTGAATTGTAATCCTTTCGAGTGTTAGAAATTTCGTTTAGCCGTCTTTTCAAGTGCTTTTGAATGACTAAAATTTCTAACTCGTTGCCGATTTTCATTGCCCTCTCAGTAAATTGACAGCTGCCACTCAGCCGTTCTAGAATTAATTCAAAATGCTGTTTCTCCTTTCGCAGGGAGCTTTCCTTGTTTTTAAAGCGCTGTTTAATTCGTCCATTAATTTGTCTTCCTGTTGTTGGAGAGTCGCTATTAAAATCTGCGTGTTTTCGTGGATAACTTTTTCCATGGATGTCCTTTCTTCTTGAAGTTTGCACAACAAATTTTTAACTTCGTTCAACGATTTTCGCGTGTTTTCAATTTGGCTTTTTCCCTGTCCAAGTAAGCTAGCCATGCTGTGCTTCTGTTTGTGATAAACGTCTCGTAAATATGAAAATCTGTGCTTTCTATGCTCCGTCGCTGTACAATCGAGACAAATCGGTTCATCGCATGTTTCGCAGAAGTACTTCAATCTCTCTTTTTGATGGTCGGGCAGCTCCCGAGCATATTCGTTACCTCGGACTGTTCTTCGGGTATATCCTCAAGAAATTGATCTTGAAAATGGTGCAGCGCATAGTCCTTAGAATGCTTGTGAAACTTTCGGTGATGATTGTGCTGAATGGGCGGCGACCGGAGAAACTTGGAGTTCGCTGTGTTAATCGTTACGATTTCCGCAAAATATCCATTTAGCAGCGCAGCGGGTGTTTGCGATATGTTTTCGGGAAGAAACGAATTCATCATACAGTTATAAAATCTTTTTTCAAGATTTCGTCGTTTAAATCGCAGAGTTTGCTAGGATCCATACTTCGCTAGACAATCAAAGATTTGAACTGTCCAAGGTCCAAGCTAATGCAGATGAATAATTCGAATGTCGGTTGAAAACCACTTGAGAATAGTTTTTTGTAGCGACGATGTTTATGATTCTTAAGTAAGCAATATACCTTGTGGGGGATATTAAACAAGGAAGTTTCTTGCGATATCTGCCCGTCGCTGAAGCATAAGAGAGGCCGCTCTTTCAGGAAAGTCTATGGATATTGCTTATCCACCAAGGAGACTCGTGTGGAACACTCCTGTAAATGCACAAGGGAAAAATAAATCGCATGTTAAATGCAAATATTCAAACGAAACAATAACACATATTACAAGACAAAAAAATTAGTTGACACAAGCCAATAAAATACCTAAAAATCTGACAAAATCATGTCAAAAACGAGTCAGGCGAACAGGATTTGTTTGAACTGTAAAGAAAGCACGCAACATTTGAATCCGAAACGAAAACATTGTTCGCTCTTGTATGTTAATTACAAATGCACAGGACGAGAAATCTTTACCGGATATTCAATGACGACCAGTTTCCCAGCTGTTGATTTTCGAGGCGTCTTTTTTTCTCCTTCACAAAGGAAATATTCTTTAGCAATCGTTACTTTTATGATTTGTCGTAGCGACGCCAATCGACGGAATAATGGAAGAACAATCTGATTGGCTCTCGGTAAATACGGCGTCTATTCTCTTTTTGTTTTATCACAGAACCAGAAAATACGCGGACAGATTAAAAGCAATTTGGGAAAAACATTTAAATACCAAATTGTTTCCATTGACAGTTTAATTGATAGAAATTCCACTGGGATATTTTAATCTAAACATTCGTGCGTGCACTGATTGTATACTCGTGTGTTTCCGCGCGAAAACGCCGATTTAACCTATGCCCCGCGCGTCTATTTTGTGCTTAGCATGATTGTCAAATAAGTAATTAAAAATGCGCTTATACCGCTTTAATGCCACTAAACTGGTATATATAATCCACAACAATATTAATCGCCTAAACTTTAACAAACTGGATAAGAGGTCCGTCCTATCTTATTAAATTGAGAAGAAATGAATGTTAATTGAAATACACTGTGTGCGAGCTTGTGAAAAAGCTTGAGAGTGTTTGCGCACGTTTGAAATTCTTTAGCACAGTCCGGGAGCACAGTCCGCGTAAATGAAACTCCTGTATTGTGGACAATGCTGACACAATGAAATAAAAGAAATTGTCAATCGTGATTTCTAGACAATTTTTGTCAAATTATTTAAATACGACGGCTCGTTTTGCAAGATTTAGCGGCTCAGGTATATGTACACTAAAGATGCTGCGAAGTGTACTTTGGTCCAAAATACGCCGATTCCGCTTTGCGACTGAATTCAGATCTTCAAGCGTACGTGCCTAAACTGTAGTCAGTTGTTAAGAGCTAAATCCTCATTTCTAATTCAACGGAAGTCCGTGTGACAATAACGGCAAAACAGTTTTCTAAGGCTTTTAATCCTTACTTGCTATCAGTTTCACGTAGATTCAGTCCGCGTACGCAAAAAAACAAACAAATATTTGCTGGATTAGCGAAATACCAAGATCACTGAAGATGAATCATAGATATGTTTGTTTAAAAGATTCTTAAAAACTACTTGCCTTTTGGTTGTTCAATCTACATGTAAGACTTATACAATTGCCCGAAAGCCCTTGACAAAATCATTGAAATTTGACGGGCGTATACGTTTCCTGGAAATCAAATTAAGTGGCTGCGTTACTATTTTCTTACAACTAAATCATCCAAACGACCATTTGCGCTTAAAAGTATGTGCTTTCCCCCAATTAATATTCCCTCAATAAAGCTACGTTGAAAACAGCAATCAACTTAATTCTTGCACCCTCTTGGATGAATAGTAAAAAATTAGCGCCTCGACATTCACAATGTCCCGCCCAACTTCGATTACGAAACACTAAGGTGTGAGGTTTTGACTGACTGACTACCTGCTTACATAAAATCGGGTAGAAATGATTTCGCAATTCTTGAATTTCTGAGAAAAACAAATGCGTATTTCTAGGCTACGTCTAAAAAGAAAAATAAGGAACTGATTTTGAAAGTCGACCGAGACAAATTGCTGCAAATTGGCACGACACCGTTTGAATGATGTTAATGAGTTTAGTCTCCCAAAAGCCGATATCTGTAAGAATACAACACTATTGTCTTGTCTTCACAGAGCGGATAAACCAAACAAGATTTACTTAGCGAGTAAAATGAAGCAAGAACCGACTGATTTTACAATTTCGCATTATTTCGTCAAACTCCTTCCCGGAAAATACGCGGGAAATTTCCCAAGCCGGAGACACTTATCTATTTTTCCCGCGAAAGGTTTCGACCAGCGTCGTTCCCGCGAATCGTATACGTTTATTGTTTCTTAACACGCTAAATGTACTAATCTCAACATACAATAGAGAGTCGCTGATTTTTTTCAAATAGGCTTTGCTATCAAACTCTATGGGACTAATTCTTGACATTTATGGTTCTGCTAGAGTATGAAGTTTGAATAAGAATGCTATAACCATTTTCCTTAGCTACCTATATATACCGCCAGAGAGCTTTATAATTATAACAACGCGTAAATATTTAAAACGAAGCATGTAAACTTAACTTACTTTGTTCAAATCACGACTTACATGTACTAACGAATCGCACCGAAATATTACTACAGTGGAATCCCGATTTCTCGAGCCGCCAAGGGAAACGACAATTGGTTCGAGAAATCGGGAGTTCAAAATATCGGGGGTAAAATTACAGCGAAACAATATTCCAAGGAAAACTTTGGTTCGAGTTATCGGAATTTTGAGAAATCGAGGGTTCGAGAAATCGGGATTCCACTGTAATGTGCACTTACCGAAATCCTCGGACGTACTTGAAATTAAATTCTGTGTCTATTCGATTTAGCCACCACTTTTGTTATGGGTTCTTCAACTTGAAGGCAAACACTACCCTGACTACTGGTCGATGTACGAGCTATGCCATCGTCTTCGCTAGCTCGTGCAGCTTAACGCCGAATATGTATTTTACCCAAGTCACGTTCAGTTCCTCGAGAAGCGAGCGATCGAATTTCTTCTTTATCCAACAAACAATGACTAAGCTGTCTTTTAATTTCTCTGCACATGTGTTTCAGTACGTTTCTCATACATGTAGTTTTAAACGCTTTGTTCTTAAGCCTGTCGTATGACGTGTTGTTTGAACAGGAGTATAAAGTTGTCTTTGACATGGTAATCCCTGTACAACTTATAGCTAGTGTGCGTCATGGCAACCCGGCTAATGCTACATGAGAAGTAAAGGCTTTTAAAGGGACACTGTCCCGGCGTATTTGCTCAAAACTGTTATAAATGCATGAAATGGTCCCTAAATCTATGGAATAAGAACTTAATAAACTCTAACTAAATGATAAAAAGCAATTTATTCAAGAAATTCCATACTGCCACAAAATGTTTGCAAATTTTTAGATTTCCGAGCCAAATTTGAAACTTTGAAAAACTGACATCCTGACGTTTTTTCAAAACTGCATATTGCAATCCATTTCATCCTCGCTGTCGTTTGTCATCCTCACTTCCTAATGGATTCCTGTCATTTGTCGAGTGCTATTCTTCAGAATCAAACCATTATTGTTCAACTTCTTATGATCTAGATATGTTTTTGAGCTTCCCAAAATCATTCTAAAATCAGGACAGTGTCCCTTTAAGGTTTTTCAGTTAGTTAATCTGATTTATTTCTCTCGCCTGTAAAACGTTCGTTACAAAACTGTGCAACGTTCGTTGGCTAGTTCACGGTTGTTTTTTTTTTTTTCAATTTACTTTAGTTAATATAGCTCTTTCAGTTACCGGCTTCAAACTACTGTACTTCCTTATTTGCAAGCCTCCACTTTCAAACTTCCTTCATAGGATTTTAAAAAATGTCAATATAAAAACTATAAAAAAGTATTTTACAGAGTATCATAGATTCCTCGTTCCCAGGCGCCGCTCCTTGGTCGGGCGCGGTGCGCGTGGAGTTGTGGGACTGATCCTAGTTTTCCCGCTCGCCTCCTTACCGACGAAATGCAACGGAGCCTGGGAACGAGGCAGGTATCATGTATATAATATCAACGAAATTATAGAGCTTTAAATTACTGTCAGGGTGTCATCCACAGACATAAAAGTTAGAGCCACCTTGTACAGCATAATAAACAGTACCACATGAAAGTACTGCTCAATAGCTTTCATTTGGTCACACACTAGGGTTTCATCCACAGACTTAAAAGTTAGCCGGAACCACCTTGTACAGCATAATAACTGTAGTAAACAGTACCACATGAAAGTACTGCTCAGTTTCATTTAAATGGTCACACACTAGGGTTTCATCCACAGACTTAAAAGTTAGAACCACCTTGTACAGCATAATAAACAGTATAAGTGGTGACCACTTGAAAGTACTGCTCAGTTTCATTTGAATGGTCACACAGAATGGGAATGGAAAAATAATAATAGCTTAACGATAGAAAAGAACAGGCTAATTTTTCCGTGTTCTTATTTATTATAATAACTTCATCGGGCATTGTGGCGTATTTTGCGGGCTAAAATGGAGAATTCAGCGGGCTAAAATATATTTTAGCCCGCTGAACTGAGCCAATCAGAAACAAGGAAATAACGTAGCAGCCAATCAGAACTGGAAACCATTCAACTGTTCGCGCCGTTTTCTTGGAATTCAAAGCGCCGTTGACTCGAAGTGCTGCCATCTGCAGCTGCAAAGCTATTGTTTTTGAGCTTTATATTATCAGACTGGCTGAAAAAGCTAACGAAGAAGCAAATTTTCAGCCTTGTCAGTAAAGCTAGTTGAAGAGGACTTACAGAAACTCGAGGAAGAATCCATACACGGCGGCGAATTGAATGTAAGTTTGTCTTCTTCGATCGAAACCCGCTCAGTTCAGGCAAAATATGTTATGCCAAATTGCCAGTTCAGTAATTGCATGATTAAGTTCCAACACTTCTAGATGACTATTTATTTGCTGTTGATGGAATTCTGTAATTTTTCCTTTCAAGAGAACTTTAGAGCACAGATTGCTTCGACTAATTTTGGGTACGGTTTTCTGCCAAGTTTTACAATCATATGAAATAAACGTCGACCCGACGCCGGCAGTGTTCAAGATATCGCTTACTGTCTTTGATTCCTTTTCTAAATGCCCTCTGAAATTATTATAATAGTAATAGAGTTGATGTTCGCGGGCGTAAATATGTTTTTGGCCCGAGTCAGGCTCATTTTAGCCCGAGCCGCTTTATTGTTATATTCTAAGTACGGTATAGCCGGTATACACGCTTTATACGCCCTAAGCATGAAAGCGAGTCCTAAGTGCCACAAGATTCCCCGCGAACTTTGAAAGAGTGGAAACATGCTGTAGAAATAACATTGAATTATTTAGTGGTTGTAAAATTAACTCCGGAAGATATTCCTGGAGCATTTATAGAAAATAAAAGCAAAGTTTTGGCTGAAATGTTAGACTGTTCACAGTCCCTCTATTTTTTGCGCTGAAATCGTCGCGCTGTCACGCCGGATAGATTGTGGAGCCGCCATCTTGGATTATTTGGCGAGCGAAATCTGGGGAGAGGACAAAACTCCCCTGGGTACCCAGGGGAGTTATGTCCTCTCCCCAGATTTCCAAGATGGCGGCTCCACCGATCCGGCGTGACAGCGCGACGATTTCAGCGCAAAAAATAGAGGGACTGTGAACAGTCTACTGAAATGTACACAACTGGATTTTCCTGAATTATTGATGAAAAAGCCAATGAATTCTTCAATAACAACTTCCAGGGTTAATTTTACAACCTCTAAATCAAGGGGTGGCGAATGGTCCGGTCAAAAATAACGACTCTCGGCAAATTTAAGGCGAGTCTCGGAATCTCGGCGCTTAAAAAAAGCGTCTCGGAATCTCGGGCTCGCCAGAAATAGGACGGTCTCGGAGTCTCGAATTTTGAATCTCGCAAATGCAGCTTCTTATATACTCTATTTTCTCGGAGTTTTGGATCACTGCGTCTCGGATCGGATTTTGGAGCGCTAAGTCTCGGGCTCGGATTTTAAAAACAGGGTCTCGGCGTCTCGGCAAGTCTCGGATTTACCATTCGCCACCCTAAATCACTCTATGTTGTTTCTTCAGCTATGTTTCCACTCTGTTCGCGGGAAATCTTGTGGCCCTTAGGCCTCGCTTTCATGCTTAGGGCGTAAGCGTGTATAAGAGCGCGGAAAATTAGCCTGATCACAAATGGACGCTTTCCCGTGTAACTAAATTAAGTAACACTTATATTTTTAATAAGGGAGAAATATTTCATAAAGAAATGAAAACAAAGACCACCGGGGATTTCAAGGAATTTTGCCGATGTCTGTTTAGATTTGAGTTCTTCATTACAACAACGGCAAATAACATGAACAGCAACTACCATTTTCCGACTTATATGAGTCACCCTAGGCTCGATTACCAGCCGCTGTTCGGGAAAATGAGCCCGCGCTCCTCCCCCGGAGGAACGAAGACGACTCGAGTGAGCGGCGGAAATCGAGCCTAGAGTCACCCCGAAGGCCAGTTGTATCTTTAATTGAGAAGCTGAAATAGGAACACATGTACATGATTTGTGTGTAATATGCGATGAATATGTTTGCAATATACTTGAAAAATTTACACATGAAGTCATATACAATAGTCATGAAAGCATTAACGGTAAAAAGCGATATTTAATTTGAACAACATGTACAAGTTCCTGTTTGAACAACAGTCCATATAGTCAATATTTATACGACCAGTGACTTAATTTTAACCTCTGCTAATAAAAAGGAAACTCATAAATATTTTAAACCACGTAATTCAGCTCCGGACGTGACAAATTGAATAAAAGTTTCATTTCCATTTTGTTTGAGAAGTCAAAACAGTTACTTTTGAAATAACTTGTGTCCGACGTTCAGTTACTTTTCCCTGCTTTTGATGTATTAATTACTTTTTTTCGCTGATGGAATTACTGGCATCAGTAATATCATTCCTCACACTAATTATTACCTCTCTGATAGATGGTTTTTACAAAAAAAGATAGAAATATATTATATACAATAATGATTTTCTCTGATTGATTTTCGCCAACTTCCGTTTCGCTGATGGCTGGCGGTCACGTCTCGACTCATCAATAACCGCTGACCTTGCGTCATTTGTAAATTTTAATCAACCAGTTTCCCATGATTATTTTTAGCAATCAGTTATATGTCATTCGTTAGTTTGATGAGACCGCGCATTTTTGCCGACAAAAAGAAAGAAAAAAAGGAATTGCGACAGAAAATAGAAACTTTCGGACCAAAGAGAAGACTGATTTAGCCAAGAGATGAACGAACGGAAACGAATATTGTCAGGAACTATATGAAGGCTTGAAGTTTGAAGCCATTAATTTATCTTGAAATTAAATCGAGTAATTATGGAGATAAAGTCATCCTCCTTGAGATGGAAGGGTTATGAGTCTATTTATAGTTTTTTTGGTTGTGTTTACACGAGGTATAGTGTAATACTGCTAACTAAGGGTAACCCTTATGAAAGGCGGGTTTAAGACGAAATCCATTAGAAAATCGAGTAATATTTATGGCCAGTGGACAAAAATCTTGTACTACGACGCCATACGCTTTCACGCTTAAACTAGACATTCACTAGACATTTCTGGGAAACATGGCTGCCACCTCTTATGACCTTACCCATTCACGGGAGGAAACTCAAGGCGGAAAGCAATTTAAGGATTGTGGAGTTATATTATTTGGTAAATACCGTTAAGGTATGGCTCATGAATGTCTAGTTTAAGCGTGAAAGCGTATGGCGTCGTAGTACAAGATTTTTGTCCACTGGCCATAAATATTACTCGATTTTCTAATGGATTTCGTCTTAATGTTTCTATCGTTTTAGTGGCTTTTGCACTAAATATATATACCACCAAGTTCGAACAAGAGAAGATTTCGAAGTATTTTAGAGCTGTTATCAATTCTCTTTATAAACAAGCCCTAAATCTTAGATATATCAAATCTTTATACAGTTTTTTTCGAACGTGCTTCGAATGAGAAGCGTTGAACAGCGGGTAATTTAAACGTGCGATAAATAAACTGTTTCACTTCGCTTGCTCAGCTTACACGAGACCATTACGTTTATTTTCGACGATGTTGAAGGAGCGATCCGAAAGTCTTGACCAACCCAAGTGCTGGACGACTGCAAGGAAATTCTCTCGGTGCAGGTTAAACTGCTATCTTCGAGTGTTCCGGCCGACCCTCTGTCAAGTGCGACGAACCCAGTGCCATGAACCTTGGAAATATCAACTTGCTGCGCGCGTTCTCCGAAACAAAGCGCGCGTACTTTACACAAATGCGACCTGAAGAAGCAACACACTGCCACCAGAAGCATCACACTGAATATTACAACGATGGCGATCACAGGACCACTAAGGACACTCTCTGTATCAGCTACTGGCTTTTCCGCACAAGGGGTAGATGTAGAAATGCATTTTCCCTTGCAGCAGAACTCTTCGAGGCTGCCCGGCGAACCACAGTGCTCGTCTCTGGTACACGACTGATTGCAAGATCGTCGACAGTAACCGCTGCAACAGTTGAGGTAATCCCCGAGGCAATTTCTATACGATTCACACTGTCGGCTTTCGGCCATTTGCAAAAATCCCAAGAATACAATAATTGTTGAAAAAATGATCATGGTAAAGCTTGGTAGAGCGAGGTTTGTTTGAGGGAATCTTCGCCGGTCTCTTGGCGATCTGTAAACTGTGGCCGAAAATGAATGAACCATGGTTTCCCTGATCAATTCTTTATCGCGTAAACTCGTCCAAAAAGGCACTTTGCACTGATTCCTCCTCTGTTGCGGCGAACGATTTTGTTTTTTAACTTGCTGAAGAGACAATATTTGTCTCTATTATTTCTTGTTGCGACTGGAGAATCATAGGCTAAGTCACCTTCGGAAGTCGTGCGGTATGTACTGTAGGTAGTTAATTTCTCCGTTTAACTGTGGAGAAATTCTATCTGAGCCTGACGTTAAGTTGAAGTTAAAGTATCTACGAACTTTTAGCTTCTCGACGAAGTTGACACAGTTGACACAGCTGTGAGAAATGGTTTATTTCAGTTCGCGGTTTCCATTTTAAACGGCTTTAATTCAAGCCAGCAGTCTGACATTATTGTCGCTTCAGGCATTATAACACCGAAAAATAAATCTAGCATTGACTTCTGAATTATAAATTGGCTGATTTGAATAAGAATACAATAGGAAACTTGACGTAAAACTTATCTTATCTAACATCCCACCTAATATCGTTCTCGCGTAATATTTGTAAGGCCTTTAATGTATATTTTCACAAGTGAAAAACATGTACAAGAGAGGTTTATAAAAGAGCTGCATTATCTTGATTTCGTCGAGGCATGGTAATAAAATATTATTTGTTGTTATTGAATGTTCAATAATTGATTTTTACATGGACTACATGTAGCGTTTGGATAAACTTTAACACAGCTTTTCTTTAAATGTACAAACATACCACCCACAAGAAAACATTTTCCGTTCACCTGTTAAACATGGTATACATTGCGTGATGGTGCGGTCGATATCAAATGGTTTCTGTTTTTTAGGGACTTATCAATAGTGACAAGTGCATTTTGTCAAGTGATTTCGACGCGCCGATAGGCTAATGAAATCTAGAACCCAATTTAATGCTTGTCATTCAAAAAGAACCCATTTCAAGCTTGTTCGGATGTGAGGTTCTCTGGCGCGGTTTTCAATTTTAGGAAAAATACTGATATGTTGTCGTCCGACTATTGACAGTTGTTTCCTGGCAGAGCAAAGTGTTCAAAACGTTCATTGTCTGTGCCATTTTAATTTTACTCAGTGCTGAGTAATATGACTTGACCGAAATGTGGAAAAGGTTCTCTAAAACGCAGTTTTGTTGACAAACCAATTCGGTTTGGCTGAAAATGCCTATAATAAAATGTCTATTCTTGGATGAATCAAAATATTGGTTTTCTTTTTTTGTTTGTAAGGGTTTTTAATTTTTTTCTCAACAAGCAGTCGTGGGTGTATGTCAATACGTTTTCGCTTTAAGGCAATGGTATTTTCAAGTGGTGATTCAAAATGCTAATCATGTTCTTCGCAATATCACTCTAAATAGTACTTATTTTTATTAAAAATCGATCTTTATTATCGTTATGATGACGAACGATCAATATTGGAATGGAAATGAGTCAGCCATCACACTAACTAATTATAAATGAAGGCAAAATATTATTTGCAGTGCAAGAGCAGGTCGCAATCGTGTGACTATTTTCTTGTGAAATGTTTGTCGATTTAATTTTTCAGAATAAAGAATTAAACCCATTTGAATGCCAATCTTTGAATGCTATCAGACGTTAGACTTTATATAAAGTTATACTTGAACTTCGAGGGCTTAAACCTCCATTAGTGCTACGTCAATTTTAATTTAAAACTGAGAGCGATCGAACAAATCTCACAAAGGAAAAATATGTGACTTACCGTAAAAGCTCTATTAAGCCCCCGGGGCTTATTTAATTTCAGGCCTCAAGAAGGGGGGGGCTTATTAGAGAGGGGGGCTTAATAGAGAGGGGGGGGGCTTATTTCAAATCATAAATTTTCAAGAAAATTCACATTAATGTTTCAAACTTTACTATTACACAACTAACTAAAACAGAACAAGAAATGGGTTATGTAGGACCGCCTTACAAAGGAAACGTCATTTACACCCTAACTCGACGATAGTTCTGGAAATTAAAGACCACGTTTCAATACAAAGTGACTAAAACGCCAGAAAATATTGCTGAAAAGTCATTTACATCAGCCTGACGGAAAGGGGGGGGGCTTAATAGAGAGGGGGGACTTATTACAAAATCTGACTTCCAAAGGGGGGGGGGGCTTAATAGAAAGGGGGGACTAAATAGAGCTTTTACGGTATTTCGTTGTGCAGTGGCACAAATCTATGATCATATTTATGCGTGCCATATGTTTTTTTTTCTTTTGTTGCCAATACTTTAAAGGTATGATTTTTCTTCAGGATGAAACGTGATAAGTGAGATAAGTGAAAATGGAGCTTGAGATAAACTAGATTTAAAACTGTCAACCCGGGGGGGGGGGGGTGGTGGTTACTGAACAAAGTTTTATACGGGGAGGCTTTCCCTACCCTTTCCTATACTTCAACTCGTGAAATCCCTACCCTTTCATATACCTCGAGCCTAAAAAAGGACCCCTTTCGTGCGGAGCCTCCCCGTATAGCCCATTATAGGGAGTACCCCCCCCCCCCCCCGGGCTGTCAACTATCCAAGGCCATCCCCATAAAATGCTTTGTTTCCCATCGCCCGATCGCGACCGACCCAATTTTTTTTCAAGTTTCTGTTTCATTGCCTGCGCCCATTTAAATCAGCCCAGTAACACTTTTCAGAGTGATATCGGCTTGTTGCAAAATGGTGGTCACGGGGAAGATATAATCAAGGCTCGCTTGGAATTATTTATGTATAATTTGACAATATTTCGTTTCTGGGCTTTTCTTTTTCTGTTTTTTTTTTTAACCGACCGACCGACCCACTTTCACGAGAGAGAGGGCGATGGGAAACAAAAATTTTATGGGGATGGCCCAAGCTGAAATTCCTTCTCCTATTTGTACTATCTTTGTAGATCGTGTGTCAGTCTCTTACTACATGAAGACTTCATATTATTTTACAAAAATGAGAAAATTTTATCTTTATCTTACGTCTTTATCTTAAATAAAACTGATGAAAAATCGTTATTAGCTGCTATGATTATTAATACTGGACACTCGTATTACTCCCAAGGTCATGAAATAATATTAATACCAAATATATATTCAACTGTATGAAGTAAACCGATGCAGGGCAATATTTTTGATCATGGTTTTCGATGTCAATCATGAGAATTCGACTCAACTCCGTGACGGAAAGCTTCAAAAATTATTTGGTGATGAAAAATCAAATTTACCGATAAGTTGATTATTTAGTTGCAAAAATTGAACAACAAGTTTTATCTGCTAGAAGAATATTCTTTCAGTAACACTGTCAAGAATGTATTTTCTCAAATCTCGATTGCACGAATTCGGTTCCGGCTCAATTTATGCCGAATAACTAGTAACAAATGAAATGTAAATAGAGCAAGTAACCATATATTTTAATAGGGTAATAATCAGATTGTAAGTAATGTTTTTGTGTGCTGCAAATAAAATTAAAAAAAAAAAAAAAAAAAAAACTAGAGCTTAATGTACTCTAGCTTAATATAGAAAGCAATCTATTTAATGAATACTATCTTACAACATTTCAAAAGAAATTCGAGGAAAAGTTGAAAACATGAGTCACTTGTGTCGTGTTCAAATTTCACCAAATTATAATCGATGTTTTAGTCGCGATCACTTCAGGCCTATTAAATGTTGCCCATCATCACTTTTTTCGATTAATGTTTCCTAACAAAATCAAGTCATCACTCACGGTCGTTTTCATTTCCTGTGATCTATCAGTGTCTATACGTTTTGTCATTATCGTCTTGAAATTATGCTAAAACTTCTTTATAATTAGGTCACTTTATCTAAAGATGCACGCATTAAGAAAGTTTTTTTTGTGTGAAATCTACTCAAAAGAAAAACAGCATTTAACGACTTTAACTATCGAGTATCTTGCATGTTGTCTCCTAAGTGTATTGTTTTTGCCTAAAGGAACTGGTTCATTTTTTAAAGATTGATCTACATGATTCGGTATTACCAAATAATATAACTCCACAATCCTTAAATTGCTTTCCGCCTTGAGTTTCCTCCCGTGAATGAGTTGAGTCATAAGAAGTGGCAGCCATGTTTCTGGGAAACATGGCTGCCACCTCTTATGACCTTACCCATTCACGGGAGGAAACTCAAGGCGGAAAGCAATTTAAGGATTGTGGAGTTATATTATTTGGTAAATACCGTTAAGGTATGGCTCATGAATGTCTAGTTTAAGCGTGAAAGCGTATGGCGTCGTAGTACTAAAGATTGATCTACATGATTCGAGAATATGATTGCAAATCAAGACTAATGCCTTTATATTTACTTTATAATACTTTATATTTGTCCTCACGATAAAGGTCATAAAGTAGGTTCGTGGCGGAAGGCATAATTTCCGGCTTTAGGAAGGAAATCAAAGCATTACTAAATTCAATAACCTTTTATCAGCCAAGCAAAGTTAGACTTTGAAGCCTTGAAAATAGATTATTTTAAATGTTTTCAATTTTGAGAAGGGTGATTCAATCCATTTCAGAGATAACTATCACCAGCGCTACAACTACTAACTAAATACGTGAATTATTGCACGGACGACGTAAACGAGTGCACACCCCCAAGGCTCATGGCAATTGACGCCTTTGCACTCAGACGGACCTTTCAGGCTGATAAAGCACTTTTTGAAAGAGTACAGGGTCAATCGAAGCTACAGTACAGTAATACGGGGCCCAGCTCTTCATTTTCAACGGTGAAATTACTAAATTTTAATTTTAATCTTAATAATAGTCTGTCGTTTGCTTTTTGCACTGACTGATGTCATTTGTCTAGGATCAGATTCGTTCTGCCATTGTTATTTAGATCATTTTAATCCCGGCAACAATACTCTCAGTTAGTATAAGAAAGACGAAAAACTGATGACGTCATAGCCTTAAGGCGACTTTCACAGTCATGCGTAGCGTAGTTCTATAGTTCGCCTAGACTACTGGTCAGCGGTCAAGAGCCTCGTCACCAGGGTCTCTCTCTCTGGGGCGTTCAAAAAATGGTGGCCACCCCACCGACTCAAAAAAATGGACGCCATCTTAATTTTAAAAACAACCTCGCTCAAAAACGTACAGTCAGCCAGACTAATGTCTCATTTACTCGCAGCAAAGCATTCAGTCAAAAAACAAATCCGGAAATTGTATGAAAATAACTCAACAGTAATTTAGCTCTCTTATATACATACCTTTTTCTATTTGGCCGTTTATCTGTAAAGGAAACTGTTTTGTCTATCTGCCCACGGCGTCTTCGAATAGAAATACCTTAAAAATTGTACCAGCACGTGTATTTGTCTTAAATTTGCTCATCAAAGACTATTACAAAACGAAATGTCAATATCACGGACTTGGCGGCAAAGCCCCAAGGCAAATTATTATGTAACAAATTTTGTTCGATCTTTCCCTAAGGGATTTCGTGCGCTGTTGAGACGCAATAATTAAACTCCGCATGCAGGCCAGAATTAAAATGAACGCCTTTGAACGATCAAATTACGCCGGCCTCCAAGGTAACAAAATGGCTCAAGGTGGAATGTAAGCAATATTTTGTGCAGCTCTTTCAACCTTGTGTCAGGTTGTAGCAAACGCGGGTTGCATGGAAACTGAATAATTTCCAATTTCCGTATCCTCATTGCGCTATGCTTGCGTGACAATTTTCGGAGTACTCGTGAGTGCTCGCGCTGTTTCTTGATTGGATAATAACAATCGGAAACTCTTCGCTTCAACGAAGATTTGCCAAAACCGGCGCTTGTTCCTCCGACTGACAACAACAACTTAGAAACGTGGAAATGTCAGCCTGTTTTGAATTCGAGAACATTAATTTAAATCGGAATGACTGACAAGTGGGATAGCAGTTTGTCAAATAAAAGACGGTATTCATTCATCGTTTTAATCGTTATAAGTATTGCATTGAGTGTAGTGAACTTCCTTTGCAACCTCATTCCCAGGGTCTTTCTTCTTCCCGCCCCAGAGAGCGGGAAGAAGAAGAAGAGAAACCATGGGAACGAGGTTGCTTCCTTTGCCGGTGTGACGTCTTTGACATTGATTTTTTCTCTCGACGGATACTTGAAGCACTAAAACTGAAGAAGAATCTTTAACTAGAGCAACAAAGGGGAACCTAAGCTAAGCAGGAATAATAGTCCAAACCTCAACTGACCAAAAATAAGGTAGTTGCATTTATCCGTGCATTCATATAAGCTGAAAGTATGGAATGCTATAAAATGAAATTGTTACTCGGTAGACGAAAATAAGGTATCTAGATTTTCTGGTAGTTTCGAGGAAAAATAAAAGCATTTTATTGCTAAACTGATACCTTAGCAAGTATACCCAAAGTAGCTTGCCAAGACTGCGGGGTTTAAGTGTTTACTGTTTCACTGCGAGCTAATACTAAATGGCAACTGAACCCCTTTCGCTTTCAGTTCGGTTCACTGTTTACCTCGAAGTAAACCGCGGTCAGTGATAGAAGATGAATGACCTTTAGCTTCGATATTTGTCTACGAAGGTTGCAACAACAAGCGAGTCCGCCGTTCGTGCTTACATAACTTACCTTTTAATGTGCCGAAATGTGCGAAGGTCTTAGAAGTTGCCAAGGATTCATTTTTAGCTCAGAGAGTTTCTCAATTTCTCATTCATCATAGACAAAGAAATTCCTAACGCCTTTGCCTATACAAACTACAGTCGGGTTTGGTTTCATAGCTCATCATAGACCCATCATAGTATACTAATTGATATATCGTACTGTGCTCAATATATATTTTCACCGACAGTTTCCGATATATCAGGCTGAAGGCTATTTGATTTGTGCCTCGGGGCTCGGGGAATTAAACAATAAAACAATTCATTATATTGGCAAAGTGTGGTTTTCGAGAACAGGCCGAAAAATGGCTTGAAATTTCCGGTTTCAAATTGTCTGGAACAGAGCAACCGTTGTTCGAAGAACTTAAAAGAAGACTTAGTAACTAATATGTTTTTGCATTTAGTCAGTGGAATCGATCTGTAAAGACCCTGTAAAGGTTACTTTCCGGCCAAGCTCATAGCGTATGTGACACGGCAACGCCTTTCGTCTCGGATGCCGTATGCAAACCGCGATTTTCAGACCGTTTCAGTAAGCCTTTGAAGGCACAATTGCCAAAGCCGATATAAATAAATAAAGCACTTGAATAAATCGCATTTGACTTTACCTACCTACAATACCACGTTGAAGCCTTAACAGTGAGTAATTAATTCCCAATCATAGCTGGAATATGGTCCGAAGCATCAAGTGATTAGCGCTTACCGCTTACAGAATACTGTGTATACAACGACAATTTAACTTGCTTAAATATCTTCTTTGATGTTCTATTTGTTTATGTTTTATATTTGATCAGTAAACTTACGGCCGTAAAATAGTGTCTCTTGAAGAATGTACTTTGTTATTTTTGAGAATGCAAAAAAAAAATGCACGATATCGGCTCAACCTCCTACTGCGTCAAGTCTCAACTCATCTGTCAGATAATTAATTCCTCGCGAAGCGAGGCCGAAGGCCTCGCGTAGCGGGGTTTATAATTCTGTCCCCCAAGAGCTGACGCGAGAGCAATTCTCGTGTGGCCTTTAACGGTCATATTTATTTATTTATTTGTTTATTCCTCGCGAAGCGAGGCCGAAGGCCTCGCGTAGCGGGGTTTATAATTCTGTCCCCCAAGAGCTGACGCGAGAGCAATTCTCGTGTGGCCTTTACGGTCATATTTGTTTGTTTGTGAGTTGGGGGATGACATGACGTCACACGGCTCGTGGCCTAATGGCTTAAGGCGCTAACTTTTAAATCTGATCTTCGGGATTGAGGGCGTGAGTTCAAATCCGACATGGTCCTTCTTTTTTTTTTTTTTCGGTTCAAATCCAGGCCGTTCTTTTTTTTAACCCCCTTTTCTTTGCTTAATAACATTGACTTCGACGTAATCTTTGTACACGTAAATGTAGAAACAGGAACGGCTGCTGAAGAATAACAATTTTTACTCCAAGTTTGTTTATCGAACAAATTTATATACGGGTCATTTGTGAAAGAAACCCGGCTTTATTAAATCCATTATCAACAACAGGAAAAGGAAAGACGACTCAGGAATTTCTCAAAGTACGATCAACATATGGCTTAGTTTTCATTGTAGACGGGAAGACTTGTGTCTAAAAATAATTCGCCGATCCGATATTGCGAAGAAGATTTTACCTACGAAAGCGAGGTGGTTTCAGATCATTCGGACGGAAAAGTGGGGACAACAGTACAAGAGCGCTACAATTTATTACAGATATCGAGAGACGAGCGAACTCCAATCGAAACCAAAATCCGGTGGCATAGCAAACACACGGCGTTCCTCCGGCGATTCTCAGAAACCTTGCAGCGATTCTTGGAAACCTTGCAGATCAAATCGCAGGCGTGCCCGTTACTAGGCAACAAAAGCTTCGCGAGGGCCTGCGAGTCACGTAATTACTAGTTTATTTATTTATTTATTTATTTAATTGTTTGTTTGTGGAGTTGGGGGTTGACATGACGTCACACGGCTCGTGGCCTAATGGCTTGAGGCGCTAACTTTTAAATCTGATCTTCGGGATTGAGGGCCTGAGTTCAAATCCGACATGGTCCTTCTTTTTTTTTTTTTTTTTTCTTTTTTTTTTCGGTTCAAATCCAGGCCGTTCTTTTTTTTAACCCCCTTTTCTTTGCTTAATAACATTGACTTCGACGTAATCTTTGTACACGTAAATGTAGAAACAGGAACGGCTGCTGAAGAATAACAATTTTTACTCCAAGTTTGTTTATCGAACAAATTTATATACGGGTCATTTGTGAAAGAAACCCGGCTTTATTAAATCCATTATCAACAACAGGAAAAGGAAAGACGACTCAGGAATTTCTCAAAGTACGATCAACATATGGCTTAGTTTTCATTGTAGACGCGAAGACTTGTGTGTCTAAAAATAATTCGCCGATCCGATATTGCGAAGAAGATTTTACCTACGAAAGCGAGGTGGTTTTCAGATCATTCGGACGGAAAAGTGGGGAAAACAGTACAAGAGCGCTACAATTTATTACAGATATCGAGAGACGAGCGAACTCCAATCGAAACCAAAATCCGGTGGCATAGCAAAACACACGGCGTTCCTCCGGCGATTCTCAGAAACCTTGCAGCGATTCTTGGAAACCTTGCAGATCAAATCGCAGGCGTGCCCGTTACTAGGCAACAAAAGCTTCGCGAGGGCCTGCGAGTCACGTATTACTAGTAATTCTGTCCCCCAAGCCGGCTTACGCGAGAGTAATTCTCGTGTGGCCTTTACGGTCATAAATATTTGTTGTTTGTGGAGTTGGGGGATGACATGACGTCACACGGCGCGCTCGTGGCCTAATGGCTTAAGAGAGTATTTCTACTAAAATCAGACATAGTGCGGCAAAGCTGAAAAAATAGAATTCGCTATCCTTTTGCATACAGGTAGTCCACAGTTAGAGTACACACGCTATGTAGTTTTTTCCTTGAAATATTTCTATATTTTCCGAGAAAAACCGAATTTTCGATGTCACCTCCAAACTCGATTCAGCGAGTCCAAACTGGTTGAAAATCGACTATTTTCACTCGGCACTCCTGACGAAACTATCCACCCTATAGAAAATCTAATACTACCAACGTATTGCATGACTTTTCATTGTCTAGAGAACACAATTTCAGAAGTATAGGATTTTTCTAATTATCGAACGGTACACAAACCAGAGTATTCTCCAATGTTATGATAGTCAGTTGGCAACGAATTGCCATTTTAACCATGTGCCATATCTCAGAATCCCATCAAATTAAGGATTTAAACTGTGGAAAGAAAGATCTTCCAATATATATAAAGTTTAGTTTGGGCAAATGATTTCCCACTTCTCAAAAATTCTTCAAAATAGTACACAAAAGGCGTGAAATCACGCCAGTTGTCGAATGCGTGACCAAACGTAAACTACGGTACGTGTGAATAAAATTACTTCAATTCGAAATACCAGCATTACCTAAGTATTAAACGACGTACATATGCTCACCTTTGCTCGGTTGTAATATCCTGATTGTTGCAGAATGTTTCTTTCCTGACATTTGTTCAATGGCGTTCCTTGAGGTTTGAGTGACGAGTACGCATCCGAATTTGAAGATGAACGCAAAACGGCTTAATAGTATACTATCAAGTTCCTGTGCACATGTATATTTGTGCTACTCAGGTTTTTCAATAGAATTGTTTAGCCAGCTTTCCAGGCAGTATCCACCAAAACGACAGTCATTAAGCCACTTCGAGTATCCGTTAAATAAAAACCGAAAGCGGGTATTTGCATATTGTCCGGCACAAGCGTGACGTGACAACTTTTGTTGGCATGTCGAGGATCGGATTACATGTAAGCTATTTAAAACTTTGCGCTTTTGTTGGAAACAAAAAAAAAAACGTTTAGCGATCAAAGTATTTTGTTTTCGTACGAACACAAAGGTAAAACTTATGTTTTGTTACCTCCTCGGTAATATTGATAATTAAATTTCATCATTATGATGTTTATTTTTTCTGCATGAGGCTAACTCGATTTACAAAATTAAATTAACGAAATGTTTACCAAATAAAGTAACGAGGTTTTTTCCCACGGAAAATATATATGAATCACCCGATCGACGTGGAGTTCATTCAGATGATAGGTTGAACTATTGGCGAAAACATGGACGTTTCGTGTTTCTTTTAAGTCAATATGTCAATGGAATGTCTGTTTCCTTGTCGGTTAGTAAACCAGTTTTTGAACTACAGCAACTACAGGAACTACAAGAACTACAGGAACTACAGTAACTACAGGAACTACAGTAACTACAAGAACTACACCAGCTACCAGAACTACAGGAACTACACTGTAGTTTGCGTAGTTCGCGTAGTTTTGGGATAGAACTACCAGAACTACACAAACTACACGAACTACAAAAACTACGGCAACTACAGCAACTACAGCAACTACAAGAACTACAAGAACTACAAGAACTACAGGAACTACAGCAACTACAAGAACTACAGAAACTACAAGAACTACAAGAACTACAGCAACTACAAGAACTACGCGAACTACAGCAACTACAAGAACTACAAGAACTGCAGCAACTACTCGAACTACAAGAAATACAGCAACTACAAGAAACTACAGCAACTATAGGAACTACAGGAACTACAGCAACTACACGAACTATAAGGACTACTGCAACCACAGCAACTACAAGAACTACAAGAACTACAAGAACTACACGGACTACAGAAACTACATACACGAACTACTGAACTACACTGTTACAATAACTGAACTACACAAACTGAGTATAATACTTGAACTATTTACATTTAGTGACGGTATACAAAGTCCGTATGAGGTACTATATTCGTGACCGTAATCATGAAGGTATTACCCAAGTTATACTGGTACGTAAGCCTAGTAGTGATATTGTGGGCCATAGACATTTTGATAGTTAGTTTAGTATTTTGTATCGGGCCTTTATGGGTGGATATTACTTTATATTACTCGATTTTCGCGGTAGGGTGAGAGGCGCGACACGTGTTTCCTGCCCCCACCCCCACGTACAAAAAATGTGGTCACGCATGCATTCAGTCAATATGCAAATTACGCATCTTTTCAACATCGAAACGAGTAACGACATGGAGAACTTTCAAACCTTCAAACCGGATACTCGAAGCCGGAGGTGGCTCGTGGCTGTGGTTTTTAGCGGTACTAGATATCGAAGAACACAAGCAGCGCAAATTGAATATACACATATGATATGTAGAGGAAATTCGTTGTGTTTGATCCGATGGTGCGTACAGTATTTTTCGTATGCCCGGTTCAGAACGCCATTGGAAAATTGTCAAGAAAAGAACATTCTACAACGGTCAGGATATCATAATCGAGCAAGGTGAACATATGTACGTTGTTTAAATACTTAGGTAATGCTGGTATTTCGAATTGAAGTAATTTTATTCACACGTACGGTAGTTTACGTTTGGTCACGCATTCGACAATTGGCGTGATTTCACGCCTTGTGTGTACTATTTTGAAGAATTTTTTGAGAAGTGGGAATCATTTGCCCAAACTAAACTTTATATATATTGGAAGATCTTTCTTTCCACAGTTTAAATCCTTAATTTGATGGGATTCTGAGATATGGCACATGGTTAAAATGGCAATTCGTTTGGCCAACTGACTATCATAACATTGGAGAATACTCTGGTTTTGTGTACCGTTCAATAATTAGAAAAATCCTATACTTCTGAAATTGTGTTCTCTAGACAATGAAAAGTCGTGCAATACGTTGGTAGTATTAAATTTTCTATAGGGTGGATAGTTTCGTCAGGAGCGCCGAGTGAAAATAGTCGATTTTTCAACCCAGTTTGGACTCGCTGAATCGAGTCTGGAGGCGAAATCGAAAATTTCGTTTTTTCTCGGAAATACAAAAATATTTCAAGAAAAAAACTTCATAGCGTTCGTGTTCTTACTAAGGACTACCTATGTGCAAAAGGATAGCGAATTTGAGTTTTTAAGCTTTGCCGCGGAATTCGATTTTGTCTGATAATTGTGGAAATCTTCTCTAAGGCGCTAACTTTTACAGCAGATTTCAGTGCTGTGTGTAGACCCCGGTTTTTTCGAACATGATTCGCCCGCTATGATTCGCCCGTCATGATTCGACCGAGAGGTTACCAAGCAGTAAGAACGAATGATGAAAGTTTTTGGCACGAAGACCCACGCTGGCGGGTGATTTATCATCAATATTTGTACGGAAGTTCTATAAAGGAAACAGCTAGATGTCTTTTTACAAGTACCAGCTTTGTATCAAATATTCACAGGTTGTATGGGGAGCGTAGCGAGATAAACCGGCAAAGAAGAGAGAAGGCAAAGAATCTTGTCTAGTAAGCGGAAGTTTGAACATGTTGAATGTTATTGTATTTTATATCGAGTGACATGTACAAGTTGTTGAAAGTCAAACATTTCTTTATATGATACTTGAATAGATAGAGAAAACAAAAACTCTGGAGGCAATGCATGATAAGGAATAAGCCGGAACTATTTATAGACGAGTATCAAGAGTTACACGGGTTTAGCAACTGATTGCAACTATTGTATTGTGCAGGTCGATACTACGCGCCTTGGATTTACGTATGAAAAGGTAGGTCTTATCTCAATGAATTTTCCGTGTTTTGCATGTAGGAAAGTTTGCAGCCAGTACATAAAACTCCTAAGAAGTCAAGAATGCTTTTCTCCAGACCATGACGGCTGTGCGTAACAGCGGCAGCAGCGGTTTCGGTAGTTCGCTATTGTTATTGTAAGTTCCTTCAGAAATTAACGTTTGATATCCAGTCACAAAGAATATTTAAAAACATTCTGACACATTACATATTTTGCGAGGCCGTTCAGAAGGATATCTTGGTCCTTGCGGCTTGCAAATCTGATCGATTGCGATTGTAAATTGACCTAAATTATAAACAATAACAATAGCGAACTACCGAAACCGCTGCTGCCGCTGTTACGCACAGAAGTCAAGAATGCTTTCCTCCAGACCATAGGAGTTCTATGTACTGGCTGCAAACTTTCCTACATGCAAAACACGGAAAATTCATTGAGATAAGACCTACCTTTTCATACGTAAATCCAAGGCGTAGTATCGACCTGCACAATACAATAGTTGCAACAGTTGCTAACCCGTGTAACTGTGTGAAACCAGTCTTGATACTCGTCTATAAAACAGTTCCGGCTTATTCCTTATCATTTCCTCCAGAGTTTTGTGTGTTCCCTATCTATTCAAGAATCAGATAAAGAAATGTTTGACTTTCAACAACTTGTACATGTCACTCGATATAAAATACAATAAACATTCAACATGTTCAAACTTCCGCTTACTAGACAAGATTCTTTGCCTTCCTCTTCTTCTTTGCCGGTTTATCTCGCTACGCTCCCCATAACAACCAGCGAATATTTGATACAAAGCTGGTACTTGTAAAAAGACATCTAGCTGTTTCCTTTATAGAACTTCCGTACAAATATTGATGATAAATCACCCGCCAGCGTGGGTCTTCGTGCAAAACTTTCATCATTCGTCTTACTGCTTGGTAACCTCTCGGTCGAATCATGACGGGCGAATCATAGCGGGCGAATCATGTTCGAAAAAACCGGGGTCTACACACAGCACTGAAATCTGCTGTAAATCTGATCTTCGGGATTGAGGGCGTGAGTTTAAATCCTTCATGGTCTTTCTTTTTTTTTTTCGGTTCAAATCCAGGCCGTTCTTTTTTTAATCCCCTTTTCTTTGCTTAATAACATTGACTTCAACGTAATCTTTGTACACGTAAATGTAGAAACAGGAACGGCTGCTGAAGAATAACAATTTTTACTCCAAGTTTGTTTATCGAACAAATTTATATACGGGTCATTTGTGAAAAAAAAACCCGGCTTTATTAAATCCATTATCAGGAAAAGGAAAGACGACTCAGGAATTTCTCAAAGTACGATCAACACATGGCTTAGTTTTCATTGTAGACGCGAAGACTTGTGTCTGAAAATATAAATTCCGCCGATCCGATATTGCGAAGAAGATTTTACCTACAAAAGCGAGGTGTTTCAGATCATTCGGACGGAAAGTGGGGAAAACAGTACAAGAGCGCTACAATTTATTACAGATATCGAGAGACGAGCGAACTCCAATCGAAACTAAAATCCGGTGGCATAACAAAAACACGGCGTTCGTCCGGCGATTCTCAGAAACCTTGCAGCGATTCTTGGAAACCTTGCAGATCAAATCGCAGGCGTGCCCGTTACTAGGCAACAAAAGCTTCGCGAGGGCCTGCGAGTCACGTATTACTAGTTAATAGATATTTCCGAAAGTGATTCAGCTTTTATTGGTAAATAAGAAACCTCACGCAACATTGCTGAAAGATTTTTCGTTAATCAACATCAGGAGCCATAATATATGGGACGACATGAAATTCAAGGCAAACACGTGGCTTGGTTAGCTAACGAACCCCGCCAAGAATGTTTTCGCGTCGGGGTAGCTATTTTCAATGACAATACATCGCTGAAATGCCGAAACGCATTTGAACCCAGAGAAAAATAATCAACACACTGACTATTGAAATTTCAAGCCTGCTCAAATATCAGCGTCAAGAACTGCAAGTATGTGTTGATTCAGTTATAAGACTCGTTAAGAGGTTCATTAATGTTGTATCAAGTGAATCAAGAATGTGAGCGTTCCGTCTTTAGCTCATAGAACCCCGGCCGGCTGCCTCATCCTCAGGCCAGCGCATTTCGTCGGTAAAGAGGCGGAAAAGCTTGATCAGTCCCACAAACTCCACGCGCACCGCGCACAACCAAGGAGCGACTCGCCTGGGGACTAGACAGAACGACAGGACCCCCGGAGAGGGATTACTCCTCGGAATTTTCAGTGCGTGATGTGTACCGCCTGCTTCTCTCGAAACCTGTATTCCAAACCTGTATTCCAAACCTGTATTCCACTCCAGGAGGAGAAGAACGGTTTTTTTAAAAGGAGAATGGAGTAGGGAGACACGGCCGTAAAAAAAAACTAGGAAGGAAAGAAAAAATGAATTTAAAAATTGGCAAATGGGATATTTTTTAAAACTGCCTGCATGTTCCTCGTTAGACTTGCCACAAGTCGTCTTCTTTGAGCGAAACCGGGCGACGCGCGACAACGAGGAAACCAAAACCAACGAAAGGGAAAAATAATATTGGAAAGGGCTTTTAGAAAGTCTAGTTCCTCGTAACAGTACGCCCTTCCGAAAAAGTCCAAGAACAGCCCATATCGATATACAAGCAGCTTATAATATTTTTAGACTTAGAATAACCGCTGAATTAGTTTAATTATATTTAATTTGCGAGCCTGACGTAATCTTTGGCTGTCTGGAAAGTGGCCGAAGTTTCAACCTCGTTCCCAGAATCGAGGACGGGAAGAAGAGAGATCCTGGGAATGAGGTTATCAGAGCTAGTGTTGCACACGCCAAATCCAAACGAAACAGTATTCATTTTCATGTACAAACTCCGTACTACGAAGGCGTAGTAAGGCGGCTTCGAATTCCCAGCGTTTCCTAGCGATACACGCGCACGCAATGTATTCTGGGACTGTCACGCTCGAGTCACGCTCTCTACAATTAAAGGAAACCACGACGGCAACAGCAATGAGAAGATCGCTAAACAATAGCTCTGCACGTGCGTTATAATTTTGGTACATTTCTTAGCCGTTCTCTACAAAACAACAACGTGAAATGACCAAATACTGGTCTTCCGAGAAAGTGAGCCACAACGGCAAATTTTTGAAGTTTCTCTCTGGATTTGAAACGCTGCCTTTACATATTCAGCTGAGGATAGTTCTGATACCGAAAGACAAACTGAATGGAACTAGAGACTCGCGAGATTCTGAAGTAAAATATAAATCCATTTTTGTCCTCGGCGATGGCGTTTGTGGTTGCTTTAAACTCCCTAATTAATGTGACACACTCTACACGAGCTCAAAGATAAAAAAATATATTTATTTAACCAGTGATCTCTTTCTTGTGTAAATACAATTACACAATTTCAAATCACCAGCACGTTACATCAACATTACATTCTTTATACACAAACACAGTATAATAAATAATTCATTTTAGCAGCAATGTTGTAAAACAGCAAAACTGTACAAGTTTATCCGGCGTCCTTGTTTTCTCGTGGTATACAACACAAGCGTCGTAACCAACGACCAAAGCGAGTGCATCTGTCGATCTGTTGAAAAGTAAGAAAAGAACATTATAATAAATGAAGATGATACAGTCATCCCGGTACCATTTAGAGTATCAGGCTATGTTCACACTTGGTACCCGTGCACGGTGCCCGAGTACGATTTTCGTTGGGGCACTTATGTGAACACACCTATTTTTTTTTTTCAAATACCAAGAGGCACTAGTGCTCGGGTACCAAGCGTGAACAATTGGGGGAATGAGTTGTGCCACGCCCAAAACGAGATTCGGACACCTTTTTAGGGGTTCCTTTCAAAATTGTCCTTCGAAGGAATCCTCCACTGTTGGAACATGTTACTTTAAATTGATGGAAAAAAATCTAAACCGAAAATTTGTTGAAAACAAAGTAAATTTATTTGAGTGTTAACGAAAAAAAACTGGCTACAAATCTCTACCATTTTGGATTTGTTTCAAATTACCCGCGCAACGCCATCTTGGATTTTATGAAGTTTCATGGTTGCCCCTTTTGTTTTCTGACAATAATGACAGCCACAATACGTCATATAATACAAAATGGCGGCGCGCGGAAAATGGCTGATATTTGTATCCAATTTTTTCCGCACACTTGAACATTTATCCAATTATTTCATAGACGTAACAATATTTCCAACAATTTAACAGGAATTTTGTTCCAATAGTGGAGGTTTCCTGTTTCCTTTAAAATTTTCCAAAGCTGTACCCAGCCGCGAATCTTAACCTATAAAAAGTATGAAGATGACCCCCGTTATTCTTATATGGGTGCCCGACCCTCCACCCCCCCCCCCCCTTCCCCCCTCCACCTCCCCCTACCTCCCCCCCCGCTCCTTTTCCCGCGAGGATGAACGTACCTTCTTTTTCTGTTTCTTTGGTTCAGCATGTTGAGCAAATGACAGGTCAATACATTCGTAACCAGTCTCCACGCCCGATGATTCATCGGCGGATGGCCGTGGAGAGCTGGAACAAAATCGAGGCAGACTCGTGTAGTGTTGATTCATCGCGATTCATCGATATGATGGTTTCGTTGATGGAGGCTTTTCCTGATGTAATCGATGTTTCTTCGGATCTTGCTCGGCTGTTTACTTCCATGTTTTCGTCTGAGCGTTGTTGGGAGTCGTCCTGCCGAGTAGCCTTCGGAGTTTTTCTCGACGTTTTCCGAGTTCTGTTCGGAGTTTTCTTCCAAGCTCTCTTCCGAATTCTGTTGGGAGTTTTTCTCTAAGCTCTCTCTTTGAGCTTGATGCAGGCTGAGGAAGGAATCGAAAAATAAGAAAAATTGGTCACAACTTGTCTTCATGCCTGAGCGAAGATTAGGGAGAACTTGCTATAAATGTTGAGTTCGATTTGCAGGGCAGGAAACGAAGGAAAACCAAGATGGATAAATCTGGCTATGTGCATCTGTTTGAGCACAGCAGCTTTAATAACTCAACAAAAACTGTTCTAATCATATATAAAATGATGGGGGTGATCGTCTAAAATTTTGATAAGAACAACGGCCCTAAAAGGTACCAGAAGGTCGCATTGTGGGTGTGGCTCGAATTCATTTTCTCCCCTAAGAGGTACCACTCAAAACCAGTTCCTATCCTATATTCTCCCGGCTTAATACCCTAAAAGCACGATGATCGATTACGCCCGTCACTTTTATAAGGAAGTTCCCCCTCTCCTCCCCCGCTCCACTCCCGCTCCCTCCTCCCCCCCTCCCCCCTCCCCCCAGAAATGAAGCGACTAGGAGTATTGCTATTCTCTGACCAAGACTCAAGGCTCTCCGATCCATTGACACACCGTTAACCTTTATTTTACAATCAATTAAATTCTCCCAAGTAGTTCTCCCTGGAAGGCACCAAACCAGTAAAAAGAAAATGTATTTCGATCAGACTACATACCTTTTTATCTGCGTTATCCTCGCCACCATCATCATCATAATTATCATAATTATCATCACGTTGCTCTTTGCTCTCTTCGCCACTGGAGTCTCCCTCACTTTGGACTCTATCCAACTCATCTTCCAATTTCCAAAAGGGAAATAAAATCATTGCCCCGAGCTCATACTGGAATTTTTGAGTCAGATTATCGACGTCTATATCAGCGTCGACCCAGTCTCCTTGGAGCTGCGCGATCTCCGTGGCAACTTGCTCCTTCTGCTCTCTCAGAGACGTAACCATGGCAGCGTCGACTATAATCTCGGCAATCTCCACTCGTTTCGTAGCAACGGTCTTTGCCAACTTTCTTTCCTCTTGATCAAGCTGTTTGGAGAATTTATCCGTTGTTTTATCCAGGCTCTGGCTTTCGTTGTAGAGTTGCGCGGCGTTTTCTCTCATCGTGTTCAGTTGCTCCTTGGCTTCTGCAAAGCGCTTTATAAGGAAACTGTTTCTTCGCTTTTGTTCTTCGATGTCTTCGTCCAGTGTCACGTTGACGGAGCGTAAACTCTGAATTTTGACAACAACCACGCTCTTGCCCTGCGTTTAATAGAAAGAAAGAGGAAACAAACTTGACATGATTGATATACAAGTCAAAACAGGCTTTACAGGAAAATGATCACACGAAATCAAGAGAGGATGATTTAAGAGAAGGATTCCGCGTGCCCCATGATAATTCTTTGAAGTCTATTTTAGGCCCTAATTACATGAAAGAGGATGATCCTAGTGCTAGGATCATCCTAGCAAGAGGGTCAAAGATAGCCCGGGTTTACAAGCAAAATTTCACAGGTAGGATCACCCTACTGCCCGCGACAACTCAGGCGTCACGCTTGTAAATAAAAACACACAACGGATAATAAATTTAGTGCCAAAACCGATTTTTCGCTTTAATTACATAGCTTATCAGTTCCAATAGAATCATAGTCAATTTCTAAGCTCACTAAAAATCCAAGACATAATATTTCTTAAGTTTGGAACGCGTTTGACGGGCAAAACTATAAACAATTCTGCTATCGAGTATTTTAGCGACAGTAGCGACAAACATTATATCGAAAATTTTCGTCGCAAAAAGCCGTTATTCGAAAATTATTTACTTACAAAGCAAAGGTAAAACAAATTCTGAATGAATACGATGTTTCTTGGTCGCAAATAATTGATTTTGTAGGTATTTTGAACATATTTTGCTTCTTGGAGTCAAAATAAAGTTGTCCCGGGTAGGCGAGTTGTCCCTAGCAAAGTGTTTACAAGGGCAAAACACAAACCCTAGCTCTAGGATCATCCCTCGTCTCAGATAGGATCATCCTAGCACTGGGATCATCCTAGTGCTAGGGTCAAATGCAACCCTTCGCATGTAAACTGAAAGCAGAAAACATGTCGCGCTAGGATGATCGCCTGCTAGGATGATCCTGCTAGGATCATCCTCCTTCCATGTAAATAGGGCCTTAGTTTCGCGCCATTTTGGTGAAAGTTACTTTTATTAACTTCTGATCGAGGCTCCGACATCTCGTTACTTGAACTGACCAATCGGGTAGCGCTCTTAAAATAGCTCAGCTATGGACTGAAAATTAAAAATAGATTTCAAAAAAATTATCACTGAAAGAGACCCAAGCATGGGGGAATGCTTCTCTTAGATCATCCTCTCTTGTGTTGATCGGACGCTCCGTTACCTGACCGTCGGTTAAGTTGAACGAAGACCTCTGGGTACCATATCGATTACTACGTGTTATTTTAAAGTTGGGCAGTTTTATGAAATCAACGAAAATAAATCGTCTTGTTTTTTATTAGACTACAAGCAGCCACTCTTTCCATTAGTTCATCGAACGAGGAGCAAAATAAAGTGAGAGAAAAAAATGTGTAGTTGATTATTATCAACTTGAAGTTGATAAAGTAAATTAACCGCCATAGCGAATTCTAAAAGCTGACGTTTCGAGCGTTAGCCCTTCTTCGGAGCAAAATGGCCGCGAAAAAATGGCCGCGCGAAATCTGGGGGCGAGACACGCGTCTCTTCCCCAGATTTCACGCGCCATTTTTTTTTTTTTTTTTTGCTTCGCTCGTAGTCCCCGGGCTCGTAGTCAAGTACTTTATTGTCCTACCTCAAAATTTGCCGGTTACATCATCGTTTGATGCCCAGTTTTCTGGCTGAACTGTACAAGATGTCTGCTGATATCCTTCAGGTGATTGCCACGTGTAGGACGCGGCCTCAAATGGACAGTTCACTTGTTCGCTTGAATCACAGCTCCAAGCCTCGTATTGAAAGTGAGGCTGAGGCGGCAGCATACTACCGCCTGATGCTTGTTGCATGTCTTGTTCTGTGACGTCATCCTGTGGTCGTTGTTCGCCAAGACTCCATGGGATTTGAAGTGGAGCTGACGAGTTTACTTGCGAAAGCTGCGAAGGTTCGCTGTCGGTAAAGGAGTCGCACCACATGTCTGAATGAAATATGAGAGAAAAAGCGGTGAGTATGCGGTCGAGAAACAGTTGTATAATAATATATGAATACTAGTTACAGAAGCAACTTATAAATATAGGATAATACATGAGTGCGCGGAGATATATGAAGTTTTATCTTGTGTTCAACTCGAACTAATAACGAAGCTTTTGACGATTTTTAATCTCCTACCCTTTTCCGAATATTTTCCGAATGTTGTCCGAAGACTGTTTTGAGCAATTCACTTAATTCAATTCAACCAACCAGATTCAAAACTAACACAGACGTGTATTTGCTTCGAGTTCTCATTGGTTCATTGTGTTGTTTTGGTTTGTTGTGATTGACCATTGTAATTGCTTTGGTTTTAATTTGACGACACTCAATTAAAAACCGCTGTAATATAATCGCAAATTCCAGATTCTGATTGGTCAATGACGAGTTAAAAAACGAATTTTTTGATTGCAATACGAAAGTTGCTATGGAAACGGCGGGAAGGCGCCAAGTTTGAAATAGCAAATAAAAATGGCTGCCAGTCGGTTTGCTTTTTCTAACAACAATGTTGAATTGTTGAACAGCTTAAAGAAAACGCGAAAAACTAAAATATCAGGAAAGCTACACAAACGTGGGGGAATGTCTGACAGCAAAGGGCCGGAAATTAAATAAAAGTGAACCTAAAAATTGAAGAATATTACGAACAAGAAGCGTTCGCAATGCAGCAACATTTTGTTGAGATATATTATAAACAAAATATCGCACGAACTGCTCGTACAATTCGCGATTTCGGGCAAACAAGTCATCTGCGCGCAGACTTTTCGCACATTGTGTTGCGTATAAAAAGCAGATGATGTTGATACAAAACTGCGAACATTTCTTTCTCTATTTCTTTTCTATTTCCCGGATTCAAGCGTTCAAAAGTTTTGATAAAGAAAACTTTAATCCTAGCGAAACGGTTTGTTCAAGCGTAAAAACTTTGTTACGCTAGCCCGGTGACTAGAATTAAAGTTTATTTTTTTAGTTCGCAACTACCGCACTTCTAATATTAAAAAGAAAAACTTTTGTTGTCAAGAATTTCTAAAAAAGTGGCATAAATATGTTCTATACAGCAAGCAAATAATATTTTCATTCGACATGTCAATTGAAAAAGTGAAGGGAGAGTTTTTTAAACAAACTTATACTACAACAATAAGTTTTCACTCACTTGCTTTTCAACGTCGCACGCTGTGTTCAAAATCAAATGTTTTTTTCCACAGTTATTTCACTGTTTTTCTTCTTCTTCTTCTTCTAAAACTTGTCGCTCAATGGAGCCAAATCTCTTCCTGACTTGCAGGGTTAGAAAAAAAATCTTGTCCGTAAAGGTAAATTGGATTATCTCTTCGCTCACGAAGTAAAACCTTGCGGTGCAAAAATCTCCACTGAATCAATTGTTTATACACGGTTCTTTTTCATTTCCATGGTTGCGCGCGTTTGTAGCGTCATAGCGCGCGCGTCTTCGTTAAAACGCGCGCGCTGTTCTTTTGAAAAACAGAAAAGTGAATTTGGCAATCGCAGCATTCGCATGGGCCCGAGTACAAAGCGACGAGGGCAATTTGGAAACTTTGAAAATACAAGTGAAATTAATCCTTAATTGTACGAGGGCACATTGCGATTACTTGTTTATCACAGAAAGGGCAACATTACTTCAGCCGGCAGAATGAAAATATCACACCATAATTACCCATAATCACCCAAACGGGCCAAACCAGCTCAAATCCTGGCCTGCGAGCAAGCTCTCCACCCACCCAACGCCAAGAGAGCTTGCTCGCAGGCTACCCAAATCCTTGCGTCCTGAACAGGATAATGTTGACTGTTATCTACATCTTAGAGAAAAATTTCAATCGTGAAAATAAAAAAAAATAATAATAATAAGCTTACTCTCAAGCAAAGTAAAACATATGCTTACATTTTATTCACCTGTTTGCATGTTTTGAAGCTTTCGACTGTGAGCTGCTTGACATGTCCTACATCGATAAAACAGCAAACGACGACTTTAAACAAACTTGTTACTTCTCCTGTTTAATTTGACCTTCTTCTTTCTTTGAACAAACTCTTTGCTCTTTACTTTGGGTTACATGTGATGAAACAGAAGTGAAGCGAAGAATCTTCAGTTGGCCGCCATATGAATGATTTTCGTCACCAAATTCCCCAAGTATATACACGCGTCTACCTGATGCAAGTTTTTTTTTTTTGAACTGAAATAAGTTTTTTGTTGTTTCGAGTGAAACACTGATATTCAGCTTTCGGGATTTCGTTTCAAGCTATCAGACCTGGTTTCCATTCATTCTTCATCAAATAATTCAGGAAAAACTCCGAAGCGACATACAAGCGAGCGCTGTGCTTGAACATTCTGCTCAAAATCTTGCCGTCAAGAAGCCAACTAACCCAGACATACGCTGCAAACATACGCTGCAACATTTCGCGCAACATTTGCTGGCTTTTCCCTGTTAAACAAAATATTGCAAAACAAGGTAAACCTAAAACAGGTAAATATGTTGGAGAACAGCTACGGTTTTTAGTTTTAAACACACGGTGAAATTTGTTGCTCGCAATGTTTCAGAAGTTGAACGAGATTCTACTTCTGCAATATTGCGCGCAACAATTTCCTAAAGTGCAGCGCGCTCAGCCAATTAGGGGGCGAGTAATTTTGCCGCTCGTCCAATCAGGATCAAAGTGATTCGTTTCTAATGGTGGTGCTGCGTCGGCGGGCAAGTGAAACACTATGTTGATTATCAACTCGGAGTTGATAAAGGTAAATTAACCGCCGTAGCGAATTTCTAAAAGCTGACGTTTCGAGCGTTAGCCCTTCGTCGGAGCAAAGAGGATCAGGATCAAGTCGATTACCAAAAAATGCCTTCTGTCTTAACCAATCACAATTCAGTAATTTTGTCCTCTTAAAGCTACATCACGTCGATGTGTGTAGTTTAAATATTTTTCCTCTCAAAGATTCCACACAGAAATGTAGAATTGTTACAGTGGAACCTCGTTTAACTCAGGGCGATGTTTAATGCGGAGCGAGACTGGGCCGAGCGCGCTCGAGTTCCAAAACATGTCTGCAAATGAAGTTCAATTAGCTGATGCAGAACAGGGATTGCTACAAGAGAACGGTACGGGATTTCCACTTAGTTTTTGTACAATGAGAAAATGTCCACATGCTGGTAAAGCTGTAAGCAATAAAGAACGGGTTCAATATGTAAAATCAACAACGATGCGTTGCTCTTTTAGTGTGGGCGCGAAAAGACAGACGTTAATTGCCTGCGATCTAAACCAGATAAAACGGTAATTGTCGGCGTATGCACTTGCCATTTCTGGGGGTTCGACTATAGTTTATGGAGATCGGAACATAATCTTCGTAAACTGACCAGCGTAAATGAAGTAGGGTTTTTTTTTTCTAAAATAGAAGGATGTCCATGTATACTAAACACTGAAAAAGATAAAACTACTTTTTCAATTTGTTTTATTACTTCCTTATTGAAACTTTATATATAGATTGTTATCTTAATGCTGTATTGGTACCAACAAAGGAAGTCCTCGCCAATTTGTCGGTGGCCGATTTACAGCCCCACTCACGCGCCGTCAATGAATATTATATTGTTGCCAAAACTCCATATTGAATATTTATTTAAAAAACTTCAGCAACCTAATTAACGACATGTGATCATGCGCAAATACCGATAAACTGCTACAGTGAGTTATCTGGTAATCAACTAGTTTCATTTGTATTTTATCACGAGGCTTTTTTACGCGCTTTCCAGCCCCGGTAAAAAGCCTTGATTGAGCGAGAAAACTCGGGTACCCTCCATTGCAGGGGTGAACCAGTCAACCCGAGTTCAGTTTGAACCTAAACCGGTCTGAAAACCAAATAATTATAAGACACTTCTACAGAAAAATAATACATACACCTTATTCGATGGTTTAACATATAATAGGCGCAAATATTTTGCGAGTTGCGTAGTATTGCGAGCATTGAGCAAAATGTCCGCGCGTATTATATGTTAAACTATCGAATAAGGGATTTATTATTCCCCTTATTTACTATTCGCCGATTACGACGATACAACGTTGTCACACGAGACTTTCGTATTGTCTGTGGCTACCATTTCTCGTAGAGTTTTTAAACATGTTTCACTGAAAATCCTACGACATTTTCAGTGTCATACACGATAATCATAAGCAAGTTGTAGCTTTGATTTACGCGAAGCAATTCGTGTCGTAGGCTTGTTGTAAGCATGTCACACATGCGACAAAGTTGTACCGTCTTAATCGGCCCTAATAAAATATTGATAATTACATTTAAATAAATGAAGTTTACGGATACTAAAAGCTAGTAAAAAAACTACCGATAAAAGCTACTACATTAGATAAAAAAAAGCTCTCTGTATTCTCAGAAAATGGTTGAAAGAGCGGAGACCGAAAAGTCGCGCGCGAAACGAGTGTTTTCTCTCACTTGCCTCGCGCGCATACTCGCTTCGCGCGCGATTCTTCGGTCTAGCGCACCTTACACGATCGTCTTAGAACTACAGAGGTTGTCAGCTGTCTAAGATATTTACATTCGGACCACAGTTCTACCTACAAATCTCTAACAAAGTCTCTGTCTCTTTCTTTAGAAGAAGAATACTTTACATTTCATGGAAGACCATGGAACATCTACAAATGTTTGTGACAGCCGGGTCACATCTTGTTGAAGAATTGCACACGCCATTGAACACAGCCGGACTCTTGGAATAACGGCAACTTCAGTAAGCCTTGTTAGTGCTGCAGTTCAACTTCAGTAAGCCTTGTTAGTGCTGCAGTTTTTGTCATTATATACCGGAGCCTTTCATTTTCAGCGAGGAATTAATTTTCGCTTATTCCACTGAAGGTCGCCATAAGATGACGAAACCTAAATCCGCAAAAAAACTAACAGGTTTGGGCAGCGTTTTCAATTTGTGTACAAACAGGTCAACAGGCCCACGGCTGGGCTGAAAGTCTAGGCTCGCGCTTCAGATGTGATTTGATGCATTATTTTGTTTGATACCAAACGAAAGTAGCTTTTTGAAGCCATTTTCTATTCTAAATCCTTAAATGATGCACGTCTACTGTGTTTTGACACTTTTCCATTTTTTCCCGTCTTTCTTACTTTTTACATTTTCTTTTCTTTTTCGTTTTCTTCTAATTTTGACGGAGAGTTTCCTGACTAAACTGGCTGTACTGGTCAAATCAACCAGCATTGCCAGTTAAAAAACTCAGACTGCAGTTTTAAAACCGTTGGACTGATAATCCAGTGCAAGAGCTCGTGGTAACATTTCAGGCCGAGTTGTGAAAGAAAGTTTCGTACATGGCAATCACTGGTGCATTGAGAAAAACTGTAGTTCGTTTTCATGCGTGCCCCATATCTTGAAAACGAAATCCGCGAAATTTAATCCTCGCGAAAATGAAAGGCATCCACAGGAATAACAAAAAATTAAGAAGGATGAAAATAAATAAAGGAATGAGAAAAAAAAAACAAGAAATGAATCGTTCACTTGATTTTCCTTACTGACCTTACTGGGAAGGACGCTATCCATATCTCTTGGGCTTATCTCAACCCAGACAGTCTCACTTTTCGCATCATTTTTTTTTTTTTTGCTTTTATTTAGGGCGATGTTTGCTCGTATTCTGAATCATTTACGCAATTAAAAAAACAGATAACTAGAAACTGCATGCAATAAGAACGTGCAAAATTAAGTTATTGTGCCAAGTTTGATAGGAAACGGCTTGAAACTTGCTTCAAACAATGCATTCAAATGTTGCAACATTTACAGACGTTTGTTTGGCTGCGCCTTCACCGCGGTCAAACGCTCGAGCATGCGCAGACGTAAATTCTGGTCGTAAGCTTTCTCACGTCGCACGCGCGCAACAATTTCCCGCTCAAAAAATTGGAAGGAAAAACCATTGCAACAATCCGAAATCAAAACCTTCGATAGTAATTTGCGAAAGGAAACAAAAGTAGGTAAAAGGAGAAGTTTAGACTTGACTAACACAAAGTTCAGTATATGTCCAGCATTCTGTTGATTTACTGTCTTTGTTGGACGTTTACCAAAAAAAGTTAGACGTGTTTAAAACATGGTGTAATGATGAGGTTTGTCGGCGTAGTTTTTTTTTTTTGACGTTTGACCGCGGTGGAAGCTGGGCCAAAGTCAGCCGTGCAAAAACGTCTGACGGATTTAAAAATAAAATATCTGGTTCAATAAATGGCACAGACGCTACCAATGTATCATATCTACAAGTTTGGCAGCCTAAAGTTATTATTCAGTAAATTTATGCTAATGAGGACATAAGCAGAGAACGAAGTGAGACGGTCTGGGTACGATATTATTTTCGCTAGCATTGCGCAAGAGATGTGGACAGCGGTCTTTCCTTTAAGTTCGCGTAAGAGAACACCAAGGAAAACCAAGTAAACGATTCATTTTTTTTTTTTTTTTCATTCCTTAATTTATTTTCATCCGCCTGTACTAACTCTTGTATGCTCCATGTGATCGCGGATACCACTGTGTCGTCCAATGACTGCCGGGATTCGTCTGGAAAATACAACTGGCAGCTCTTGTTCACTCTTTACTCTTGATGCTGATCCTATGGCAAAAACAAACAATGGAAAAGTAAAATTCAAATATGAGATCGCATAACAAGAACAATATGGCGGCCATGTATCTCTCCTCCTCCCCTTTTAAATATTGTCGGCAGGTCGTTTTCCGCGGGTAAACTGGTAACGAGTAATCGAAAGAAATGTCTACAATATTCAAGCGGCCATTTTCGTTAATGTGAAGATGGCGAAAAATCTCGGGTGTCTCGGTCCACTGAAAAGAGTTCAATCCCTACATGTTGTTACCTGACAGTTTACCAGTGGAAAAGATCTTCAATAACAAGCGGAGGAAAGAAAACACACATCACTCTGATTACTGACAGAATTTAAATTAAAAAGTATTTACCGTCGGCGGACACCTCTCTATAAAGGCGGCCATAGTTGGCTGGTCCCGGCCGAAGTTCCTCTATTTGTCTGTCACTTACTATTTTTAAGGTAGCCACCTCTCTAAGGCGGACAGTGGACACTTTTTAAGCAAAATTCTGGTTAAAAATACCTCTCTGACCCAATGCGGACAATACAAATGTAAATTCTGTGCACAATCAATACATTACTGGCTGGATACTATCACATACTGTATTGACCTAACGAAACACTAACATCAACATTATCTGCATTGTTTATTGTTTATAAATCGTGACAAAAATGTTCATTATAGAAAGGGATCGTAAACATTTACGAAAACTTGCTATAACAAACATTTTGTTCCAGTTCTGACGTCACGGATTTCTATTATCAGGCCTTCACCAGTCTAAGGCGGCGGACAGCTGGAGCTGGTCCTGAGAGTGTCCGCCTTAGAGAGAGTTCACTGTCATCCGTGTTTACCTCATTTATATTATTTTTGTATTATATTTGAGTCAACTCTTTAAAAATCAACCTTTGCTTCTTAATTAACAGCTGACCTTTTCTTCTTTCTGCTGTCTTTATCTCGCGGCAACTTCACCCGAATAACTTTGAACTTGTCGTTGGAGTCTCTTGAGGCAATAGCGATGAGATGCTTACGAGGACAGGTTGATAGACGGCGGTCTCCCTTTTCCACTGCCATTACACTTAGTAGGTCACCAGACTTGATGTTAAACAGTCGAAGACAACAACGACCGGCTCTAAAACCACGGGTGCTTATAACGCACTCCTCGTCACTGACAAACATACAATCTAAATCATTCCTCAAAGATGTCCATAAAATGGGTAAAATGCGGAGTGTTCGTCCTGAAGCTGCATCGAGGACGTACATGGCTCGCACATCTCTAATAGTATGCCCATCTTGGACTTTTTCACCAATAAATACAACAAACTGTTCCGAAGGAGAGAACAGCACTTCCGGACTCGACAATAAAACAAGAGAGAAACGTTCTTGCCAGAGAATTGTACCTGTATCATTCCCTAACTGAATAAAGCGACCAGTACTTGATTATCAGCTGAGATTTACTGTTACATGCAACAACTAACCCAAAATAGTATGTGATCTCTGGCACAATGTCTCCACTAGTTGTGTCCAGAATGGCCACTCCTCCTCCCATGTTACATGCCACTCGTTCTTCTGATATGGGGAAAAAGCCCAAGATGAACCCAAAGTCAGTCCACCTTCGGATACACTCAGACAAGTCAAAATTCCACAGTTCAAGGCCGCAGCCGCTTGCTGAAAATCTTGCTGAAAATAGAACACCGTCTCTTACAGCTACAATATCGTGAGGTGTACCGTGAATAGTTTTAACACCTCTCAACTCGCCACTTAAAATGTCCCAAGCGAACACTTTCGCACCACTGGCAACATAAAAAGTTTCGCCATTCATGGAAAATACGCCAATGATATCTGAAACAGTCCCTAGATCTTCTCTGTCGTTCGCAACGTAAATCATATCTACGAAAACATCTGCAGGACTACCCTTTAAAACAGATTGTTTATTTAGCACAAACGCAAATTCTGCATTAAAATTTGACTTATAATAGGATTTATTGGAAAAATAGGATCTCCTAATAAGAAACCGGCTTCACTACGCGATTCAAATTTCCAGGGCTCATACCAATCGTCGTTCGAAAAAACATCTAACGAAAAGTTGCAATGATTATCCATTTTGATATTTACGCGAAAAAGTTCCCTGTGGCCGCGATTTATTGTAACAAACCAACAATAAAGGATTCGACAGTCAGTGGAGAACTTTATCATTCCACACTCTTCTGGGGCAGCTGTCTGTGCTAGAAGTTTAAAACCCATCCATCACATCAACCAAAGAAATCCAACAGCGACAAGTGTAGGCCAGCAACCTTCCATCGCGAGACCAAGCAAAAGACAAAATATCTACATTCTCGGTGAAACGAGAAATCTCTGAGCCATTTATCAGACTCCACATAATAATGGATTTAGCATCGTCAGGGCAATCAGTTAGCATCTTGGTCCTGTCTCCAGAAATTGAACAAACTGAGAAACTGCATTGGCTTGAGGGAAATAATGATTTCCGATCTCCATTAATGTTGTAAGCATGGCTCAGGACTCCTGGTAAGATGAGGTCCTCAGTAGGATGAAAAACGACTGACCGATAAAAAGACAAGACACTAGATGGACAAGGATCACAGAGTACCTCGATATCTTCTAAAAATGGTGGATCATCACTTCTATATGCTCCATTATAGGAGTAAAGTTTCGTTACCATGACAGGACGTTTCCATAGTAGCTTACCAGTAGGTATAGACCACAGCTGAATCGTTGCATCTTTACATTCACACACCATGTACTCTAACTGTGGTGAAATATCAAAACAAGCTACTTCAGCTGAACATTCAAACCTGATTTGAATAGCCCCTTGCAGATTCTTCTTGTGCAAGAATTCCATATATGGCATTTCAGAATACTTAGTCTCCAATAGGTTTGATGCTTCAGAAGACAATTCTGGTCCTCCTTCATTCAACAAGGTTTGAAAGATAACGATAGGAAGTTCTGTTAATGACTGAATATGCTTCCTTAACAGGAACAACAATGTGCTAAGGGCTGTCTGGTATTCTTCAAACAACGATTTTGTACCCTCTTGCTTCTGAATGCAAAGAATATCTTCAGACGCCGCTGTAACGTTTACACACAGCTTTGCATACACCAACTCCAAGTCCAAAACATACTTCTTTACAACTTCCTCGAGGCTGTATGCTCTCGAATCTTCTTCCAACTCAAGCATGTGTTGAACACCGTGTTGCAGGGCGTATTTGGTATTGTCACTGAACTGTGCACTGTAGATGCCTTTTCGTTTTACATCATCAAGTTCATCAGCGCAAAGCTTAGCAAGGATGCGATGGCATTCTTTTCTGTTCACACTGAATTTGTGCTGCCCGTAGCTAGACTTGTCAATCAACCAGTCCTTGACTGACTTGTGAAAGAAGTGAATGCAGTTGTCTTCAACGGGTAGAAGTGTCGATATACAAGCAATTGCTTTAACTACCTTTCGCTGACCAGCTGATGACCACGTGCCAGAGAGCAACAATTTAGAAACAAAACCGAGTGGTAAAGGCTCTCTTGCAGCCGCGATTGCACTCAGGAAATTTAAGAATTGGTCTTCGGTGACCTTTAATTCCTTACGAAGGTCATTCTCCAGACGCTCGAAATACGATTGGTAAACAGACGAAATACCTGATGGTAAGGCACTGTACAGTTGTTCTGGGGTAATAAATGAAACATTCTTCTTTATAAAATCTACCAGGTAATGAGCATATAACATGACCCTTCTGAATTTCGAACCAGTTCTTGCAAGATGATTTCTTGATTCTCGCATTGCAATGCATGGCTTAGCTGCTGCTTAAAGCAAAGGTAAATATCCTTTAAGTTTTCTTCGTTGTTTGGCTCCAGCTGCAGAGGCTGTAAACATTTCAGACTGTCTGCGATGTTTATTTCTGGTCGCGTTGTCACCAGAAATCGAATCCAAAGTGGAAGATTGTTAAAGTAATTGGCAATCACGTCTAGCAGTTCATTGCGTCCTTGGTATTCACTTTCATCTAAGCCATCTATTACCATGAGGTAGGTTAAACCAGGGTCATTTAAGCTGTTTAGAGGTTCCTCAAAAAGCGCTTCAAACAGATCTCTAACTTCCATGTTGTTGATCTCAACACCCAGATTTCGTGACAGCTTTTCCACAAGAGCTTTCTTGTAGTCTGGCAAACAATCAGATAGGTGACAGGCTAAGGACTGTAGCATCACCTTGGGATTCCTCTGGCGTGCCTTGTTATGTTGACAAAAGTGGCTTCCTGACAACCTTCCAGCTTCAAGCATCCTGTTGCACATGACAGCAGAGATTACAGACTTCCCCATCCCAGCATTTCCACTGATCACCATCACACGGTTCGGAGAATTTCTGTCATCTAACCAGTTCTGAACTTTTGCAAAGATGGATAAACGGGTCCCCTCTACATATCTGTCTGCATGATGTCTTACGTCTTTCAGCGTGTCAATCTTTGCGAGCTTCTTAAGGATTTCGTCTTCTCTGTTCCTTTCTCTTTCTCCTTGCAATTGCTGCTGCAAAGTTTCAATACACTCGCCCATTTCTTCTATTTTCGACTTTGTCTCTTGAAATGATTTTTCTGCGTTGGTTTGGTTTTGGCGTATTTCTTGAATAGCTTTGCTGTCCTCAAGTTGAGCCTGGCGTGCTTCCGTAACAATGTGGTGTGTTTTCTTATCTATTTGGTGTACTTCCTCCAACTTAGCTTTGCCATCCTGAAGTGTTTCGCGATCTTCAAGTTGGATTTTATGTACTTCTTCCAACTTAGCTTTGCTATCCTGAAGTGTTTCATGATCTTCTTCTTGTGTGCGTTCCACTTTATCAACAGTTTGTTGTACTTTGGTCTGGACCTGATGTAGTTCTTCCAGCTTCGCTTTGCTATCCTGAAGTATTTGATGATCTTCTAGTTGAGTCTGATGTACTTTGTCAACAGTTTGTTGTACTTTGGTCTGATATTGACGGATGTCCTTCAGCTGAGACTTGATATCCTGTTCACAGGCAGCCCACTCAAGCAATACGTCAATATAGTCGTCTTCTCCACAACGCTCTACCTTCAATCTATTAATTTCTGCCTGATGCAAGCCAAGAGCAACAAGAACAACACTAATTTCCTGCCACAGAGCAGTGAAAGTAGGCGCATCAATACAGGTACTAGCCACGTGACCATACAACTCATTGCGGAAAAACTTAATGCGAGCAAGGTTTGCCTCAAGAGAGGTATCACTTGGGGGTGGCTTAGTGTGCCAACCTGAGGAGGGAGGGGACAGTCCGCAAATGTTGGTCAGAAGGAGGAATAACAACGTGATATCAAATGTGTTGGAGTCTGGTGTGGCTCCTCCAGGTGGGAACAGTTGGTCCCACTGAGGTTTATGTAAAACTCTCTTCCTTAAGAGATTGGTCAGGGTTAGATAGTTTGCATTGAGACCAGCCAACAGATTTGCTGGGGAATGACATCTATCGAAAATGTTCTTTAGAACAGTTGTTCCACCATCGATAAGAAGTCTGCTGAGCTTGGCTCCATTTGTCTTCTCAACGGAGCTGGTCAGAGGTGAAGGTGCAGCGGATGCCATCTTAATCCAAAGTAGAAAGGTTTAGTCCTCCAACTGAACCTACATGAAGAAGAAAAGAACTGCCCTTACTTGATACATCTATATGCAAAGCAAGTACTGTACATTTACTCGAAAAAGCGCCGCCCTCGAATAAGCGCCACACCTCTCTCAATCCCTCAACAACAACGAGGCGCTTGTTCGGAACACTTGAGTTCTGGTGCGGCGCTTATTCGTTTTAAAGTAAAAATGTAAATACAATATGATTCATTTCATCAGAAATATTCAGTGAACAGGAAGACAATCCTTTTGAGACCACTGCTTCCGATGTTGAAGAACCTTACGCCCCGATGCAACTCATTGATTCCGATCGCAAAGGAGACAGTGATATTGACATTTTAAACTAACTTTTTCAGTAAACGTTTACTATTGTTACTATAGCTGCTACTCAGGGCGGATTTAGGGGAGGGCCACTTTTGTCTGGGATTTTTTTTTAAACAACGTCTATCGGATGGTAGTTTGCAATCCGGCTTTTGCTTTTGTTACCTTATTTTTCTTCAATATATTTTTCTTTTATATATATTATCAGGAATTTTATTAACTATTTCGACATTTCTTGTTCAATATGGGATCCTGGCATTTGCCAAATTTAAGCACCCAGAATGCCCCAGATTGAATCTCAGAGTACTTAAATTATCAAAATTTTCCAGGGGGGCATGCCCCCAGACACCCCTAGACAGGTGCACTAAAGCGCACAGAATGGGCGCTCAGATTGTCTGTCATAGAAATTTCTATGGCCCCCTCTTTCTAAAATTCCTGGATCCGCCTCTGCTTTCGTTTCCTGAGATATATTTTTCTTCAATATATTTTTCTTTTTTTCTTTAATATACATTATCAGGATTTTTATTAAATATATCAACACTTCTTGTTCAATATGGGATCCTGGCATTTTCCAAATTCAAGCACCCAGAACACACCAGATTGCATCTCAGAGTACTTAAATTATCAATATTTTCCTGGGAGGCCTCCCCCTGGACCCCTAGAAAGGTGCGCTAAAGTGCGCAGAATGGGCACTTACACGCCCAGATCCAGATTGTCTCTCATAGAATTTCTATGGACCCCTCTTTCTAAAATTCCTGGATCCGCCCCTGCTACTGTTATTGCTGTTGCTATCATTTATGGAGAAAAAAAAGTTTACCATAGTTATGTTTTATTCGCAAATGTTTTTTAGAAGTTTTATATGAGCGCCGCCCCCGATTAAGCTCCGCCCTCAAATAAGCACCGCGCATCAAAGAGTCGAAAAATATAATAAATGCCGCCGCGCTTTTTGGAGCAATTCTAACTGAATAGCCAACACATAACTCTTTTATCAAAATTAAGCCATTCTTTATTTATATTAGGCTACTCATGCACAACTTTTACTTGCAGCGAATTTAGCTGTCATTGAAAAGACACATTCTTGCTGAGCTGCTTTCTGTGGTAAAGCAAGACTGGCTTGTATAACCAATGATAAATCAAACTACAAAATTTGGGAGATTTGGGTAAGGAGTTTAGGGGGCGGGAGATGAGAGACCCTAGGAACGAGGTTGGGAGTTTACTTGAAATGCACGAGTTCATTTATCCTAAGATCAAAAATTACAATACTGAGACTTTCTCGACAAATTAAGAGTGATTAACTCATTGCCGTCGATGCAAAAACAGTGAAATTTGATACTATTGTTTGTTTATTTATGTTCTCAACAGTCATTTACAATTGTGTGGAAAGCTATATCTCTTTTGAAAGGGTAGTGAATAAACTTTCTGGAAAATATTGTTTTCCCAAAGAAACCCATAATACATTAATTAGTTAATTATTAACTAGCATAAATTAATATTAATAGCCGCAAAATTTGGACAAAAAAGCAACTTATTTCAAAATGATGACTGGTTATAAGGAAAAGTTAAAAGCAAAAATGTTACTTGTTATATTGGCAACATATCCTGAAAATTTGGCTGAAAATGGTAAGTATAGAATAAATTAGTATTTTTTAGTTAGGTGTCAAATTCTAATTTATGCAGGAATTTGACCCCAAACATTGTGTCAACACTCCACTCGAAATTTATCTCTGTCGTTCCATAAGAACGTTTTGTCCTCTCCCTTTACTGAAATATGAATCCTAACATGTATTCAAAGCATCAAACAAGGTTTTCAAATGTAAAAAGCGAATCAAAATATGATTTCAGTTGCATTTGCGTTCGATCGATCGATCGATGCAATTTCGTAACACTTATCTTGGTTCGTCGCTCAATTTTCGAGCTCCAGATGCAATTAAATTTCCTCACTGCTTGGCATCCCTTCTGGATCACTTTCCTCGTCCAAAAACTCTTGTTAAAACGTCCTCAACAACGCCTGTAACGGATTGCGAACGCTTCGCAAATTGCGGCCATGTGTTACATCAGAAGGCTTTTCTGAAAAAGCCGTCATATAAGACCAACTAGGGTATACCTGTTCAAACTTGCTGGGAGAATGGGTTAGAGTATCCCCAGTCCACCTTGAAAACATGTGGGAAATCGGCCAAAAGACAACTTTTTACGAATTTTTTTCCCTATCGTTCTTATGTGAACGATATCTTAGTGCATTGACGGCAATGAGTTAAGGTCCAGAGTAGCCTCCTGAGTCAAGACACTATTTTGGCTTGCAACCAAATGAATGTCTGCAACTGCACATGTAGGTTAAGGTAAGTTAAGTCTTCATGAGTCTAGTGGCTCACAGAGCTTCTCCCCGTTTCCCTCAATCTTGCGGAATATCGCCTGATTTTAGCCAACTCCGCCTACGGCCTCGTCAGCTAAGTATCAGGCGATATTCCGCGCAATTTCGCAGGATAATAAATATTAAGTACTTTATCAGGTTTCCCTAACACGTACAGTTCGCCAGTACCCATTTGTACTACTGGGTGGAGACTGAAACAATGTGAGAGTAAAGTGTCTTGCTCAGTTATAACTGAAGGACACAACACAATGAGCCTGGCTGGGGCTCAAATCCGGACTACTCTATCCTGAGTCCAGTACACTAACCATTAGGCCACCATGCCCCCCTGCATAGGCATCTAATAAAAGCATGTTATTCTAGTCCCTCAAGTGGTGGAGATACTAGCCTGAGATCAGTCGTTCTCTCCCCAGGCAGCGACTCGGCTCGCTTCGCTCGCAAATTTTCTTCAGGAGCCTGATCTCAGGCTACAACTTTTGATACAAAAATGTAACAACTCTTTAACGCGAAAATATGTAACAACTTCTTTAACGCAAAATGTAACAACATTCTAAAATTAATATATCTTTACCTGTAAAGCTTAAAGTGTCCATGAAGTAAAAAATAAGTTTGCCTGTATGCTTCTTTATGTATTAACACAAACATGCGATATTTATTGACCAGAAGTATTTCCATCGAGTATTTTGGCAACTTCAGCGTGGGTCTATTTCCGCGCGACCAAAATGGTCGTAGCTGGTGGTCCCACAAGACGCGAGTGTCATGGAGGACAAGGGAATCTCAAAGAAACGAGGAATCATATTACGTGGCTCAGGTGGCCCTTATGAAGTAAACTGATCGGAAAAGGCTTGTAACCTAGTAATATAGATGCATTATTTTTCAAAAAACAAAACTTAATGGTAGAAATAGATTCCATTAAAGAATTCATCCCATCGAACTTTGAAGTTCTAAGGCAAAATAATTTTTCATCAAAGTATAATTTAGTATATCAAACTGTACTCTCAGGTCAGTTAGAGTTTTTCTTGGTTCCTATTAGTTGCAATATAAAAACTCGAAAATAGAATGGAAATAATAATTTATTTAGCTCTTACATACAGTCGAACCCCTATTAAGCAGCCACTTGCCATTTCCCTGAGGGTAGCCGCTTAATACGCTTAATGCTTTGTCTGTAGTCCATTGTTTTGCTTTAATACGTTCTACATGTTCCTTGTTTGTTTAAGGGAGGACCACAATTTTTTTGACTCAAATTAGGGGAGCTGAGGGCCTAAATGTTTGAGATTTTTAACAAAGGGAGGGCCACAACTTCTAGACCGAACTTTTTCTCAACTTAGTGGCCATCCCCACCACCAAACTCCACCAACGCTATATAATAACCGGTCCCGCTATATAATAACCGGTCCCGCTATATAATAACCGGAGATATATTAAGCAATTTCCCGTGACTTATGACGTCTTCAACTGTGACTGACAGGTGTTATTTATGATGCGTGTCTTTATAGGACATGTTGTGCAAGTTTGTTTGTTTATTGTTAGAAGATATTAGGTTAGTCGGCTTGCCTGTGGTGGACCATGGATGGACGGACAGACACACGGACGTGGTAAAATACAACACAAACATTTTTTTTCAGTTCATATTTGTATACTGTATGTATATGGCAATGCTATAACCTTTCAATTTGCAATTTGGAAGACTTAGGAAAGTTTTGATCTAGTCGTGTGACCAGTAAGGTGTTGTTTGTTTTGACAAGAGGGCTAATTGTGTCCAATTTTCCTTGTTTATGTTTCAAGACCAGAGTTGTTACATTTTGCGTTGTTTCATTTCGTTTTTACATTTCGGTTAATGTTACATTTTGCGTCAACAGTTGTAGCTACATTTTGCGTTAATGTTACATTTTGCGGCGTAACAACCTTAGGACATATAACTAAAAGGCATTTGGTTTTTGGTTTGTGACATGAAGAATAGAGAGTGGAAAAAGGCGAGGGGACAGGGGAGAGGGGGTGAGAGAATGCCTGTGATCTTTTTTACCAAAAGCTCATTATGGTATACCATATACAGGAGCAGGAATGGCACAGTGGTGAGAGCACTCGCCTGCCACCAATGTGCGCCTGCCACCAATGTGCGCCTGCCACCAATGTGCGCCTGCCACCAATGTGCATCTGCCACCAATGTGCGCCTGCCACCAATGTGCGCCTGCCACCAATGTGCACCTGCCACCAATGTGCACTTTTGATCATATATTGACATGGAAATTGCGCATATTATAAAATTATACAAATTATTAATGTGGCCCGGGTTCAAATCTCGGACCTGGCGTCATATGTGGGTTGAGTTTGTTGTTGGTTCTCAAAAAAGCCCTGAGGGCTTTTTCCCGGTTACTCCGGTTTTCCTCCCTCACAAAAACCAACATTTCTAAATTACAATTCGATCTGGAAACAGTAGAAGAGAAGAGCCACTCTGGGGATTTCCACTGAAATTCCAATTATTTTATTTATTTTTATTTATTTATATTTGGTCAATTTTGATTTTTGATAGTTATCATTCTTGATGTTAACGAGAAATGCGATATGGTGGAGGCAAGAGATATTATTTTGGTCTGATCATGTGGAGTTCAAAATCGTTGTAAACAACACACTAAATATTTCCCATATGCCGATTCCTTTGTGAAGAACAGAAAGATTGATCAGAAAATCTTGTCTAGACCTGTCACTGGAAAAGATGTAATCCTCTCAACCAGCTTTTGAAACCTGGCTTGATTGGCTTGATTTTTCATATAAAGAACAAAGAAGGTAAAGTAAATATCGAGCTTAAGAGACAGAATGCTGATCATATTGATGCAAGAAACATATTATTGAAAACAATTAAAAAAGATCACAGGCACTGGCCCCTCATCTGAGCCCCTCGCCTTTTTCCCATTCGCTATTCATTGTGCTGGTCCCCACAAACCGAAGGCCTGGAACAGGGAAATAACTATGTATATGATTATATGCTATATACATACATTTTGTGAAGTAAATTAAGTTCTCGTGCTTAGATTGAACCTGGCCAACCAATGACCAATGTTCCTTCAGATAGCCAATCTGCAGTCCTTTAATGTCCATCTCTGCCTGCACTGAAATCAAGATTAAATCACATTATAGTATCAAACACAGACTGCAATGTTTGGGCAACACAGTTTATTGACTAAGAGTAAGACCACTGAAACTGGTGCCAGAGATCAATAAACTAAAAGGCCAAGGCCCAAACATTGGAGTATGTGAGTGAATAAAAATTAAGATTAAATGATGATGGAAAAGTTAATGCGTAAACCAGAAATGGAACTAAACAGTATTGTTGAATATAGCAGCTGCCATACGGTTAGCCACGACTTGTTTTTGTTTATCCGACATCTCGAGATATATCAAATAACAATCACTTTGCCAGTCGCCTTGTGCCTTAATTAACTCGGAAGGTACACGAGACTCGAAGGCAAATGTAGCGCCGCCTCGCCGAAAACTATGAGGCGAGAACTTAGTGGAGTCTAAACCGAGAGATCTGATAACCTTAGCAAGAAAGGAACTAAAATGTGCGTACGTAATAGGCCACAAAGAACTAGCCGACCGCACCGAAAAAAGGGGAGCAGTGGGCGGAACATTATTAAGTCGTAAATGATTAACGAGCGCTGCGACAGGACACAATGAATTGCCTTGAACTAGCGGTAATGGTAAAGAAATTGTGCGTTCTTGAAACTGAATCGTTTTAGATGCGCGTACTGTGACATAAGCGAAAGAACCATCGAAACGAAGATCTGAACGCAAAACAACCTTGGGCGATATGTGTACATAGCGATCAACAACTAAATTAGACTTGCGCAGGAATGAATAAAAGGCAACTAAGAAAAGAGCCCACATGGCTGCTTGTAAAGGATTATCTAAATCCAAAAGAGGCACTATCGCACGTAAGTAAGTAAGTAAGTAAGTAATCTTTATTTAAGCAGGGTGGCCCATTCAGCTCTAGGCTGGTATCCATAGGGCCCTGCGTAACAAACGCGGTGTAATTGGTGCCTTACGCGCGACTGCCGTACCTAAGTGACGCTTAACTCTGCGTAATAATAACTTGTAACGATAGCTTCGAGCCTAGCTGACAGGTTGAGCAATCTGAAAGCTGAAACCTTGAGATCTAGTTTATCGCTGTTGAGTCTCTACTGGTAATTACCAATCATCACCTAAGGTAATCATTGTACAATTATAATCTCAATATTTAAACATCATTACAGTTGTTTTCACATAACTTTACCACGCGATGTTGCGGAGTTCGTTGGGAAATTGGGTACTAGGCTACGAACTAGCCAATTACATTGCAAATTACACAATCAAATTAGGAACTTCAGAACATAGTTCGCAATTTCGCTCTGACCAAAGTTCGTAAATTCGAAGTTGAGATACGAAGTACAAGTACGGGAAACAGCAATATTCTCTGAGCTCAATAGCTTAATAGTCGAGATTTATCAGAAAAAAAGTTGGATATATTACGTGTAAACTGCCTAGGCAGCCAATATTTCATCACGAAAAGTTTGAAAGATTTCAATTATGATGCGACGAGCTGTCAAACTTCTGGTATGAATTTGAACACCGTAAAAAATATTTGTAGAATACATGTAATACGAAAATGCTTGTCTACTATGCAATGAACCTAATGATAATCATGTGCGTTTGTATTTACGGTAGGGAAATGCAAGAAACACACTAACTCAGTATTTGTAATTTATTTTGCTGGTGATAAATGGATGCAACTACAGTACACCACAATGTTTAAAATTCTTTCCTTTAATTTTGAGAAACCAAAGTCTACTCTGATACCACTGGAAAGAAAATCTCAATTAATCAATTTCAAGAAGGGTGAAAAAATTGTGCAGGCAGGATGTGTGACAAAGTCAACAAGAAACGAAACTTAAAGAATCGAAACTAGAAGCGCCGCCATCTCGTTGTACATGTACAAACCTGAACACCACAGTTTATAATGTTTCCAGTATTGATGGAAGGTACAGTAGCTGTATTCGCAGCCGGGCTAGTATGACTGTATTCCTTGACTGACGAGAAATATCTCTAAAATACAAATAACATAACACCTTGTTCTTTAAACAGTAGACAAAAGTTTGATTGAAAATGTGTCCAGTTGAAGGAAATTAATTTTTTTTGTACCTAATTCAACTCGAAACCGCAAACGGTGACATTGAATTGCCTCGAACATAAGTCAAGTATGAATACATATATTAAGTGAAGTGTTTGACCAAACTTTCATTTCTGCAAATTGACAACAACCAGCTAATTCAAAATACCACTGTTTTATAGTCTGTTTATTATTGTACGTATAACAACACCGCGCGCGATCATCAGATAAGCACAAGCGAACAACCATATTCGGTTGCAATGAAAACAGCATACAAGTTTACGCTACATTTTGTGTTCAAATTGATGCGAGAAGCTTCAATTTCATGGTGCTCCGTCTGGCGCATTGGATGTAAAATCCAATCCGTGGAGGTTCGCTCATGAAACTATTGCCGACTGTATCAACGTTTCCTGTTCAAGACTGGTTACATCAGTTATATCCATTTTATGACAAAACTTAAATAAAACTTTCCAGCTCACAGAATATTGCTGTGTTTCCCGTACTTGTACTTCGTATCTCAACTTCAAATTTACGAACTTTGGTCAGAGCGAAATTGCGAACAATGTTCTGAAGTTCCCAATTTGATTGTCCAACGTAATTGGCTAGTTCGTAGCCTAGTACCCAATTTCCCAACGAACTTCGCAACATCGCGCGGTAAAGTTATGTGAAAACAACTGCAATAGTACTTTGAGGGTCCCCAATAGGTTTTTCGGGATCCAGGATTTGCATTATTTGAAGGCTGGGATTCGGGATTTTAGAGGAAAAGGGGAGAGAGATTCAGTAAGGTTGACATACATGGTCATAGAGCTGTACAAGCTGTCAGTCTTTTGAAATTCATGGATCGTGCAGGGGGAGGGGCAGGGACATCCTGGAACATTCAATCCCGCAGAGATAACAAACAAGAAGCGCATAAGATATGAACAAGGCTGTTGGCTGTTGGAAAGAAAAGATCTACAAAAATTTATGATCCTTTTCGAAAAGTGGACAGCTCGCTTTTTCTGTCGATTCTTCTATTAAAAACATCGCTTTTTAAGTGCTGAAAATTGTAACTGACACCATGCTTGTTAACTTTAGATGCATTTCTAACCATTTATGCGCCTATCAATGTTTTCCCTGACCTGGGTCAGGGCGGGCATACACAGGCATTTGACTCAAGTTCTCAGCCCATGGGGAGGGGTGTTGATTTTATTTGACATCCGGGGAACTCCCCAGGGTCAGGCGATTTGACACCAGTCTCCAAACTGTTAATTAGCAAAGTGCAGATTGCGACGATCGCTCAATGTGAGTTCGACCACGTGGTGAGTGACACTTTATTTGTGATGTAAATGATACATTGTTGAGCTTTTGTCCACTTTTTAATCACATCTTTGTTTTATTTGTCTTCTACGATCGTCTTTTTTTGTCTCGGTGACTTAAATTTTAAACAATTATTAAGTAATGATCCGTGTAAAAACTAGGCAGGCCAAATGCAAAATCGATTAAAAGGTGTAAAGTCTTAATTATTAATTTCAATTAAATGGACGAATTTGATTGGTCAAGATCGAAAAATTGTGAAAAAAACGACGAAAAAAGAGAGATAAAAAACCTTTTTTGGCATTGTCTACCCCATGCCCCTATTCTTTAGCTCTCGGCCAAGTTTGGGCATTGTTCTATGCGCCAATCAAAAGTTAGAGATGAAAGTGTGTTGGCCTCGCGAAATGTACGCGACGCGCCATATTGGAGTTGTGAAGGAAAGTGTCTTCCATTTGGTAATCGGACGTGTAAATCTGCCTCCTATCCTCGTTTTTCTATTGTGTAAGATGCATTTTTGAATTCCACCTTATTTTATCTTCTACAAGTCTGCTACAAGTCTCTTAAATTTCTTTCAAGAACGTTTGTTGCTGCCCGTAACATGACCACATGTTGACGATGGAACGCGAAGGTACCGGCGATGAGAGTGACACAGTATTTATTGCAATTTGTGTACCCTGGTTATGTGGAAAGGACGTTGTATGGCAAAGGTAGTACACATTTTTGATATGGACGCAAAGGCAAAGATAAAAGTTTGCCTGCTTTGACGGAACAGTCTTCAGAGAATATTATAAACGGGACTGAATAAAATTGATGTCACATGCCGTACGTGTCAGGATATCAGTGTCCTTTGCCGTGTATTCCTTGTTGTGCTTTATATGGTTGGTTTTAAAAATCTATTTTGCTTCAAACGTGCGTTTAAGGATACCTGCAGTGGGATATAGAATTGATTGAAGCTATTTATCTCCATCCCAAGGTGAAATTATCAATGTTGTTTTATATATCACAGCGCTTCCCATTTCCGGCCGCAGTGAATTTGTTGAGGTAGGATTTTATTTTATCTGGTTTGCGGATAATTTAGTCTTTTTCCATGCACATATATGCGGGAAAGCACATAGGATTTTACCTGATAGTTCTTTTGTATACTGGAGACGAAATTCTGTAGTAGAATTCCGTGAAATAAATCGATTCAATTCAGATGGCGCGAGGTTCTGTACGTGAAAATAGAAATACCTATTGAAATTTATACAGACACCGAATCAAGATGTATACATATACAGTAGACTCAGTGTGTAGCTTCCAAACAAAACTGCCATGACTCTAAAAGCGAAAAGGAACGCGCCGGGGAAGTTTGACATCAACACGAGTCGGGTTTACAATATTTCTGCATTCAATCAGTTTCGTGACAGCTCTGGCGAAACCCGAGCGCTTGTTTTGAACGTTTTAGTTCGCTGATTGATATATTACTTGCGCTTTTAGCGATAATTTGAATTTGTTGCCAATTAGCACATAGAAACTTCACAAGCTTCACATATATAGTTTTTGAGTTGACTATGAATACATATGCGAAAAGAAAAGTTTTTGGAGTGAATTGCAAGTGGAGTAACTTTGCGATCGAAATTCAAAATTCGCGCTTAAACGCTCCTGAGCCAATGAGAGCCGCTAGAATTAATTTGATTAAAGCAATTAGCACGAAAAAAATAACTGCCGCTATTGCAGCGGCCTATTGTTCTTTTGCCTAGTTCTTAGCCGGACCATTACTTAAAGAACAGAAGTGACAAGAACCAAGGCTAAGGTGGAAGAATACGGACCCAAACGAGACTGGAAATGTTTAATGTTTCTCTACGAAATGCAGTTTTGAATCTTATGGGGGGAATTTGACAAAGATTGACCACTAGGCGGTGCTCCACAGTGGGGATATTGACACACACAAAATGGAAATTTCAAATGCCCGTGGGTATGTCGGCCCGCCCCCGGGTCGGGGTAAACAATGATAGGGGAAATAGCTTTTCATTTTGTTGAGGTTACGGACTTCAAAAAATCTTACAATCAGGTTCGGGATTAGCCGATGAAAACTGTCGGGATTAAGGGATTGAGGGAAAATTTTGGTCAGGATGGCAGGATTGATTTTTAGCCATCAAGGTATCTGTTAGGGTTGCACGCAAAGCAATAATAAAAAAACACCGTCATATTGTGTATAATGGTATCTTTTAGGCAGGGTCCGACAAATATTTTTGACTAAACTTGTCCCTGGGCAAGTGGCATCTAAAAAGCACTTGCCCGGCAGGAGGAAGTGGTTGTCCGATGATAGAAAGCAGTAGAGGCCAAAAAAATTTCGGCCCTTCGGGCCTCATCTATTTTTGCAAATATAAAATAAGAACAAAAATAAAGACATGACATTTGTTACAATGCCTTTGAGTTGTGTTATTTTATTTAATAACAACGTCATTCTTCTTTCATCAACTGAACAGGAAGTTATGGTTCCAGTACAAATTATTTTAATAAATAAACAACAACATCGCAAACTTCTATCTTATTTTCAACAAAATGTTTTCACAGCTCTGCAGCTAGATAAGAATTTACTTTTTCAGATTATTAATTAAACTATTTCCTCGTCAGCTGACTCGGAGGCTGAGTCCACCACATGCACGTCAAAATCAAAATTAGCTGGAGTTTCGGAAATGGTTGCAGACTGTGCAGATACCAATAGGCTTCGAGACTGGCTGCAAGAGGATGTGGCTGTAGCCGTTGCTGCTGTAGCTCGAGCCAGCTGGGTTGGAAGGCTCTTCGGCGTTTCTCAGCCTCGTACTGCTTCTCGTCAAATTTTGTCTTGCGCTTTGCCTTATTTGAGCTTTTTTCGGCACGTGGCGGGGTGTGAACAGATTCGGACGATTTTGTGACAAACCTGTCCATCGTATCTCATTACAATAACATTACACGACTCTGCTCACAAAATGGCGGAAGACCACATGGGTGTAGCGGCCTGGCCTTCAGGGTCTACCGGGGAGGACTGGAAATGAAAGTTACGAAGAAGTAAAATGGCGATCGAAACTGAGAAACACAGAGGATCAAAACTTGACACTTCTCCACAAAAATATCTTTATTTCTACTTCAAAATGCTTCAAATAGGACTAGCAAAGGTAAACACTAAATTATTTTAAAATATATATCAATTTATTGCACTGAATTGATTAATAACTCGTCAGTCAAACGCTACGGCCCGGCGGGCTTTCTCAAGGAATAAAACACTTGCCCGGTAATTTTTTTTAGTTGTCCCGGGCCGCCGGGCTCCCTATTTGTCGGACCCTGTTTTAGGGGTCAAAAAAGGCTTGAGCCACGCCCACATTGGTCTTGACCATGGCTATGTACCATAAAACTAGTATACCTGATAGGTAGAAAATGCTGCCGGGGGAAAGGAAAATTTAACAGTATGCGCACAAGTAGAAGTTTGAATGGAAATATAATTTATTTCTTCGGATGAACTATAACCACTGAACGCAACAAAACTTATCAAACAGCAAGATCAGCGAGCAGATTCAATATTACTCCTTCGGAAGCTTCTTCATTCACTTCGGAAGCTTCTTCATTCACTGAGTGCACAGCACATGACGCTGGTTTACACATGACGCTGGTTTATTACTATATGTTAATTGTGTAACCTAAGTCTCAAAAATGTCGTTATCAGTTAAGTGAAGGTATACGCTCACTTTAATGATACTCCTTAGAAATCTGTTTCTTAGAGTTTTACAAAGAGCAATCAGCCCCATGTAAACTAGGCTCGATTTCCGCCGATCTCTCGAGTCCGGTCTTCGTTCCTCCCAAGAAGGGGGATGAGGGGATGAGCGTGGGCTCATTTTCCCGAACAGCGGCTGGTAATCGAGCCTACATGTAAACAAGCTCTTCATAAAACATCTGCAACTCCTTATGGAGCACCCAACGAGTTAACGAACAACAAAAGCCGTTGCTTACATTCTCAACAAGCAAGGCCTTCTCGTTGATGTTTAATCTTATATTGACGATTTTTACGTTGCCGAGAGAAAAAAACACGAAAGAATATATTTTGATCGCATGACTCATTGAGTTGTTTGGAGCCAAAAATACTCGACCGTATATCTTTTGATCGCATTAAATTAGTGGCTTAATTGCATTCACGTCAACAGCTTGACAACGAGTGTCGCTGTTGCCGCTACTGACTCGTACTCCAGGACGACCTTTTTGCACTGGCTCCAATGCAAAAGAATCATTATCTGCTACGTTAACTCCAACAGCCACTGGCGAAGTGTGCAGCTGTCGTTTAATAGAGCAGCCTGTGTTCGACCTCGTCGAACTTTCAGTTGTCGATTATTGATTATTATCGCGAACGCTCACGTTTCACCGCCTCCAGGTTTCTCTGTCAGTGATCTTCTTTTGAAACCTTTCCCCACGGGGGCGAGACTCCCCAATAATTATTATTTTTTTCTGTCTTCTTTTTGTCTTGAACGGGCTATATCTTTTACGATTTTTTTTGTCTTAAACGGGGAATATATACGCAGGGTATGATTTTGACTTAAATGTCTTAGACGGGTTCTCAAAAATCGTAATTCTGTCTGATAAAACAGGGTAGGAAAATTAGAGGTTTGTGCGAGGCCTTAATTCTCGTTGATGTTTAATCTTATATTGACTATTTTTACGTTGCCAAGAGAAAAAAACACGAAAGAATATATTTTGATCGCATGACTCATTGAGTTGTTTGGAGCCAAAAATACTCGACCGTATATCTTTTGATCGCATTAAATTAGTGGCTTAATTGCATTCACGTCAACACCTTGACAACGAGTGTCGCTGTTGCCGCTACTGACTCGTACTCCAGGACGACCTTTTTGCACTGGCTCCAATGCAAAAGAATCATTATCTGCTACGTTAACTCCAACAGCCACTGGCGAAGTGTGCAGCTTTCGTTTAAATAGAGCAGCCTGTGTTCGACCTCGTCGAACTTTCAGTTGTCGATTATTGATTATTATCGCGAACGCTCACGTTTCACCGCCTCCAGGTTTCTCTGTCAGTGATCTTCTTTTGAAACCTTTCCCCACGGGGGTGAGACTCCCCAATAATTATTATTTTTTTCTGTCTTCTTTTTGTCTTGAACGGGTTATATATTTTACGATTTTTTTGGTCTTAAACGGGGAATATATACGCAGGGTATGATTTTGACAGGTAGCGCGTAGCAGCAAAAAACGGAGCAACGAAATAACTCACCTCTGAGCCTAGCTGTCGAGAAGAGAGAGAGCACGTGGAACTGCGCATCTTACTTTGTTCCATTCGCGCATAACCACAATTCCATGCGGTCTGAGCCGCGCATCTTACTTTGTTCCATTCGCGCATAACCAAAATTCCATGCGGTCTTAGAAAATTTGGTTTTAAGGCCCTATATTGTAATTTTTTGCCGATTAGGTCTGCTGCCTTGTTCGTTCGCTTCAGGCTCACTCACAGCGGCAGCAATGAATAGTTTTAACTGCTTTTAGGGGTGTAATTTGAAATCCCCGTCACTTTCATATGGGAGTCCTCCCCCTCCCCCCCGAGTGAAGAACCCTATTGGGACCCTCTACTTCTACAGTGTAGTTAGATTCAGCAGAAAGTGCCAGGGCAATGGCATTACAAACATGTAGGCTTGACCCTTATCTAATGGCGGCAGCCCATGTTCATGAAATCATGAGGATCAAGTTGACATTGGTTGTGTCAGAGTAGAATACTATAGACTTCCATGAAACAGTACTGTACACTACTGTATGTTGGCTGAGTACTTTCTAGCCACGAAATTACCCGTTTGCATAGCCAGTAATATACTGTAAAACCCTACCCCTATGTTTGAAGAATGCGAGGTTCAAATTTTACAATACAAACTTTGGAATTCTTGGAATGCTCGACTGAGTCAGATCTATTGGAAAGTTTTTTCCTACCTGCAGTTTGCATTTATAGTACACCGTGAATCACATTCTGCCTTAGTAATGCACAGCTCGGGACCTGTAAAACAATTGAACATGCTGATCCAAAGTCATGTGGTGACAAGTTGATATTGGTTGGCTCAGAGTTTACCCGGGGTGTCTAATCGCACAAGATCGAACAAAAAACCAACTGAATGCAATCGAACACCAATCGTTCGATTTCGTTCGGCAATCGAACATAATCGAACATCTAATTTTGTGTGAGTTTGATTATTGAACAAATCGTACCAATTGAACAAAATCGAACTCATTGGAACAAAATCAAACAAAATCAAACATACAGGAGTTCGGTAAATAATGGTTCGATTGCCGACCGTTCGATGATCGAACGTTCGATTGTGTTCGATTGACAAAATGTTTTTGTGAGTTCGATTATGTTCGATTGCCGAACGTTTGGGGAATGTAGACTACTGTAGACTTCCATGAAACAGTACTGTACACCACTGTATGTGGACTGAGTACTTTCTAGCCACGAAAATAAATTAATACCCGTTTGCATAGCCAGTAATATACTGATAAACCCTACCCTTATGTTTGACGAATTTACAATACAGTCAGTTGCCCTATTTCCCGGACGCCCCTATTTCCGGACTACTTCGATTCAGAGTTTCGTTATTTTCGGTAGCCTACGAATAAAATACAAAAAATACTTTCTAAAGAATGACCGATTATTCCGCTTTCACCAACTCCTGTTTTAGTCCTCCTAGCTCAAGTTAAATCAGGAAAATTCAACATCATTTCAAGGTAGGGAACCATCTATCGTCCATAGTTTGCATATTTGCAGCGACTTGAATTATATCGTTTTACATTTTAAATTCGTTCTCGCAAAATACGCGACAGAAACTTTTAATTTTTGGACAAAGCTACGTCGAAAAGCCGAGGATTCTTCTAGTATACGAATGATTTATTTGCGATTTTAAATTTTAGAGCGAGACTATTAGAGAAATTCCGTTACATTTTAGCGAGGTGTGCCTAAATCCGGACGCCGACGTGATAGCGAAGAACACTTTCATTTTATCGCCAATTTTGTGGCGGACATTCCAAAATTCCATCTTATTTTCAGCACTAACTTATTTTCGAATTTACCTGCCTTGGTAGAGACCAGTCAAACATAATTTTCACGAATTTAGAGGCAAAAGTCTCAGAAGCGAGAATAGCGAAAGTTGAACTAGTCACCCTCCTCTTCGCCAAATACGTTCGTTAGTCTTACTTTTGTCCACCGTAAAAACTGTGCGGAAACGCTTTTAATTTAGGAGAAAATATGATATTTACATGAATACTCCTTGGTTTTATCATTTATGAGAGAAATTTCATCATGGAATTGAAGAATATCACCAAAAAGCGGCGAAAACATCACCTTAATTACGGTCGTCCGGAATTATAGGGCAACCTGTCCGGATTTAGGGCACCCAATTTGACAAATTCTTTTCGATATTACGACGAAACCAAGAAGGTTCAGGCGATGAAACTTCAAGGACTACTTACAAACAGTTGAAGCTACATAGTACTGGGGAAATTTCAGCTCGTTTAGTGGCTGTTTTGAGGTAAGATATTACGGTATTTGCAAAAAGTGTCCGGAAATAGGACAACTGACTGTACAAACTGTGGAAATGCTCAACTGAGTCAGATCTATTCGAAAGTTTTTTCCTACCTGCAGTTCCAATTTATAGTACGCCGTGAATCACATTCTGCCCCAGTAATTCCACAGCTCGGGAACTGTAAAACAATTGCAATTGAACATGCTGATCCAAAGGTTGTAAAAGATCGATAAGCTTATTCGATCGATCGAGGAATGCGGAAAATATGAATTACTCGGTTAGAAACTTGTTTAAAATGAGTCACAAAACATTAAGAAAATAATCTACCAGTTAACAGACAGAAAATAACTTGTTATCTGAATACCTGAACTAACCTTACAGCGAAAAACAGATCCAATCAAGATCTGAAAGCTGGAGAATTTTCCGAAACAGCAAATGCACAGCAACATGGAATGTAGGGTCGAGAATGAAAGTAAACCCGAACAGATTTCTGGGACTGACCGCAGAATCTCAAATAATGCCCATAAAAGCGACTTTGAAATTATAGAATGATTTACCGTAAACTGCCGGAGTAAAAATAAGGCCTGGCAACTTTTTAGATTTTGTTCAAAAAGGGGGGTGGGTAGTGATATGATTAGATAGTGTTTGGTGCAGTGAGGTTTTTTTTTTTTTTTTTTTTTTTTTTGGGGGGGGGGGGGTAGTTTCTGAGGGGAGCCGACGTCTTGAAAATATTTGAGCTTATATTTGGAAGGTATCTGGTTCTTTAACATTATGTGTCTGAAATATTTTGGAGCAAAGCACGTGTCTTAAAATTATAACTGCCGGGGGGAGGACTCCCATGTAAAAGTGACGGGGGTGATCGTCGGCAGTTTTTGTCGTCGGACATAAGAACCCCCAAAAGATACCAGAATCTCGTTTTGCCGGCGTGACTCAAATTCATTTTCACCCCCCTAAGTGGTACCAAACCACAAAATTTCACCCCTAAAAGGTACGACGATCACCCCCGTCACTTTTAATCAGAGTCCCCGATAACTGTATGTTACAATGCTTGCTCCAAATCACCGTTTTTCTTAACTTCGCCCCAGTCATTGTGTCATAAAACAGAATTACGTGTAGAAAAACAGCTACAGAATCAATCAATCAATAACTTTATTACTGTGTCATATCTTCTAGCTGTCCACAAGTGGACTACTAATTGGGGACACTTAGTTTACAAATAAAATTACAATATAATATCAGACTAATTAAGATTACAATATAATTCAATAACCATTCTCGACCCCAGATCTTCGCTTCTTTTCTGACCACGCAAGGTGGAGTCGAGATGGAAAACAACGAGATTGACGCTCAGTAAAAGAAAAGAATCGGGCGGGTAAACATCTATTTATTGGAGGAATCGTTACGTATTTTTTAAAAAATGAATCGTTTCCTAAACACACAATAAAGCGTTTTTCAAGAAGCTTATCAGCCGATGTAATTGAAATTTATCCCCAGGGGCTATAATTTGTAAATCTTGACTGATACCGGAATTAGACAAAAAATTCCAACTAATCTGACTTTTTTTTTGAAAATTCTGAACACCCTGAATTATCCATAATGTCACGCGTGACCTTTTACAATATCTATAACGTAATTGTACTCTATATACATGTATGTTTGAAGCGGCTTGCTTCACTTCTCTGATCTTCCAGCATGAGATAGCTTAGTCCAGTCCCTGACCTCTCTCTTTACCCCGCCCTATATAGGGTCTGAACCCCGCTGGGTTCCAGTCCCTATGGGCGTAAGAGAGAGAGTTCAGGGACTGGACTAGAGATAGCTGAATTTAGATAAGAGCTAGAGAAAACAAATGTCACGCCGTATGAATAAGGTTTACAATAGTGAACCCACAGCACGCTAGACTGTACAATTAAGCGTTCTTCTATATCGTCTCAACCCTATAACCAACAGGGCTAGGAGTCTGTCTGTACTCCTGGTCATGAATTTTAGCATAGCACCGAATACGCTCTACTTCTGACAATCTAGGCTGATTTGCAGCAGTTTAATTGTTTGATGGTGTCCTTCGCAGCTCGTCTCACTGATCTGATCTTCCAGCAGTAAACAATCGGATTAAAGACGAATTTAGGTAGGTAAGGGTTGCTGTAAAGGAGAAAGCAAATTCAAGCGTATTTGCTAACATTTGAATTCGGCCATATGTCATTATCATAACCACAGTAACGAATGGACCGTAGCAAACAAATAATGCCAACTGCACCCACAATACGCTGGAAAGTAACTTTTTGTATCGTGCCATGTTCAGTTCAATTCGGCCTCCTCCGCTGGGCTGTTCGTCTTGGTAAACACGGTCTTTTAGTAGAGCTTGATGCTGTCGAAGTTTTTGATAGATCTTCGCGTAACAGGAGATTGAGATTAGCATAGAGAGTACTGCAAATGCAACGAATACAGTAAAGGCAATACTGCTATTCCAAAGGTACATCGCTCCAAAGGAAAGGCCAGTTAACCAAAAACAAATCACAACTGCACGAACGTTCCTTAATGTTACGACGTGTTTGTATCTCAGCCACAACAACAGGGCGAGAAGTCTGTCCACGGTTATTGCGGTGGATGTGAAGACGGATACTCCACACAAAATAAAGCTTGAAGTACGATTTACGTTACCAATGTAGTGTAGCATATTTGCGTCCATACCAGTTATCATGTCAGACATAAGAGTGATAGCATAGAATGGCTGGGAAATAACGCCAACACAAATATCAGTGACTGCCAGACATCGAAACAAAGTTTTGTTGGTGGATGAATATGAGACTCTTTATGAAGCGCAATTAGGATCAGAGCATTGCCCAGAGTAGCGGTGATGGAGAGCAAAATGTTCAAGGACAAAAAAAATGCCACTATGCCTGTTGGGTATGCGTGGTCTTCACCTCCAAAAGAGAACGCCATTTCAAGTTCTTGGTAGTACGTGCACGAAACCTTGTTGTAATCACAGACTGCTTGTTGAGATGGACATTGGAGTCTGTGTTATTGCGGTTTGGGGCCATTTTTATACCGTTTCGTGGAAACTGAAACATTCTTCACGGCCGTATTCCGGTTTCCAGTCTTTTTTGTAACGCTCGCTTCAGTAAAATGATTTCAAGCTTATTTTAATACCTTTTTAAAAAATATATATGTTAGTTACATGATAATAAATGATTGTTTTCAGTTAATCAACAATGTAATTGTTTTAACATCCAATTAAAAGCCTTTTCCCTGAAGTAATTATTCAACATTTGGACCAGATCGAGAACACGCGTGACTAAGGGTCAGCGGATGTTGAAACTGTACTTTACATCAACTTCCTCATATCTACGTAAACACGCCAGCCATGTTCTATTTTCGACTATTTCTAAGAATTAAGGGTTGCTTTAAGTACTTTTTTTTAAATAACAAAATCAATTCTCCGAAGACTACTTACTGCCTGGACTGATAAACAAAGTACGTATAGAGGCGTAAATGCAAGATTTCGACTGGCCAATACCAGTCTTCTTCTAGACTGCGAGCCGTCCCTCTTTCTTTCCGATAGCGAACGTGAAGCGCGAGAGAGCGGAAATCTGCTCGCAGTGTAGTCTCCTTCATGCAGGTTTATTGAAGGAATCGCGATTTTATACAACAAAGACCGGAAGACATTACGGACAGAATACAGACTAGACTAGGAGTAATCACAGATTAAGAAAGTGCGTTCGACAGGTCAAACAGAGGTCGGTTCTCAAGTGGTCACGAATGAAGTTAGAGCCGGTTTTTCTTTCTGCATATATGAAACATGTGGGTATTGGGTTTATGAATTGTGTCAAGGAAGTATAATTCTGAAATTGTGGAATGATCGCAAGTGCAGCCTAGTGTTTCTCCCCTTATACGTATAGGTCCTTATACCTCGCAACAGAAATCCATGGACGAAACGATGAACGATCTTCAATTATAAATCACGACAGAAATACACTAGGAATCCACCGGCGAACAACCTTCCTTGAATCACAATAGAATATTAATCCACCGCACGGCAGAACGACAAAACAGAAATCCATTCACCATTGCATTGCTGTAGCTTGTCCTTGTGTATATTGTGCAACGAAAATGTGACGTCATTCAAGATACGACGGTCCACGGAACGAAAATCAGTTGAGGCCTTTCGCTTGCATTCACAGGGTACCCACGTGATCACATGAATCCCACCAAAATTAGGAAGCGTTCTTCGAACGCAATTACTGATAAGGTTACATTTCGTCACGTTTGTTCATCATGCCGTGAGGCTCACGTGTCTTAACTTTGTGGATGAGGTGAGCCTCACGTGCCTTCCTGACAGAATCACGCTAACGGCTTATTGTAGATTTTTTTCGATGGGAATAAACATGTCTGTGTTTAAATGGTTATTGCTAAGGAAGTATTCGGAAACTGTAGTAGGTGTATAACTGGAATTAGAGCTGTCCACTGGACGTCTATGTTTATTAAAACGAAATTGGAAGCGCAATTTTATTTCCTTATTTTCTTCATCAGATTTCCAACAAGGTATTTTAAAATTAAAATTAAAATAAACAACTTTATTTAAGTGTCAGTAGATTTAGCACTGCTGTACTAATTGTAGACACTATAAATCAACAAACAGATAATGTAAATTAAACATAAACTGTTAAAAATCCCAACTGTTTATATTTCAGATCGTTCAACATTACAATAATGTTATAAAACCAGTGGGAAAACCTATTTTAAAACACAATATTACTGGTTTTGAACTTATAACCAGCCTACTACCGTGTCGTTTCCTTGTATATATTCGTATTTACCTTGTTTATTGCATTAAAATCAAAAATTTTATGGCCGCTTTTAAAGGAGCTATGTCACGATATTTTAAAGTCATTTTTGCGAAGTGTAAAATCACCTTCAAATTGAAAAGCCTCAAAATAATAGTTTACTAAGGTAGAACAACAACTAAGAAGTAATAATAAACCAAACAGGAACAAGGATGGTTGAGGATGGAGAAGATTGAGATGGATTGTGAATAGCGAACTTGCGGAAAAAAATAGCCATTTTTTTCAAGATGCGCCATCCGTGACGTACCTCCTTTCAGAGTATGCTCCTCGATGAATTTTTGAGCACTTATTAGATATAATGTTTTATATATTTACATACATATTTTTATACATTTATATATATTTCTCTTGTAATTAATTACTGAAAAGCCTTTTTGGAGTGGTTAATTAGTATATTAATAAAAATAGTATTGATGAATCCAAAATTTTGCTGTACTTCTGAACACATTGAATTATCCATAATGTTACGCGTTACCTTTTACAATATCTTTAAACGTTTCTCATAACTTATATTTAATTATAATTAGGGAATGTGCAATAATTACCAGGAGGGGGGGGGGGGGGGTTGGAAAACCAGAGGGGGGGGGGCATAAAGTAAAATCAAAGCAAGGATAGGGGGGGCTCAAGGTAAAATAAGTCACTCAAGAGGGGGGGCTTAACATTTTATTTCAAGTACATATTACATTGGCGAATCCATACCTATTTATAAGGTGGGGACCGAAAAATTTTCCGACCTAAAATTAACACACATGCTCTTTTCCTTCTGCTGTGGCTCTGTCGTTACATTGCTACGGAGGTGATGTTTGTTCCAGAAGCGAATGTCAACAATTAAACATGTAGTAGGAGTTCTTCTTTCTGTTATATATTTAATCCTGGATTAAAACGACGGGAAAATCAGACGGAAAACTCGTCTTAGACGGAAAACCGTCTTAAATTCACATTAGACGAAAAAATCAGGACGGGTTTCCTGTTTGTTACACACTGGCACTGGAAATTCAGCAATTGCTTCTGGGATAGAAATCAATGTAACCTGGCCTCATACTCGTCTAAGACGAGTTTCCCGTCTTCTAATATGAATTCGCTAATTAACGTTACAAAGGCTTTTCACCGAATCCGCTCTAGGCTGGTTTACAGCAGTTTAATTGTTTGATGGTGTCCTTCGCAGCTCGTCTCACTGATCCGATCTTCCAGCAGTAAACAATCGGGATTAAAGACGAATTTAGGTAGGTAAGGGTTGCTGTAAAGGAGAAAGCAAATTCAAGCGTATTTGCTAACATTTGAATTCGGCCATATGTCATTATCATAACCACAGTAACAAATGGACCGTAGCAAACAAATAATGCCAACTGCACCCACAATACGCTGGAAAGTAACTTTTTGTATCGTGCCATGTTCAGTTCAATTCGGCCTCCTCCGCTGGGCTGTTCGTCTTGGTAAACCTGGTCTTTTAGTAGAGCTTGATGCTGTCGAAGTTGTAGATAGATCTTCGCGTAACAGGAGATTGAGATTACCATAGAGAGTACTGCAAATGCAACGAATACAGTAAAGGCAATACTGCTATTCCAAAGGTACATCGCTCCAAAGGAAAGGCCAGTTAACCAAAAACAAATCACAACTGCACGAACGTTCCTTAAAGTTACGACGTGTTTATATCTCAGCCACAACAACAGGGCGAGAAGTCTGTCCACGGTTATTGCGGTGGATGTGAAGACGGATACTCCACACAAAATAAAGCTTGAAGTACGATTTACGTTACCAATGTAGTGTAGCATATTTGCGTCCATACCAGTTATTATGTCAGACATAAGAGTGATAGCATAGAATGGCTGGGAAATAACGCCAACACAAATATCAGTGACTGCCAGACATCGAAACAAAAGTTTTGTTGGTGGATGAATATGAGACTCTTTATGAAGCGCAATTAGGATCAGAGCATTGCCCAGAGTAGCGGTGATGGAGAGCAAAATGTTCAAGGACAAAAAAAATGCCACTATGCCTGTTGGATATGCGTGGTCTTCACCTCCAAAAGAGAACGCCATTTCAAGTTCTTGGTAGTACGTTCACGAAACCTTGTTGTAATCACAGACTGCTTGTTGAGATGGACATTGGAGTCTGTGTTATTGCGGTTTGGGGCCATTTTTATACCGTTTCGTGGAAACTGAAACATTCTTCACGGTATTCCGGTTTCCAGTCGTTTTTGTAACGCCCGCTTCAGTAAAATGATTTCAAGCTTATTTTAATACCTTTTTAAAAAATATATATGTTAGTTACATGATAATAAATGATTGTTTTCAGTTAATCAACAATATAATTGTTTTAACATCCAATTAAAAGCCTTTTCCTTGAAGTAATTATTCAACATTTGGACCAGATCGAGAACACGCGTGACTAAGGGTCAGCTGTACTTTACATCAACTTCCTCATATCTACGTAAACACGCCAGCCATGTTCTATTTTCGACTATTTCTAAGAATTAAGGGATGCTTTAAGTACTTTTTTTTAAATAACAAAATCAATTCTCCGAAGACTACTTACTGCCTGGACTGATAAACAAAGTACGTATAGAGGCGTAAATACAAGATTTCGACTGGCCAATACCAGTCTTCTTCTAGACTGCGAGCCGTCCCTCTTTCTTTCCGATAGCGAACGTGAAGCGCGAGAGAGCGGAAATCTGCTCGCAGTGTAGTCTCCTTCATGCAGGTTTATTGAAGGAATCGCGATTTTATACAACAAAGACCGGAAGACATTACGGACAGAATACAGACTAGACTAGGAGTAATCACAGATTAAGAAAGTGCGTTCGACAGGTCAAACAGAGGTCGGTTCTCAAGTGGTCACGAATGAAGTTAGAGCCGGTTTTCTTTCTGCATATATGAAACATGTGGGTATTGGGTTTATGAATTGTGTCAAGGAAGTATAATTCTGAAATTGTGGAATGATCGCAAGTGCAGCCTAGTGTTTCTCCCCTTGTACTTATAGGTCCTTATACCTCGCAACAGAAATCCATGGACGAAACGATGAACGATCTTCAATTATAAATCACGACAGAAATCCACTAGGAATCCGCCGGCGAACAATCTTCCTTGAATCATAACAGAACTGGCCACCGCACGGCAGAACGACAATAAACAGAAATCCATTCACCATTGCATTGCTGTAGTTTGTCCTTGTGTATATTGCGCAACGAAAATGTGACGTCATTCAAGATACGACGGTCCACGGAACGAAAATCAGTTGAAGCCTTTCGCTTGCGTTCACAGGGTACCCACGTTATCACATGAATCCCACCAAAATTAGGAAGCGTTCTTCGAACGCAATTACTGATAAGGTTACATTTCGTCACGTTTGTTCATGCCGTGAGCCTCACGTGCCTTCCTGACAGAATCACCGTCTCGCTAACGGCTTATTGTAGATTTTTTCGATGGGAATAAACATGTCTGTGTTTAAATGGTTATTGCTAAGGAAGTATTCGGAAACTGTAGTAGGTGTATAACCCGGAATTAGAGCTGTCTACTGGACGTCTATGTTTATTAAAACGAAATTGGAAGCGCAATTTTATTTCCTTATTTTCTTCATCAGATCTAGATTTCTAACAAGCTATTTATATTTCAGATCGTTCAACATTACAATAATGTTATACAACCAGTGGGATAAGTACCTATTAAACACAATATTACTGGTTTCAGTGAACTTATAACCAGCCTACTACCGTGTCGTTTCCTTGTATATATTCGTTTTTACCATGTTTATTGCATTAAAATCAATAATTTTATGGCCGCTTTTAAAAGGAGCTATGTCACGATATTTTAAAGTCATTTTTGCGAAGTGTAAAATCACCTTCAAATTGAAGAAAGCCTCAAAATAATAGTTTACTAACGTAGAACAACACCTAAGAAGTAATAATAAACCAAACAGGAACAAGGATGGTTGAGGATGGAGAAGATTAAGATGGATTGTGAATAGCGAACTTGCGGGAAAAAAATAGCCATTTTTTTCAAGATGCGCCATCCGTGACGTACCTCCTTTCAGAGTATGCTCCTCGATGAATTTTTGAGCACTTATTAGATATAATGTTTTATATATTTACATACATATTTTTATACATTTATATATATTTCTCTTGTAATTAATTACTGAAAAGCCTTTTTGGAGTGGTTAATCAGTATATTAATAAAAATAGTATTGATGAATCCAAAATTTTGCTGTACTTCTGAACACATTGAATTATCCATAATGTTACGCGTTACCTTTTACAATATCTTTAAACGTTTCTCGTAACTTTTTAAAATTGTACTCTATATACATGTGTTTGAAGCAGGCTTGCTTCGCTTCTCTGATCTTCCAGCAGTAAATAACTGAATGTAGATACGAGTTAGAGAAAACAAAAATGGCACGCGGTATGGTTTACAATATGAACACACAGCACGGTAGACTGTACGTTCTTCTTTATCGTCTCGACCCTACTCTGTACTCCTGGCCATCAATAGCCGAATTCATATTAGAGACGGAAAAGGAAAACTCGTCTTAAGGCGGGACTTGAATGCCATTTTCCGAGACTTAACATGGGTTAAATGGAACTATCTCGTTCACGTTTCAAGCAATCCAAAAAACTCTATGCTCATCTCATGAATCTATGTTATGGGGTCAGTGTTTTATAAATTTTTGGGTGATTTTTGGGTATGTTTGGGAGGAAATAGTTTTTCTCAAAGGAGTTGTCAAATTTAGGGAAATGAGAAATATTGAAGATTTGATGTAGTTTTAAAATAGAATTTGAAGTTAAAAATTAGTAGATTGACACCAACAGACAGTTGATAACCACGCAAGAGCACCCGCGTGGGTATCAACTGTCTGTTGGTGTTCCAAAAATTATTTTCTTTCTTCTATCCCTTCATTAAACTTCTTAAAATTTCATTGAAATTTAGGTTAAGTACCGCCTTAAAAAAACTCGTCTGATATGAGTCCCGTGTTAAATTTATCCGTCCATTTTCCCGTCTAAAACGACGGGAAAATCAGACGGAAAACTCGTCTTAGACGGAAAACCGTCTTAAATTCACATCAGACGAAAAAATCAGGACGAGTTTCCTGTTTGCTACACACTGGAACTGGAAATTCAGCAATTGCTTCTGGGATAGAAATCAGTGTAACCTGGCCTCATACTCGTCCCAGTCTCCGACGGCTCTAAGTCATTTACCCGTCTTAAATTTATATTAGACGGAATTTCGTCTAAGACGAGTTTCCGTCTTCTAATATGAATTCACTAATTAATATTGTTACAAAGGCTTTTCACCGAATCCGCTCTACTCAGTCACAATCTAGGCTGATTTATAGCAGTTTAATTGTTTGATGGTGTCCTTCACAGCGCGTCTCACTGATCTGATCTTCCAGCAGTAAACAATCGGGTTTAAAGACGAATTTAGGTAGGTAAGGTTGCTGTAAAGGAGAAAGCAAATTCAAGCGTATTTGCTAACATTTGAATTCGGCCATATGTCATTATCATAACCACAGTAACGAATGGACCGTAGCAAACAAACAATGCCAACTGCACCCACATTACGCTGGAAACCGACTTTCTGTATCGTGCCATGTTCAGTTCAATTCGGCCTCCTCCGCTGGGCTGTCCTTGGTGAACACGGTCTTGTAGTTGAGCTTGATGCTGTCGAAGTTTTTGATAGATCTTCGCGTAACAGGAGATTGAGATTAGCATAGAGAGTACTGCAAATGCCACGAATACAGTAAAGGCAATACTACTATTCCAAAGGTACATCGCTCCAAAGGAAAGGCCAATTAACCAAAAACAAATCACAACTGCACGAACGTTCCTTAATGTTACAATTTGTTTGTATCTCAGCGCCAACAACAGGGCGAGAAGTCTGTCCACGCTTATTGCGGTGGATGTGAAGACCGATACTCCACACAAAATAAAGCTTGAAGTACGATTTACGTTACCAATGTAGTGTAGCATATTTGCGTCCATTCCAGTTATCATGTCAGACATAAGAGTTATAGCATAGAATGGCTGGGAAATAACGCCAACACAAATATCAGTGACTGCCAGGCATCGAAACAGACATTTTGTTGGTGGATGAATATGAGACTCTTTATGAAGCGCAATTAGGATCAGAGCATTGCCCAGAGTAGCGGTGATGGAGAGCAAAATGTTCAAGGACAAAAAAAATGCCACTATGCCTGTTGGATATGCGTGGTCTTCACCTCCAAAAGAGAACGCCATTATTAATTTCAAGGTCTTGGTAGTACGTGCACGAAACCTTGTCAGAGTGCTTGCTTCGACTTGTCGAGGGGAACAATGGAGTTTGCGCTACTGCGGTTTCGGACCATATACGGTATTTCCGGTAATTTAATTCTTCAAGTGCATGCGGCCGGATCAACAACATTTCGCGGAAACTTGGACGTTCTTCCCGGTATTCCGGTTTCCGGTCGTTTTTATAACGTCCGCTTCAGTAGGATGATTTCACAGATTTCATGCTTAGTATTTTAATATCTTTTTGAAAGACGTTGCGTGATAGTAAATGACTGTTTCCAGTTAATCAACAGTACCTTATTCTTACCAATTTTCGCGCGTACTTAATTTCGCGAAATCGACAGATCCGTTTTTCGCGAGGCCTTAATTTTGTGATTTGAGAGAAAAAAGGGCTCGAAGGCTTTAAAATTTTACGAAAATATCGTCTTTATTTTCGCGTTTTTTGCTACATCGCGAAAAACGCGAAAATTAATACTCGCGAAAATAAGTGAGAATCAATAAGGTAATTGTTTTAACAGCATATAAATCTAGAAGAAAATGTTTTAACAGCCAATTAATTAAAAGCCGTTTCCTTGAAGTAACTGTTCAACATTTGGACCACTGCTGCTGAAGATTCAGAGAACACGCGTGACTGAAAAATACCGGGTTTCGGGGAATCCCATGTCCCCTTACTTGTTCAGGAAATACTTGACATCAACTTCCTCATATGTAAACGAAAGGGTTCGATAAGTCTCAAATATTGATAAAAAATAACAGTTTTAAAGTGATAGAGGTGACAGGTAATAGACTGTGAACAGTCCCTCTATTATTTGCGCTGAAATCGTCGCGCCGTCACGTTCAGTCGTGGAACCGCCATCTTGGATTATTTGACGAGTGAAATCTGGGGAGAGGACAAAACTACTCTGGGCCTCCACCGCGGTCAAACATCAAACAAAAATAAACTACGCCGACAAACCTCATCATTACACCGTGTTTACAACCGTTTTTGGTAAACGTCCAAAAAAAAAAGGAAATGTCCAGAATGCTGGACATATATTGAACTTTGTGTTTGAAAAGTCTAAACTTCTCCTTTTACCTACTTTTGTTTCCTTTGGCAAATTACTATCAAGGTTTTGATTTCGGCTTGTTGCAATGGTTTTCCTTCAAAATTTTGCGCGGGAAATTGGCGCGCGGGCGACCAGAATTTACGCCTTTACGCATGCTCGAGCGTTTAACCGCGGTGAACTCTGGGCCTTGTCCTCTCCGCCAAATAATCCAAGATGGCGGTTCCACGACTGAACGTGACGGCGCAACGATTTCAGCGCAAATAATAGAGGGACTGTTTACAGTCTAGCACAGCTCTGCACAGCTCGGCTTTACCCTCACAAAATTCCTCAAGTGTTTGCATCAGGCTACGTAAACACGCCCGCCATTTTCTATTTTCGACTATTTCCTAAGACGCTTTAGGTACTTTTTTAGGACTAACTATTGAACAGCGCCGTGAGAACTTTTCCTGGTAAACTATTTTTATTTTTCCTGCGCGTTTCGTCTGTCTGTTGCAGACTTCTTCAGGGAGTTTGATAAGTTTACAAGTAATTTAATACCGTTAACACTATTACAAGCCGCATACTGAATATTTTGGCGTGGTAGGTGCCCCCGGGGGGGGGGGGGGGGTACTCCTATAATGGACTATACGGGAGGCTCCGCCCGAAAGGGGTCCTTTTTTAGGCTCGAGGTATGTGAAAGGGTAGGGATTTCACGAGGTGAAGTATATGAAAGGGTAGGGATTTCACGAGTAAATGATATTATTGTTTGGTTAACATCTCTACTGGTAATGCTTGATGATTTCTGGTGATATATATTGTTCATTAAGTTCATTACAAGGGTATAGAAAAGGGATGTAGTGCTTCTACTATAGGTATGTGAAAGGGGTACCATTTTCATAATTTCTATGGAAGGTATATGAAAGGGGTTACCATTTTTCTATGGAAGGTATATGAAAGGGGTACCTTTTCTGTGAAAAATGGTATATGAAAGTGTAAGGGGTTGGACCTCTGGGCGGAGCCTCCCCGTATAAAACTTTTTTGAGTACCCCACCCCCCCCCCCCCCCCCCGGGGGTAGGTGTGTTAGGAAACAGGCGCACACCTTACTGTTAGGAGTGTTATTTATCAGTTTGGGGACCACGGTTTTAGCGCTAAAACCGTGTTCCTCTTGCCTTCAGCTCGGGTTTACCCTCACAAACCGTTCCTCGCCTTGCATCAGCCTATCTAAACACGCCTGCCATTTTTTTATTTCTTAAGATGCTTTAGGCACCACAAAGTGTCAAAGGCGAGTTTCGGTGCTGTAAAACTCTTTTGAAAACCGATAGCAAAGAGGTCTATAACTAGAGGTTTCCATCTCTCTGATCTGGTATTGGGTCTTGTGCCATCCGAATCGCGTGTAGGCTATTTTTAGATCATTTTCCCCGCGAAACCAGTAGCGACACGTTGAACCATTTTCAATGCGAGCGCTACGCAAAGCCAGCTAATTTTGCCAAAGAAAAGCGTCACAGCAGGTTAGTATTTGTTGGTATTTCATCGTTGAAGACATTCGACTGTTGTTAAAAATAAATTATAGCAAAAATTCGGGCATACAAAACGGTTACAAATGAAACCCTGTTCGCATCGTGTAAACGGAGCCTAAAGCATACACCAGCAAACGTTGGCATTATTTCTCCTACGCAACATTCTCGATCTCCTGCCTTCGGGGGATGAGCTTGGGCTCATTTTCCCAAACAGCGGCTGGTAATCGAGCCTACATTCTCCGATCCCTGCGTCATCATTTTGTTTCCCGCGAAATTTAGATCTAAAAATAGCCAGACGCGAATCTGATGTCTCCGTGTACAGTGCTAGATGGAAACCTCTAGTTTAATATAGACCTCTGCATGATAGAAGTTATTAGCCAAAACAAATACTAGTCAGGTTTGCATAAATTGGAGGACGAAAAAGCATATGCCTTGGACATGTTCGATTGAAGAGATCTTTAAGCTAATGTTTTTTTAAATTGCTGCATTTACCTGTAACAAAAAGGAACGTTTGGAATCTCTTGTTATTATTTGAAAGCTATTCCCCTTCAAGAGAGTATTCCAACGGAACAAAATTTTAAAATGTCAACAACAAACCGAAATATAAGCCGGAACAATCTTTTACATAATTAGTCAGACACCGTATTAACTAGCACCTGTTAATGATTTTCCACAAGTATATTTACGGAGATTGGAACTGCCAAATATTCGGGGCATAATCTTACGTAAAACCAGCGTATAAGTAGTTATTTTTCTGAAATAGAAGGATGCCCCATGGGCTAAACGCCGAACTGAAAGATAAAACTACTTTTTCAATCATTTGAAACAGACATATTTTTGTTTTGACTTCCTTATTGAAACTTTATATCAAGATTGTTGTCTTAATGCTGCAAAGGTACCGACAAAGGACGTCCTCGCCAATTTGTCGGTGGTCGGTAATTTACACGCCCTCTGGCACGCGACTAATGAATATTTGTTTATTTTCCAAAACTCCATAATGATTCATTATTAATTATTAATGATTCCGTGATTAAATAACCTTCACGGTAGTCTTACTTAAAGTGAAAGTTATTAAATAAGAGCGCATATCAAACGAAATTTGAAACGCACTTTGGAGAATCCAGCGTTTTCCAACCCTCTCATTTACGTCAAGTATTACCTAATAATTATATAAGAAGCAGTCTGTAATCCCAACAAGGTTTTGCACACGTACTACCAAGAACTTGAAATGGCGTTCTCTTTTGGAGGTGAAGACCACGCATACCCAACAGGCATAGTGGCATTTTTTTTGTTCTTGAACATTTTGCTCTCCATCACCGCTACTCTGGGCAATACTCTGATCCTAATTGCTCTTCATAAAGAGTCTGCTATTCATCCACGACAAAACTTTTGTTTCGATGTCTGGCAGTCACTGATATTTGTGTTGGCGTTATTTCCCAGCCATTCTATGCTATCACTCTTATGTCTGACATGATAACTGGAATGGACGCAAATATGCTACACTACATTGGTAACGTAAATCGTACTTCAAGCTTTATTTTGTGTGGAGTATCGGTCTTCACATCCACCGCAATAAGCGTGGACAGACTTCTCGCCCTGTTGTTGGGGCTGAGGTACAGACTCGTTGTGACATTAAGGAACGTTCGTGCAGTTTTGATTTGTTTTTGGTTAATTGGCCTTTCCTTTGGAGCGATGTACCTTTGGAATAGCAGTATTGCCTTTACTGTATTCGTGGCATTTGCAGTACTCTCTATGCTAATCTCAATCTCCTGTTACGCGAAGATCTATCAAAAACGTCGACAGCATCACGCCCAAGTCCAAGACCATGTTTACCAAGGACAGCCCAACGGAGGAGTAATTGAACTGAACATGGCACGATACAGAAAGTCGGTTTCCAGCGTAATGTGGGTGCAGTTGGCATTATTTGTTTGCTACGGTCCATTTGTTACTGTGGTTATGATAATGACATATGGCCGAATTCAAATGTTAGCAAATACGCTTGAATTTGCTTTCTCCTTTACAGCAACCCTTACCTACCTAAATTCGTCTCTAAACCCGATGCTTTACTGCTGGAAGATCAGGTCAATGAGACAAGCTGTGAAGGACACGATCAAACAATTAAACTGTTGTCAATCAGCCTAGATTCAGTGAAAATCCTTTGTTAACATTTTATTGACGGCAATGAGTACAGAGTCCTAGCCCTGTTGGTAGCCAAGTTGACATGATATAGAAGAACGCTTTAATTGTACAGTCTGGCGTGCTCAGGGTTCATATATAGTTTAACCTTCATATGGCGTGACATTTTTGTTTTCTCTACCTCATATATAAATTCAGTTATATACTGCTGGAAGATCAGAGAAGTGAAGCAAGCCTGCTTCAGACTCAGATTCAAACATACGTGTTCATAGAGTGCAATTAAGGCGGGACTTAACCTATATAATTATGTCTGGAACACCAACAGACAGTTGATAACCACGCGGGTGCTCTTGCGTGGTTATCAACTGTCTGTTGGTGTCAATCTACTAATTTTTAACTTCAAATTCTAATTTTAAAACTACATCAAATCTTCAATATTTCTCATTTCCCTAAATTTTACAACTCCTTTGAGAAAAACTATTTCCTCCCAAACATACCCAAAACATTTTTGTCCAATTCCGGTATAAATTGAGAGATTAATTAATGGAAGTCACGTTTTTACAAGTTATGCCCCCAGGGGTGCCCCAGGGGATAAACACTATACGTCGCTGATAAGTTTCTAAATAAATGCTTTTATGGGAGTTAGGAAACGATCATTTCTAGACAAATAGATGTGAAAAGGTTTAATAGATTACCCTTCAAATGGCAGCAACAAGCGAAGTTTCTCATTTATTATTATTTCCAGTTAATAATAAAATATATAACGATTTCTCCAATAAAAAATATGTTAGCAGATCACTCGCTGTAGCAGTTTATCGGTATTTTGCGCATCGTGACAAACCATCAGCACAATTTTGGATTCATCAATACAGTAAACAACTGAGGTAGAGCATAGTTAATAGAGGGAAATGGTTATGAAGCCCGGCAAACTTCAAAGGAGCAAACAAAGAGGCCAAGATTTATGTTGTTTTGAGCTCATACACTATGCATGAATTACGTAATCACAACGTTTCTATTGGTTAGTTGCTTGAACACACGTAACCACCTATTGTATTTTGTCAGGTTTTGTCCACGGTCAACCCCCAAAATAGCGAACAAAACATATAACAAAGAGCTTCATAACCATTTCCCTCTATTAACTATGGGTAGAAAGACGAATATATACAAGAAAACTATACAGTAGTAGGCTGGTTTATAAGTCCAAAACCAGTAACATTACCATTGTTTAGGCTGTTCAAGCCTACTTGTTGTATAACGCTATTGTAATCATGATGTTAAACGGCCTCAAATGTATTTAATACCTTAGTTAGCAATCGGATGAAGAAAGTAAGGAAATAAAATTGCGTGTTTAAATTGTGTTTGATATTCGTTCTTATGTCCACTTTGATGCTCAGTATTGATATGCAAAGTATAGCTTTCACTTAAAGACTTCCCTTGATGGGCAGATGTCGTCATTTAGGTTGCTGCAATAGCAGATATTACAGACGGTCAGCGGTTTGACATGCAAACGAGGCGAAAGTGTCAATCTGGCATTGTATTGGCCCATTACTCCTCATTTGTAGGCTCGATTACCAGCCGCTGTTCAGGAAAATGAGCCAGAATGAAGACCGGACTCGAGAGAGCGGCGGAAATTGAGCCTAACTCGTTTGCATACTTTTTAAAAACAAAAGAATATTTGACCGCGGGCTCAACTGTAATAACAGCTATTGTAAATAAATCTTCATTATGGAGTTTTGGAAAATATACAAATATTAATTAGTCGCGTGCGGGTGGGTGTGTAAATTAACGGCCACTGACAAAGTGGCGACGATGTCCTTTGTTGGTACCTAGACAGCTTTTAAGATAGCTATCTCAATATTAAGGAAATAAAAAACAACGATATGTATTTTTTAATGGCTGAAAAAGTAGTTTTATCTTTTTCGGCGTCTGGTACATGGACATCCTTCTCTTTTGGAAAACAAATCTGTGACAATTGCCGAACAGTTAAGTGATCCAAACTGTCAAAGTATACTAATTGCAAAGATAAACAACTAGATCATGAAACGCATTTCCATTTTGCAACTACCACTTGCTTACCCTGGGTGCCAGAGGGAATTTGTTTCCTTTTTCCTTTGCGCGAACTGTAAGCGGCGAAGCCGCGACAACGAGCCACAACGTTGCGAGCGACGGCATCGCGCTTTCGCCCTTTCGTCGCTCCTCTTGCGAAGAAGAAAAACCTCTGGCACCCAGGGTACCACTTGCTTTTCGTTGAAAGAAACATTTTATTTCTGAGTTTGAAAGTTAGAAGAGAAAGAAATTAACACCAAAAGATTTCCCCGAAATGATGCAGAATAGCGCCATGCCAGTTAAATATATGCAGTCGAAGCTCTCATAAGCGACCACCTCGAGAATTTGAAAAAGTGGTCGTAACTAGAGCTGGTCGCTTACGTGAATTAGCTCTCGTAAGCGACCTCGCGCTGAAACAATAGAGGCTGGCTGGCCACTTACGAAATGCACGAAAGTGAATGTACAGGTCACCCATCCACAGAGATTGAAAACTTCTCTTATTCAGATGATTACAAATAATACAATGTCTTATAAATGTGTAGCACAACAAGTGATCGCGTGCGAGAGCTTAAAAAAACCTCTAACTAGCCCGTCGTTTCTTATGAAAAACTTGTTAGACGTGGGGGATGATGGGGAGCGTCTAACAAGTTTCTCATAAGAGATGACTGGAACGAGTCAACCTCAACCTCGATGTGATTCCTCTAAGCCTCGGATCCAAGTAAGAATGTTAATATATCGAAATAGACATATTGATGTCAACTGATTAGGTCAGAACTTCGGATGTTCTTCGTCCGTAAACATCATGCTACAGTAAGCGGGTATCTACCCGCGCAGCCTCGTCCCTCGGGACGAGATTTCTACCCGCGGTCGCGAGGGTGTTCAATCACTGGGGCCAGTGTAACACTGTTATCTTTTTTTCCTTCGTTTCTTCTTCACAAACGTTTTTTGACCAGCAACAGCAAAAAGTACCTATAAGCGCCAACCTAAATGTTCTCACGATATCTTTCAGAGTGTCCTGGTATTCCGTGTGTTTGAAACGCGTAAATAAACGGGTCACACGCACTGTGTAAATAAATCGCCCAGAAGGACAACTGCCCAAGAAAATCGGGCGAGTGTTCTAAATCTTTCGTTGTCAGCACCAAAAATACGAAAAACGGAGTCCGACATACTAGAAACGTCAAAACAACAACAGACATTGTCATGCACAATTTCGTTTCCAAGGTAACGGGCGCGCCTACGACAGGCGCGGGTGATATGGATGACGTCACTGCCATGCGTGATTGGTGTTTGTGTAGCGCTCTCAAAATGCTGACGTAAGTAAAAATCATGAAAGTGCAAGGAAATAAATATCCGCAAAACATCATGGTGGCGTTGTAGGAAATCTCCGCTCTGTTCGTGGTGTGATAATATTCGCAGTTGAAGATATTCGAGGTGAATTCGTAGCGGCCCCAGTGTATCGCGGCCCGGTGGCGAGGAAGATCGAGATAATCCATGCGCAAAGCACCATAACGAGGCAACGGAAGTTAGTGAGGGATTTGTTCATTGGTAGCACTACCGAGACGTACTGGTATACACACAGAGAAACAGATGGTGAGCACACTAGCCATAGCGAAGAGCGTGTTGATGAAGCCATTGAAATAACAGAAGGGTTTACCAATGGTCTGCAAAAAAAACGTTGAAATGAATAAGCCATGTCCGAGTTCCTTTTTCCTATGTTTCTAAAACGAGTCTTGATGCAAAACCTTTCTTATAAAAAATAGGCCATTTCCAAGTTGCCTTTTGCCTCTGTTTCAAAACGAGTCCTGGTGCACAACCTTTGTTATGGAAATTAGTTTGATTTGCATGACAATAAACGTGCAGGTAAAACTCATTTCCATATGAAAGGCTGTGCATCAGGACTCGATTTGAAACAGAGGCAAAAGGTAACATATGGCCTATTGAGTTTTACTCACATGTTCATTTTCATGCAAATCAAACTCATTTGAATGGTTTCGCACCAGGACTCGTTTTGAAACCGAGGCAAAAAGCAACTCTTGTCCATCAAACATTATGTCAGTTTAAACAAACCATTTTGTCTGCCTCGACCCCAGGCGTCGCTCCTTGTTTGAGCGCGGTGCGCGTGGGGTTGTGGGACTGTTGCAGGCGAAAAGACGCGCTTCGCTTCCTAACCATCAAGCCCCGCGCTCCCTGTTTTCCCGCTCGCAACGGCGCCTGGGGACGAAGCAGCCATTTTGTTATTTGCCCTTTTGGATGGGTGCGTTATTTTTGTATACACTTAGCATATTACAAGGATTCAGTAAACATACCTCTTCATGGAAGAGCACAGTAGCGACGGCGAAAGGCATGCAAGACGCAGACATTCCAACATCAGCGATCGCTAAGTTCACTAACAACAGATGGAGTTGATTCCTCATGGAACGATTCCAAAACACCACGAGGCACACGGAGATGTTGCCAATGATACCGACTAACGTAGTGATACCCAGTAATATTCCTATGGTAAGAACAATACCGGATAGCGGCATGCTGTTCGGAGAAAGTGAACTTGGTCCTTGGAGCCGGATAGACGACTTGAGGATTCTTTCACTTTTGGAGATGTCTTTTTGTATTATTTTGACGTCCAAGGATGACGTTTCTTCTAAAAACACTGTTTAACTTTCAGCTGGAAGAGTTAAAGGTTATACGTTATAACCTCGCGTCGAATGAAGAACAACTTGTTTCGACTCGCTTTTCATAAATCCACTCGATCAGCTAGATGAAAAAAACCTGGTTGGATGTATGTAGCTGCAGAATATCGCTTCCACTCGCTAAAGAGCAGCTCGCAGTCGATTAATATCAGATACTGCCTTTTATATACTCTTTATCCCAGCAAACGTACCTCAATAGATGAAACAACCGGTTTTTATCCCAGCCAAGGTTCTCAATAGATGAACCAAAAGTCAACGTTAAATGAAGATGATTTCCAGGAACGGTCAATAGCAAACTTGATGTCGCGGGTCAGTCGTAAAGTTAACTGAATAATTGAATATCGTGATCATGACCCTTAAATCTGAACGTCTGGATGTAATTCCTGTTTTCAAATCAAGAAAACATAATATCTTGACCAGCTACGCTCACCAACCGACGACAGAACCTCTCTGACCGTTACAGCGTTGCTGTCAGATTGTGACTTCTTCGAGTCCTTGTAATTAAAGCTGTATCAACGTAAACCTTTGCTCGGTTCGAGAGTATTCGCTGTGTGTGAAGATTTTGGATCTTGGCGGATTCTTTTGTTTGGACTATTTGTAGAATATAGTTCAGTGAACGAAAAAATTGTTTAAAAGTGAGGTGGGGAACTACCTGTCTGACACCTGTTAACACTAATTGTGATTCAAACTGGTTCTATAACTCTTGATCAACAATACACGATGGGCCTTAATCCCCGGGCCTTAATCACGCGGCGGCCAGAGGATTTAAAACCTTTGTTTTCCGCAACTGAAACCCCGCGTAAACTCGTTGTGAAACGTCTGAATGCGAGGCTTTGGGGACCTTGGGGAATAAAAGCGATTGTTTTTACCAACATGGCGGCCTGTGATTAAGGCCCATGAACACCGGTTATTGTTCTACGAAACAAAGCCCTCTTGAAATTACTGGTACTTAGGCCCAATTTATACGTAGCCTGTGTAGCAAGCGCTGGTGTAAATGAAGCGCGAGTTGGAGGGGCGCGAGAGAAGAAAACGCGTCCGCGATGGCCTAGTAACTAATTAGTATGTTGATTATCACTCCAGAGCAGAAGCTTATGTGATAAGCTTCTGCTCAGAGTTTCTTCTCGCGCGAGGATATTTCCACGCGCTTCGCGCGCGCGGCTCGCCCGCTCGATCTGAGAAAAAATGAGGGACTACTCGTAGTCTAGTAGATTAACCGCCGTAGCGAATTTCTAATCAAGTAATACCAGTGAGATTTCTGCGGCTTGAATTACAAAGCTTTGAAATCTTCGTTCGCTTGCCGTCTTTTCACTCGCATTTTACTTTCTCACACGCAGATCTTATAGCAATCTAGATTTTAGAAATTCGCAACGGCGGTTAATCTACCTTTATCAATTCTGAGTTGATAATCAACATAGTGTTTTCACTTGCCCGCCGACGCAGCACCACAGTTTCATTAGAAACTAATCACTTAGTAACTAATTAGGTCGCGTTCACATTAGTCTCCTTTGGCAGCCGTTATTCATGTTGCGTGACGACACAAAATGATGGCTGCAAAACAAAAAAATAAAACAACTGGATGCTGTTCATGTCTCCATTTCCTTTTTGTTTACTCTGAATTTAGTTTATACTCTGTCGCATCATTGGTCAAAATAGGTCACGTGGTTCACCTCTACCGTACAATTATCACGCAATAAAATCCAGTTCAGATATTGCTAGGCAGGGGTTGTTATCCGGGGGGGGTGTTATCTACAGATGGGGCTATACATTACGATTGCTAAAAGCATCAACACAAAGTTTCAGCAAGTCAGCGATCGTGTTTTTATTACTCACTACTGATACATACATTGACGGCAATTGTTCTATTTACATAGGGTTTTAACACTTGAGGTAATATATACGTATACATACACCGCAGAGGTTTAGCTGTATAAACACTGATTGTTCACTCTTGGACACTTGACGGCTAAGATAAAGGTTTTTACAAGACTAGTGATGCTATTAGAAACGTCCGTTTTTCAACGTTTCAACTCAAATGTTAAAAAAGTTCAAGTTTGAGATCAGGCTCCCGTTTGGAGCCCATGCGCGAGAATCACGCGCGGGCCATTCTCATCCCAGAGCCCCTCATTTTTCTTGAGCCGGAAAACGATACCACCACGTGACCAGAAAAACGGAGGCTCTGGGAACGAGAATGAGCGCGGGCTGGCGGCAACTTTCGCGCGCTCGCTCATGGAACCCAAACGTGAGCCTGTGAGTGCATGTTACGCTGCCGTCAATCATGACCTCCCCCCCCCCCCCCCCCGGGAGTAGATCCAGAACAGAATTTTAAAGAACAAGCACCAAGTCTACCTATTTACAAATCTATACGGTAATACCATTCACTCAGACCAATTAAAACTAATTAACTCTAAGCTAAATATTTTTCTTCCTTGCACGGAATTTTACTTTTCATTTCCGTGTTGTGTTCGTTCCGGCCTACGACGTGTCCAAGCGGGGCGCAGAGCTTGGCTCTGAAAATTAAAAAAATTCCGAGATCATTTCACTTAATGGTAGGCTCGATCACCAGGGAAAAACGAGCCTGCGATGAAGGACGACGCGGTCTTGGTATCCGGGATACGAAAAACCGCACCTAACTACATTGACAGGCGACCTCCAGCACCATGTAAATACAATAGCTCTGTCTCCGCACACAGTTTTTCGTGAAACAAAATTGCTGTTCCAGGTTTTGAGTGAAGGAAGATGATGTCATCACAGGAGACTCGGTCACCAAAAGACAGCAGTCTACATGTAGTGATTTACACTTTCGTTGCGATTGATTATTGGCAGGAAGTGCTGAAGAAATAAAAACAACAAATCACTACATTTGGTACATTATATTCATTTATATTCATTTAATAACCGTTATACATGTATGAGAAAGTGCTATTACAGCAACGCGTGACCACTTTAATTACACACTCTTTTTTGTGACCACTTTTAAATTCAACTCTTTTGTGCGTGCAGACTATCCAATCAGAAGCCGAAGAATAGCTATCCCTCGTTCTGATTGGATGGTCCTACGTAACACGAGAATGTGAATTCATTAAAGTGGTCACACTTTTGTGGCGCCTTGCTGTAAAACACATTATGGCTTTATTCGGTTTAAGACTAGTTTGTGTCTATCTACAATATGGTCAAATATTGAAAACACTTTGTTTTGACAACCTCCTCCCTCCCTCCCTCCTCCCTCCCTCCCTCCTCCCTCCCTCCCTCTCCCTCCCTCCCTCCTCCCTCCCTCCCTCCTCCTCCCCTCCTCCTCCTCCTCCTTCCAACTCTCGGAGACTCTCGTTCTCGTTTGGCCTGAGCTTGCTCGAATCGTCAACTCTAGCCTGAGATCACCCCGGCCACGCGATTTTTCTTTAGGAGCCTGGGAAACTTCAACTAACAACGCTTTGACATTGTGTTGTCAACATCTGTTATCATTCACCGCGAATCTGTCAATATTAAGTGTTTGACCAATCAGATCATGATACCAGAATCGGCGGCATCAAAGGAATGTCTTCAGGCTCCGTCGTCTTCGTTCCCGTCCCGCAGGCGCTCGCCGATTTTCTTTAGGAGCCTGATCTCAGGCTACGTCAACTCCAAACACATCAAATCCTGACACTTACCATTGAATCTCCCTCAGCAAACACTTTGGCCAGCGGATTCATCGGCCTGTGGTTCCAGACCCTCGGTGTTACCACGCGACCGTGACCAGCTGTCATGTAGACAGAAACTTCCATATCGAGTAGCGCTTCTTTGAGCTAACGTTTTCGTTATTGCTCGGGAAGCGGAAGCCGTTTGTCGGAAAGCACTCGAACACCTCGGGACCACTCGGTTCCCACGAAACCGTGTGTTCGCCTCACCACTGAATGCAAGTCGCATCTTCCGTCGTGGTTGTATTCGTAGATAACACTGCTGATCTTAGTGAAAGACTTCTGTTGTCGGATGGGACGTGTTTGTAATTCTGTACCTTCGGAGTGGGTGATACGACTTGAATAGGACGATCGTCTCCTCGCTCTTTCGAAAGGGCTTCCTCTTGTGTTTGAACAGGGCTCGTCAGCCTTGAAACAGAAGTCACGGGAGGTTCCCTGTAAGTAGTTCCTAAAGCCGAACTGTGTGAAACTTTCACTGGCGTCGGCGCAATGCAGGGGTTTGATTTATCCGAGAGTATTTTATAAATGGAGAGTTTTGATGAAGACCGCTATATGTGCTAGCTTCGTCAAGTCGAGAAGCGCAATTGTCAGACAAATCTCGGTGATAAAATAAAGGAGTGGAATTGAACGGGATAGCAGAAACATCTCCAGAGTTCACCCACTCCCTTCCCCCTTCATTAGGACAGCTACTTTGTAAAGTATTGCGGACATTTGCTACAGCGGTAAATGGCAAAACCGGAGAGAAGCTTGACCTCGGTTGTTGCTTAGTACTCGTCCACGTTGTGTTACATGAAGACCTGAGCTGCTCAGGGGCGCCTCCCGCTGACCCATATGTTGATACAGGTCGCAAGTTTGTTTTCTCGGTTGTAACGGGCACCTCGGTGATTTTTAGAAAACCTAAGTCTTCAAGTGCTTGGCGCTCAAGTCGTGCGATGTCGTCCTCTTCCTACGAAAGAAGGAAAAAAGAATCAGATATATCTAACTGGATTTGCAAGAACATGCCCGCAGACTTTCTTTAACGAGGGTGACACATAACAGTTTTACGACTAACAAACCCGTGGCCCTCGGATTCCAGATCGAATTGGAATTTAGACATGTTGCTTTTTTGTGGAGGGAGGAGAACAGGAGTACCGGGGGGGGGGGGGGGGCCCTCAGAGCAAGGATGAGAACCAACAACAAACTCCAGAGAGGTAAATGATCGTAATAGGTAAATCAAAATGAGCACCGTGACCTATCATTTTTTCGCATATTTTAAGTCTAGTAATCATCTTCTTTCTATACAAGGAGTATAGAATCACTGGAAACGTGAAAAATACGTGTTTTTGGTTGATTTTGTAAAGAATTATGAGGTACATGTATTTTTAGTCGATTATATCTCTATTCTTTTTATTGTATATTTTGAAACATAACATCGCAATGTTCAACTAGGGAAAGTTTCAGAAACTTTCTAGCGCAACTTTTATTCCGATGGAATCACCTTAAAACAAACATGATTTCAACCGTTAATCTTACGCCAATCACAAACCTCCACAGTAGTCAATCTGTAGTGTTCCTTTTGGACGCCATCTTTCTCACGCGGTGTTAAGAATTCCTCCACTGAACAAGAACCCTGAGTGGTAACAACAGAGGGCTGGAAACTAGTGACTTGAACGGTGGAGCATTGAAGCCTGGGTCCGAGGTCTTGAATCGTGCCTGTATCTCCGCCTTGCTGTGGAGTAAAGATGTGAGCGATTGGAGGCTGTTGAGTGGAACAGGAGCCCTGGGTAACAGACAAACTTTGTCGCACAGGGGTGGCCAAAGGATCGTTGAAGGAATTAACCGTAACAGTTGAGCATTGTCTTGAGCCTCGTTGTGGTGTGAAAATCTCAGACCATGGCGGCGGCTGATCTGAGCTAAAAGACTGGAAAACAGCCGGGCCTTGTCTCGCCGGGATGGCGAGAGTCCTTACAGGGGGCTGGAAAGTAGCCGCTTGCACGTGTCGACATTCAGGCGGCAACTCTGATCTAGAAGCCTGGGAACCAGTCTGAGGCTGGCGGGAGGGCGTTGCCATGGAAACATGATGACGCTGGAAATTTACGGTCTGTGTGGTCAACTGCTGTCTGGTGTTGCAAATGAATGTTGTGGAGTAAAAATATCGGAAGCACCGTGTTGTTGCGTCCAGTCAACTAATGGCTGCCGTGCTGAAGTCGTTGAGCGAACAGGCCTTTGTGCTATCGCGGTGTTTTGAATGCCAGTTATTCGCTGCGGCGTACATATATCCGCTTGAAGAGGCTGCTGCTGTTTCGCAGGAGTTCGTAATGGTTCGAGAGAAGGCTGCGAACGAGTCGTTTGTGCTGCAGAATACTGGGTACTAGCGCCTCGTTGTGGTGTGAAGATTTCTGCCCAACTCGGCTGATCTCTGGCCGAGAAGGGCTGGGCGCTTGTCACTAGCTCACGCACGGTGTTAACAGAGGATTGTTACTCGTAGACTGGAAGACTGGTTCAGGTTTTCTTGTTGTGAACTGCCTTACTTCTAAATTGACGACAGGTTCGTTCTCTGAATACAAATAAACACACAAACCATATTACAATTGAACAGTGGAATGTCATTCACGTGCTTCTTGCCAATATATTTCGTTTAATTTAAACGCACAAGACTGTACGTGTAGCTTAAATGACAGGGAACGAGGTTGGGGGGGGGGGGGGGGAGGGTAGCGGGGAGTTTAAGCAAACCACGACGGCAACGTGAACGTCGCTAAACAAAAGGTCAACCGTTTAATGAGCAGTACAATAGCTCTGCACGTGCGTTATACTCTGGTACATTTCTTAGCCGTCCTCTGCAAAACAACAACGTGAAATGACCAAATTCTGCGTTTTAGGGGAACGTGAACTGCAACGGTGAATTTTCCAAGTTTCTCTCTGGATTTGAACGCTGCTTTACATATTCAGCTGAGGATAGTTCTGATACCGAAGACAAACTGAATGGAACTAGAGATTCGAGCGGTTTTCAATTGAGTGTCGTAAAACCAAAGCAATTACAATGGCCAATCACAGCAAATGAAAACAACACAATGAACCAATGAGAACTCGTAGCAAATGCACGTGGGTAACCGACGCCAAGCGCGGGAAAACGCGTGCGACCAAGTCGCGATTGGTTTTGGTTTTGCATCTGATTGGTTGAGTAGCTGGCGCGTATTTTTCAAACCAATCACAGGGCTTAGGAAAGCAAAACCAAAGCAATTCCGCGATTACTTTCGACACTCAATTGAAAACCGCTCTAACACACTGTTAAAGCAAGGCTATTGGTAATTTTGAAGTGGCTGTTGAAATGACAAACGTAACCGACGAGATTTATCTTGTGACGGGGGGTCACTTCACGCATATGGCGCAAGGCAGACTCATAAGTCAGTGGGAATGGGGTGAAAGAGACACTTCAGGCGTGAAGCAAGGAAATAGGACACGTCTGCACGCAGGCTAACTTCAGGCTAACAAATAAATGCTGCATTCTGTAAGTTACAAGGAAGAAGAAGAAGAAAAAAAAACATGAAAACATGAAAAGCTAAAAACGCCAATCTCGCGATGGTTTCCTTTAGCTGAATCAATTTATAACTTACCTTGTTGCTGATTTCCCTGTCTGCCAACCATTGTTGCAAAAGGATCGTAAGCACTAGTTTGCTGAGAGTTTACAGCAGGGGCCCGCCGTAAACTGCTTTGTACCAGCGCTTGTACCCAATACAGAAGGTCGTCCCATTCCACACACCTTAGGGCTTGGACGCGTGCGCCTGGGACCCGTATAATAAATTGACGCTCTTTTACTGGGCTCCTGGTAGCAAAGAAGAGAACAGTAATGGAAATAAGTAACAGACTAATCCTAGCAGTATGTGGGAAGTTTGTCACATTTAAACCTAGTCATATGGTCTAAGCTCCCACGAGTTTCCTGTAGCTCAAGACAGGGCTGAATAACGTCTGCGCGTGTGCGGGATGCCATGACAGCAAGAGAAAATTTTCGGCGCGAACGTGTTTGTGTGTGTGGTTCTTTCGTCATTTTGAAACACGACGGCAAGGAGAGATAAATGTCTTTTATTTCCGCTCCAAAACGGGAATATTTCCTTTTCCTACTTTCGCAAATAATAATTTGAACACTTTAAAGTTTACATCGAAGATTTTTCGCCATGAAATGCCGTGGAATACGAGAAAACTTGAGTATAACATTACTGAGCTCGTTTCTGCATTTTCGCGGACTCTGGCTTTGTGGCTATTTTTCAGCTGGTGTTCAGAAAGGAAACCCTGGTGTTCACTAAAAAAAAAGATATGTTTTTTCTCAGTAACAGGCGGATCCGCTGCAAGATTTTAAAGCTTAACTTTACAGGCAAACTCTTATTCTAGGCGAAAACCTTCACGGCGTTTCATTTTTTGAAATTCCGCCATTTTACCTATGTTGTTGCTATGGTTTCCTGGCGAGCGCTTGGGGCATGCGCAGACGTTATTCAGCCCTGTCGTAGCTCAATGGTAGAGCGTCTGACCGGTGTGCAGAAGGTCATAGGTTCGACTCCTGTTGGGAGAACTCGGAAATTTTTTTTCCGAGTAGCTTGTGTCACTGACTGATAAACATCATTCTCATGTACATTCTTTTCATAAAACACACCTCTCTAAAAGACTGACGAGGTCTTCGGTAAGGTGTAAGTCGTCCGCCAGCTAGAGTCACTCGACTAGTATTTTGAACTCTCATTTGGTCGAAATTTATTCCAGTGTTGCTCAGAATACTTTGTAAAGCTTGACTGTCTGGTTGGAAGTCAAATACATCGTTCTCCGAAACTGAAAAAGACAAAGTGATGGTTCACTGCATTTAATAAAACTGTCATTTTAAAACAGGCCTCTCACTGATTGGTTAAAAAAAACCTCGCACGTCACTCGCCACTCTTCGCGCTAGCGCGTCTTTTCGCGTCGCTCCCCCACTATCCGAACGCCTGAAACAGGCTACGCACGTTAAATCTATACCATAACGCATACAAGGAAGCCAAAGCCATGTACCGCTTATTGTGACCCTGATTCCAATGTGTGGCTTCTGTCATAGCTCAGTTGGTAGAGCACCACACCGGTAACACGGAAGTCATGAGTTCAAATCCTATAGAAGCCAGAATTTTTTCCAGGCTTCTTTGCACTAGCCTGCGTGCAGACGTCTCCGCGTGAAGCAAGGAAATAGGAGACGTCTGCACGCAGGCTACTTTGCACACACAACTGCAAGGATCATTTGTTCACGTGACACTCTCTATCTGCAGTTCATACATGATTTCATTCATATTAATCACTTATCAGTTCCTATTTTCGCTCATGTATTTGAGTATTGAGCGAGAAGCTTTTTTAAAAAGGTCAGCAAGGAAAGTAGCCGCGTGAAAATTGAAAGGAGAGGAGGAAGTGAAATACTGTTTGGGGGTCGTTACTTTCGAAATTAGCAGCAGTAGCGGATCCAGGGAGGGTCGGGGGGGGTCCGACCCCCTATCAGACCTGAGGAGTTTTTTTTTTTGCTTTCTCCATTATCCATAGCAAAACCATCTCCAAGATCCACCCAAATGCACTTTTCAGGGCCTGAAATCTCAAATTTTTTCTGGGGAGGCCTCCAAACACTCCCCTCTGCGCCTTTTAGTAATAACTGAGTACTGCCGTCTACTTCCAAAAATTATCCCTCTACTTCACATTTTCGGGAAAAATCCTGGAACCCCCATATAAAAAATTCCTGGATCCGTCCCTGAGCAGCCTTTGGGGCTCGCTACTTTAGGGGGTAGTTACTTTCGGAACTTCACGGTAGTGACCCTACATTCCACTGCAGTTTTTACATGGCCATATTTCTCCTTCGACGTTCCTTGAAGTAGAAACTGCTCGTAAACTTTAGAGAAGTATAGATGGTTAAAATTGAGTCACCAAAATCATAATTTTCAGAAACGTTTCAGACCAAAATGGCAAGCATTCACTCTTTTACCTTCGTCCGCCCAGGCCACCTGTTTCTTTGCACTAGAGACAGCCTGGGACCTAGCGGGCACAAAGTCAACATTGCGCGGTTTCAGTGGAGACACAACAACCTGAGTAGTACTTGACGGCACTCCAGCAGCATGCTGGGTCGGTGGTCGTGTGAAGTAAATGGAGTTCCTGGCCTGCTCGGATTTGCTGTGCAAGAAAGAAAAGATGGAAATTCTAAGTACATTGTTACTAAAGAATACAGTGCTGGGGCAGAACCATCATAAAAATTCAACAAAGTATTTTTATTCATTTCTGACATTTTCTTTTTTCGGATAGAGAAGTTTTCAACTATTGTTGTAAAACCAAACCCAAAACATTCTCGTCCCCAGAGGCCACGATCCTTTTGGTCAGCTGACAAATCTGATTGGCTGAGAGTACAGAACGAGTACTCTGAGCATGCTCAACAAATTGGGACCTGCCAGAGGTTTCGATTCTTGGTGCTGACCAAAAGGATTGTGGCCTCTGGGGACGAGAATGAACCCAAAACAATCACGATGGCAAATAACAGCGAACGTACACAACACAACAAATCAGTGTCAACTCAGTAATCCAGGATTGCTATTATTGGCTTAAAAAAACTCGCGCCACCTACTCAACCAGTCAGAAGCAAGTTTTCCCACGCTTGGCACCAGTTACTTGTATTTGCTTCGTGTTCTCATTGGTTCATTGTGTTGTCCCTGTTGTTTACATTGGCTGTGATTGGTCATTGTGATTGTTTGGTTATAGTTTTAAGGCTCGGTCAAACGGGTCACAACATTTTGTCATAACATTCTCACAACATTTTGTTGTGAGCCGATGTTGTGACCGTTTGACCACCCCTCACAACAATGTTGTGAAGAGTTTAAATTCATTTAAACTTTGTCTCAACATCGTCACAACATTTCTTTTGTTTTTGAAATGTTGTGAGGTTGTTGTGGCCGTTTGACCGGCATCATGGTCACGACATGTCACAACAAATGTTGTGACAAATGTTGTGACCGTTTGACCGGGCCTTTACACCACTCACCTTGAAGGAATTGCTGCAATGGTTGCTCGACCACCGAATCGGAGATCTTCATTCTGAAAAATAATCATTGGCAAATACAGTCAACTCTCGCCTTGCGGACACCAAGTTATTATGGACACCTGCTATTTTGGATAAAATCCAGCCCTCCTTCCGGTGAAAGCTATAGAGGTTTGACTGAAAATGACTACTAACTGCTATTGTGAACTCTCACTAGTAAGGACTCCAAACTATGTCCAAGGATGTCCGCTAAAACAAGAGTTGACTGTACTTGTACACATAGCGTTTCAAGATGTAATGAGATTAGATAAGATTTTTGTCTTCAGAGTACCTGGATTTCCGAAGATGTTCCGATGATTTCCGGACATTGCCGAAGATTTCCGCAGATGATTCGACAATTTCTGAACATTTCCGAAGAGTTCATGTACAGTCTCACAATACATTTGGACACAGTTTGGATTCAAAGACGACATATAGCGTTATTTATAGGACTATGTTTCCTCGCATTGGTTCAAGTTTACATATTTTTCGAAAGTGTGTCAGTTACCTTAATTCCTGTGTTGTTCAAAATTCCTTTAAGGCTGTGCTGTCGATCTCAAAGTCATCATCCTCTGAATCATTATCATCATCGTCGTCACTGTTGTACGCATATGATTTTTTGTCAGTTTTTTGGCTGTTTTCAGCAAGCCTGAATGGTTCAACCTGATGAACAAAACAGTTCAAACATTTTCATGTTAAAGGAGTTACATGTAGATCACGGAGGGAGCATCTTGAAAAAATTGGCCTAAATTTTTCAAGTTCGTCTTTTGCAATCTGTCTTAATCTTCCCCAATAGCCCTTGTTCCTGTTTAGTTTATTATTACCTCTTTGGTGTTATTCTACCATAGTAAATTGTTATTTCATGGTTTTGTTTGATTTGAAGGTGATTTTGTACTGTGTACTGTACATTGGTAAAAGTGACTAAATATATTGTGACATTGCTCCTTTAAAAGCTATAGTGTTTCTTTAATGTACATTCATGTTGTCAAGTAAACAAAATCATTGTACTTACTGTTGTGTTTTTCTTTTTGGAAACTGCTTTGCCCTAAAAAAAAAATAAGAAAAAAAAATTGAAGGCTCCATTTTGTTTCATGCCATTTTTTTTTTGCCATAGACATATGGTACATGTACATTGTATTGAATACATGTAGTTCTACGGTTGTCAAATTCTGAACATACTGTAAGGAAGGACGTAAAAATACAAAACAAGTACTAGCTGTACTGTAATACAGAGGCTTACAGCCTTCACAAAACCAGTAGGCTGTAGGCTCAATCAGCCGCCTCCTCTGAAACAATGACTGCCTCAGAATATGTACTATGCACTGTGTACTATCAATGATACCCTAGCCTACTCCTACAGTCAACTAACCCAGAGGCCCATAGGGAGGAGGGGTGCAATGGGTATCCCCCCCCCCCCCCACGAACTGTGGAGGTCCACCTACATGTATAGTGGACCGACGGTTCAAAAGAAAGTGAAATAGTAGTGCTTGTGTTCTAATTCGATAACTGGACAGGAGTAGTTTGAACGTGTTTACATATCGTCTTCATCGACAAAGACAACATCAAGCAAGTCATTTTCTTCATCCAAATATTCACTCCTTTGGTTAAAAATGTCTTTAATTGAAGGTCCACAATATGTATTTTTAGTATTGTTTCATCGGTATTTTGATTCTTTAACTGAACAGTTCCAGAAACATTCATGTTTTTATGTTCGCTTTTGGCTGCCTGGTTTCATATCATACTGCCTTTAAAACCCACGAAATGCAGTCTCGGACCCCCTAGTAGCTTGCGCCTCGTACGAAACCAACTTTGCCACTCTCACACCCCCCCTCATTCAAAATCCTGTCTACAGGCCTGCTAACCTTAGTACTCTTTCAAAACATTTTGAGAAGGCTGGGCTTACCACAGGTAGAAGCTAGATATTTCTTTAGACTGATAGGAGCATAGTTGGTAGGATTTTTGTGTCAGATTAAGGGGTCTTTTTTTCGGGGGGGGGGGGTTGGGATTGTTGAACTGACCTTGGACAGTTGGTCTTGCCATTTTCTATGAACTTTTCTGAAGTCGGGAGCTTGTTTGACTTTTCTGAAGTCGGGAGCTTGTTTGACTTTGCTAAACGTGTTCTTGCTTTGGACAGTAGGATCTACTTTCTACAAAATAGATTGAAACAATATTACAATAAATTAAATATAATTATTATAATAATTTTATATTGTTTATCATGCATGTAACTTATATATACCTGCCAACTTTTTCTGAGTCAAATGCATGAGATTTTTGTCTTCAGAGTTGATTTGAAGATTTCCGATCGTTGACGAAAAGTTTGTATCCAGTTCCACAATGTGTTCAAACATGGATTGGAGGATTCAAACACAACATACATGTATAGATGTAGGACTATGTTTCCTCGCATTGGTTCGTGTTCACATATTTTTTGAAAGTGTGTCGCAGTTAATATAAGGCTGTAATACATGTAGCTTAAAATTTTTCAGCCAGGCGTTAGACATTGGTCCGTAAGTGTGAGATCGAAGTTTTCGACCGGCAGACGTGAGAGTTGGGCGGTATACTTATATATTAGGACCTGTTCATATGAGCCTAGTAAGTGGGTTGGTCCAGTTAGCCGAGATCTCACGGTATTTCTCCTCAGCTGTTAATTCTATTGTAAGTTGTGTTCCATCAAAATGGTCCTATTGTAAAACTTACATGCTTTAATATACAAGTACAGTAACGTACCACAATTATGCATTAAGGAATTTGTATAATTGAATTTAGCTCAAAGTCCAAAGTTTTGTATTTGTAAGGGCTTTCATGTCTGCATTCACCTTCTCAAACTCATTAATAATTCATCAAGTTAAAACAAAGGAAATCATAACCGTGTCGGAGGTTTGGAAACCCGGTCTTAATTAGCATAGATTTTTACGATTTTATTTTTCCGTTTACTCCTTAGTTTTTGTTTCGATTGAGAAGATATATCAAACACTCGAGACAGTGTTTCATCGGCTATCCAAACACCTCGAATTTCGTCAAAAATACTCCGCTGCGCGTCGTATTTTCAACTCCATTCTCGGTGTTTGGATATCCTGATGAAACACTGTCTCTCGTGTTTGATATATTACATAAAAAAGCTTACAGTAGTTAAGTCATATTACAACATGATTATTGACTGAGTTGGGCCACTGGCCAGACAGGAAAATATCTGGCTCTTAGTGACCTGACCTTGAGTCAAATATTTTCCCATCCGGCCCTCCGACTCAGTCGATCAGTACATGTACAATATTAATACATTTAACCTACTGGGTCTGCATTTTCTTTTCCTTTAGCTCCTCTCTTTACAGGCACTGGAATAGAACTTGAAAACCAACAAACTGTTAATTGGTAATAAAGGCAACAATGTAATACCGTAGACATAATGTTTTTACATTTGCCTAATCTCTGCCTTATACATGCACAGTACTTGAAATACATGTACATGTACATACCTTTTTCCTGAGTTAGGACGTGGCACTGTCTTCCTTTTTACTATAAATCCAAGAAAAAAATATAGGTTATAATAAAAATAAAATTAATATTAAATGGGGTTGTATTTGAATTCAAGCTAAGTTAAACGCACGACAATAGTGGCCAGCGGTACCCCGCATGATCGTAGGGTTGCGGGGTGGCCCGGGGGTTTTGCAGGGCCATTATTGTATTACAGCTCTCCTGTGGCTGTCAAGCCATTTCGCGCGTGTTGCCTTTCGTTGTCGGCGCTCGAAGTATTTGCTCCCGGCCCATCCCTCCCTTTAGGTAAGTATACAGGGTGAGTATGTAATTGAAGGGCGTGCTGGAATAAGGGCATAACGACAATAGAATTCTATTGTTAATTATGCCCTTATTCCAGCATGCCCTTCAATTGTTTCCACTGACTATCAGTGTGACGGTGCCTGGTGGTTGCCGCTCTCAGGGTTGCCATGGTTACCCTACGCGCTCGACTCGTTTTGCATGTGGCTCCACCAACCTTACAGGCACCTTCCCCAAGCTCATCTATTGTTGATGAGTTTAACTACATGTACACTGTTGACAAGTGAAACTTACACGTACAGTCGAACCTCTCATAAGCAGACACCCTTGGGACCAGAAAAAGTGTCAGCTTAAGAGAGGTTTTCACTTATGGAAGTTAAATCCACTAGACTGTACATGTATATATAATATGGTCCTTTCGAATATTAATATTCAGCTTGGTAGCGAGGCTGAGAGGACAGAAACAAAGGAACTTGAACAAGCATGTTTATTCATTTATTTTATTTGTGTCCTCTGGGCCTCTCTATGAAGCTGAATTTTAATATATCAAAAGGACCCTATTGACCTTGCTCCCAAAATTAGAAGGTCTGCTGCAGCTACATGTACATGTACAGCATTAGGTTTTTGAAAGCTTGATTTGATTAGGCTTGATTACCATACACTGTTCGGGAAAATGAACCCGCCCAGAAAATGAGCTTGCCTGGAACAAAGACCAGACTCGAAGAGCGGCGAGAATCGAGTCTGTCATTTTAGTTCTTTTATCAAGGTTTTCCTTTTCTGCAGGTCACGACAGATAATTTTTGCCGCATAAATATTCTTAATAAAATTATAAATAACTCCACCTGAGCACTGGTAATTTTGGTAATCCTAGGGTTTCTCAATAATTTGCGTTGATATCTCTGCCTCCTCTCAATCTGCCTCCTCTCAATCAATATTATTGATTGGCATAGAATAATTATTATTCTATGCCAACCCTATTTGAAAAGGAAAACCCTCAGTCTATGATTTACATTGTAATATTTGTTTGACACAATTTACCTTCGCCTATTTTGTTTGTGCTGGACTTAACTGCAGTAGCTTTCCCTCTGATTGAAGCTCTGGTGAATAAAAAATATTATTATTCAACTGTTACATCATGTCACCATATAAGGTCAAGAGAACATGCAAAATATGAGACCGTATTGACCAGCTGAACAGAGCGAATACGGAAAATAGCATAATAGTCGGGAAATTTTGCAGTGGAATAATAAATCCCTTTTTCGATGGTTTAACATACATTTTTTTATTGTATAATACAAGCGGACATTTTGCTCACTGCTCGCATTTTTCCTCGCAACTATGGGGCTTGGATAAATACTAACATAACTCGCAAAATATCTGCGCGTATTATATGTTAAACCATCAAATAAGGTGTATATATGCAATAAATATACAATGTATTATTAATAGGTGTCAGGGTTTACGTGGTTTACTTGATAGAGGAGGAAGGCCCTCTAGGAGTGATCCATGTAAATTGACGGGGGTGTTTATCAGAATTTTGAAAGGAACCCCTAAAAGGTACCAGAATATCATTTTGTGGGCCATGACAAAAAGTCTAGTCTCCTTTGCAGACGTTATTTGCGTCACTTGCATTCCTTTCCCTTTGTTTTGACCACAGCAACTTTGACACATACTGTATCAGCCAAAACGTGACAGTTCGCTGAAAAGCAGCTAGACTGGTTCAATTCTCGAACTACATGTAGGATGCCTGTAGGGTACTGTAGCAACTAATAACCATAGGTCACTCAGGCCCTGCATGTCCACACTAATGGGTTTTCAAAACATAATTCTGTTTTTACCAAAGCGCATCAAAAGCTCAGCGTCCACACTATTGTTTACACAGCATTTCCCCGTCTCATGCACATGTACAGTTGTATGCAACAAAATTAATAGACAAACACAGTGTTTCTGGCATGAATGACATCAGCATTTTCGAAAGCCTCTGTTTTTCGCTATCCACACTAATGCGATCTGGCTCCATTGTCTCCATTCTGGACAGCGTTTTCAAATGCATGCATTTTCGATGAAAACGATCAGCATTTTTAATCGTTGTAGTGTGGATGATAGGCGAAAATGCATTAGTGTGGATGGGGCCTCAGACACTCCATAGGGGTAAGTAAGGATTAGAATAATACATGTACATGTATAAAAGTCACTTTCTTCCGCTATTTTATATATACAGTACAGTAGATGTTGCACTCTTTAGTAAAGTTAAAAGCAATTTGAAGCGAATATCAGCGAAAAATTTCATCGATGCCTCGGTGTGTCGATGAAAACAATATCCGCTTTAGATTGCTTGAAACTACAAAGAAATTGAACACAAAACAATAAAAGCGAAAGTGACTTCGTTCTTCTAATTTAAAAACGTCCACAGTATACACTCACAGAGACCAGATTTCACTGTACTTGAGTGTTTATCAATCGATACAATTAAACCATCCGTATAGGTATAGATCCTAAGCCCGTTTACATTTAGCAAGCAGCGTCGATCTCAAAATAACCTTATAACAAAAAATGTTTGCTTTCAACTGAGTATACTGTCTACTTGCTCATACCCATCTTTCGACGTCTTATTGAGCGATTTTGACTTCAATCTCGCTTCACCAGCCGTTGGCATGACTCTCCGAACCTTACATGTCCTCGATTAAATCCACGTATCGACAGATCCAACAAGATTTTGACCAAAAAGGTCGCAATCAAACAAAATTATGGAGCAAAAAAATCAAAAGAACGCTAACAAATGGCTTTGGTCAGCGTGTGTTAAATTTCCCGTTCGTTTATTCTTAGCCAATCAAATCGTTTAGAAATTTTAAACAACGCTGTCCCGGATGTCACAGCGTCCGTGAAGAATGGTGCCCAGTCCACGTGCTGCAACAATTGCCCGTTCCGAAGTACAAATGAAGACTGGGGGCGAGTTTTTAAATTTTGATTTTATTAAAAATTGGAGCCCATCACAAGTTTGGGGTTGTTTCGTTGGATTTCAACAATGTAGAAGGCTTTCAAAAATCAGAAAAATTAGAGACTTTGTATGGATTTGGACGACCTTTGACAGCTCACAGCCTGGTTACTATGCAATGTAACATAACCAAACTTGGTGAACTTACTAATTAAATTTTTATACAATCTTTCTGGTGATGGGATTAAATTTTCAATATGACGTAATTTGAACAATAGGTAAACTAGTGCCCAGTCCCTTTTTGAACTTCGGAACGCGCAATGGTTCCTTGGATGCACTAAACTAAAACGTCGAAATGTTTGAAAATAAAAGGTAGGTGAAATGTTTCGTAAAACATAGTTATTCCATTGTAGCCTTTATTACTAGAAGCAAATGTAATTTCCGGGCCAAACGAGAACGAAAGTTGGAAGGATATGATAGTTGCACGAGAGTTTTCTTCGACTCATCAGCTCCGGCTAAAAACCGCCTAAACGAGAGAAAACTTGAGCAGGTTCAATTGACCAGATTCAAATCCAGTAAGAGTGCATGAAAGTGTTTTCTGGGCGAACAAGAGTGAATTTTTGGGTGGGAGTGTACCCGGGTGGGGGACTCCCAAAAAATTGGGTAGTGGTGCCGCTGGGCTATAAAAATCCTTACCCTGTACTACATGTAGACCACAAAAAGGCTAATTTTGCAACCCTGTTCCAGACTAAAATTAATGTTAAATACCCTGTTTCAGACGATTTTCTTTCTAACCCTGTTCCAGAGTATCAATTACGGACCTTCAGATTGGGGTACGAGTACGAGAACGAGTACGAGTACGACTTTTAAACCTATTGCGCATCCTCAAGATCATCACGTGTCACGCCAATCTCCGGCCAGAACCTACACTTCTACTGGTCAGTCACAGGGAAGAGCGAGGGCTCTGGGAACGATATTGTTTTGAAAGTAGAAAGTCGTACTCGTACTCGTTCTCGTTCTCGTACCCCCAATCTGAGTATCAATTATCGATCTTCGTGCCAACTTCTGGGAAACTGATACCCTGTTCCAGACCAAAAAATGTCGTTTGTCATACCCTGTTCCAAACCAAAATGCTTAAAAACCATACCCCGTCCAGCGGCACGTACCTATAGAGCGTATATAAGTGCCCCCAGGTTGTGTGCCCACCTTACCCAGACCTGCATTTTGCAATCCTATTCTAGACTAGACACTAAAAATCCCTACCCTATCCCAGACTCATCATTTTCCAGAAACTCTTTCTCTTTCTATTATGAACACAGGCAGACCATCCTCTGTTTGAGTGGTCAGTGTTAATACTATTGAGTTTTATATTGAGACAATCGGACTACAGACTTACTGTGACGGTTGAGATTTGGTCCACTAGTGCTGATTTAAGCGTCATCTTGATCTTTATGGTTCAATAAAGTTTTAAAATATATGTTAATTGAGTCATGTTTGGTGGTTTTTTGTCATCCTGGGCAGTTTAAGGCGGGGTTTTTTTTAAATAAAGTTCAGTTATATTTTAGACTGCAAAACAGTCTCTCTTTTCTCGAGATACTGTACGAGATATATAACGTCTCTCCCCAATCTCACTCGTAATTTTCACGCTCGATCCAGATCCTTTTCGGGCCACGTTCAGCCCGACTCTTTCGCAAAAATACGGACTGTTTTTGCAGTCTAGTTATATTTCTGCAGTTACACTGATCGAGTAATATAACCGAGTATACCCCTGCGGTTTTTGTTAGCAGAGACACGTACGCATCGCGGATCTATTTTTTTCGGTATCTCCCAGTACCTCGCCAGTACCGAAATCACTAAGTGGTTTGTGTGTACCCACTCAAACATACAAGTGGAATATTCACAGGAAATAGTGTCTGAAAGATGGATTTCGCAAAATATAGAAATATTTTACAAATGAATACATGTAGGTTAAAAGTCATGAGTATCTGCCTTTATTATCCAATTCCACTCAGTAGAGTACAAATAATGCGCAAAACGAGTACAAATATCTCACGATATTTGTACTCCAGGAGACTGGTTAAACAGGTTATGCATAGTCCTCTTAGTTCTCATAAGCGAGCGCAACGCAAAACACGGTTCAAAATCTCTATTATTTTAAGAAAAGAAAATGTTAGCCTGCATAGCAGGCTAGAAAAATGTTGGATAATAAATCTCTTATTAGACATTTAGTGTGTAGTATCGCTGTACATTTTTACTTGTATTCTTGACTCTCCCTACGAGCTCGCCAAAATACTGCAAGATTCGTAAAAATATACGGCGATACAACACACTAAAATGTATATTTATTTATTATTTATTTTAAGATTATGGATTGTAATAATAATTTATTAGATACTTAATGTTTGTAAATTGTTTACTGTAATTTAAGTAACATGAGCCCCTGGCTCGGGAGATTGAGCGACCACTCCCCACATTTATATCTTTATTTTAATATAAAGATATATGAGTTTTTGAAACATGAAAAGTTAGTTTTTTTGTATAAATTTCCAAAAACTTTGAGTATGATCAACAAACAGAGTCCCTCTTCTATTTACATGTAGATAAACGAAGGGATGAAACCATGCTTAGGTAACTCATCATCTGATCAAAGAAGATTAAAAACATTTTCTGACCATACAGGCAGAGTATTAATTTATTACTATTTTCAGCGACACGTTTTTCTACCATGTATATTGTAATGAATGAGAACATGCCATAAGAACATGTTGTACAAAAATACAATGTAAATGGTTCTAACTTCTTGAATGACCTCACTTAAATGCCCCAGTCTGTTTTATTTTTACCTAATCAGTGTTTTGTGCATCCCTACCGGGAATACCCATATCACCAGGAATTTGGGTACAATGTTGTATATATTTTCTAAGAGCTTTAATAAAATGGGAGGATATAATTCCGAAGCCAATGGCTTTCATTGATGACAGTCACAATCCCAGTTATTTGGCACATCAAAATAATGCAATACGTTTCCATTTTTCAGTTCACATCCAATGTATAGCATAATCCGTTGATAATCTGGCTGAACACTTTAAACTAATTCAGCACAATATTTCTGATGGGTAATTTAGACGGCTAATAATGGTTAATTTCCTTTATAGCCTTTCCGAATGCATAGGTCACAAGCAGGAGAGAAGATGTATAAATGCAAACATTGTGACAAGGGATTCAGTAAAAAACAACATCGGCAGGACCACGAAACTTTACACACAGGGAAGAAGCCTTTTCATTGCAAACAATGTGGCAAATGTTTTAGTTTACTTGGATATTTGAAGAGACACGAAAGAACACACACAAGAGAGAAGCCTTATGAGTGCAAATAGTGTGGTAAGTGTTTTAGCGTACCAGGAAATTTGAAAAAACGTCAAAGAACACACACAGGAGAGAAGCCGTTTCAATGCAAACATTGTCACAAGTGTTTTAGTGAGGCAAAAACTTTAAGGAATCATGAAATAATACACACAGGTGAGAAGCCTTTTATATGCAAACATTGTGGCAAGTGTTTCAGTGCAAAAGGATATTTGGTGAACCATGAAAGGATACATACTGGAGTGAAACCTTAACTGCAAACAGTGTGGCAAGTGTTTTAACCGAGCAGGAAATTTGCGGTCACACGAGAGATGCCACACTGGTGAAAAGCCTTACAAATGCAAACAATGTGACAAGTGTTTTCGCCAAGCACCACATTTAAAGTGCCTATAACCCTTGCTCAGACTATATTTTCCCCGAAAGTAATTGCCTTATGGAACATTATTTTGCCAAAAAAACTTCCAAGTTTTGAATTGCCATTTTTTTACAGCTATTCAAAGTTAGCGAAAAATCATCATGTGTGCTTCCTGTGTCATAATAATCGAGCGATAAAAGAGTCTGGGGACGAGTGTTATAACAATAATAATAAAATTATAATAATAATAGAACACATTTATGACGTAGCCTCCGGAACACGCTTCTGACGGTCTTCACAACTTCATTGCTTTTCTACTCTCTAAATCATAAAAAATGCCAGATCGATGCACGGTATGCGGGTGTTCAAACACAAATAGCATAGAAAAGGGAATATCTCTTCAACAAGTGATCGTCTTCCGTAGGCTACGTCACAAAACAGCTCGGCCCAGGCTCACCGCGCGCGCAGATTTTCAGCGCTGAGGCGCGGGTTTAAATGCTTCTAAAATAATGAAGGAAAAAGCGAATTGGATTTTTTCTTTTGAATATAATATCTTCAACCTTCCTAGTTTAAGAAATATATATAGCTAGCGAAGGGTTATAGGCACTTTAAAGGTACACGAAAGAACACACACGGGAGATAAGCCTTATAAATGCTGACTGTGTGGCAAGTGTTATGGCTATAGTTTTGTTTTGAGAGATCATGAAAGGACACACAAATAAGAGTAGCCTTATAAATGTACACAGTGTGGAAAGTGTTTTAAACAATCAGGGCTTTGGCAGAATCACAAAAGGAGGCACACAGGAGAGAAGCCTTATGATTGCAAACAGTGTGGCAAGTCCTTCGTTGAAAAAGGAAAATTGCAAATACATGAAAGAATTCACAAAGGAGAGAAGCCTTATGAATGCAAACAATGTGGAACGTCGTTTAGCCAAAGTGGTGATTTACGGACTCATGAAAGGGTACACACAGGAGAGAAACCCTATAAATGCAAACAGTGTGACAAGCGTTTTAACCATGGAGGAGCTTTGCGTGTACATGAACGAACACACGTCACATAACAGAGAAGCTTCATGAATTCACTTTAAACAGGCAGTTAGTTCAACCAATTGTGTAATATACTGTACATTGGTATCAACCTTTATTAGAAGCCAGTAATTACATGTACATAGCCAATTCTAAAACTACAAATCAGCTAAGTATTCATAGTCACTACATTTTAGTTACAACAAGGTCTATTTGCCTGTAGACAGCCAATCGCTGCTAATTCATTCATAGCATTATTATTGATTTCTAAACAACGTACGCTGCTCCATAAATAATTCAGCTAGTCTCTATCTATATATGGCAGCAGAAACCCACCAGGGGGAGGAGGGTTGAAATGTGTAACACTGATTATCTGATTGTTCACTTCGCGAAGCGTAATTTGAACAACTCTATAAAGTCCTCTTGCAACTTATATCAGTTTCCACCAAATCACAACACTAGTTAGCTAATGTAAACCTGAGGTACGCTGTTTGCTTTAGAACATTCAAATGGGATTTAAAGCTATCTCCTTTGCTTCTGCTAATTAATAAAAGATACCTGTTTACAAACACTGATTTGTAACACTTTTTCTCATTAAAATTTTCCAACCGTTAACAAAGAACTATTTGGTTTCACAGTCACTAAATCTTTGTTTTGGACATTAACAACTACAGAGCTAGATGATGTAAACAATTTATTAGATGGAGTTTAATTGAAGAATGACAGGAGTTAGTAAGTTACAGTTTTCAACCCAACCCTTTCACTCCAAAGAGTACCATTGAAATTCAAATACCGACAAACGAACAGGACCATATACGAAGCACCACTTGACAGGTTACAGACTACGGTCAAATTCACAGTTAAAATTGCCTCTGGGAGTGGAAGAGGGGGGCATTAGTTAGAAGACAATTCGTTGTATTAAAATTTGAGATTTCTGCAGCCCTGCAACGATGTTCAATATTTGTATAAAAATATTTAACACTAATAACTTAATAGAAGCATTCTATCCTGTGACTTTCCAATCTAAAGCAAACAGCTCCTCGCCCCTTTTATTTACGGCCCATATTTAGTTAGTATTCCCTAGTTTGTAAGCTGTGGCGTGCCATCAACACATCTTCTCTTCAAGATATTATCTTCCCATTCTTCTACTGTTTCTGATCCATTCTCGACAATCCTGTTGAAATCAAGAAGATATAATAATTTGACATTTATAAAGCGCTAATTCCATATTAATACGATTAAAAGTGCATAATTATTATGATTGTCAAATTCATTAACTATTCATAAAGTTAAATCAAAGGGCGGCGGTGGTTTGGATATCTGATCTTAATTAGCATAGATTTTTACGATTTTATATCTCCTTATTCTCCATCCTTGTTCCTGTTTGGTTTCGTATCACCTCTTCGTGTTTTTTCTACCTTAGTAAACTGTTATTTTGAGGCTTTCTTCAGTTTGAAGGCGATTTTGCATTATCATAAGGGTAACATAAGGGTAACATAAGGGTATCATAAGGGGTAACATATAAGGGTATCATAAGGGTAACATAAGGGTATCATAAGGGTAACATAAGGGTAACATAAGGGTAACATAAGGGTAACATAAGGGTAACATAAGGGTAACATAAGGATCATAAGGGTAACATAAGGGTATCATAAGGGTAACATAAGGGTAACATAAGGGTAACATAAGGGTAACATAAGGGTAACATAAAGGGTAACATAAGGGTAACATAAGGGTAACATAAGGGTATCATAAGGGTAACATAAGGGTATCATAAGGGTATCATAAGGGTAACATAAGGGTAACATAAGGGTAACATAAGGGTAACATAAGGGTAACATAAGGGTACCATAAGGGTAACATAAGGGTATCATAAGGGTACCATAAGGGTATCATAAGGGTATCATAAAGGGTAACATAAGGGTAACATAAGGGTAACATAAGGGGTAACATAAGGGTAACATAAGGGTAACATAAGGGTAACATAAGGGTAACATAAGGGTATCATAAGGGTAACATAAGGGTATCATAAGGGTAACATAAGGGTAACATAAGGGTATCATAAGGGTATCATAAGGGTAACATAAGGGTAACATAAGGGTAACATAAGGGTATCATAAGGGTATCATAAGGGTATCATAAGGGTAACATAAGGGTATCATAAGGGTAACATAAGGGGTAACATAAGGGTATCATAAGGGTAACATAAGGGTATCATAAGGGTAACATAAGGGTATCATAAGGGTAACATAAGGGTAACATAAGGGTAACATAAGGGTAACATAAGGGGTAACATAAGGGTAACATAAGGATATCATAAGGGTAACATAAGGGTATCATAAGGGTAACATAAGGGTAACATAAGGGTAACATAAGGGTAACATAAGGGTAACATAAGGGTAACATAAGGGTAACATAAGGGTAACATAAGGGTATCATAAGGGTAACATAAGGGTATCATAAGGGTATCATAAGGGTAACATAAGGGTAACATAAGGGTAACATAAGGGTAACATAAGGGTAACATAAGGGTACCATAAGGGTAACATAAGGGTATCATAAGGGTACCATAAGGGTATCATAAGGGTATCATAAGGGTAACATAAGGGTAACATAAGGGTAACATAAGGGTAACATAAGGGTAACATAAGGGTAACATAAGGGTAACATAAGGGTAACATAAGGGTATCATAAGGGTAACATAAGGGTATCATAAGGGTAACATAAGGGTAACATAAGGGTATCATAAGGGTATCATAAGGGTAAACATAAGGGTAACATAAGGGTAACATAAGGGTATCATAAGGGTATCATAAGGGTATCATAAGGGTAACATAAGGGTATCATAAGGGTAACATAAGGGTAACATAAGGGTATCATAAGGGGTAACATAAGGGTATCATAAGGGTAACATAAGGGTATCATAAGGGTAACATAAGGGTAACATAAGGGTAACATAAGGGTAACATAAGGGTAACATAAGGGTAACATAAGGGTATCATAAGGGTAACATAAGGGTATCATAAGGGTAACATAAGGGTAACATAAGGGTAACATAAGGGTAACATAAGGGTAACATAAGGGTATCATAAGGGCATCATAAGGGTATCATAAGGGTAACATAAGGGTAACATAAGGGTAACATAAGGGTAACATAAGGGTATCATAAGGGCATCATAAGGGTATCATAAGGGTAACATAAGGGTAACATAAGGGTAACATAAGGGTAACATAAGGGTAACATAAGGGTAACATAAGGGTATCATAAGGGTAACATAAGGGTAACATAAGGGTATCATAAGGGTAACATAAGGGTAACATAAGGGTAACATAAGGGTAACATAAGGGTAACATAAGGGTATCATAAGGGTATCATAAGGGCAACATAAGGGTAACATAAGGGTAACATAAGGGTATCATAAGGTAAACATAAGGGTATCATAAGGGTAACATAAGGGTAACCTAAGGGTATCGTAAGGGTAACATAAGGGTAACATAAGGGTAACATAAGGGTAACATAAGGGTAACATAAGGGTAACATAAGGGTATCATAAGGGTAACCTAAGGGTATCATAAGGGTAACATAAGGGTAACATAAGGGTATCATAAGGGTAACATAAGGGTAACCTAAAGGGTATCGTAAGGGTAACATAAGGGTAACATAAGGGTAACATAAGGGTAACATAAGGGTAACATAAGGGTAACATAAGGGTATCATAAGGGTAACCTAAGGGTATCATAAGGGTATCATAAGGGTAACATAAGGGTATCATAAGGGTATCATAAGGGTAACATAAGGGGTAACATAAGGGTATCATAAGGGTATCATAAGGGTATCATAAGGGTATCATCATAAGGGTAACATAAGGGTAAACATAAGGGTAACATAAGGGTATCATAAGGGTATCATAAGGGTAACATAAGGGTAACATAAGGGTATCATAAGGGTAACCTAAGGGTATCATAAGGGTATCATAAGGGTATCATAAGGGTATCATAAGGGTAACATAAGGGTAACATAAGGGTAACATAAGGGTATCATAAGGGTAACCTAAGGGTATCATAAGGGTAACATAAGGGTATCATAAGGGTATCATAAGGGTAACATAAGGGTAACATAAGGGTAACATAAGGGTAACATAAGGGTAACCTAAGGGTATCATAAGGGTAACATAAGGGTATCATAAGGGTAACATAAGGGTAACATAAGGGTAACATAAGGGTATCATAAGGGTAACCTAAGGGTATCATAAGGGTAACATAAGGGTATCATAAGGGTATCATAAGGGTAACATAAGGGTAACATAAGGGTAACATAAGGGTAACATAAGGGTAACCTAAGGGTATCATAAGGGTAACATAAGGGTATCATAAGGGTAACATAAGGGTAACATAAGGGTAACATAAGGGTATCATAAGGGTAACCTAAGGGTATCATAAGGGTATCATAAGGGTATCATAAGGGTATCATAAGGGTATCATAAGGGTAACATAAGGGTAACATAAGGGTAACATAAGGGTAACATAAGGGTATCATAAGGGTAACATAAGGGTAACATAAGGGTAACATAAGGGTATCATAAGGGTAACCTAAGGGTATCATAAGGGTATCATAAGGGTATCATAAGGGTATCATAAGGGTATCATAAGGGTAACATAAGGGTAACATAAGGGTAACATAAGGGTAACATAAGGGTAACATAAGGGTAACATAAGGGTATCATAAGGGTATCATAAGGGTATCATAAGGGTAACATAAGGGTATCATAATGAAAATCCACAGTAAATTTTGGATTTTTTTGACCATGCTGACGTCATAAAAATCAGAAAAACACGCATGGTTCGAGGATTTTCCTTTGAGCGTGCGCAGATTACTAAAGCTTTCGTCAACAGCGCGCACTCGGTCATAAAACTATAGGGGGCCACTGTAAGATCGGCACAAGAGAGAGTTCTTACTTTTTCGTAGTTATAGTTTTTCCATTCACAACTTTAGTCGATGTCGATGTTGATTTAAAATTTCCTAAAATGGAGAAAAGGAAACAGATTAGAACATGCAGCAACAGCAGGTCATGTGTTTCAAACTCAGAAGTTTTTCCACATAACTCAGGTGTCACATCGATCTGATTATCTATTTCAAAAATTGCAACATTGCGTACAGAATATAATGTGTGGGTTATTTGTAAATAATATTACTGGAACACATGTTATCGACAAAAATCCTCTTTTTGTTCCCGAAAAACTTTAGAATCTTAAATTATGGCACACTGCATCAAATAGACATGCGAGCAATAATTCCAGGCCAATTCCCAATCAATTCACTAGACTAAGTACCTATTTATTCCTGGCATGGGTGGAAAGAGGCATGCAATGTGAGTCAGAGTTAATTACTGCATCAATACCAGCAACACATGCAACACAATCAATGACCCCATGCCAGCCAGTGCTCAAACCCAGACTGCTTGATCCTGAGTCCAATTAATGTGCCAACCATCAGGCACTGCGCCTCCAATGCATGTGACTAAATTTGCGTGATGCTAAACATAACAGAACGCTACGTACACCCCTGGGCCCAGTTGTTCAAAGGACGATTATTAGCTAATCGAGGATTAGCGTGAGTGAATATTGATTTCTGAGTTTTGTAACTTTTCAGTGAGGTTTTCTGTTTATATATTTTGTCCTTCAGTTTAATTGACTTAAACTCTACAAAACTTTAGCAGTGAAAGACACTTTTATACAAGAGAAATTTAACCCTCGATTCTTTTTTAATCCTGGATTAGCGTTAATCGGCTTTCGAACAACCGGGCCCCCTGGTTTGCTCTGTGCTGAGAAACTGCATGCAGCTGATCAAAAACTTACTTCCTCCTCCACCGCCACCGAATTCACTCCCACCAAAACTTTGGAATGAGGAAAAGCTACATATGAGAGAGAGAAAGGACATAATATATCTGATTATTAGTCACCATTTTGGTTGGACAAAACAAAAATGTGGTCGGACATCATATTACAGTACCGCTAAAAAAATAAGCGCATATTAAACTAGTTTGTAATTAATAAAACAAAATGTGTTGATGCGTTTGCATTGGATCGATGGCAAACACCAACGTGTTTCCCTTTGCTCATCACACTGACGCACTCCAAAGTTATTAATAAATTTGCACAATTACAAGCTAACAAAAGCCGTGTTTTTGCAATACGTTATTTCTCGTAAACGAAGAGGAAATTAGCGCAAAAAAATGCGAGGCGATGTTTGTCGAGTAAATAATTTGAAGACCACATGCAAAAAATTAGCCCTTCAATTATTATATAAGGTTACTGCAGCTCTAAAAATAATCGTACCTGTTTGATCCAAAAGGATCGCTGCCAAATCCATTACCAAATCCAAAATTTGAAGTGAACCCAATATTACTGCCGGGAAAGCTAGAACTAAAAGGGTCGTTTGGCCTCATCATCCCCTGGCCCTGACCCTGGCCCTGGCGCTGACCCTGTTGTCTACTTCTGTTATTACCTGTTTTTTACAAGAAGGGGAGAAGTTATAATTTCAATTAGCATTACATGACTAAACATTGTGTCACATCAGTTAACCAGTTACATGTAGGTCCCATGTAAGTCACTAATTAACAATAATAGCAGTTATTACCCTGCCATGCAACAAAATTGAAAAATCATGTTCAAATATTATGCTAGCTAGGTCTTTTATATTCGTAAATGGCCACCCTCCAATTTTTTGTTTGACTACAAATTGTGTAATGTATGTAGGTTTTCATGATGTATCATATTAAAGACCGTACCAACAGTATATAGCGGTTGAAATAAAATGTTGTAATCCACATCAAAGTGACAAATGAATATTGTGTGACAAACGATAACAAAATTAAAGCTTTCTATCAAACCGTAATGAACAAAGTTTCTACATCTTTTATAACATATTTGAGACCCGGGGGTACTCCCTATAATGGACTATACGGGGAGGCTCCGCCCGAAAGGGGTACCTTTTCAGACTGGAGGTATAGAAAAGGGTAGGAATTTCACGAGTTTGGAGTATAGAAAAGGGTAGGGAAAACTGTCATTTAGGTATGAGGTGGACTGCAG